>JAUIMM010001371.1:77500-677500 GCA_031769625.1 Taudactylus pleione
TATGAGATAGATAGATAGATATGAGATAGATAGATAGAGATAGATATGAGATAGATAGATAGATATGAGATAGATAGATAGATAGATAGATAGATATGAGATAGATAGATAGATATGAGATAGATAGATAGATAGATAGATAGATGGATATGAGATAGATAGATAGATAGATATGATATAGATAGATATATAAATAGATAGGTATGAGATAGATAGATAGATATGAGATAGATAGATAGATAGATATGAGATAGATAGATAGATAGATAGATATGAGATAGATAGATAGATATTAGATAGATAGATAGATAGATAGATAGATAGATAGATAGCAGTGGCAGAGATTTCCCATTGGAAGCACTCCCTACTAATCACATGATGGACAGTCAGTCCCAGTGGGTGGCAGATTTTACTGGGGGATCTTCAACCTGCTATAACGACAGCCCTATCTGACTTCTAGGGGGTGCAGTCAATGCAGATTCTAGAAGCCTGGGCTGGTTATTAATTTGTAGGTTCACAATCCCGCGCATGCGCTCAAGCCACACATTTCACACTGACAGAGTAGACCCCCCAGGAGTGACAGGTGAGAGTTACCGTTGGTATTTGTAACATTTTTTTTTTTAAATCAGACAGTGAACTTTAATGTGTTTGAGATCAAGTTTGAAGTTAAATTACCTTTAAATAATATGGCTGTTCTTGCTAGAATGTTGGCTAATCCGTATTATGTTCAAAATTTCCCATCATGAATGTTGGCGAGTATGGCATTATACAAATCACATGTAGTTTGTGAAATGAAAAAAAAAAAAATAATTTAGGAAAATATCCCTTTAAAGGTGCCTAGGAAAGTAGGTGTGACACATGGTATTTTCCAGACTGTAGCAAGTGACACAGACTATATAAGAAACTGTCAATAAATAAATAAATAATGGGGAAAAAAAAGCAACAAAATAACCATCCCAATATTAACACGATTCCAGCAGTTACATTACACATTTGTTATGTATTCACTGACCTTTTCCAGATTTCTTCCTCATTCTTATTTTCGGATATCTAGCCTCGGTTCCTCTTTTCAATTATGTAGAAAAACTGAGCCTTCTGTGACCCGATATGCAAATAAAACAGTGCCGGCTCATCCCGTGTGTGGATTTTCAGAACTCTGTAAAGTTATAACACACAAGTGTATATGAATAGTTTCTTGTACAGTATGTGCTCTTACACCTAATGCTCAGTGATGCAGATGATAGGGGAAATGTAATAGGTTCCGATTCTGCACAAATCAATAATAATCACAGATTTTACTGTCCGTTTTTTAAAACTGTAGCGGAATTGCTATTAACAGCAAAACATGCCTGGGTTATTCCTTTAATAACATTGCAACTTTATATATGTCTGTCAAAGTTGCCAAAAATCTGCAATTTCCCCATGTATGGTGTATTTTTCATCGACATTCATAATGTCAACACTAATGAAATGTCGACTGGATTAGAATGTCAACAAAATGTCTGTCAGGACTGCGACTGTTTCAGTACATAAAGATAGACTACTTTTGCCAAAGTTCCATTGTGGTCATTGGAGGAGCTATCCTGCTTGCTGGCATGCTTCTCATTCAGGGGATAGAGTGTTAAAGATATCATCTGTTTCCCAGGTGTCGTCAGGTTGTGGGATTCCTAGATTGCTCATTATTTCAAACCTGATTCCATTTGGGTCACATGTTCTGAACTTCCTATGGATCACAGACCTCTAGTATAAAGCCTGTTACTAACTGTGTCTCAGTGTCTGTGCAACGTTGCTTTCAGGTCTTTTCTTGGACTCCTGCCAGATCCCCGCTGTGCCTGTGGATTGCTGTGGAAGTTGTTATATTCCAGATGAACTTCTGATGTCAGTCATCTGCTGTACTACAGGGCCCAGCATTCCTATTGCCTAAGTATTGCTTATTGCTCAATCACTGCACTTTCACCATTTTGCTGCACTATTTACTTTACCTGTTGTTTTTCCACTCCGTACTCTAGCCACACCACAGGGCTCAACCCTGCTACAATCTTCTCCGCATCCTGGGGCTCAACCCCGGTACAATCTTCTCCACATCACGGGACTCAACCCTGCTACAATCTTCTCCACATCACGGGGCTCAACCCTGCTACAATCTTCTCCACATCACGGGGCTCAACCCCGCTACAATCTTCACATCACGGGGCTCAACCCCGCTCTGATCCCTAGCTATGCCACAGGACTCAACCCTGCTACAATCTTCTCCGCATCACGGGGCTCAACCCAACTCCGTACTCTAGCCACGTTACAGGGCTTAACTCTGCTCCGTCTTCATTATACCACAAGGCTCAAGTTTGCTTCATCTCTCACTGCACCGCAGGTCTCGGAACTATATTATTCTGCAGCGCCTGCTCTGCTCCAGATTTCCATTACTACAGGGTTCTACCCTGGCAAAGGTCCTCCGTGTCATCCTGAGGTGTTGGCCTCATTCTGGACTTGGGGTTCCCTACCACGTTAGTTCTTATATGTTAAAGACTGCATATATATATTTGGGGATTCTCTCCTATATTTATTATTGCATATGTGAACCTCTGTACTGTTTGAGACTTTATATGAGACCTTGCTGATAATCATTCTTTTGTGAATAAATTCTATTTTACTTTTATCCTGTGCTACTTAGTTTTATGGAAAGGTCTTTCCTAAGACCACCCCAGTTTATTGTGCCTAGTAGGCCTGCCTCCCTCCAGCCTTGACAATGTCCCTGGTGGTCTAGTAGTAATCCTCCAAGTGCCAACCCTCCCCCTAGTGCCTAACCGTCCTAGTGCCAAACCCCTCTCCGTAGTGCCTAACCGCCCAAGTGCCTGACCCTCCCCCTAGTGCCTAACCCCTCCCCCTAGTGCCTAACCCTCCTAGTGTCCAGGGCTGTCTTAACAGCAGTGTGGGCCCTGGGCAAAGCAATGCACTGGGGCCCCTAGCCGTACCCTCGGACCACACCCCATTTTGTCACAGTGGATGCATGCCCACAGTCCCCCTCTCTAGTGAATAGATGTGGCACACATGCGCATAGCATTTTTTCATGGCCTCCTCTAAGCTGCTTTTTTTTTTTTTTAAACTGAGGAAATAGGCACACTGAGCAGGAATATGGCCGCCGCTGTGGCTCCCCTTCTCCCCCACCGCGGCATCTATCCTGCCCGCACTACAATGTGACGTTGTGTTGTCACGTCTCCTTCCAACCAAATGGGCCGCCCCTTGCAAGCCAGGGAATGACGCGGTGCTGCCAGAGGTGTAGCACGTAGCTGTGCTGCCTGGAACAAATGCATGCTGCTGCCCCACCCCACTTCTACTAAGGTGCAGACGGGGAGGGGACATGGCCAGCATTTGGGAGTAAATTCAGGTGATAATAAGCCAGACTGAACCCGTGCAGCAAATGTCAGCATGCCACTCCCTTACTGCTATCAGGCTGTGATCTGAGCAATGAAAACAATTACAGTAATCTGCATCCAATGTAAATGAAAAATTGGATAGATATGGCTACTATGCATGTGTATAGCAATAATAGCATAGTGTATCACACACACATACAGACACACACAGCAGTCACCCATTGTCACACACAGGGCCGGTGCTAGTGTGTTCGGCGCCCCCCTGCAAACTATAAATTTGTGCCCTCTCTCCCAGCTTTGAATACACCCCTCACACACACACAATAATACCCATGCACACACATTAATACACCATCCCCAGCACAGATAGTGTTAACCCACACAAGTAAAAAAACAAATACACCCCATCTCATTGCATTATACCATTTAAAAAATGTTGCCCCTCCATTAGCACTTACCTGTCCAGAAAGAGGAAGCGTCTCCCTGCGGAGCTCCAGGTTACATGAAGATCAGAGACAGAATAGACTGGGAAAGGGGCGGAGACTCTGGGCAAGGGGGCGGGGTCTTGGAAAGGGACAGGAGGAACAAATCAGACAGGGTATGAGTGGGCGGGGTCTCGGGTGAGGGGCGGGATCTTAGCCAGGAGGGAATAGATTAGAATAGTCACACTGGATATAGGAGAGGGCGGGGCCTCTGTGTGAGAGGCGGGGTCTTGGCTAGGGACAGGAGGTGAGTAGAGTGGAATAGAGTCAGAGTAGTGACAGACAGGAGGGGCGGAGACTCGCGGTGAGAGGACAGATCCTTAGGGACAGTCACAAGAGATTTAATAGAAGAGTGTATGTTCAGGGTAGTGGATAGGAGGGGAGGAGACTCGGGGACTCAGACAGAGAGGGGAGGGATCCCTGGGGCATCCATACTGAGCAGGCAGCCATTCATAGGACTCAGGAAGACTTCCTGAGGAAGTAACCAGTGTCCAGCCTGCAAGCAGCAGAGGGTGGGACTGTGTGAGGAGCCGATTTTTACAGCAGGCTGCTGCTGCCACGCGTCCTGTCATACAGTGTGACAGGGGCAACAGCAGCAGCAAAAACTGACTGAGCAGCAGCTGCAGGGAGAGCGCCTCTCCAGCCTGGCGCCTCCCTGATTTGCAGGCTTTGCTGAGTGGGCTGCGCCAGCCCTGGTCACACACACCAGTCACACACACACACACTCTGCACCCACCCCCCAGTGCTCTTACCTAGTGCCACCTTACAGGCTTTGTGTAGCTGCCCGTTCACTTCCTCCTCTCCCTCCTCTGGGCTGACCTGGCAGTCACTTCTTCACACGGCAACAACTGTCTGTCATCCCACCCGGATACCGTTGGCCGCGGAGCTCTGGCTCCGCCCACACCCCTACTGTCTATCCAGAGCACTGCTGCATTGTGCAGTCATGTGCACAAGCTGACAACAGCACAACCCATCGCATCCCCAGGTGCCGGGCCCTCACTGTCGGGCTATGGCTGCCTGCGCCCTCCACAGGAGGGAGGGAGGGGGGGGGGCGGGGCAGGTCGGAATACACTGCTTTGAAAAAAAAACATTAACCAACTGGCTGCGGCTGCACTGTGCAGGGGGCAGGCGGGCCCCTTGGAGCTTCGGACCCTTGGGCAATTGCCCAAAAAGCCCAATGGAAGAGACGGCCCTGCTAGTGTCTAATCCTCCCCTAGTGCCTAACTTCCCTAGTGTCTAATCCTCCCCAAGTGTCTAATCCTCCCCCTAGTGCCTGACCCCCCTAGTGTCTAATCTTCCCCCTAGTGCCTAACCCCTAGTGTCTAATATTCCCCCTAGTGCCCAACCCCCCTAGTGCCAAACCCCTCTCCGTATTGGCTATCCCCCCTAGTGCCTGACACCCATTCTAGTGCCAAACCCCTCCCCCTAGTGCCTAATCCACTAGTGCCTAACCCCCCTAGTGTTTAATCCTCCCCTTAGTGCCTAACCCTCCCCTAGTGCCTTACCCGACTATTGTTTAATCCTCCCCCTAGTGCCTAACCCTACCCCTAGTGCCAAACCCCTCTCTAGTGCATAACTCCCCTAGTGCCTAACCCCCAGTGTCTAATTCCCCCCCTAGTGCCTACCCCCCTAGTGTCTAATCTTCCTCTTAGTGCCTAACAACTAGTGTCTAATCTCCCCCCTGGTGCTAACCCTCCTCATAGTACCTAACCCCTCCCCTTAGTGCCTAACCCCTCTAGTGTCTAATCTAACCCTCCCTGCAGAATATCAACATTGCGAACATTTTACAGCAAAGTGAGCACTTTATTCCTGCCTCTGTAGCAGACGTTTTGCAGGATTCTAGCTGTCATGTATCTAGCACCAGTCTATAAAATGACAGCAGATGATTGGTCCATCAATTTCTCCACTCTCCAACTTCTCAACAAATTAGGCTAAGCACACAATGGCAGATATATTGGCCTATCAATTGATCAGGCAATATATCGTGTGTGCGTCGACCAGTGTGTACCAGCGACGTCGTTCACAGACATATCACATTGGCTGTGCTGTGGTCTTAGGACTATATAGCTTTGGCCAGTTAGGATTAATACAATATACCTGCCTTTCAGGACCATGTAGGAAACATACAAATTGTCGATATTTATGCTGTCGACAATCAACATGTTGACAGCATATTGAAGGGAGAATGCCGACACCAGGTTATTTAAAGCATTGTAACGGTGGCTGGGTTATAACTTTAAACATGATCGTAAAGTATCATGTTTGAAGTTATAATGCCAACTCAATTAATATGCTTGTAGTAACATTACAACTGTGTCTGCATTCAACTGTCTGTTTTTTGGTATGTTGAAGATATATGTGGAAGATATATAAGTATTTTTAGCAGCTGTGGAAAGATAAACAGGAAAGTGTTTCCGATTTAAGCTATGTGAAATATTCACATGGAAACCATATTGTATCTATGACTATCTGACTGTAACCTGCTTTGCTGGAAAATTAGCTTTGCTGTTCTAACAAACAGGAATACCTTGTTCTAGCAGTTTATTAAAAGAATACTTCCGCATCTGAATTTTTTTTATAAAGGTTTTAGCTTGTGAGCTCCAATTAAAAGTCAGTAGCAGTTACATTTTTTTTAATCAATTATTATTAACTTTATTGTACCCGTATACATCTTCTCCATTTATAGTTGGAGGAGACTTTAATCTCTTGTCTTTAAAATACAGTATATGTATAGCAACTCCTGTCATAAAACGGGGAGTCATTTACCTCAAATAGTTGTCCCCTATTTTGCTCAACAATTGTTATTAACTGATGCCTGGAGGGCTCAGCATCTTGTGGACAGACCATGCACTTGCTTGTCTGCTGCTTATGGTACAATGGCCCTCATTCAGAGGCGGTCGGAGGATGCAAGCGGTCGCTCAGAAACTGGGCGGCCGCTTGCATCCTGACCGCCCACCTCTGTTTCGTTCGTTAGGCTGTGGATTTACACCCACAGCTCTAACGACCGCTAGGGTGATGGTTGCTTGGATCATAGACCATCGCGACCATCGGGGCTTACGACGAGACCCTAGGGTAGGGTCTCACTTGTCGTAAGCCCCGGAGAGCTTCTGGCTCTGTCAGAGCCGGAAGCTCTCCACTGACATCACTAGTGATGTCAGTGGGGCCTCCCCCAAATGGCAGGCGTTCCCATGGGAACGCCTCCATTTGGGCTGCCACCCCCCCCGGCCCGCCTTCCAAATGGGGCGAGCTGTCAATCAACATCGACAGCTCGCCCCCTCACGCATGCGCACGAAGGAGCTGGCTCCCTCGTGCGCATGCGCACTGGACAAACATTGAGGTGGCCGTGCGGTCGTAGACCGTACGGCCGCCTCTGAATGAAGCCTTATGTCTCGTAGTGACTATATACTAATTTCTGATGCTTTATTCCGTAAAGTTTTACATAAAACTGAGCCGCTGTGTATGTTGGCCCACCGCTTTGCTCACCTTCACCACCACGACAGATAAAGTTTTTGTCAATGGAAATGTCCATGTTATCTTGCTACATCCTTGAAATTTAGAGGTAAGGATTAGACTTTTTGGGTGAAGTTTCAGATTTGATAATACTCAACATGAACAGGAAGACACACTTTTGTTCTGGCAGACTTCTAAATCTGTTATTTGAGTACAAATCCTATACTGCCCAATATCACAAAGAGTTTTCCACCTTGTACAAAACTGCTCAATCCTCCCTGACTGATGCCTTCACCAAGCACTAAGTTAACCTTTTGGCCAAAACACATTTTGATGAGGTGCTGTCCATGTTGGGAGACAGACGCTCCTTTCAAAGAGATTGCTGGTCTTACAAACTTGGCAACAAATCTGACGACTCCTAAAGTTTGTTAGGATGTTCCCAACCACAACATATTAATTTAAACACTCCTGAGACCTGATCACTCCTGCACAAAATCTAGTGTCCAAACTACTGAAGTACTAAAATCATTTTACGAAGCTATATATGCTCAGCCTCCTATTGATGTCGCGACATTGTATCATTGATGTAACCACAAGATTAACATCAATTAATCTTGCGGCTACGATGTAGCGGTTCCCACCATAGACTTCAATGGGGATTTCTTACCATAGAAGTCTATGGGACACACAGGCTGGCCGCATTCAGCTAATCAGGGAGCTGCTCCGACGGAGATGCTCCCTGATTGGCTGGCGGCCCCTTCACTGACGGGGCACACGTGTGCCCCTGTCATTTACGCGGAGCAAAGGTATGTGTACACACATACCTTTGCTCAGTCCGTATGGTTCGGTTTTTTGGCGTTTTTTTATTTTAACCCCTGGATTGCCTACTTGGACAAGTGGACGTGATCTACGCATAGGAGAGGTGAGTATGGATTTTTTTTTCAGGTACACCCCTATGGATTACTAAGTGAGTATGTGTGAGTGTGCATGTATGTTTTAATCAAATTTTACATTCACGGTGTATGTTTGTTTATTTACGTATTTCTTTAGTTGTGGAACTACAAGTGCCAGCGGGCCAGTAATACCCCGCATGCTGGTATTTGTGGTTCTCCAAATACCAGCATGCAGGGGAGGCTTGCTGGTACTTGTGGTTCTACAACTAAAGACAATATGGAAAATTTATTTTTACACTTTACACTAACACTATCAACCCGGCACCCACCGCCCTAGGGTGCCGGGGATAGCCCCGGGCTATCAGTCTAGGCCTGGGGTGCCCTGGAGAAGGGTACCCCCTTATTGGGGGGGTACCAAACTCCCCAGGGATCCCCGGCCTGGACTGACTAGCGGCCAGGGATAATGCTTTGGCCGGGGAAACCGGTAAAAAGGTTTTCCCTGGCTGTGGCATTATCCCCCCGCTAGAAAGGGTTCGGTGCTGGTTCTGGAAACCCCTACTCGTTTTGTTCCCTGATTTTCCAGAACCAGGACCAGCTCAACAAAGCCCTGTGCTGGTTCTTAATATACAGGGGCCCCCTACGCATTTTGGCCCCTGTATTTTTAGAACCAGAACCGGCTTTATAAAGCCCGGGGCTGGTTATGCTTTTGGGGAGGGGGTGCATGTCATTTTTTTTTTAATTTAAAAACATTTAACATAAGTACACACAGAAACATGTACATATCTCATGGATATCTGCATGTTTCTGTGTTAATCTGACCTGCTCAGGATGTACTCGCTAGCCTGAAGCAGGTCTATTATTTGGGGACTTTTGGTAATCTTTTTTTTGCGAGTCTGAAACAGACACTCTATTACATTGGGCGAGTTGATTGTTGTCAATGTGAAAACATCTGGATGCGAGTTTGAGAATGGAGAGTTTTAGTAACGCTGAAAAATGCGAGTTTTAGTGAACAGACACCCTATTACATTGGAGAGTTGTGAAAAATTGCGAGTTTAGCACCAAACTCGCAATTTACCAAAACAGACTACCTATTACATTTGGCCCTACGTGTCCTAGAATATGTGATGTGCTTTCTAATGTCTTTAACACCATTCTGACAAACCGTACACACCAAACATATTTTAACGAATCCACAATAAAAATTATCCCCAAACCCAGTCAGAACCTCGAACTTCCTGGTTCTTATAGACCTATATCGCTTTTAAATATGGATTACAAATCGCTGACAAAAATTCTGGCAGAACGAGTCAAACGTGTGCTCCCTTCCATTGTTGCCAAAGACCAGACTGGTTTTGTTTGGGGCCGCCGCTCTGTAGGTTACATTGGGTAAGGTCAGCTGCTCAGTGGCCTCTGAAACATGTGACCTAAGACTCAATTTGGCTTTAGATACCGATAAAGCATTTGACCATGTCTCCTGGGCTCACCTATTTGGGTCAATGCATAAATGTGGATTCTCTAAGGACCTCATTGCTCTCGTACTTTATACTCCTCTCCCAGATCCTGCATAGCCTGTGATGGATTTTTGTCTGACCCTATTGACATTCAAAAGGGCAATCATCAGGTATGACCACTTTCACCACTTCTTTTTGCTATTACTATGGGAAGTCCTTGCTATGGCCCTTCGAGCATCCTCGCCATTTACTGGCATCTCTGTAGGCCATTCTGACGTAACAGCTTTAATTGCTGATGATATGCTCCTTTTCATATCAAACCTAATCACTTCTCTTCCAACAGTCCTAGAAATTATACATGCTTCTGAAACTTTTGCCGGTTAAAAAGATTAATATTGCTGAGTCCGAGCTAAGGGCCTGATTCAGAGCCGCTCGTAAGCGGCCGCTCATTCGCTCCGCGCGATGTTCGCACATCTGCGCAAGCGTATGGGTTGTAATACGCATGCGCGAGCCAGTCAGTGCAGTCGGAAATCGTGTGCTCGCAAAATAGCGAATGCCGGCTAATTTGAGTGACAGGATGAGGCGTATGTGGGTGGTAACAGGGGAAGGTGCTTGAAAACGGGGAGTGGAGATCCGAACGCAGGCGTGCCAAACGGTCAAAACGGGCGTTTTAAGGGTGTGCATAATTAACAAAGAAGCGTCATTGACCACGTCACTTGGTTGTCTTTTAGTCTGAACTGCTCGCATGATTGCAGTAGGAAAATGCTACCACAAGAATAGCGAGCAGTTCATACGACGTTCGATGTACTCGATTAATCTAATAAATAGCGGAGATGACGTATGATGCGAGCGACCAGGGGGGTGTTTTTTTCAAAATAGCGAGCGCATGTTTTGTTCGCTCGTTCAGACATAGAGGCGTCAACAGACCGCAAAGAACGAGCGCTTAATTGAAATATCCGGCCCCTTTTTCAGAACGACCCTTTTTCAGAACGACCGTCCGCAAATAGCGTCTGGCTCTGAATCAGGCCCCAAGTCTGCGCTAAGCATTTATACCGTAGAACAGATGATTTATTGAAAGTTCAGTTCGATTGACATTTTTCTGCAATGCTTCATTGTTTCAAATAAAAAAAGGTGGGTGCAGACTTGTCGATATATCGTTAATTCGAATGATGATTGATATATAGGTAGTGCATCGGCCTTAAGGCCGGTACACACTAGACGATGTATAGTGTGTACCGACATCGTTAGCGGTGCGTCCCGGCATCGGCAAGTGCATACACACTTGCCAATGCCGGAAGTGATGGCATAAGAGTGGGGCCCACGCTGCATTTGGCACCATGGCCCCTGCTAAAGATATCGCCCAATGGACCTGCATGGAGGTCCGATGGGCGATGCCGCGGACGATGCAGTCTCCACCACCATTATGTGAGCATGGCCCTACAAATGTATTACGTAGATGTGTACATGTAGGAAAACGATGTATACCTGTGTATTTTCCATTGTTCTAAATGCCCTTTTATGTATTCTGTTACAAAGTAACAACTTGCTTTTTAATGGCATTGTACCTTTCATTGTCTTTCTTCATCAACATTTATCTATAGTGCTCCAGCATATTCTGCATCATTATATAATTAGGGAGGAGAGCGGTGATAAAACAATACTGGGTTATAACAGAAAGACAACCAAGAAGCAACTGTAAGAGGGTCCTGCTCGCCGGATGACACTCTATGGGAAAGCACCAAAAGCACATTTCTGTATTCTCTCTATGAGTCATTTCAGGTACTTACCACTTACAGAGAATCCAATGCAGCAATGTGGCAAGACATCCCATGGAGCATTCCTTATGGCAGACTGCAGCTGGAGCACCTACTAACTTTTGCAATGTTATTTTGTATCAGTTACATACAAAGAATTTATATTGACCCAACATGTTTCTATCTATCTATCTATCTATCTATCTATCTATCTTTGTGAAGTCGTTTGCAAAAGTATTCAACCACCTAAAACTGCACTTAGGATAAATTGACTAGGTATCATCTTTGGTTGATTTTGTGTCTTTTGGAAATTTTGGTATGATTTTGCAAATCAGGGATTTACTAAAGCCAAAATCTCACCCAAATTACACCTCAAATATAACTAAACACACCACATCGACGCACCATTTGACCAAGTCTCAAACCCTTAAAATTAACAAACATGCAAATAATGGATTTGCTAAATATTGTGAAGTCTGCACAAGCTGCTGGCCGTTCTGCACTTCTTTGCTACTGTGAACTTTCAGTCAATCACGGGCCAGTCGGTATGAATTTTCCACTCTATCTTCTCAAAATATCTGAGGCAAATCCAAGCTACACTCTAGACCCTTTCCTACATCTGTATCTGCTTCCCTAGCCAGGAAACACAGTGGCATGATGTCAGGTTAGCTGTTTATAGCATCTCAGGTTTCCCTAATGTCCTGGGTGCTATAGACTGCACACTCATTGGGCTGAGACCACCTCGGGCTAAGGCTCATATATATCTCAACCAGCATCATTCCCATTCTACCAACAAGCAGTGGTAGGCTATTCTGGCTCATGTCATGATGCCTTTATTCTCAGTCAGTCATCTTTCTATGAGAAGTTCGAGATTGGACAAATGCTGGAGGGATGGCTGCTGGTAAGGACAGATTCCTCTGGTTCCTTATTTGCTCAAGTATTGGTATTATAACCTTCAACTGCTAGTGTTCTTTTTGCAATACAGGCGATTCAGGCTATGACTGTTTCTCCTGGCTATTGACTAAATTGTTCCTTCCAGATACTTCTGCTAAACATAAGTATAAGGATGTGCATAACACCACTAACTCTGTGATAGAATGCACTTTTGGGCTTTTAAAATCTAGGTTCCCTTGTCTTGACAATTCTAGTGGGATTTTGCTGTATTCACCAGCTAAAACATTTGACATTGTGCTCTGTTGCTATCTCTTGCATAATATATGCTTGCAACAACCTCCACCACCAGATTATGCCTTAGACAAAGGACAAAAATTAAGACACACTATAAACATAAAAAAGACACTAGATTACCACAAAACAACTATTAAAATCACTCACCAATCTAATAGATTCACCAAAATTCTCTCCACTCCAACTACAGTGCTAACTCCTTCCAACTCAAACGCCCACAATGCAAGTGTATGAATGGTTTGGGGCGATTTTATTAGGGACTGGTGATGACACAGTTGCATGTGATGCTTTAGATCAATAGGACTAATTCTGAAAGCATGTTGGGATTACAACCGTATTGATTGTAATCCTGATGGGGAATGCACATGGGCTCCCTCCTCTCTTAATACGCCCCTGCTGGGTATGCAGTATAATGTAATATATACATAACAATTAGGCAAATAATTGTGATCCTTGCTCTATACCACATTAGTGAACTGTACATGTGATAGCAGACCCTGCTACTTGTTGGAAATGATCTGTGCAAGTATTGATATTGCAGAGTTATGTAGGCACACACCAGCAGATGACTCAAACTATGAATAGCCCAGTTACTTAAACATTGGTTATGGTTTATGGATAGATAGCAGGTACAGTTGTAATACCCTGGTAGGGATAATTCACTGTGTGTATACAATTCACTAACCTCTCCATTCGTCAGCCGAGTTGTTTCCACTTCAGGTTCGCTATTGATAGCGGAGCTATGGAAGTACAGGACCAGTCTCTGGTGTGGCGTGCAAGGCCTCCGTGAGGTCATTTTATTTGCAATAAATGAATTTGA
Source organism: Taudactylus pleione (assembly GCA_031769625.1). Taxonomy (NCBI): domain Eukaryota; kingdom Metazoa; phylum Chordata; class Amphibia; order Anura; family Myobatrachidae; genus Taudactylus; species Taudactylus pleione. The sequence goes on from JAUIMM010001371.1 coordinate 90,910, forward strand.
GTAAAGGAACACTGCCCGCAGGACGGGTGCACCACAATGACAAAAAATACAAACACTGGATATGTAGCTCATCCAAAATTGTCAATAATCACTTTTGTATCAATATACTGTACTGTACTCAATCTATGAATCACTTTTAATTGCATCATGCAGGGCTGTAGCTAGGGTAGTGCGGCCGGTGCCATCGCACAGGGCAGGGGGCGCTGTTTGGGCCTGTCAAATTTTTGTTTATTATCATTATTGCTTGTAGCTATCTCTTATTTCTTCCCCAGCATCTCCTGGTCTCTCCTATCTCTTTCCTGGCCCTTCCCCATGAAGCCATGGCCCTTTTGTGGGTGCATTATGTCCCTTTGAAAAATGAGGGGGGCGCCAATGCTCTTTCTGGCACAGGGCACCAAAAAGTCTAGTTACAGCTCTAGCATCATGGATCACGTAATAACATGAGTGACTTTCCAATATTATACACAACAGTATAAATCACTTTCAGATATAAAGAACTGACTTTTCAGATATATTGACAATATCACTATTCATTTAGTAAGTATCCTGTAATATACCACCAAGGCAGTTCACTGGTACAATATTACTGGGTTATAGTTCTGGTATACCTGAGCTCAGGGTTTGAGATCCCGATATAAGAAGGGATGTATATGCATATACATAAAGCCCTTCAATGCAAGATTAATTCCTCCAAAAGACACAGTAGTGGGAATGATCCTGAGTGACATGGACACTGTTCTCCTTAGGATAACTCATGTGCTGTCTATTATCTCCCTTTACTACTGCCTTGGTCAGGGGCCAGGACACAATACTTAGGCGGTGTGGGTAGATACTCACTCAGTCCTAGTAGGTGTGCTTGTTCACTGAGTCTCTCCCACACATTACTGGATCAGGCTGCAGGGTCACACTCTAAGTGCAGGGCTCCCTCTCTGCATTAGCTCTTGCCTGGTTGCTAATAACAGGGGTTTCCCCTGTTGCTGTGGCAGTCTCCTCTGCCCTTGTATGGTTACAAGTGTCACTGGGACTCCCTCTTTACTTAATCAGTCCTTCTCTGCTCATCAACAACACTGTCTCTCCACACTGACTCTGCACTACTCAGCTCCCTTCAGATGCAGGGCATATTTAACACCTTTCTCTGTCCGGGGCAACATTCCATGCCTAGGATTCCCGCTCTCAGATCATCCAATCAGGGGAAGGTAAGGAGGTTTGCAGCTTGCAACATTGTACTGTCTCTAGCTGCATTAACCCATGTTGTCCCTGTCATTTCTGTAGAGGTGGGCTGTGTGCGGCATGCCTCAGCCTTGCTGGCTGCAGAAGCATGCTGGCACCTGTAGTTCCACAGGTTTCTATGGGGGTACTACACAGTCATACTCACTGTTACATATACACTGGTAATGCAACAAAGCTTGAGCGGAATGGGGTCCTATACAGCTCACCAAGTGTATACTGCTTGCAAGAAGTGAAACAGCTTTATGCAGCTATACACTAGGGTCTCACGAGCTAAGCAGCAGACTTCTGTCTCCCACCATGTCACACACACACAGTACTAAGATGGCTACAGTCTTATGTGCAGGAGCCAGGGGTGCCGAGAGGGGGGGGGGGGAGTGGGTAGACTACCCGGGCCCGGGCTTCCTGAGGGGCCCGGCGGGGGCCCAGGTGCGGCACCGCTCCTCTCTCCCTTCTTTCTCTCTCAGTAGCCCAGCACACAGCGTGTGCTGAGCTGCAGTGGGAGACTGCTCGTGGCTGCTGGGAAGCAGCCACAGCAGTCTCCTTTGCCTGTGGGGGGGAGCGATCACACTGACCGCGCCCCCCATGGCTTTGCGCCGGGCTGAGGGGCTTACAGCGCCCCCCTCCCCGGCGCGCAGCAAAACTTTTTTTTTTGCGTGAGGGGGCATGGCCACACCTCCCTCGATTAGGCCGCGCCCCTCTCTGTACCTGGGCCTGCCGTGGCTCTCTACGGCTTTGGCAGGCGCACATGAGGTTAAAGGTCGGACCTTCTTGCAGACTCTGGGTTTGGGTCCTAGTGCCCAGCATGTATGCAGTGAGGAGACAGTGCAGGAGCGCATTGCTTTCTAGCAATACTATTGTCTAAAGCTCAATGAAAACTGCAATAGATCTAGTAAAAGCAAAATAGATGACATTGTAAACAAAATTCAACTATTATGTTCTTACCACTGGGATGACTTCATTGTATGTTAACAAATGAATACAAAGCTACTGTGGGACTGATTCAGAGACGTATATTAATTGTATGTTCACTCACATCTCCGATGTCTTAAGATCTGCGCATGCACAGGAGCTACCTTGCACTAGTGCATATCTGGGTCTGTGATGTCACTCGCAGTGCCCCAAAAGCTGCAGCATGATTAACATGCTGCTGTTGTTTGAGGGTGGCGACGGGGTGTGGCGATGACCAGCGTTCCAGAAAATGGAGGCATGTTGGCTCTACTTTCTGGGCCTTTCGATGCCAGTGGCTGCATCCTTGGCTTATAGGGCGTGTCTTTCTCTCCCCAGACCAATTGCTGGCAGCACTGCGCTCATCATATGCGTCCAGCTATTTTCCAGAGGCTCCAGACAAATAGTTCTCCCTGCTCCCTCCCCGGACCCTTCAGACTCACCTCTCACGGTACACAGCCTTAGGCTTATTTGGCTCAAGTTAACATCCCACCTCTGTTACCTGTAGCTCACATCTGCACAACTGACCCCAGGCTGCATCAGAGGGGATTTACTTGCACTGCATGGAGTCTGCAGCTCATAGGAGATGACCTCACTGCTCCCTGGCTCTTCCCTGCAACTAGACTTTAACTCTCAGGAGAATCAAACTTATTACCAACTCCCCACCCATCTTGGTGAGTAGACCAATGTGCTTCTGCTCAATCTGGGGGCACAGGAGGCATAGAACTTGAACCGGTGCATAGTGTGGGATGCACTGTGAACTAGGGGCACAGTGGGGCATGTCATGTGAAATAGGAAACAATGGCACATGATGTGAACTGAGGCACTGTGTGGCATATCATGTGAACTGGGGGCACTGTATGGCATATCATGTGAACTGGGGGCACTATGTGTCATATAATGTGAACAGTGGGCACTGTGTGGCATGTAATGTGAACTGGGGGCACTGTGTGGCATGTAATGTAAACTGGGGGCACTGTATGGCATGTAATGTGAACTGAGGGCACCTTCGCCTATAATGCCAACTGGGAGCATTATAGTGTTGTATATAATGTGAACTGGTACCACTACACATTAACATATAATTTGAACTAGGGGCACTACACTGTGGCATATTATTTGAACTGGGGCACTACACTGTGGCATATAATTTGAACTGGGACACTACACTGTGGCATATAATTTGAACTGGGGGCACTGTAGTGATAAAATCTCTCCTTCAAAAACTTACAGTGTTCCTTGGCAACTTTGTTTTAGGAGGCCTGCAGCATTAATTATGTATCATGGATATGTATTGAAAGGATACCTCAACAGATATCTCTAATATCTGATGCGGTCCCAGGGGTATCAATGGCAAATAGAGCCCCTTTAGTTTTTTATTGACTGCGAAATGCATAGGTTTTTGGATCTGGTCTTCCAATAGCCAACACTAATATTTCATTACATTGTGCATTGTAGACTACAGGCTACAACATTGTCATTTTTTGCAGAGCTGGATCCTTCTGATCCCCTTCCATTAATGATTGCACATGCATGTATGGTACGACGACATGCGAAGTAGCATTGTCCGATGGCCACACATGCGCTGTAGCTTTAGCCAGATACGAACCCATAAGAAGTGGTTGCATAAATGATCAATACAAAGCTCCCCTACCCCAAACAAATAATATACGGTGATAAAAAATATATATAATTATTAGAGGTAGAATACAGCCAATGATACAACAGTCCCATAGTCAGTGACACATATTTATATATCTTCACCTGTATAAGTATATATATCTGATGAGCAAATACAAAGGGAATATGTAAAAAAAAAAGTAGGGGTAAAGTGCTCCTTAAACATTTAAGAAAAAATAATGTAGAAATAATAGAATTTAGGGAATATTATACATACATAGAGCTGCCCATTACAGGTCCACCTGAGCACCCCAACGTTCCAACTCCCCAGTCACCCCTTGCCTGGCTCAAACAATCAGCAGCATTATCAATGCCATTTCACCATGAACTTTCCTATAATGAGACTGAGACCTCCCATCCAGGTCCCGGTGTTCATACTTATGTGTTTATGCTGCATGGTGTTGTTGCTGCTTGGTGTCCTTTGTGACACCATCACACCACACCACCAAAAAAGGCAAATTGGAGGAGGCCAGGGAGGGGGTTGGCTTTTGAGGTGACACATAGGGCAGAAGGCTGGAGTGACAAGTGGGCGGGAGGCTGGAATGACAAGGGGAAGGAAGTTGGAGAGACACGTGGAAGGAAGCTGGAAATACATCGGGCAGGAGGCTGGAAAGACAGGGCAGGGGGCTAGAAAGACAGTAGGCTGGAGGGACATGGGGCAGGAGGAAGGAGTGACATGGACAGGAGGCTGGAGAACCAGGGGGCAGGAAGCTGGAAAGACACAGGGATAGAGGCTGGAAAAACATGGGACAAGAGGTTGGAAAGATATGGAGCAGGCAGCTGGAAAGACAGGAGACTGGAAGTGAAAAGGGGCCAGGAGGCTAGAGTGACATAGGGCAGGAGGCTGGAGAGACACAGGGTAAGAGTCTAGAAAACAGGGCAGAAGGCTGGAAAGACACCAGGCAGGAGGCTCTAAACACAAGGTTGAAGTGACATGGGGTAGGAGGATAGAATGGCATGGGACAGGAGGCTGGATAGACATGGGGCTGGAGGCTGGAGAGACATGGGGCAGGTGGCTGGAGAGACACAGGGCAGGAGGCTGGAAAGACATGGGGCAGGAATGACATGGGACAGGAGGCTGAAGAGATGGGGTAAGAGGCTGGAGAGACATGGGGCTGGAGGCTAGAGTGTCATGGGGCAGGAGGCTGAGGAGACGGGGCCTGGAGGCTAGAAAAACAGGGGGCTGGAGGCTGGACTGATGGAAAAGAAGGCTGGAGTGACAGGGGGCAGGAGACATAAGGTACAGAAGTCTAGAGAGACACTGGGGGCAGAAGACTGGAGGGGACACAGGGGGCAGGAAGGAACATGGGGCACGAGTCTGCTTGAACCTCTGTTGTATGATGATGACATTGGTTATTTCCTACACAAACAGGCATCTTTCAGACCATGTGATCTCCTACATGAATAGTGAATACTGACTGAAGACACTGTCTGTCCAGGGAGGATCACTTTCTACAGAGGTTTCCCATAGCAGGGAAACCACCATATAGGTAAGATGTATTTTTATTTAGTACACACAAAAAAGGTATTTCTCACCTTGGGCTCTACTTGCTCTAGAAACGGCCTTGTCTGTGTGCCATAGTCTCCCATCACTTCCGCTCCATTTTTTGAGCAAAGGTATATTACATGTAATAACTAATATTACACGTGGCTCTAAAACGGGAAGCAGTCGGGAAGCCGGCGGACGAAATGCAGACCGCCGGCTTCCCGTCTGTCTTATCCCGGCAAGTGTCTAATGACAGGCATCGAAATCCTGATGCCTGTCATTAGATCTACACCAGTAGCCTGACACCCAGCTTACCGATCGAAGGTAAGCTGGGCGCCGGGCGTGGACAGCCGCGGGGGGAAGGGTTAGGTTAGGGGGCTCCCGGGGGGGACTTAGGGTTAGGCACCCCCCCTGGAGGTTCGGGTTAGGCTAGGGGAAGGGGGGGTTAGGGTTATGCACCCCTGCGGGGAGGTTAGGGTTAGGCACCCCCCCGGGAGGGTTAGGTTTAGGCAGTGGGAAAGGCAGGATTAGGTTTAGGCACTTAGAGGGGGTTAGGGTTAGGCACTTGGGGGGGGTTAGGGTTAGGCACTTGGGGGGGGGTTAGGGTTAGGCACCCCTAAGGGAGAGTTAGGGTTATGGGGCAGAATTAGGTTAGCATACTTACCTTAATGGATGACCGGGATTTCCACCTCTGCCGGGCTGCCGCTCTCGGGATTAGAACCACTGGCCAAGCGGCCGGCGGTAAATCATACTGTTACCTCTAAAACAAAACTACTGTGGCTTTATGTACATTAGTGACTTTCAAATATAATGGTCCAATTAAAAATAAAGAGAACATGAATTATGTAATTATACTATGTTTTGACTATAGTAAAAAAAAAATACTGTTATATACTGTAAATTGTAAAACTGTTGTTACAGCAATTTATTAACTAATATAGCTTTTATTTTATTATCACAAATAAAAGGGAACCTGGGGACACAATCTCTAACAAACTTCCCCTACAAATTACTTTCTGCCCTTTCCCGGTGACGTCAGCAGCTTTTATCTTACTGTCTGCTCCTCAGTTTCTTTCCTTTTTTTGTGCCAAACATGATTAAGTCACAACATAAACAACATAGAACAGAATCTCAGAAATATAGAGAAGAAAAACCCTGAAATAAATAATTTCCATGTTCTTCCTCTGGTTGGGGACAATTTTATTTTATTAAATTTATTCATAAGTTTTACTTCATCTATTTAACATAAACTTACTTTAACACCTTTTTTTAAAAAACTATTATACTTCGAACATCGGCTTTTAGAGTGATTTTAATCAGTACAGGTCCTGCATTGCTGTCTACAGATTACAATGGGTACTATTATGGTAAGTCCTTGATAAAGTTACATATATACACTAGGGTTCATTATTTGTTGGAGCCAATTATCCTACCAGTATATTTTTGGATTGTAGGAGAAAACCGAAGCACCTGGAGGATACTCGCACAAGCATGGGGAGAAAACGCAAACTGCACACAGATAAGACTGTGAGGGGAATTGAACCCAAGACCTCAGTGCTGTAAGGCAGTAATGGTAACCATTACACCATAAGTGTAATGCTTAGCAACAAATATAGTTAATGTACTATAATTTTTTATTATTTAATTTAAATTTAATAAAAATATTGTTATTAAAAGTATGTTTGGATGCTCTTCATTTTTCCCTGCATAAACATGTATATAAGCCTGATAGCGGGCAGATGCAAACACACGCTGATGGTGATCGTGACTTGGCATTAAACAGGCGCATAAGCTGTTGAAGTGGAGCTGGACCCATCTCACTACGTCTGCGGTTCTCCATATGTATGAAAATGCTGGACGCTATTTTCTAAATAATTTTGTGCAATTTACGCACATTTACAGATGTGCCCACATACATTTATCCTCTGCGCTACAAGTCACGCCACACATAACGCAGGAACTCAGTGTGACACGGTAGAGCCGAGCGGCTTTTCACCTTCAAATGCGCCTTATTCGCACAGCTTCTGCTGATTAAAATGATATGCAGCATGCCTATGTTATCTGTGTGTGACTGTGTGTGTGTGTGTCTGCATGCAAAATGCTACGTTACAGCATCACAGCCGCTGACACTGTAATGTAGCGTTTCGCATGCAGATACACCTGCACTCGCTCAAAGAACATAGGCATGCTGCATATCATTTTAATCAGCAGAAGCTGTATGTGCTATCTATTCACATCGTTGTGCCAATAAGGTGCATTTGAAGGTAATAATACGCATGAAAAGACGCCCGCCTCTACCGAGTCACGCCACAGCAAGGTGCGGCTAGAATGGCTGTTTAACGCGCCAGAAGGCTAGATGTATGTGGACCCATCTGTACACTTCTGACTCAGCCCCCCAAAATAATTACTTATAGTGACTTTTAGGTACACGTAAAGTATTCACAGCGCTTCACTTTTTCCACATTTTGTTATGTTACAGCCTTATTCCAAAATGGAATAAGTAAATTTTTGTCCTCAAAATTCTACACACAATACCCCATAATGACAACGTGTAAAAAGTTTTTTTGAGATTTTTGCAAATTTAATTAAAAAAAAAACCTAAGAAATCACATGTACATAAGTATTCACAGCCTTTGTTCAATAATTTGTTGAAGCACCTTTGGCAGCAATTACAGCCTCAAGTCTTTTTGAATATGATGCTACAAGCTTGGCACACCTATCTTTGGGCAGTTTCGCCCATTCCTCTTTGCAGCACCTCTCAAGCTCCATCAGGTTGGATGGGAAGCATCGGTGCACAGCCATTTTCAGATCTCTCCAGAGATGTTCAATCGGATTCAAGTCTGGGCTCTGGCTGGGCCACTCTAGGACATTCACAGAGTTGTCCTGAAGCCACTGCTTTGATATCTTGGCTGTGTGCTTAGGGTCGTTGTAATGCTGAAAGATGAACCGTCACCCCAGTCTGAGGTCAAGAGCGCTCTGGAGCAGGTTTTCATCCAGGATGTCTCTGTACAATGCTGCATTCATCTTTCCCTCTATCCTGACTAGTCTCCCAGTTCCTGCCGCTGAAAAACATCCCCACAGCATGATGCTGCAACCACCACGATTTGCTGTAGGGATGGTATTGGCCTGGTGGCCTGGCAATTCCTTGGACTTCATGCTTGGTTTGTGCTCTGACATGCACTGTCAAGTGTGGGACCTTATATAGACAAGTGTATGCCTTTCAAAATCATGTCCAATCAACTGAATATACCACAGGTGGACTATGTTTAATCTGTAGGAACATCTCAAGGTTGATCAGTGGACCTGAGCTCAATTTTGAGCTTCATGGCAAAGTCTGTGAATACTTATGTATATGTGATTTCTTCATTTTTTCTTTTTATTAAATTTGCAAAACTCTCAAAAAAAGCGTTTTACACGTTGTCATTATGGGGTATTGTGTGTAGAATTTTTAGGACCAAAAATAATTTATTCAATTTTGGAATAAGACTGTAACATAACAAAATGTGGAAAAAGTGAAGCGCTGTGAATACTTTCCGGATGCACTGTACATTCTTTTATATATTTCGAAAAAATGAAACTTATTCTAGTGATGACAGAAACTGCTATCACAGCAAACTATGACCGTAGTTGTCGTTTCTGAAATTACAGAAACAAAAGGGATCTCAGAATATCTAGCACACTTCCTCTATTAAATCATACTTAATGACTTTCTCAGAGCCAGCTGTGTGGAGGAGGGGGGGGCATGAACCCACGGTTTCATCATCGCGGCCCTGCACCCTGCTGTGCAAAACTGTGATTTACAGCACTTTACCTTGGGAGGGGGCGGAGCTGCGATGACCCGGATCAATGTGAATGACATCATCCAACCACAGGGCCGTCCACTCTGTTGAGATGTTCCAGGATATATTAAATAATTTCAGCACTTAACAGATAAAGCAGGAAAAATCTTTAATATAGGAAATGACCATAATCTATTAGCAAGGTGTTCTCGTTGCAGGCAGCGTGTACACTGGCTAGTCCTTTATTTGGTAGGCAAAATAAGAATATAAACCTCAGGGGGTCACAGGAGGATAAAAATTCCCCCCACACAAAATACTGTCAGTTCTCACCTCCAGGATGGGGGCACTTCCTGTCATTATTAAAGTCAATAAGAAGTTGTATTTAATCTGGATAATATAAAGTTTATAAACCTCTATTCAGTGGAAACCTACAGTATACAATGAGATGCTTAGTTAAAGCATCTTTAAGTCAAAAACACAGTGGGCCCCATTTGTGAAACGCAAAATGAGGAAGGAACTGCATAGAATCCTCGTTGATGGTTCCCTGTGACTCAATTTGCGCCTAGATCTTTGGGAAAAAGCCGGGATTAAGTTTGGCATTTTCAGGGAAGAGCTGGCGGGAATTCCACTGACTATAGTAAATAAGCTAAACACGCTGCCTAGTTTTGCGTAACAGTGCAAAAACGAGATTTCAGTTACTGTAGGAAGTTGGCGGCGTTCGGGTCTTATCCTAATAGGATTTATGTTCCATCATACAATTGCAGAAAAGCACATTTCTACCCGTACTCCAAATAGCGTAAACAAAAGCTTCACATGAAAGTGACACATGTAGCGCTCCCAGATCTAACGTACCGTAACTCTAATGAGGTTAAACCAAACAGAATGCGAGTAAACTATAGAAAATTGTCATAGAAGGAATACTGGGCCTAATTCACTATTGTACGCTAATGCAAAGGCATTTGCGAACTTTTGCCGCTTAGCAATTGCTTATCCTGTATGAGGGAATATGCGCCAATTTACTTCCAGCTCCGCCTCAGGCTCGCAATGTGCTTTGTACGAGAGATCCAGTGACACAAGCTCACTGCCTCTAACTAGTGCCGAGATAACTTGGTAAGCGCCGTGTTACTAAAATTAAAAGTGTTCAATCTAAAAACTGTTTGGGGCAAAACAACTTGTTTCAAGCTGCAGCATTTGTATAGCGATTCCATAAGCTTGGCTGCCGCCGGTTACAGATAATGATCTAGAAAATACTTTTTGTTGTTGTTACTCTCTATGAAACTGGTTTTTACTGTTTCCCTCTTTCTTCCAGCTTCACATAGCTGAGTAAATTAGAGCCTCACCACACCCTTCTCTCATCCCTGTTTAGAAGTTAATTTCCCTTTTTAAACCTATTGAATTCAGGGTCTGATTCAGAGCCGGACGCTATTTGCGCTCGCTCGTTCAGAAAAAAGGGGTGGCTATTCCAATTAACCGTACGCTCTTTGCGGTCTGTTCACGCCTCTGTCTGAACGAGTGAACAAAACTTGCGGTCGTAAATTTGAATAAAACGCCCCGTGGCCGCTCGCACCATACGTCATGTCCGCTATTTATTAGATTAATCGAGTACATCGAACAGCATATGAACTGCTCGCTATTCTTGTGGTTGGTTTTTCCTACCGCAATCTTGCGAGCAGTTCTGACTATTAAAAAAGCAAGTGACGTGGTCAATGACGCTGCTGTATTAATTATGCACTCCCTTAAAACGCCCGTTTTGACCTTTAAGCACGCCTGCGTTCTGAATTCCACTCCCCGTTTTCAAGCACCTTCCCCTGTTACCACCCACATACGCCTCCTCCTGTCACTCAAAATAGCAGGCCTTCGCTATATAGCGAACAAACGATTTTCGGCCGCACTGACTGGTTCGCGCATGCGTATTACAATCCGTATGCATGCACAGATGTGCGAACATCGCTCATAACGAACGAGCGCCCGCTTACGAACGGCTCTGAAAGAGGGCCTCAATACAGATAAAGAGAAAAAGTTAACAGGAACTCACTAATTGCACACGGAGAATAATTGTGATCCCCACAGCATCATGGTGTATATATATAATATTTACTAGGTGGCCAGTTTGTTTTTCTGGGCAATATTGTGCCCTTTGACTAGCGGGATTGTATCCTGCCAATTTACTAATGCTGAGACCGCCGCAATCCTGCAGAGAAAATTCACAATAGAATAAAACTCTCTGTTAAAGCACCAGCAATGTTTTCTTTTTTTTTTTAAGTATAAAACCCCCGGATTTACCAAAAGTGTTTGCAGAAAGTGCTGCACAGACTCCTAGGATCTGGGCAGGATGCCCATTGGTTTAGAAACAACAGCAAACCCGCTACTGTGCCGTAGACTTTAAGCTGCCATTCAGACTGCGTACTAGGGGCCTGATTCAGAGCCGTTCGTTAGCATCAGTACGCTCGTTGCGTTCCGATGTTGTTAAACCACGCATGCGGTGTTACACTGCGCATGTGCGTACGGCATATTGCGAGCTTTTTTTCTCTCGTTCATCAAATAGCGAACAGGAAGTGACATGTGAAATGTGATTGACAGAAAAGGCCGTTTTTGGGCGTTGACGGGGGTGGAGATGGAAAAACGCAGGCGTGGCGAGGCTTTTTTGGGGCGTACATAAAGTTTCAGATGCGTACGGCAAATGTGTTCGTACCAAGTCATACGTCACTGGCTGATCCTCTTTCCGTTCAACTTGCTCGCACTGCTTGGGGTGTGGATTACTCAACTACAATGGCGATGGCCTTGTCCGGGCCTCCTCGATGTTTCATCGATTTATCACGGATTGTCAGGAAAAACAATCAACTTTGAATTGCAAACCAGCTTGTAATGTGTTTTGAAACGAGTTTTTGGGGTTAGCACAAAACCGTACGCAGGTGAAAATCTCAGCTGCTAATTTCAGGATTACATAATCAATTAGCGTACATTTGTTTGAATGTTTTTATTTTTGGAATTTGGTTTTGTGCTATTGTAACAATAATGTCATCATGTTTGTGTGTATTTTACCATTTTGCTTAGGAAAGGAGATTTTGCATCCTTTTTTTAATTTTACAGTGTTCCTTAAAGAGCCCTTTTTTTAAAAACACAATTTTTTTTTTATTTGGAGGACGTTTTTGGCTTGTGGGCCAGGATTAACTCTCAAACAATTTTTAAATAATGTCACAATACAATGGAGATCATTTGTCAATTTTTTATTTTCCGAGACAATTTTTTCAAGTTTTGGGGGGCATTTTGCAAATACACTTTTTGGGCAGTGTTAGGCAATAATAACATAAAAAAATCTGTAAAACATATTACCAGTGTTGGCCAACTTAAACAAACACATTAAAAACAATTCACAAGAAAGGAGAGGGAAGTTTTGGCCCGAAAGGAATATGGGGCAAGCACAGAAGGAGTGTGGGAAAAGTAGCCAGTGCTGTCATCGTTTTTTCCCACGTTTGGCTGGGGTAGGGTGGGCGCCAGACCGGGTCCAGGATGTCCTCTGGCTGGCCTGTCCAGAGGCAGATGTTGGGGCCTCTGGACTAGGCACAGGGCTAGGCACATTTGGAGGAATGGCTGTTGTTGTGCCAGAGGTGGAGGATCCTGATGTTCCGGCAGGAAGGGAGGTCGGCTCCACCATGTGCTGGCGAACGAGCTGCTCCAGGGCATTGGCTATTCTGATGTTGGCCCTGGTATTTTCAGCCAGGGCCTGACCAATGGTCACATTGGCCGCAGCATTTTGCTCCAGGGCCTCAGCCACCCGTAGCAGACTGGCGTCCATCCTCTGCAGAATCTCCATATGGTAATCTGATTTAAAATTGAGTTCTGTGAGGAGTGCCACTGCCTGCGAGGGGGATTGCCCTGGACTGGCTTCTGCAGGGTCCTCAGCCGGATGTACTGGTTCCTCCCCTGCAGAGCCAGCAGAAATTCTGCGGCCAAGGCTCTCCTCTGGAGCAGACTCATCCGCCTGTGTCTCTGTGAGAAAAAAGAGAAAAGAGTCACATTAGAATCTACATATTGTCACAATAACATTTCAGAGTTGGTTACATCACAACATTTACCTGGGACAACATGAGGAGCCGCAGAGTCTGGCATGTCCGTATCCATGTTGGACACGCCAAACACCTCCACATCCTGCACACACCCCTGTGCCAGCTCTTCCAAATCATTCAGCTCCAATGACACAGGGGTGGGACCCCCACCTGTCCCCCTTGCATGCCTAGCCCTGTCAGCCAGTTTTTGCTTCAGGCGATATTTGAAGTCTTGCCATCTGTGGGTGAAAAAGTAGGCATTATTCCTGCTTTATTTTTCCCTGTTTTTATTTTCTAATTTAAGTTTTTACTTACCGGCGTTTGACATCCCGGGCTAGATGGACATAATCACCCACCCTATTGACAGCACTGGCTATCTCCTCCCACATTCTTCACTTCTGGCTTACACCCATATTCCTGTCTGCCTGTGGCAGGATGTCCACACACTTCTGAACCAAAACCTCCATCTCCTTTCTTGTGAATTGTGGCTGCGTTTTCTTTTTGCCAGCTTTGGCCGGAATACTGGGCCCAGCAGCCTCTTCCATGTCATCCTCAGCACCTATTTACATTAAATGAATTTGAATTTAGATGTCAATCTTTCACTATATTCTGTTTCAAAATCAGCCTTAATTAGAAATGTGAGAAATACTTACCGGCCGCCTCTTGGCCATTGTTTGGGTGGTCTGTAGCCATTTTTCAAGCAAAAACAAGAACTACACCAGACCGTTTGTTTTTTTCCGTGACGTATTTATACATGCGTCCTTATTATTCGGCCGCATCATTGATTGTGCGTTCCTATGATCCGTCCTTAATTTGAGCGGGAAAAGAAACACTATTTATGGCTTTTGGCGACTCGAGTCGAGGTGGCGGTTGTTGTTTGTTGGAGGTTACGTTGTTCGGAGTGGTTTGTTGGAGGGAGTTGTTTTAGGCGGATTTTTTGATTGTGTTAGAGGCGTTTTTTTTTGGATAACTTTCCGTTCGCATATTTTGGTGTGGTTGTTTTTAGTTGTTGTGTTTTTTCTGTGTAAGTTTTTTCCCCTCATCCTTTTGTAAAATATGGTTCTCCTTTTTTTTTGGTTTGGCCCAAAAATTAATTTAATTTTTTTTATATTTTTGTAGGTTTATTTTGGCTGTGCTCCAACGACGTTTTTGTTCTGTGACTTCTTTATCGTGTATTGGTAAGTTTTGATTTTAACTTGTTTGTTAAATGTTCATGTCTTGTTCTTCGCATATTTTGGGGTCTTTACGGTTTTTTGCCGGGTTTTTGGGGATGTGAAAAATGCGAACCATTTAGCGCACTTTTGTAGGCTTGATTCCCCTTGTAAAAATGCGAACCATTTAGCGCACTTTTGTAGGCTTGATTCCCCTTGTAAAAATGCAAACCATTTAGCGCACTTTTGTAGGCTTGATTCCCCTTGTAAAGATGCGAACCATTTAGCGCACTTTTGTAGGCTTGATTCCCCTTGTAAAAATGCGAACCATTTAGCGCACTTTTGTAGGCTTGATTCCCCTTGTAAAAATGCGAACCATTTAGCGATCCAATTCTGGGTTTTTTTGTTTCTGTCAAATTGTGGAAGTCCTCTCAATGTCGGTTTCCTATTTTTCTAAATGTGTGTTTACCCCCTTTATTTTTGTGCATTTTCAAAAAACAAGATTACAAAATGGCCACCACAAAATCTTAACTTATTATGGTCTTTTGAAATGTAGGTTTTTGAAATCATGACAATACCCTGGCAAGTAAGCATCTTTGGATTGTAGGCATCATAGGCGTGCCCGGCCCCAGATATATAGAACACGTGTCACCCTTTTTGGAATGCCCGATGATGAGGTGTTAAGGCGCTACCGTCTTCCGCCCAAAATCATCATAGACACTCTCTCATTAATAGAGAGTGATCTTGAGCGGCAAATTGACAGTCCTACAGCAATACCACCACTTACGCAATTTATGGTGGTGTTACATTTCTGTGCCTCAGGATCCTTTCAACCCACGGTGGGAATAGTTGCGGGAATCTCCCAATCCTCCTTTTCAAGGATCCTGAGGGCAGTGATGGAGGCCCTTTTCAAGCACCTCCATCATTTTATTCATATGCCTTTGGATATGGGTTCCCTTAGTGTGGCAAAGGCCAATTTTTACCAAATTGCTGGCTTCCCACACATCATAGGGGTTGTGGATGGTACTCACATACCACTTCAGCCTCCAGCACGACTAGAGGCCATTTTTCGGAACAGAAAACACTATCACTCACTGAATTTAATGGTGGTATGTGATGCCTCCCTCCAGATCCTGTCCCTGAATGCAAAATTACCCGGGAGTGCACATGACTCATTCGTCATCCGTCAATCAGGGATTTGGCATAAATTAAACAACCTACAAGCTGGTGATGCATGGCTTCTGGGTAAGTGTAGACCTTTTTAAGAAAGCAATGCAAAGCTTGATACACAGTGATCCTGATTTTGTCATTTCTTGTTCACAGGAGACAGTGGCTACCCTTGCACACCCTGGCTGCTCACTCCTTATTTGGCTCCCACAACAGGGCCACAAAGTGAGTATAATTCCGCACTTACAGCCACCAGGCAAGTGGTGGAGCGCTGTATTGGCCTTTTAAAGGCCGATTCAGATGCCTCCACCGCTCTGGTGGCGAGCTCATGTATTTGCCGGATATGGTTTCGAAAATTGTGGTCCTGTGTGGGATATTTCACAACATCGCCATAAGGAGTGGTGTCCCAATGCAGCCAGAGGATGCCTTGCCTGAGGATGGCCCCCCCGAGGTTGGTCGGAGGTCTGTATGTGGGGGGGCCATACGTGATGATGTTGTGGCCCGTTTTTTCAGGTAATTATTGTCCAAAATGAAGTGAGATGACACAATGTAGACATGTAATAATGTAATTAACAATTTAAATTTTTGTTTTGTTTGTGTGTTTTATTCCATAATATTTATCGGGAAAACCATGACTACTACCTGTTCTTAAAAAATGACTTCATGTGGACACATTGGATTTAACTTCTGGACCAAAATTGTCATCAACTCATTTGTGGAATCATGTTGGCATGCTACTTCGTCAAACAGTTCTTGATTGTTTTGTTTTTGTATATTTTTGGTGTAGGCTGTTTTTTGACGAGTGTTTTCACTGTGTGTATTGTTTGTCCTTAATCACTTTGTGTTTCTAATTTTTTACTTAATAAATTTTTGTGACATTATAACAAACATTTCCATTCGAAATTACATGCAAGTGTAACGTGGTTCCCAAATTGGAAACTTGATTAAGGGCTAATCCATTTCTGATTTAAATTGTGCAGTATTTTACCATGCTTAGTGGCTCAAATCAAACACACCAAGGTATTATGGTGAATCAGTATGTTTTCGATTCTCGGCCTAAACAGGTTTCATTTAATATTTACCTTACCCCCCCAAAAATAAAAATAGTTCTAACAAACCAAAAAAAAACCTATTGGTATTGTTAGGTGTTGAATGTGCCAGCTGACCGAATTCAGCTTTCTCGAATCTAAGTTACATTAGTTTTAAAAACTTGCTGCAATAGTCGACTTAGGTAAGGTTAAACAATATAATATTTACAGAGAAGGAATGAGACTTCAAACGAACCTTTTTTTTTTTTATTTGAAAAAGTAACAAAATTTGGTAAAATGAAAAAAATTAATGCCGCAGGATCCCTGCCATGTGATCGAGGACCACCAGCATGCCTATCACATGGCCCCTCAGCCTCTCCACACACGCTGCTGCCTCCGTCAGCCGCCTTTGGTCCTCTGTGGGTTTAAAAATTGAGGTTCTTAATCAAAAAATCCATAATTTTGTTTGAGAAACAACTGCCAAAGGAAATGCAATTTTCAAACCCAAAATAAATTGGACAAACATTACAATTCAAAGCCAACATTCTTTGCCCAAGTAAATTCGAAATAAACACAACAAAAACAAGAAATTGGAAAAAAAGAGAAAAACACAGAAAAACTACTTTGGTGGGTACCGTAAACAAGAGATACAAGTATGAGTGTTTGGACATGTGTGATATGTGTAAGGGCCAAACATCATAGACATTTCTAAAACCAGATATATCTAACAAACATTTAAAAAAATTTAACAAATAAAAATGCACAGGCAAAGGAGAATATCCCCCCCAAAATTTGGTAAAAACAAGGTAAAAGGGAAACATACCGTTGACAATGCCGCCTGGACCTGAAGCATCACCATCGTCCTCCGGAGGTGGGCCAATGCAGGTCTGTAGGAGGAGGGGTGATTTCTGAAGGGGGGGAGGGGGTGGAAAAGAGAGGGGTGGTTGGAGGGGAGGGTGATGAAAAGAGAGAGGGGGTTGAGGGGAGGGTGAATTTTGAGGGATGGGAAGTATACTAGAGGGAGGGGCGTCCTGGTCTGGCCATGCTGGGTTGGAGGGTGAATTAGGGGTAGGGTGGGGAGAGGAGGATTGGCTGGGAGTTGGGGATAGGGGACATGGCCGACAGCGTCGCTGCCGATGTCGGCGTATTCTGCGCTCTGCCCCTAAATGATGGATAACAATTTAAGGTTGGATTAATTTTTAAACTTTAAAACATCCTGAAAGACTAAAAAAGTAAAAAAAAAAAAACCATGCACACGCAGATATGTATTAAATAAACAAACAGGGCAAGAAGGAAAACATGCACATGCAGATATGTATTAAATAAACAAACAGGGCAAGAAGGAAAATATACACATGCAGATATGTATTAAGTAAACAAACAGGCCAAGAAGGAAAACATGCACATGCAGATATGTAGTAAATAAACAAACAGGGCAAGAAGGAAAACATGCACATGCAGATATGTATTAAATAAACAAACAGGGCAAGAAGGACAACATGCACATGCAGATATGTAGTAAATAAACAAACAGGGCAAGAAGGAAAACATGCACATGCAGATATGTAGTAAATAAACAAACAGGGCAAGAAGGCAAACATGCACATGCAGATATGTATTAAATAAACAAACAGGGCAAGAAGGAAAACATGCACATGCAGATATGTAGTAAATAAACAAACAGGGCAAGAAGGAAAACATGCACACGAAAATAGGGTCACAAAAAAAAAAAAAAAGGAAAAGATAAACTTACTGTCAGCTATCCGCTGTCTGAAACATGCCAGCAAGCGTGGCGTGCGTCGCTGCAGATCCGACCACCTGCGCTCCAGCTGGCCAATCTGTCGGCGTGAGCCGAAGGAGCGCAGGCGGCGGTGAACCTCCGCATAGGCGGACCGCTTCTCTCTGTTGGTGATGGGGGGAGGCTGGCTGGTTATCCGCCGGTCCATTACCTCCGTCAGGACTATCAGCTCCCGCCTGGTGAACGCAGAGGCTCTCATGATGGCAATGGTGGATTTGGGAAAAAACAGTTTTAATAAAGCCAAGAAAATATTTTTGATTGGCTAATGTATTTGGAAAATTAACAGGAACCATTCTATTGGTTAGTGTATGAGTCATGTGTTCGACAGGCTTAAAAATCTAATGTGAGTTATGATTGGCTTAATGCAGTGACATGCGTTAGCTAATTTAAATCAAAAAATGAAACAAGTAAAATATGCGCCAGACAAAACACGGAAAACAATATGAAAAATGACACAAACATGTATTTTGGATAAAGGAAACCATTGTTTAATCCGTACGTATTCTGCGTGAAAAAACAAAAACGGACAAGAGTAAAGTTTATTGAAATTAAAAAAAAAAAAAAAAAAATGTGAAGAGCAATTAAGCTAATTGATCTGTTGATTGGCATGATACGATTAAAGGATGTATGCAGAATGAATGAGCAGGTAATCGAAAACTGACAGGCCCACTTCCGGTTTGGACTGGTGCGAGCGTTCCCTGCATGCAAAATTGGAGATGTACGGTCGCAATTTGGCTCGCTCGTTAGCTAGAGGAGGGGTGGGTAGACTATGGGGCGGAAGATTAGCTGCATATGAAATTACGAGCGAGCGCTTGAATTTACATTTTTCGGCTCGTACGCCGTACGTGCGTCCGGCCACTTGCGTCCGGGTCTGAATGAGGGCCTAGGTCAACAAGTGTACAATAACATTTCAATTACTGTCGGACTGCTCCAATGAGGTGCTGGTGTAATCCCCTGTGGGCCCCACAGACTGAAAGCCCCGCCCTCTATCGTGGTCGTGCAGGCCCAGGCACCTCTGCTAGCCGCCACTCCAGCTAAACGCTGATCGCGGCTGCTCAGCATCACTATGTCATTTTGTCACGTGACATCTGCAACGTTGTTAGTGAGGACCAGGGATGGACATCGGAAGCGTACCATCAAATGGTGGCTGGGCTTCCACCATCAAAACTTTCGATGCGATGGTAGTAAGTAACCATTGCATCAAAAGTATTAGATTAAAAAAACTATTAATTTGAATAGTTTTTTTTTATCTAGAAGGGTCTTTAGAGCATGCGCAATAGGTCTATTTCAGGGCTGGCAGGGGACGGTAATGGGAGCGGGACGGCACTGGGGGAGGGAGGGAGCTGCAGGCAGCGACAGTGCAGCTCTCAGCATAAAAAAAAAAATAATCACAACACTATCGAATAATTACCATTCGATGGCAGTAAACATCAGATTGCTGCCATTGAATGGTAAAAACACTACCATCACAACAAAAACATTGATGGTCGGCAAACATCGACCATCGATGTTCATCCCTAGTGAGGACTGAGGAGCCAAAGGGATAGGAGAGAGAAGCTGTCAGGTAAGTGAGGAATGGGGAATGGGGGAGGGGGGGTGATGGATTGTGAGTAACTATGAAATCACAGAAATGAATGAGAATCACAGGAGGAGGAGAGGTGAGTCCTGGCACTTTATGTCCTGGAAATGGTCTAATTGTGTCTGTAACACTGACTGTTTTGTCACAATATAGGTGATATAATATAGCAAATGTAACCCCCATTTTGGGGGGAAGTGGTACTGTGGACTAGCACTGTATAATCCATTATAATGGTAAAAATATTTTTTGTAAAAATGATTAAATGTGTAGTGTTTATTTATACACGTCTTGAACCTTTACTGCTTGATTCTAAATTGAGGGTGGTGAGCTAGGGAGGTGGAGGCACTAGCGAGATGGAGGCAACAGGCTGAGAGAGTGCTGGAAACTCCTTGCGCTGGTACATTGAGCTCACACTCAGGCCCTCATTCAGAGGCGGTCGGAGGATGCAAGAAACTGGGCGGCCGCTTGCATCCTGACCAGCCGCTTGTGTTTCGGTTGTTAGGCTGTGGGTTTACACCCACAGCTCTAACGACCGCTAGGGTGATGATCGCGATGGTCATAGACCATCCTAGGGTAGGGTCTCACTAGGGCCCTAGGGTAGGGTCTCACTTGTCGTAAGCCCCGGAGAGCTTCTGGCTCTGTCAGAGCTGGAAGCTCTCCACTGACATCACTAGTGGGAACGCCTCCGTTTGGGCTGCCACCCCCCTGGCCCGCCTTCCAAACGGGGCGAGCTGTCAATCAACATCGACAGCTCGCCCCCTTTGGAAAGAGACCGGCTACGACCGGCGCTGTCGGTTGTAGCGGGTCTCACGCATGCACACAAAGGAGCCGGATCCCTCGTGCGTATGCGCACTGGACAAACATCGAGGTGGCCGTGTGGTCGTAGACCGTATGGCCGCCTCTGAATGAAGCCCTCAGTGAGAGAGGAGAGGTAAGGAACTATGGCCCTCATTCAGAGTCGATCGCTAGATACAAGCTGTCACTCTGAATGAGGGTGGCCACTTGTGGTGTGAAGTGTGGCCTCCTGGTCGCTAGCTAAGCTGTGGGTTACCACCCACAGCTCTAGCAAGTGACCAGGTTGACCAGGTTGATGGTTGCGATGGTCAGGACCATCGCGACCATTGGGGCTTGCGACGAGACCCTAAGGTTGGGTCTCGGCAAGCGCAAGCCCCAGGGAGCTTCCTGCTCTGATCGAGCAGGAAACTCCCCACTGACATCATTGCTGATGTCAGTGGGGCCGCCCCCAAACGGCAAGCGTTCCGTCGAGAACGCCTCCGTTTGGCCGGCCACCCCCCCTGCCCGCCTCCCAAATGGGGCGTGCTGTCAATCAACATCGACAGCTCGCCCCCTTTGGTGCGAGACCCATAGCGACGGAGCGGAGTCGGCTCCGACATGTGCATGCCCAGTGGGCAAACATTTGCCTGGTTGCGAGCGCTCAGCGCCTGTGACCGGGTCTGAATAAGGTCCTATATTACTAATGGTGCCACTCTCAGTGCACCCTGCAAATAATTTGACGCAGCTGCTAAGAAAAAAAAATGATGTATAATTCTTCACTACACACAGCACCTGCCAGTGCAATGTTGTCCTCAGCCTGTTTCAATGGTGAGATACAGCGGATTATTCCTATTGATCCCCTGTGCTGTTTTCCACCTCACTGCACCACTGGCTCCTGTTATACAGTTACGTCCCTGGTGATCCTGCACCATTGGTTACAGTTTGATATCCTGGATCTTTGGTTCCAATCCGATAACTATTACCATCTGTTCCAGTCCGATACCTCATTCCATTGGTTCAGTCCGATAACCTGTAGAGTCGGTTCCAATCCGATAACCAGCACTATCGGTTCCAGTCCAATACCTGATTCCATTGGTTCCAGTCCGATATCCTGTGTAATTATTTCCAATCCAATAACCAGCACCATTGATTCCAGTCCGATACCTGATTCCATCGGTTCCAGTCCGATACCTGACTTCGTCGGTTACAATTTGGTCCCTTATTGGTGATCCAGCAATTCATTCCCATTCCAGCTATCCAGCATCCGGTCCCATTCTGGTGATCCGTTTTTCCTGTCCAGAGCTATTCCGAGTTTCACGTGTTCCAGTAACCTACTGGTTCCAGTCTCTCTGCACCTGTGTCCCACAAGCACCTATCATCTTTTTCTGTTGAGACTTCAGCTGCTCTACCAGTGCCTTCAGTTGCCAGCAGCAACATCTTGCCTTCCAGTACATACAAGTGCATCTCATTCACATTACTGTCCCAGTCCATAAGCAGAAACTACTTAAGCTTAAGTCAATATAGTCTCAGACTCCATTCCAGCCCGAGAGTAAATGCCGGTTCCACAAACAAATTCAAACACAAGTGTGACACCGACGAGTGAAAGAGCAGTTCTAGGAACATTGAAAAAGCATATAATATAATTACAAACTTGGGTTAGCAACAGAAACACCAAGTGCACCAACTATAAAGTGGCCACATAGAGTGTAATCATTGTATTTATATTGGAATATAATGATGCAAATGTTATTCTAGATAGCAGAGTGAACTAATAATCATATTATACAGTGTGTACAAGTGGTTGATAGGGTTGCAGAAGACATGGACGTATTAAGATTTAGGACTCTTCTATTAAGGGAAGAGCTGCATTGGGTCGAATATTAATATAGAGTTATAGGGAATCTTCAAGTTAACAAAACTTCTCATGGGACGTTTAGAACAGTAAAGTATAAAAAGTAGGGTGTGGTAACTACTGAGTCATTGAACAGATTGTTACTGGTAAATAGGTAATAATTAACTAAACTATGTACAATGTAACGAAACTGAATAAGAACCTCTATACACTCCTGTCTATACCTTCTAAAATCCTTCCTTTAAACCTCTGATGATTCTATTTTGCGTACGCAGTCATACAGTAAATAAAGACTCCAGACCTTTAACCTGTGGTTCCAAAGCACAAAGTGATATTTCAAGCAAAAGTACAGTCAGTTACATGCTATGATCTAAGTACAATTTAGTGCAAAGAATTATACAGACCCAAGTACAGTATACATACACAGCGCTCTGGACCAGATGTAGGCATCAGCAAGAAACCCCCGTCAATCAGCATTCAGCAAGACGAACGTCCACTGGGGTCACAACACACACATTTATACCCTCACAGAAACAGACAACACAATAGAGAAGTTTGTTGCTAATACCATTGGTCCTAAAGGAGAGTGCATATGTTACAAGGCATCTAACAGGTTGATTCAAATAGACACAGTCCAGCCTCTAACAACTGGTGGTCTCTGGTTTCCCGCCTCATGCAAACATTCACAGAAATACATTTTGCTGCTTTAAATCTCTTTGGTTCATAAGTTGAGAATGCATGTTGCGATCTTCACACCAACAATACCGGAATGCTGCTGAAAGAATGCAGATCAGTATAATATCAAACATGACCTACTTATCATGTATTAAACCTTAGCTACCAAATAACCTTTATTTCACAGCAATTGTAATAAATTAACTAACTTGAATCTTATACCTTAAAGCTTATGAAACCTCTTATGTGAATATGTAATGTGTAAGTATTTGGGGTTTGATATAAAGACGCTAGTTAACTTGGGGCAGATGCGTGCGCATGAAGCTAATAAACAGCGTTTTCATACAGGATCTTATGCATTCGCTAATATGCGACTAGTTAATAGCGCAATTGTGCGTATTAATGTGTGTATGAGAAATGGTGAATGATGCAATCGCATGATGCTAATAGTAATATCACCATATGTACTTAAATGTGTCTAAAATGACGCTTGGGCGGCCATTCGCAAAATGGCGTCTTGCGATCTCATTTTCTAAAATGGCATCTTGCGGCCAGTCGCAAGATGGCGTCTTTACGATCTAATTTTAAGCTGATCTTGTCTCAGCCAATTATCCAGCTTCGACAGTCCACCCTTTGATAGCGAACAACATGCTATCATAATCTGATTTAAAAATTTAATTTAGGCTTACATTTATATATTATTTAGTGTTATTATGGGATGGCACAAGGTGGTTCTTAATCCATCAATAATGTGTCTCTGAGTGGAGACATAAAACTAATATTATACACCCACCGCGGATCTTAGGAGATCATGTAAAAGGTGTGGGGATACACCAGTCCTATAAAGGCAGTCTTGGAGGGGAATTGAGACTTTGCATTATCTAAGGTGTTTAAAAAAAATAACATTTCAATAATACATTCTATGCATGTCTAAATACAATACATTAAATGATGGTATTTCCTAGTTCAGGGTTGTAATGCAGTTCTATATTTACCTCGGTATTCATATTGTCATTACTGACCAGCATCATAATTTTGTTCTTTCGTTTTACTTTATCTTTACATTTTCCACACTTCAACACAATAGGAACACACCGGAAACATATGCCAATTATTATGATGACAATCAGTATAAGGATCAAGAATTTGCCTATGCTGGAGATTACTTCCTGGACCCATTCTCTTAGACCTGAGAACCATTTCACTGGGTTCAGCCATGAAACCCATCCTTCTATCTTCTCCCCTACTTCAGCCATTGAAGCATTATGGTTCTTACGGAATTCCCATTTTAGTTGCAGAATTTCATCCATCTTCCGGTCTATAACCTCCTTGGGGTCGCTGGTATCATTGGTGACATAGGTGCAACATTTTACTCCAAATTGGGTGGCCAAAGTTACGCAGTACCCTCCAGTAACAGCAGTTAAATAATTTAACACTAGCCTGTGTTGCACCAGTTCTTTCTTGTATGCTTGCAATTCTCTCCCTGTATACCTGAATG
This sequence comes from Taudactylus pleione, assembly GCA_031769625.1. Classification (NCBI taxonomy): domain Eukaryota; kingdom Metazoa; phylum Chordata; class Amphibia; order Anura; family Myobatrachidae; genus Taudactylus; species Taudactylus pleione. Next base: position 115,598 of record JAUIMM010001371.1, read on the forward strand.
TGTCATCATACATCTCGGTGATATTATCTATCAATTTAGCAAGTTCCTGAATATATCTAAAATTTAAGGTACCCCGAGCGATCCTGGTGGGATCCAGTGCGACTAAAACTTGGAAGCCAGTTGTCTCACTAATTAACTGAGTGGCTTTATGCACGTCACCAGGTATCATATTTAGTTTGTCTCTGTGTTCATATTGCGTGTGAAGGTATGGTGATGGTGTGTTTTTATGGATACCAAGCATTTCAACATGTATGAGGGTCATAACTTCTGGGACTACTTTTCCCAGGTAACACAAACCTTCGGAACTTGGGGAGAGCCACGTATACGCCTTTCTTCCACATATAAAATACACATTATCGGGGAGAACATAAGGAATGGTATGCATCATTATCATTAAACACATTTCCCTTGCAAACAATCTTTTCTCAGGCTCTTCCATTTGGTATATGCAAGTTTCTGGTTGTATTATTTTAGCACAATAACCATCTGGTACCTTACCAATACTTTCTTTGGTGGAACTCAATGTATACCGGTACCTTAAATATTTCCCACTAGATTTAATTGAACGTAACAGATTATGATTTACGGACTCATTATCAGCTCTCTGTGAAAAGGTCATCGTCTGATTATTCCCTGTCACTTCCCAACTCCCGGGTTTATTGGGGTTGGTTATGTTCAAACATAAAACTGATCTATCTACTTGGAATTGATAGAGTTTAAAATGAGGTGGTTTGGATGAGAGGAATTTTCCATCCAATGTTTTCCCTTTTTGCAATTCTAAAATTTCCGTGATATTCAGCGGAAATGGCACCAACCCTACATTATGCTGTCCCTGTGGCACATGTGAACACACCTAGCAATCAGTTTGATTTAATACTTTGCCTACCATGCTATAATAATCCTCTAAAGGATACCCACCCCAGTACGGGTTATATTTAGGCTGGCACCATTGGATACAGTTCTCATCAACTAGGGACCCACAAAGCTCACAAATACAGGAATCTTCAGATGATAAACTTCCACACCGTCCCCGAGTATCTGGAATAACAGCTCTCTTAACAATAACAGTACTAAGATTGGTCAGACACTCCCCTGATTGGCATTGCACTCCTCCTGACTCCACTCCATCAGCACTGCCATCAGCTCCCATCTCCTCAATCGGTCCCCCGTCACAGAAACCGGATATCCCAGAACCGACCAGGATGGTGAACACTCTAAAAGAGAATATGAAAATGAACACAGCAGGCCCGTCCATTGCCACAACAAGACCTGCAAATTTCTTTTAGTTCAGGTATCTCACTGCGACCTTTTCAATCCTCCCAGAACAAGTTCGCGATCGACAGGTCCACGCTATCAGCCTTGTCTCCGACCTGTTTCTCCACCGGTTGATTGACCTTTTTGCAGTGAGTGGAATGGACCCAGGTATCTCTCTCAGTCACCTTCAAAGATGTAGTACTTGTCAGCAGCACCTGGTACGGACCTTCCCACCGATCAGTCAAACAACCTGAACGCAAGAAATTTCTGATCATAACATATTCTCCTGGTTCAACATCATGACAGTTAGTTTCAGGCATATCATTGGACAACAATTTCAGTTTCTGCTGTTGTTGTTTTAACTGCTTACTCATTGATATAAGATACCTTACAGTTACCTCGTTGTTACCTTTCAAGTCTTCCTGTGGACTTATAATCAAATGAGGTTGTCTACCAAACAGTATTTCAAAGGGCGACAGATTTAGAGGGGGTCTGGGGGTGGTCCTTATACTATGCAGGACCAACGGTAATGCTTCTGGCCATCCTAGTCCAGTCTCTGCCATGATTTTACTGAACTTATTTTTAATAGTCCCGTTCATCCTCTCTACCTTGGCACTGGCTTGCGGTCGGTAGGGGGTGTGAAGTCGGCTATTAATACCCATCAGTTTACAAATATTTTGAAAAACATCACCTGTGAAATGAGTACCCCTGTCACTCTCGATGATTTTAGGGATACCGTATCTGCATACAAATTCCTGAACTATTTTCTTGCCAGTAAACGCATCAGTATTAGTGGCCGCTGGGTAGGCCTCAACCCAATTAGAAAATACGTCAGTGCACACCAATACATACTTGAGATTCCTGCAGGGTGGTAATTGGATGAAATCAATTTGTATCACCTGGAAAGGTCCATCAGTCGGTGGAATGTGGGACGGTTCAGTAGGGATCCCTTTCCCTATGTTCTTCCTCAAGCAGGTAAGACAGGACATTGCTATCTTTTCTGCTTGTGAAGAAAAACCTGGTGCACACCAGTATGCTCTCACCAATTTGCACATACCTTGCTTTCCCAGATGAGTCAGACCCTGTGCTACCTCAGCCAGGCTGAGGTAATATGCCTTGGGGGCTACTGGTTTACCTTGTCCGTCCCTCCAGAGCCCGGAGGACTCTTGCCCACATCCCTTGGACTTCCACATGGACTTTTCCTGAATTGAACACAAATTTTGCATCTCAATTAATTTCAGCATATCAATTGTTTGGAAAGACATAATTTTTTCAGTTTGGGAAAACATTTTTAACCCTGCAGCCCATTTTGCAGCTTTATCGGCTCTGTTATTGCCCAGTGACACCGGATCATCCTCACATGTATGGGCTTTACACTTAATTACTGCCACCGCTTTGGGCAGTTGGATTGCTTCTAAAAGATATTTTATGTGTTGTGAATGTGCAACTGGTGTGCCTGCTGCTGTCTTAAAATTTCTCAGATGCCATAGAGCCCCAAAATCGTGCAACACCCCAAACGCGTACCTTGAGTCAGTGTAAATGTTAGCAGATTTGCCTGCTGCCAGTTCACACGCTCTAGTTAGTGCTACTAACTCTGCCACTTGGGCTGCGTGAGGAGGACCAAGAGGTTTAGCTTCTATGATGTCTGTGTCATTTACAACAGCATAACCTGTACATAATTCACCTGTGTCTGTTTGTCTATGACAACTCCCATCCGTGTAAAAAGTCACATCTACATTCTCTAAAGGTGTGTCATGTATGTCAGGTCTAGCAGTAAATGTCTGATTCAGATATTCATTACAATCGTGTGCATCATTATGTCCGCTGAACTCACCTCCCGCCAGCAACTCGCCTCCTTCCACCCTTTGTACATCATGTTGTACATATGGTAAATACGTTGCTGGGTTCAGCGTGCTGCAATGTTTAACAGAGATGTTTGCAGGTGCGATTAGAGCTATTTCCCATTTGGTAAACCTAGCTGAAGAGACTTGTCTGGTTTGAGCAGAGTTCAGCAGAGCAGATACAGCGTGGGGAGTATAGACAATCATATCATGACCCAATAACATGTCCTCACTTTTACTCACCAATAGAGCGGTTGCTGCTACACTTCTCAAACAGGTGGGGAGTGATCTTGCCACAGTGTCCAATTGGGCACTGTAGTATGCTACGGGCCTACTGGCATCACCATGTTTTTGTGTGAGGACACCTGCAGCACAACCCTCGGCTTCCGTACAATATAAATCAAAAGGTTTTTCATAGTCAGGTATTCCCAATGCAGGTGCTTTTGTCAGACTATCCTTAAGATTAAGGAAAGCCTGCTCTGATACCTCTGTGTGTATGACACGATCGGGCTTTGAGGAAGAGACTAAGGACCTCATTCAGAGTCGGTCATTGCGGCCACACGGTCGTAAGGGAAAAGGGGCCAGATATGCAAATGATGCACTCGCAAGTTTTGCGTTCTTAAGATCGGATCGGTAGCTGGCCGACCAAGGGGCAGATGTGGCCGTAAGACTAAAAAATATGCCCCCTTCTCGTACGCATTACACATCATCTCTGGGCATATAAGGATTAATCTAGACCATTGGGAACCATCGAAACTGGTCGTAGAGCTTAAGGTTGACCATACCCTCTCTTAAGCACTACGATCATGTCAGTGTAAAAACCTCCCATGTCACGTGTGCTATGACACTACTTTGTTAATTATGCAGAGAGAAAATTCTGATTGTAACAGCTAGTTTGCGCACGCGCATTGCGAACTTTACGCATGCGCAGTTTAGCGAACATCGGTGGCGTACGACCGTGCGGCCGCAACGACCGACTCTGAATGAGGTCCTAATTCCTGTAAAGGCAAGGCCAACATAGAAAAACCTGGGATCCACATTCTACAGTATCCACACATTCCCAAGAAGGTACGAATTTGCTGCTGGTTCTGCGGCAGTGTCATGTTCTGTATGGCCTGGATTCTATCATTTGTGAGATGTCGTAACCCCTGGGTTAGGCAGTGTCCCAAATATTTTACTCTGGATTGGCACGGCTGTAGTTTGTCTTTAGCCACCTTGTGTCCTGTATGCGAGAGATGAAGCAACAAAAGTTTAGTATCATTCAAACATGACATAAACGAATCAGAACATAGCAATAAATCATCCACATATTGAATTAGAACAGATCCATTGGCAGGTTGAAAAGATTGTAAACAGTCGTGCAATGCCTGGGAGAAGAAACTGGGGCTATCTATGAAACCTTGGGGCAACCGTGTCCATGTATATTGTACACCTCTGTATGTAAATGCGAATAAATACTGACAGTCAGGGTGGAGAGAAGAAAGCAGAACAGAGGTCAATGACAGTGAAATGGGTTGCGTTTGGAGGAATCTGCATCAGGATGACAGCTGGATTCAGCACTATGGGGAATTGGCTCTCTACTATCTTATTAACACCTCTAAGGTCTTGTACCAGTCTATAACCCCTCCCACCACTCTTCTTCACCGGGAAGATGGGACTGTTGGCTATACTAGCTGTACGAACTAAAATTCCCTGTTGAAATAATCACTAAATTATTGGAAACACCCCTAATTCTACCTCCTGTTTTAGTGGGTACTGAGGAATTTTTGGAGCTTGCCTACCGCTTTTTAAATTTACCATTACGGGGCTTACGTTTGCCATTAATCCAGTGTCCTGTCCATCCTTAGTCCAAAGGGAATCTGGAATTTGGGACAACATTTGGTCTACCTGAGATGGATTTTCATTTAAACTTGTAGAGTGATACATTATCCTTTGGGGAGTGTCCAACATATCCCACATCTTCTGTGCAACTCTCTCTGGGATATCTAGATATACACCATCAGGGGTGCAATATATGACACATCCCATCTTACATAACAAATCTCTTCCCAGCAGATTAGTAGGAGTCGCAGCAGCCAGAAGGAAAGAATGCCTGGTATGCAATGGCCCAATAGTAACCTCTGTGGATTTTGTTAAAGGATAACGTTCCACTTTACCTGTTACACCCATTGTTGGTACTGTCTCGTTGGTCACCTGTAAATTAACGGGAGATTTCATCACTGACCTGGTCGCCCCTGTGTCTACAAGAAAAGGATATTCAGTACCAGCTACATCAACCATCATGACCAGTTCTTCCCTAGTACTTCCCGTTAACCTGACTATCTGTAGACTACAGGTATGACCTGACCCCTAGCATTGGCTACCATTCTCCAATAAAGCATTAACGGCCACAATTGGAGCTGGTGTTTGCTGGATATTTGCTGGTCTCTGTGCATATCCCTTATGGGGATATACAGGTTTTCCCTGATTTGGGGTTCCTACCCTTTTTACTCTGCAGTTTCTACTTAAATGTCCTCTCTGGTTACAATTAAAACTCAAATGTTGTGAGGTTTGAGCAGGGGGAAAAGGTGATGAATATGGGTGGGGATATGGAGGATAAGGGTATTGTGGGGGATATGAAGTTTGTGAGTAGTATGGGACCTGTGGTGGTGTAGGGTTAGTGGAATAGAGCTGTGTTTGCTGCTGCGTGGGATTATTGAGGGCATATAACTGTTCAGGTGTAAGTGTGTGTGCAGATGCAAGTGTGTCTGTTGGCTGTGATGTTACCGTCATTCCTTCCAGAGCTTGGATACTGACAGCCATTAGTTTTTCGCTCTGGGTCTCTCTCTTCTTTGAGATGTTTTTATCATGTTCTATGATAGATTCTATGAGTGTATCTATTGTGACTCCCCTCCAGCCAGGTTGTGAGGTCTGAACCCTGGTCTTTAAGTTCTCTTTAAGACCGTCCATGAGTACCGTGACTATCATTCCCCTGTGGTGAGTGCTACCTTTAAAATCTTCTAACCCAGTGTACTGGGTGATAGCCTGCAGAGCCCGGTTGCAATAATCCTCTGCAGATTCACTCTCCTTTTGCTTTATTGTGAAAATTTTGTTCCAGTTAACTACTACCGGAAAATATATACCCAATTGAGTTACAATGCGGGAAATGTTACTTTGGTTTACTTGGTCTGTTAAGGGAACATCACCATCCAATACACAATCCGTGATAAATTTTGTCACGTCGGTATTGCGTGGTAGACAGGCCCTTAACACCACATGCCAATCTTTATTAGTTGGCTCATGAGAACTACCCAAATTCCTCAAAAATCTTTGACATTTGGCTAGTTCCTTTTTGGGATCGGGGAAATCATTTATGATGGAATTTAGTTATTGTCCGAATGGGATACAGACCGGCAGCGCTGCTACCTTATTACCTGGCTGGGGGTTTAATCTGCTGCTGCTACGTATGGTATTAACAACTTCCTCTACAGGTGCAGAGGGTGTTAACACTTCCCTTGCTGTTACCGATGAAGATGGTGGCACCACTCGTGATTGTTGTGATGCAGCATTTATCATCTGTACAGCATGGGAAATGGCAGACATTACAATAGGCTCATCATCAACATCATGAACATTTTCTTTATGGTTGCTTAAGAGAGGGTACAAATTGCTTGTTACATTTTTATGGGTATTTTTGACAACTGTACTTGCACCTCCATCCACATAAGGTGGGGGTGGTGCGCGTGAACTGCTGGCAATACCTTCCACAACGCAACCTTGCTGCACGTGCGCGCCATTTTGCGGCTCGCCCGCATTGCAATTCAGCGTCGCGGATGTATTCTCTGGCAATGCGCTCGCAACGCTAGTTTGCGTCGCTTGCGCATTTTTAAGCCACGCATCCCCTTCATGCTGCCACAACTTTAAACATTCATAATATTTTACCTTTTTCTCTCAGGAGCACATCAGAGTGATGTGATTCCGGACATTGGCCCTCATTCAGAGCCGTACGCTCTGAGCAGAGCACACGCTCTGAATGAGGGCCGGGCTCCATTTTCATGGAGCGTCCTCCTGGACGCTCGTATAGCTGTGGGTCACCACCCACAGGCTATACGAGCGTGCTTTTTGATGGACGCGATGGTCGAGACCTTCGCGACCATCGAAATTGCGAGCCGGAGCCTGCGGTTGAGGTTTTCAACCGCAAGCCCCGGAGTGATTATCAGAGCCAAAATCACTCCCACTGACCGGCTTCTGACGGGAGGCGTTCCCGTGGGAACGCCCCCGTCAGGGAGGCACGCCCCCGGCATGCCCACCAAAGGGGGCGTGCTGTCAATCAACATTGACAGCACGCCCCCTTTGATCGGACACAACGAGCGAAGGACTTTCCTTCGCTCGTCGCGTCTGGCGCATGCGCACGACGGAGCTCCTTCCGTCGTGCGCATGCTCAGTGCATAACATCGACCCACTTGCGAGCGGACAGCCGCTCGTGAGTGGGTCTGAATCAGGCCCATTATCCAATACATCTTTATCAAAACTACCAATTCTGGGAAACGGTCTAACACTCTTCATCGTCATTTTAAACCATACATCACAATACCTTATTGCATAAGTACCGTACTTAGTATGCATAATACGATGGGCCGATCCAAGCGGCGCTTCCATTAGCAGCACATCATTGTCTAACATCTCTATTGCTTGCATGGCTCCCATTCTGAGATAACTCCTATGTTTTTCAATAAAGATTTAAGCTGGTGAAAGACAGTCAAGATACTTTCACTTACCTGTAGACGATTTAAACGGCAGTGCCCACACACCTGTGAAGATTTGAAGAAGGCTACTCCACACACCCGGATAAGATTTAGGAAGGCAACTTCCACACCTATGGAAGTTTAAGTCGGCTACTTCCAAGCACCTCTCTACAACAAAGACAACATGTACACCTGCTACTGTGTATAGAGCGGTAAGCTGTTTACCAAGCGACTAGCACTTAACCTTTAAAGGTCATACGGTACCTCTAACTTTAGGGAACAAGTTACCCCTACCAACAAATACTCACTGTTACACACTTTTTTTTCCTGCACAGAAAAATACACGTTAACCCAGTTATTGGAAATATTTGAAAAGAATGTAAACCTCAACGGCTTTGTTTGAACACGTGGCAGCACAACCGGAAATACGTATACGCTATTGTGCGACTAGTCGCATACACAATAATGCGACTACTACACAACCGTATAACAACGTTTAACTGCATACACAAAGGTGCGTCTTTATTACACGCACACAAAAAAATGCAACTTAGCCGCGTGCACAATACTGCGGCACCCCTTTAAACGTAAGGTTGTATCAACAAAGGAAAACAAACTTTTTCCTCTCTTGTCCGTAGATTCTAGTCAGCATCCCTGGCTCAAACGAAAACGGGTAGCGATTTCTCAGCACCGAGCGGTTGCAGGTAAACCCTGCATGTGGCCACTCCACCCTTTGGTGAGATATCGATAACCGTATGTGCCGTGTGAGTAGGTAAGTGACCTCACTACGAGCCCACAACTAACGAAACTGAATAAGAACCTCTATACACTACTGCCTATACCTTCTAAAATCCTTCCTATAAACCTCTAAGGATGATGCTATTTTGCGTACGCAGTCATACAGTAAATAAAGACTCCAGACCTTTAACCTGTGGTTCCAAAGCACAAAGTGATATTTCAAGTAAAAGTACAGTCAGTTACACGCTATGATCTAAGTACAATTTAGCGCAAAGAATTATACAGACCCAAGTACAGTATACATACACAGCGCTCTGGACCAGATATAGGCATCAGCAAGAAACCCCCATCAATCAGCATTCAGCAAGACGAACGTCCACTGGGGTCACAACACACACATTTATACCCTCACAGAAACAGACAACACAATAGAGAAGTTTGTTGCTAATACCATTGGTCCTAAAGGAGAGTGCATATATAACAAGGCATCTAACAGGTTGATTCAAATAGACACAGTCCAGCCTCTAACAACTGGTGGTCTCTGGTTTCCCGCCTCATGCAAACATTCACAGAAATACATTTTGCTGCTTTAAATCTCTTTGGTTCATAAGTTGAGAATGCATGTTGCGATCTTCACACCAATGATACCGGAATGCTGCTGAAAGAATGCAGATCAGTATAATATCAAACATGACCTACTTATCATGTATTAAACCTTAGCTACCAAATAACCTTTATTTCACAGCAATTATAATAAATGAACTAACTTGAATCTTATACCTTAAAGCTTATGAAACCTCTTATGTGAATATGTAATGTGTAAGTATTTGGGGTTTGATATAAAGACGCTAGTTAACTTGGGGCAGATGCGTGCGCATGAAGCTAATAAACAGCGTTTTCATACAGGATCTTATGCATTCGCTAATATGCGACTAGTTAACAGCGCAATTGTGTGTATTAATGTGTGTATGAGAAATGGTGAATGATGCAATCGCATGATGCTAATAGTAATATCGCCATATGTACTTAAGTGTGAGTTTACCTAAAATGGCGCTTGGGCGGCCATTCGCAAAATGGCGTCTTGCGATCTCATTTTCTAAAATGGCGTCTTGCGGCCAGTCGCAAGATGGCGTCTTTACGATCTAATTTTAAGCTGATCTTGTCTCAGCCAATTATCCAGCTTCGACAAATGTATACTGATACAGACAAGGACAAGAAGAGGTATAATTTGACCCCTTTACTTAGGAGCATTTGCGTATTTCCAAAGGAAACCTTTCTTTTATTGCATGAAGTTTCCGATCTATAGGTTGTTTGGGACTAGACTTTGATCATTATACTGAGCAATAAAACTGTCTAAAGGAAGTACATTACTTGTTCTTTAATGTCGGATATATCGGAGTTAGTTAAAGGGGACTAGTCTATCACTCTAGCAGTATTCCCTGGATTCAGGGGTTTCCACAAACCAACCCCTGGTGGAGTAGTCTGGTATTGTTGAAGGCTTGGTTGGAGGCACTGCCTGAAAAAGATCAGTCCATCATTAGATGAAGAATGCCTTTGTCGAAGCCGGATGGTTGGCTGAGACCTAAATTGTAACAATAATATCTTCACGACGCCATTTTGCGTTGTCCGCACAATGCTATTTTGTGTCGCCTACACGATACCCCTGTGTACGGCGCTATATTATGATTATTAGCGTCGTGCGTCTGCCACTGCCCAATGATAAAAGTCCTCATTATATAGACACATACATTTATTAACACATATAATATGAACAACCCCACAAAGCACGTTTTATAATGTACTCCACAAACACGTAGACGCACAACGCATACTAGCGTCTTTACTCAATATCCCCACACTTACACAGTGCTCACTTACACTGTAAGGTTCCTAGCATTTAGGTTAATATTAGAGGTTTTACTCGTTATCAATTATGTTGTGAAATGCAGGTATTTGATATCTAGGGTTTAGTACATGATAAGCAGACCATGTTTGGTGCCATTCTAAACCACTGTTTATTTGTAGATCTCCAGTTCCATCGGCAAGGAGATCGCAACACGCATCTGCAAGTTATGAATCAAAGAGAGTTAGGTATTGAAATGTACTCTGTAATGCAATGTTTATTAACCAGTTTAGACTTGTTCTTCAGCGGGAAAAGATACACAAAGAGCCGTTGGAGGGCTGAATTACCACTGTACAAACTGACCTATGAACTACATTGTAACAGAAGAACCAAGAGGAAGAACCAATGGGATTATGCCAACCCTTTCTATTGTATTGCCCACTCTCTATACGGTATATATTCAGGTGCTCTATGTCCAGTAGTTAGTCATCATATTCTTTCTTTTGACGGAGGCTTCACCTTTGATGCCGGAAATCTGGATCCAGAGCGCCTGCGTATGTATCGACTGTACCTTGTAATTGTATAATATTTTGCGCTAATTGTATTTTAGATCAAGGCGTGTAACTAAATGCTTTTATGTGAATAATAACTTTTTGTGCTTTGGAAACACACTCAAAGTCTGGAAAGCTATTATTTCTTGTGCGACTTTCAACGCTAAATAGCGACATTCAGGTATATAGATTATTAGGTATTCATACCCTTTGTTCCTCAGAAGATGAACCAGGGTTGCACATATATAGAATTATATGGGAGAGATTTAATAAAGCTTGGAGAGAGATAAAATTGGAGATAAATAGAACCAACCAATCAGCTCCTAACTGTCACTTTACAGGCTGTGTTTGAAATATGACAGTTAGGAGCTGATTGGTTGGTGCTAATTATCTCCAATTTTATCTATCTAAAGCTTTATTAAATCTTCCCCTATATCTGAAAACCTTTGCCTATAAAAGGAGAGTGGTTAAGCTACCATGATGGGGAGCCAAAATGATTATATTTTACAGCAATAGAAGATATTGTATGACAAAGAGAAGATGACACTTTTTTGGCAAATTTAATTAATGTACTGCAGGGCTTAGGAAAACACTGGGGATCTCCAGCTATGCATGTGGAGTTTGGAAGCCGTTCAATTATTCATATGAAGTGGGATTAATCACTGGTAAAGAAGGGAAAAGATCTTCAAATGTTTCCAAAACTGTTGGATTAGAGAGTATAGCCAGTATATATGTAGCGTTTCTCAGGGGCAAAAGCAGGATTTTTAGAGGGGTTTTTCCCAATGCTTGATTTTAGAGCGAGTGTGGCCAGTCCGTACAGCGTATGTCATAATTCCTACATATACAGGGGCCAGCAAACCTAGTTAACCCATTAGATGCGGCCATCCTGCTTGCTTGAGCTGAATGTTTTTATTTAACTGTGGGCACCATTCCTGATCATTGGAGCAAGTCGAAGAGTTTTGGGGAGTGGCAGAAGAACCTAGCACTGCCCTGGGCATATATGAAGTTATGAACACATTGGTTTCCTTGTGCACTGGATAGTGTATGTTATACAGTATTAATAATTATACCTATAGATAGTCTATAGCAGTGCACCCCTAACAGTGCATGTTTTCCAGCTCTCCTACTGGTGCACACGTGTAATCATTACTGGTTGTGGTAAATATTTACTTTGTGATACTGAGATCTTTAAAACATGCAGCTCTAGTAAAACTAAATTATATACTCTTATCGTGATCATGATGTGGGCTGGGGTGGGGTGCTTCCAGGCAACCAGAACACCTCCCCTGTTTGCCAATGTGTCTCCGGAGGCAGCACTGGAAATTTCAGATGTGCGTTTTGGTTTTCCTGAAATATGAATGCACCCGAACTTAAGGGGTCCGAGTCTAATCGGGTCCCAATTAGGAATCACTTTGGGGTTCAGGCTTGGGTCTGCTGTCAGTTCAGAACTCGGATTTAAACACCGAACTCGGTGCATGCATGTAAACAGGTCCAAATTTTATTACATGATTTTAGCTGTTTTTATCAATATTTTATTGATTTTTAAGGAATTAAAAATGGAACCAAAACCAAGTTGGAACCAAAACACTTGAGTGTGGTTTTACCAAAACCAAAACTCGATGATGAATTAGAACCAAAACCAAAACTCGGGGGTCCATGCGCATTTCTGCTGGATATATACAGTAACAATCTGAGGAATGGTAGCGAATATAATTTGAAGCATTTGGGTTTGATTCTGAGTTGGACACAGCGGCGCCCGTGTCTGGTGTTCGCGTGTCTTTGGCTTTATGCAAATGCTGCTAATCGCCTTTCCCTGGTGTATATCCGCTTGTCCGCATGTGCAAGGACTGAGGCACCCACTCACAGCGTCTATAGACCATCGAAACCTGCACTAGCCCCATGACAGGAACAGATTCTGCATCTGAGTATTGGCCTCCTATGGGAACAATTAAGCGTCTGTGTACGTAAACATTTCAGCGACACCCCAATAACACGCCCTGGTCTCCTGCATGCATTGCTGATCCAAGTTGCGTTGTACAATGCAACATTGGATCATCTACAAGACCTTCGGCCGACTAAGTGACCCATGGGGTCATGAAAGCCGGCCGTCGCAGATGCACAAAAGAGGCCAGGAAATCCCCGTCAGCCAATGGAGATCCTGGCCTCATCACTCCCCCACAACAGCGGCGACACGCCTCCATTTTGGAAAATGGAAGCCGGCGCCACCCCCACCCCAAAATGGCAGCAGACTGTCAATCACCGACAGTCTGCTGCCGACCTCCATGCAACATCGCAGACCTGTACTGCACATGCGCAGTACGGGTCCGGCGCATGCGCAGATTCCTGACCATCGGGAATCTGCATGATTTCTTCTCCTGTGTTCTCTTCTGAATCAGGCCCATAATCGGGATACATCCATAGTAAAAAGAAAAACAAGGTCAACTCTGTAAACATCGGCAGAGTGTCTGACTCTACTTGTTTTGTCTGATGTTGTCTGACTCTGCTTGTTTTGTCTGATGTTGTACAATGTGTGAATACTGGGCCTGACTCAGACCCGGACGATAAGCCACGATCGCTCGCTATGGGCGATGGTCGCCCGTCTGCGCATGCGTATGCATCGCAGTGCGCGTGCGTGAGCCAGTCACTGCGATTGGAAATCGTGCGCTCATAGCACAAAGACTGAGCGCTAGCTTGAGTGACAGATAGCGCCGTTTGAGGGTGGTAACAGGGGAAGGTGCTTGTGAATGGGGGAGTGGTGCTGCGAACACAGGCGTGTCTGGGCGTCATAACAGAGTTTTATGGGTGTGCATAATTAGCATTGAACACGTCACTTGGTTGTATTTCAGCCTGAAGTGATCACAGTGCTTATGATGGGGTAGGGGCTACCTCAAGCGCTGCGTGCAGCTCCGATGGCTCTCGATGTTACCGATTAATCATACACTTCCTGGAGATGACCTGTGTTAAGAAAGGAAAGTTGGCGCCTTTATACACCAGCGTACGTTCACTGCCATCGCTCTATAAGACATAGAGGGCGTCCTAAAGCCGCACATTGCGATCGCGGAATTTGCAAACCCGGCCCCTTTTGGCAGCGAGCGATCGTGGCTTAGCGTCCGGGTCTGAATCAGGCACACTGTCTTGAAAGACAATAAAACAACAGGGAGTATGAATTAAACCCAGAGAGGACCATTCCCAGAATCCGCAGGTGAAGACATATGTTTCTGGGTAAGAAAAAGCATAAAGGAAAGTTGTGTTGTCCCTGGCCCAATATTGACATATGGCCAGGGGTGCCAAGAGGAAGGGGGGAGCGGGTACTGTTTACCCGGGCCCGGGCTTCCTGAGTGGCCAGGTGGGCCCTGCCACCCCCCTCCTGAGGAGCCAGGTGGGCGCTGCCACCCCCTCCCTTCTCTCTCCCACACAGCAGCCCAGCACACAGCAGCAGCCACAGCAGTCTCCTATGCCTGTGGGGGGGGGGCGATCACACTGATCGCACCCCCCCTTGGCTTTGCGCTGGGCTGAGGGGCTCACAGCGCCCCCCTCTATAGCACGCAGCGCCGCTGAACAGCTCTGCAAAAGTGTTTATTTTAATTTTTTTTATTCAAGGGGGTGTGACCACGCCTCCCGCAATTAGGTTACGCCCCCATCTGTTGCCAGGCATCAGGGAGTGAGCCGTGTGTCTGAGGAAGCAAGTAACCTGTTACCTGGGACATTTACATCTAAAGCCGATGAACTGCTGGTATTGGCCACGATTCCTGAGATAGGGGCAGAAGGTGATTTATGGAGATCAGGAAGATTATAAACAAGATGAACATTGTCTAAAAAAGCTTATATTCAGTCAGAGCAATGTGGTTTCCAGGGAAGTCCTTACTAGTCATATCTATAAGCTACATTATTAAGGCCAGGGCCGTCTTGAGGAACGTTCAGTGCGTGTGCGGATGCACAATGCAGAATCCAGCAGCCACCGCTACCTGGCCGGCTCCGGACTAACTCCGCCCTCCACCCTCCCGATGGTGTTATTGGGAAGCTCAGGGGGAGGGAGCGGGTGAGGGAAGGGTCGGAGGGGGAGGGATGCACGGCGCTGGGTGCCGATACATCTAGTGCTGGCCCTGAGTAAGGCAATCAATACAAATAATGGAGAGGGAGGACATTATACTGGGCGGGGTGTACATGGGTTATTACAGTTGCACTGGGGCTGTGATGTGGTGTGGACTCGGCATTGGGCCTGATTCAAAGATGTACGATAACGCTGCTGCTGCATCTTTGGAAATATGGAAATGTAGCAGACGCTACTGTAGGAGATGTATTGAGCCTCCCCCCGGCGGCTTTGCAAATTCAAGCATCTGCGTAGAAAGATGCAGCATCGGTTGCAGGTCATTGGATTACTGCAGTCCTGGGCGAGCCCATGGTCCTGCAGAATGGCCATGGGAACTGAGGGTCTGATTCAGAGCCGGACGCTATTTGCGGACGCTCGTTCAGAAAAAGGGGGTGGCTATTTAAATTAACCGTTCGCTCTTTGCGGTCTGTTGACGCCTCTAGGTCTGAACGAGCGAACAAAACATGCGGACGTCTTTTTGTAAAAAACGCCCCCTGGCCGCTCACATCATACGTCATGTCTGCTATTTATTAGATTAATCGAGTACATCGAACGGCGTATGAACTGCTCGCTATTCTTGTGGTTGGTTTTTCCTACCGCAATCATGCGAGCAGTTCTGGCTAAAAGACACCCAACGGACGTGGTCGATGACGCTGCTTTCTTAATTATGCACTCCCATTAAATGCCCGTTTTGACCGTTTGGCACACCTGCGTTCGGATCTCCACTCCCCGGTTTTAAGCACCTTCCCCACAAACGCCTCATCCTGTCACTCAAAATAGCAGGCATTCGCTATTTTGCGAGCACACGATTTCTGACCGCACTGACTGGTTCGCGCATGCGTACTGAAACCCATACGCAGGCGCAGATGTGCGAACATCGCTGGGAACGAACGAGCGGCCGCTTACGAGCGGCTCTGAATGAGATCCTGAGACATCTGAGCCATATTTCTTGTATACAGGATCGCAGACCATGACACCTTCCCCCTGAAATGGTCACTACATGCCTGCGTTCTTTGCAGCCACTCCCCATTACCTCCTGCAATTACCCCAATTGATACTAGGGGGTAAATTTACTAAAGTGAGAGTTTTTAGAAGTGAGTTTTAGAAGAGATGTTGCCCATAGCAACCAATCAGATTCTAGCTATTATCTTCTAGAAGGTGCTAGTTAAATGTTAAGTAGGATCTGATTGGTTGCTATGGGCAACATCACTTCTAAAATACACTTCTAAAACTCTCACTTTAGTAAATTTACCCCTATGAATTAGGTTGGAGTAGATCAGAGAGACAAGCCTGATGTGAAGTGTTGCCCTTTTCTTACAGACACAATGACAGACACATATTAAGGCTATTTTATTGTAGCTCAAACAACAATTGTCAGGTTACAGTAATACATTATCTCTTTTCCACTTTCTGTAACAGGGATTTGATACAATATTTGCAACACAATAACAAATTCTTACAAGATTTTAGGGCCCGATTCAGACCCACTTGCTAGGCTGCGTTCGCACGCAGCCTGCCGATATTTGCAATCCGCGCATGCATATGCATCGCAGTGCGATTGCGTGAACTAGTCCATGCGATCAGGAAGCTAGCCAGCTCGCCAGAATGAGTGACAGGATGAGCCGTTTGTGGGTGGTGACAGGGGTTGGTCGATGAAAACGGGGGAGTGGTGATGCGAACGCAGGCGTGTCTGAGCGTCTTAACGCCGTTTCATAGGCGTGCACAAATAAGACGCTGCATCATAGTACACGTCACATGGCTGAATTTTACACTGAAGCATTCGCACTGCTTGCGGTAGAGTATGGTCAACCACAAGTGCTGCGTACGGGTCCAATAGTGCTCAGTGTTACCGATGGTTGCATACACTTCCTGGAGATGACGTGTATAAGTGGGCATCTTAAGACAGGCTGCTGGGCATCTAAATACACACCGCGATCGCATGCCAAGACATAGTGGGCGTGCTATTGCCTTCCCGTGCGATCACCGGATTTGCATCCTTTGCAGCTGATGGCTGCGTGTGAAAGCATCTAGCGAGCGGGTCTGAATAGAACCCTTATTTCGGGAAAAAAACAAACAGGCCCTATTAAAAAACAGCTAAAAAAATATGCATTGCATCCAGTTCTTTGCACTTTTCAGATTAGAGCAGGCACAGTCCAGCTGTCACGGCTTGGCGTGGGCTTGGACCCGGAGTGGAGTCGGATGCGGAATGGAGGCTAGTTTGCTGGAACTGAAAGGCAGCTGGTCTTAATGGAGTATGACTCATGAGGTGACTGGGTACACGGAGGGCAGTTCAGCTGAAGGGACGCGACTGTACTCAGCGACCGGGGTCGGTCGGTCCGCAGCTGGTAGCGGGTACAGGTGGCAAGCTGGTACGCAGGGCTGGAGTGGTACAGAGCTATGAGGTGGTTGCACTGAGACACTCTGGAACTGCAGCACAAGGAAGCACAGGAACTAGCTCACAGCATACGCTGTGAAAGACGTTGCACTGGCAACTAGAGGACCTCCTGACAGCCCTTTAGTACCCTCAGGTAGTGCAGGATTGGTTGCTAGCATTCCCTGGACAGCTGTGACCTGATTGGCTCCAACCAGACACCTGACCAGAATCCAAGATGGCCGCGCCCAGCAGTCTCCAGCACAGAAGTGCTGTCAGTCACACCTGCTCACACCTCTCTCCAGATGGGCCCCCTCAGTCTGTGGAGACCCCCTGTGCCCAGCGCCGCTCTCCAGGACCCAGCTCCACCACCGGAGGGACCGCGCCAGAGCGCCCGGCAAGGTAAGAGCCGCGACCCTGGCAGCCTGACAGCCCGGCACTGCAAGGGCAAGTAAGAATTGCGCACAGTCCTTTGCAGTGTTAATTAGCAGAGTTCAGCTCCTACACAGTCTCTGAGGCCTAGGTGTGCAGTGGTTCAGGCCTAGCATAGATGAGTCTGCAACAACTCATCAGAATATCAATGTGCAGTTATGGCGTAACGAGCCGTCACCAGAGCATGAATTCACAGTCTTCTTCCCATAACATCAACATTTCAGCAGTAAATAAGAATTTACACAGTAACTACGGCCTGGACTACACTTCTTCTTCACTTAACAACAATATACCAGCAATTCAATGTGTATAGCATGAAGTAAGATTCTCCTTCACATAACCATAGCATCTCAGTAGTGAATAGGAACACAGGGCCTGATTCAGAGCCGGACGCTATTTGCGGACGCTCGTTCTGAAAAAGGGGCCGGCTATTTAAATTGAGCGCTCGTTTTTTGCGGTCTGTTGACGCCTCTATGTCTGAGCGAGCATCCGAAACATGCGCTCGCTATTTTTTAAAGACGCCCCCTGGCCGCTCGCATCATACGTCATCTCCGCTATTTATTAGATTAATCGAGTACATCGAACAGCGTATGAACTGCTCGCTATTCTTGTGGTAGCATTTTCCTACCGCAATCATGCGAGCAGTTCAGGCTAAAAGACAACCAAGTGACGTGGTCGATGACGCTGCTTTGTTAATTATGCACTCCCATTAAACGCCCGTTTTGACCGTTCGGCACGCCTGCGTTCTGATCTCCACTCCCCGTTTTCAAGCACCTTCCCCTGTTACCACCCACAAACGCCTCATCCTGTCACTCAAATTAGCAGGCACTCGCTATTTTGCGAGCACACGATTTCCGACCGCACTGACTGGTTGGCGCATGCGCATTATGACCCATACGCATGCGCAGATGTGCGAACATCGCTCGGAGCGAACGAGCGGCCGCTTACGAGCGGCTCTGAATCAGGCCCAGAAATCTGCATTGTAACTACAGCATAGATTAACATTTTTCTGCACATAACATCGACATATCAACTATTACTAGAAGCATAAACTTGCATATCAACAGCAGCATGAATTTGCATTACCACATTTACACAGCCGCGGTGGAAGGTTTCAACTAAACTGACCCCTAAGCCTAATACCAAAGGAGCATTTCCTGAACTCATACATTTGGCCGCATCCTGGAGAGTATCAGCAGAACATTTTAAACAAAGCAGCATTTAACTCAGCCTCTGGCCCAGACTGATATGGTTACCTACTGTATCTGGCCAGGAACTAAAGGAAGAAACCCCTCCTTCCCCTACCTATAGCCCTTAGGTGTGGGGGATCTGGTGAGGAGCTGACTCCTAACACTGAAGGGGCCTGACTGGCCATACAGCTGCTGCACAACTCTCTCCCATCTGTGTGACTCTCCTCTCTATCTGGCGGTCATACTTTCATCATCTCCTGCAGGGTAATTCCGCCTCCACTGCTTGAAGACCCTGCATACTATTGGTCAGGGTCCCCCAGCCACAGACTGCCCCAGGGCTCCACTACCCCTCAACTTAGGCTTCCAATGAGTGCAGGGAATTTTTCCCGGGCACAAGTTGTTACTGTCCTGCCAGGGGTCTGCCAGACTCTCCTGCACATGCTCAGTACAGGACAGGAGGGAAGTGTCACTGACAGTTCACCCTGACAGCTACTTTAGGCCTTAATGGAAGCAGCATTTACACTACAAAAAAAAAACTACTACAGGGGGCTGGATAAAAACAAGGGGTGCCCTTAACTTAGGGGTACCACATTCTCCCCTACAATTATATGTGTCCTCATGTATCCTCATTTAGCAAGGCCAGACAGCCTTTCCTAAACATTAGTAACATTGTGTCTACCCACAACGGGTTGGGTATGAAATCCCGGCAGTCGGGATGCCTGCTTTCAAAATGCCGACAGCGGCATCCCGATTATGAGAATCCCAACAGGGGTAGAACCCTCCCCCTTCTCCCCCTAACCCTCCCTTCTTGCACCCTAACCCTCCCCACCCCGCAACCTAACCCTCCCCATTAGTGCCTAAACCTAACCCTCCCCCCTTAGTGTCTAACCCTAACCCTCCCCCCTTAGTGCCTAACCCTCCCCCCTTAGTGTCTAACCCTAACCCTCCCCCCTTAGTGTCTAACCCTAACCCTCCCCCCTCAGTGTCTAACCCTAACCCTCCCCCCTTAGTTTCTAACCCTAACCCTCCCCCCCTTAGAGTCTAACCCAAACCCCCCCCAGTGGTGCTTAACCCTAACCTCCTCCCCCAAAGCCTAACTCTAACCCCCCTGTGTTGCCTAAAGCTATCCTTCCCCCCAGTGGTTAACAGCTAAGGGCACCCTGGCTTACCTTCGATCAGGATGCCGTCAGTCGGGATTTCAGCGTCGGCCTGTGGGCTGCCTTCGGGATTTAGCCATCTATGTTAAATCCCGAGTCGTGATTCCACCGCCAGGATTTCTACAGACGGCATCCCGGCCGTCTGTAATTCAACTACATCCCCAATGCAACAATTAATAGGAAAACATAGGCATTGTAACATTCAATATCCCACATACAGACACCTAAGTAACGCCCTGAACTGGGTACAGTTCTTTTAAAGGGGTGGTCATTGTGTCTGGGGGAAACAAGCTTGGAGTCTCTGATCCTGTTCCGTCATGCCAGAAATACAATTGATACTATGAATTAGGTTGGAGTAGATCAGAGAGACAAGCCTGCTGTGTGGTGTTCCCCTTTCCTTACAGACACAATGACAGACACATACTATAAGGTACAACGCAATTTGTGACTGTTGCCCTGCTCGTTCTGTCACTGACATCAGCACAGACCAAGGAGTCTATTTACTAAGCTGTGTTAGGAGATAAAGTGAACGGAGCGAAGGTACCAGCCAATCAGCTCCTAGCTGTCATTCTTCAAGCACATGGCAGTTAGGAGCTGTTTGGAGGATACCTTTCCTCCGTTCACTTTATCTCCAAACACAGCTTAGTAAATAGACCCCCCCAAGTCTCATAAGTGCATGTGCGAACCTTCGATGGTAAAAACCATCTATAGCACGTCATTTAATAGTTTCATACCATCGATGGTGCTTTAAACTTTTACCATTGATGCCAAGTGAGCAAAGAACTAAATAAAAAAAATCGCACAGCTGGATTACGAAATAAACTGAAAAAGAGTCAGAATTTGCAAAACCACTGTATTGTGCAAAGAAATGATCTTTTGCAAAACAATTGTAAAAATAATTCTGAAATGCACAGAATTTATTTCCCCCTAGCAGCACACGATAGTAGTAAACACATCCGCAATTTTCCCTATTTATTGTGACACATTAAAGCTAAATGAAATATCCACACAAAAGCAAATAGTAAAAGATGACGCTTCCAGAGAGTTCCTATAAATAATCATTTCCCTGTTTCCATAATGGGCAAAACTGCAACGCAAAGAACATTTAGAAGCATTTTACTGATACGTTTTGCACGTGTGATGCCTTTACCACTGCATCCTATCAGACTGATATCTAGTGATAGTACATGAGAAATAATTTGTGCTATGTGCTAACCAGTGGCGTATCTATAATGGGTGCAGTGTGTGCGGGGCACACGGGCCCCCGGGTCCAGGGGGGCCCCGCACCGCACACACTGCACCCATATTATTTTAAACTTACCTGTCCGTGGTCTCGCCTTGGGTGTCAGCGCTGCCCAGAACACCGGAAAATGGCCACCGCGGCCATTTTTCCGGTGTTCTGCGCATGCGCAGTAGACCCCGGGCACACTCTAGTGCCCGGAGTCTACTAAGACTCCGGTGGCTGGTTAGCCGCGTCAGTCGGCTGCCAGCCATCGGGGAGAGAGGAGGGGGCCCTGACCGGCAGTGCACACAGGCCCCCTCCTCTTTTAAGTAGGGATGTGCAGGCTCGGATTTACTCGGATCTCAAAACGGCATTTTATTGGCTATCGCCTATCATGTGTTTTGGATAGCCAATATAATAAATCCGAACTTGCGGTAAAGTGGCGATAAGAACCGAGTAAATCCGAGCCTGCACATCCCTACTTTTAAGGCGCCCCTGGTGCTAACAGAAGTAAAAAGTACAAATGTGCAAACAAGTCCTTAATGTTAGCAATGGTCTGGGAAGGGTGCAGACTGACCAGCAACAATTCAGTACATGTAGGCAGGGATGGACTGAGACTCTATTTATTAACATTATTTTTACTAAAATAAAGTGAAAAAGGGTGTTTCCACACCCTTTTCACATTATTTTAGTTTCACCTGTAGTTACTATAGGGCAATTGGAGTAGAATTAGTAAAATTCTACTCCAACCCCTAAGTATCACTTATTTTTAGTAAAGCAGATCGCATTTCCCATAATTGTAATGGGAAATGTGATCCGACCATAGTTACTAAAAATAAATTATAAAAAAATACCGGGGGAAGCCCTGTGATAATAACGCCACCTGGTGGTGGCGTTATCCAGGGTCTCCCCCGGTTACCGGGCTCCCACTCTGCTCTAACGGGGAGAGCAGAGCTGGGAGCGGGTACCAGTAATCAGCTATGTGGTCTAAACAGACCGCAAGCTGATTGCTGTAAAAAAAAGAAAAAAAAAAATGAAATATTTTTTCTTTACTTACCTGAATCCAGGGACAGGTGATCGGGCCTTCGGTGATGGCTCCTCTCCGGTCAGCTGGTCTCCCACAGTGCACTGCTGCCCGGTCATCAGGTGATCGGGCCCCAGTGCAGTATGGGAGATCACCTGATCGGGAAGCCCGGAGAAGATCACCGGAGGCCAGGAGGATGCAGGTAAGTGTAATGAAGGGAGGGGGGGGGTCGCGGGGGTCCGCGATCGCGGGGGGCGGGGCTTAGCACCGGGGGCAGGGCTTAGCGTCGGTGGGGGGTAAGCTCTGTCCCTGCAAGGGATTTATAGTAAATCCCTGTGATATTGCCTGAATTCGCAATGCGAATTCACTCGGTAATATCACACTACAATCCGCATTCATTATGCGGATTGTAGTAAATAGAGCCCTAAAAGTGGGCACCTACAGCGCGCGCACAGAAAAATAGACCGGCCCTTCCCATCATCGGCTTTTCCTGGAATTGCCAGGTGACCAGTCGGGCTGTGCATGCAGGTGGAGCCAACGTTATCCCAAAAGGAATTCTGCTTATCTTGAACAATCTCACTCATATTGCCCATAGGGATGAAATTTATATTACTCTTTTCTTTCAACAATGTTCCTTCTGTTCTATTCTCTTAATCAATAATAACAATTCTTTACATTCCGTATTTCCCAATCAAAATCTTGAAAATACCCTAACTCATGGCAAGTAATCACTACCCAAACCAGACAGTGGGCCTGATCCAGCGTGGATCGCAATCGCAACCCCGTACGCAGATCGGCCGATGGTGCATACTGCGCATGTATATGGAACACACTGCACGCGCACTGCGATCAGGCACGCACATAGGAATCCATCGCAGAGCGAGTAACAGGCCGGGAGCATTTGGGGGTGGCGATTGGAGAAACACAGGCGTGCCAGTCAGTTTGAACGCCATTGCATGGGCGTGCATAAATTAGCCACTGCGACTGCATATGCAGATTGTGTACTCACTGCGTGCGACGAGACTTTCTGAGACAGGTCAGAGCTGCTGTAATTGTGCGTGACGGCCGATGTCCCTCAGTGTTACCGATGTGTACGCGGGACTGCGAGGTATTATGGATGTTAGAAAGTGGTAGTGGGCGTCTCTATGCTGGGTGAGCGGTGGCAGACATTAGCATATTTTCGCAGCGGCACAATGGCGATCCGTGCTGAATCAGGCCCAGTGTACAATACTTATTTCATTAACTTGGTGATCATTCCACAACAAGCTGCTTTTCTAACTCCGACGCTGACCTTGCTGCCAGCGACACTTTAAGACTGGAGGGGGCACATGTTCAGGCGCTGGTCCATGCAATATGCCGGAGTCTTCTGAGCATTCTCATAGATCCGGGATTATCATCGGAAATATAGCCCCGGCACCATAATTCTGATGATTACCTTGGACACATAGCGCCAATAGCATATTTCCGAAAATATCGTTGGAACAATAGCGCGGGAGGCAGCAGGAGCAGGTAGCTGGGATGGGAGAAGGGTGTATGATGTAGGCAGGGGCATATCTATAATGGGTGCAGGGTGTGCGGGGAACACGGGCCCCTGGGTCCAGGGGGGCCCCGCACCGCACACCCTGCACCCATAATAATACTTACCTCTCCAGAGTCCCAGGTCTGTGCGAGCGTCGGGCGCTGTAAAACGACTGAAAAATGGCCGTGGTGGCTGTTTTCCCATCGTTTGCGCAGGCGCAGTACAGGGAAAATCGCCGCCGTGGCCATTTTCCCGGTGACCTGTGCATACACTATAGACTCTGGGCTCACTCTAGTGCCCAGAGTCTATAACTCCGGCGCTGGCCGCGCACATCTCATTATTTTTAATGATCTTTGCCATTTAGGAGACAGTGCATAAAAAGATTGTGAAAGTATTTAGGAAAATAGTGTGTAGGAGGGGGGATTGTAAATAGGGGGATGCCAGAATGGAATATCCCTGTTAAGAGGAACTGTCTCACCCAAGGTTTGAGTGTCTAAATAAACGCATATAATCAAATTTGAAAAGAAAAAGTTGTAAAAAATCTGACGTTTAACCAAAGAAAGCAGGGACCCTTTCCACTGAGCGACGGATACCCCCTACGCCCAGCCCGGCATCTTACCATATGCCGGCAAGCTGGCCCCTCTTTCTCTGTGGCGCCATCTTTTCATTAATATTCGTGAGGATGGTGCATGCACACAAGAGAGCAAAGGCTTTACTATTTTTACTATCACTGCACGGCGCCATCTTCCCGAAGATGTCCCTGGGAAAATGGCGCCACAGGGGAGAAGGGACCCGGTCTCCGGCACTTGGTAAGTATACTCTGGAAGCAGGGTGTGCAGTGCGGGACCCCCCCCCTGTCCCCTGCACCCATTATAAATATGCCTATGACAGGTAGCAATGTGTCACTTTCCCCTAGGCATTGGCTCAGCCGGTCTTAAGCTTCATGAATGATCTGGAGTAACCTCTTCAGGGGCATTTCCTAAATACGAATGAGTCACCGCTATGATCTTTCTCTCTGGTAAATATAAATGTAAAACAAATGAAATCTATATCAATAGTTCTGCAACTTGGGTACTAGTACCCCTCGTGGTACTCTCTGTGATGTTCAGGGGTACTTGGGGTCCAGGTGATGATTATATTGGCAGATCCTATAGTTGATGTAGGTGGCAGCAGTGTGTAATGGAGGTTAGTCCACATTGATGAGGTTAGTCCACATGGTAGATTACTTAACCAGGTCTTAGGTTTATTAACCAGGCAGAACAGTTTTACATGATGACACAGGTATGTATGACAGGTACACAGCGCTGTATATACTATGTGCACCAGATCCGGCCAGGAATGTATAGGAAGCGCAGGGGGTGTGCAACAGGTAAGACAGGCCAGGATCATTACGGATCGCATCCGCGATTACGCACGCAGTCTCACTGTGAATGTATGCTAATCTCTGCGATCGCTATGCCTTCTCAGCCCAACATAAGGACGCCCACTTCCCCATCCTCACATCCGTAATACTTTGCAAATCTGCAAAAACATCGGTACCATCGGAACCTCATGCACAATTACACCAGGTCAGACCTTACTCAAAATTGACTAACCTCATCGCACGCGCTGAGATCTCAGGCTGTGTACGTCTAACGGCGTTGAAAGGCACTGACACGCCTACGTTTCGCAGACCACCCCCCAGTCCCAACCCCCAAACTGTCACTTCCTGTCAATCACACTGCGATGGGTCTGTGTTGTCACTGTGATCACAGTGCCGATTGCAGTGATGAGTTTGCACACTGCATGCGCAAAACGCAATAATCGTCCGATTGCTTGGGTCATCACAGTTGTGATCCTGGCAGAATCAGGCCCGTTGTCAGAATGTCAACATTAGGGTTAAGCTGTGGGTGGAAGATAGAGTTAGGCTGCAGGGCAGGGGTTAGGGTGCGAGGGGAAGTTAGAGTTAGGCTGCGGACGGTGGTTAGGGTTAGGCTGCGGGTGGGAGGGTTAGGGTTAGGCTGTGGGGGGGTTAGGCTGCGGGGGGGAGGTTAAAGTTAGGCTGCAGGGGGGTTAGGGTTAGGCTGCAGGGGGTTAGGCTGCAGGGGGATGTTAGGGTTAGGCTGCAGGGGAGGAGGTTAGGATTAGGCTGCGGGGGGAAGGTTAGGGTTAGGCTGCAGGGGGAGGTTAGGGCTAGGTTGCGGGGGGGGAAGTTAGGTTGCGTGGGGGAGGTTAGGATTAGGCTGCGGGGAGGAGGTTGGGGTTAGGCTGCAGGGGGAGGTTAGGGCTAGGTTGCGGGGGGGAAGTTAGGTTGCGTGGGGGAGGTTAAGATTAGGCTGCGGGGAGGAGGTTAGGATTAGGCTGCGGGGGGTAGGTTAGGATTGGGCTGCGGGGGGGAGGTTAGGATTGGGCTGCGGGGAGGAGGTTGGGGTTAGGCTGCAGGTGGGTGTTAGGGTTAGACACTAGACAGAGGGTTAGGAGTTAAGGATAGCAGAGAAATACTCGACTGAATGCCGAAGCATCACAGCTCTGACCCAGAAGTCACCGTCACATAACTGCCGAGGCCTGGAAGGTGCCGCTGCAGCCATTGGGAGTAGGTAAGTCACCGCTATGCCACTAGAGGTGATTCTAACAATTCATCACTGTCTACATGATGAATATCGACATTATGACTGTCAACTTATCATGCCCAACCTACAGTATATATAGCGGTATAGCCGTGGTGGTGCAGTGGATCTACAGTATATGGCGTCTCTGGCCTCTGTAACATCGTCTCTATTGAGTGTAGCTGGAGACCCTCAGGGGCCATGTCTTTTCTGGCTTGAAGACACGCGGACACACCGCGCATGTGCATGTACAGCACACAAGTAGTCACACCTCCAGCAGTCAGGGGCCCTAAAGTGTAACACATGTAATACTTTAGACCAATGGCGGCTCTAGTGGTGAGGCTGCAGTACAGTCCAAAATTCAAATAGGGGAGCCACACCAACAGCCGGTGAGTCCTGGCCGGCATTGTATGGAAGGGCAGTTAGTTCAGCTCCCCTATTTGAATTTTGGACTGCAGTATAGCCCCACTTCTGGAGCCGCCACTGCTTTAGGCATACAGAGGGCCAGAGATCACAGCAAGCAGTGAGGTCACAGCTCCGTTACGTCCCTTATGTTGTGGTTACAGCTCTGGAAATATCATATTATATACAACTGCTGTTGTGGTCATGATATGAGCCATTGGCCAGGCTGAGAAGGGAAGGGTTTCCTGGCAACTGGAACACCCCCCTCCATCCTGCGTTTGCCTATGATCATTATAACTAAATTAAAAAGTATCTCCCTGTGTCCCTGGAAAAGAAAACATTTGAGGACTGTAGAGGTTGGGTATGGGAGACCGGCGGTCAAAATCCCGACACCCTTAGGTAATTAAGGTAAGACTAACCCTTACCCCTAACTCTCCCTCCCTAGTGCCTAACTCTAACCTCCCATCTTAGTGCCTAACCCTAACCTCCCCTCACCGGTGCCTAACCCTCCCATATTAGTGCCTAACCCTAAACTCCCCCTGCCTGGTGCCTAACCCTAACCCACCCCTTAACCCCTGATACTTACCTTCGGTCAGGATTCTGGTGGCGGGATCTTGACGCAGTCAGGATTTCGGCACCAATATTTCGACTGTCGGCATCCCGCATACTGGGATGCTGACTACACACCGACTGTAGTTCTATTGACAATTTTATATTTTTCATAAATTGTAATACTGTATATGAGTTGTTAGAAAGCGCTAGGACCCAGAGTCTGGCCCACTGCCCATATGTGACCTGCTTCGCTACCTGGGACCTCCTTTCCATAAGAAAGAGTGGGGCTCCGAGAACCGTAACCTGCTGAAGATGGCGTTGGTTCTTCCAGTTTTTGGAGTTTACTGAATACTAGGTGGTCCTATTGTGCTCCTTAATAATGAATGGGCCCATTACTTCCCATGCGGAAACTAGCCTTTCCATGTGTGCAATGGACCCTTAAGTGATTATGAATAGGTCCCTTATTCTTTTTATATATAGCGTTGCCTAAACATTTGATCTAATAGCAATTATATTCATTACAAATGTATTGCATTGCTAATGTTGGGGTACAAATAAAGCAAATGAGCTGCCAGGGGGTTACCCAGGTGCTAAATGATTGAGAACGACTATAACGTGACAATTAGATATATAAGAACTGTGAATGTGCAGTTAAGGTGGGAACACACTACCTATCTAACCATTGGTAAGTGCTTACTCACATATCAATCGTTCTGCCAATCACTGACCGGCATTTGAATTTGTCCGCCCAGTTGAGCTGTCAATCACTGCTGGATTCCTACAGCAAGTGTACAGGCGGTAAGCGGGTTGCCCGTACACACAAAGAGGCATACGGGTATAACTGCAAGATATATCGGCATCAGCTGTGCTGCGGGGCAGATGCAATATGTCTGTGGACGATATCGCCCATTCAATTGAAAGCATTGACACTGCGCCCACCTCTGAATAAAGGCCCACAGCGTGCAAGTCTGTACGTAGCTCTGTACATGCCGTGCCCTCATCATTCTCCCCAATCTCTTCATCTAGGCTGCACTTCTAACCGCACCTGCAGATTGGGTTACTTACTGTATAGCAATCAAATTCCAGAATACAGGGGTCTATTTACTAAGCAGTGTTAGGAGACAGAGTGAAAAGTGATAAGGTGCCAGCCAATTAGCTCCCAACTGTCATTTTTCAAACACAGCCTGTGAGATGACAGTTGGGAGCTGATTGGCTGGCGCCTTATCACTTTTCACTCTGTCTCCTAACACTGCTTAGTAAATAGACCCCTTAGGCCCTCATTCAGAGCCGCTCGTTAGCGGCTGCTCAGTCGCTCCGAGCGATGTTTGCACAACTGCGCATGCGTACGGATTGTAATACGCATGCGCGAACCAGTCAGTGCGGCGGAAAATTGTTTGTACGCTATATAGCGAGTGCCTGCTATTTTGAGTGACAGAATGAGGCGTATGTGGGTGGTAACAGGGGAAGGTGCTTGAAAACGGGGAGTGTAGATCAGAACGCAGGCGTGCTTAAAGGTCAAAACGGGCGTTTTAAGGGAGTGCATAATTAATCCAGCAGCGTCATTGACCACGTCACTTGGTTTTTTTTCACTCAGAACTGCTCGCAAAATAGCGGTTGAAAAAACCAACCACAAGAATAGCGAGCAGTTCATACGCTGTTCGATGTATTCGATTAATCTAATAAATAGCGGACATGACGTATTGGGCGAGCGGCCAGGGGGCGTTTTTATCAAATAAACGAGCGTATGTTTTGCTCGCGCGTTCAGACATGGAGGCGGCAACAGACTGCAAAGAGCGTACGGTTCATTTGAATAGCCGCCCCCTTTTTCTGAACGAGCGAGCGCTAATTGCGAGCGGCTCTGAATCAGGCCCCTAGTTCTTATAACTTGATATATTTCTAAAACATTTACAGTTGGGTTCTGTGGTTCTGGTGATGTTATGGGGGTATTTTCAAATATGTCAAAACTTAAACTGCCTACAAAAACCTCCCAAACCTTCATACATCGTACCCATAGAGAGACTGCGGTGAGGTTAGGTGAGTATCAGCAGTGTTGTATCTATAATGGGTGCAGGGTGTGTGGTGCACACGGGCCACTGGATTAATTGTTATGTGTTATTTTCCATCTTATTACAAGTTGAGATATTACCTTACATGATGTGTCATCATTTATTTTTTTATATACATAAACTGTTATGTATCACACACAAAGGCTCTATGCAGGGGCTATGCACACACAGGCTCTATGCAGGGGCTCTATGCAGGGGATATGCACACACAGGCTCTATGCAGGGGCTATGCACACACACAGGCTCTATGCAGGGGCTATGCACACACACAGGCTCTATGCAGGGGTTATGCACACACAGGCTCTATGCAGGGGCTATGCACACACACAAGCTCTATGCAGGGGCTATGCACACACAGGCTCTATGCAGGGGCTATGCACACACACAAACTCTATGCAGGGGCTATGCACACACAGGCTCTATGCAGGGGCTATGCACACACACAGGCTCTATGCAGGGGCTATGCACACACACAGGCTCTATGCAGGGACTATGCACACACACCGGCTCTTTGTAGGGGCTATGCACACACACCGGCTCTATGCAGGGGCTATGCACACATACAGGCTCTATGCAAGGACTATGCACACACAGGCTCTATGCAGGGACTATGCACACACACCGGCTCTATGTAGGGGCTATGCACACACACCGGCTCTATGCAGGGGCTATGCACACATACAGGCTCTATGCAGGGACTATGCACACACAGGCTCTATGCAGGGACTATGCACACACACAGGCTCTAT
The DNA here is from genome assembly GCA_031769625.1 of Taudactylus pleione. Taxonomy (NCBI): domain Eukaryota; kingdom Metazoa; phylum Chordata; class Amphibia; order Anura; family Myobatrachidae; genus Taudactylus; species Taudactylus pleione. The sequence goes on from JAUIMM010001371.1 coordinate 145,908, forward strand.
GCAGGGACTATGCACACACACAGGGTCTATGCAGGGGCTATGCACACACAGGCTCTATGCAGGGGCTATGCACACACACAGGCTCTGTGCAGGGGCTATGCACACACACAGGCTCTGTGCAGGGGCTATGCACACACACAGGCTCTATGCAGGGACTATGCACACACAGGCTCTATGCAGGGGCTATGCACACACACAGGCTCTGTGCAGGGGCTATGCAAACACACAGGCTCTGTGCAGGGGCTATGCACACACACAGGCTCTGTGCAGGGGCTATGCACACACACAGGCTCTATGCAGGGGCTATGCACACACACAGGCTCTATGCAGGGGCTATGCACACACCGGCTCTATGCAGGGACTATGCACACACAGGCTCTATGCAGGGACTATGCACACACAGGCTCTATGCAGGGACTATGCACACACAGGCTCTATGCAGGGGCTATGCACACACACAGGCTCTATGCAGGGGCTATGCACACACACAGGCTCTATGCAGGGGTTATGCACACACCGGCTCTATGCAGGGGCTATGCACACACACCGGCTCTATGCAGGGGCTATGCACACACACAGGCTCTATGCAGGGGCTATGCACACACACAGGCTCTATGCAGGGGCTATGCACATACTGGCTCTATGCAGGGGCTATGCACACACAGGCTCTATGCAGGGACTATGCACACACAGGCTCTATGCAGGGACTATGCACACACACCGGCTCTTTGTAGGGGCTATGCACACACACCGGCTCTATGCAGGGGCTATGCACACATACAGGCTCTATGCAGGGACTATGCACACACAGGCTCTATGCAGGGACTATGCACACACACCGGTTCTATGTAGGGACTATGCACACACAGGCTCTAGGCTCTATGCAGGGGCTATGCACACACCGGCTCTATGCAGGGGCTATGCACACACAGGCTCTATGCAGGGGCTATGCACACACAGGCTCTATGCAGAGGTTATGCACACACAGGCTCTATGCAGGGGCTATGCACACACACAGGCTCTATGCAGGGGCTATGCACACACAGGCTCTATGCAGGGGCTATGCACACACAGGCTCTATGCAGGGGCTATGCACACACACAGGCTCTATGCAGGGGCTATGCACACACCGGTTCTATGCAGGGACTATGCACACACTGGCTCTATGCAGGGGCTATGCACACACACAGGCTCTATGCAGGGGCTATGCACACACACAGGCTCTATGCAGGGGCTATGCACACACACAGGCTCTATGCAGGGGCTATGCACACACCGGCTCTATGCAGGGGCTATGCACACACAGGCTCTATGCAGGTGCTATGCACACACTGGCTCTATGCAGGGGCTATGCACACACACAGGCTCTATGCAGGGGCTATGCACACACACAGGCTCTATGCAGGGGCTATGCACACACACAGGCTCTATGCAGGGGCTATGCACACACCGGCTCTATGCAGGGGCTATGCACACACACCGGCTCTATGCAGGGGCTATGCACACACACAGGCTTTATGCAGGGGCTATGCACACACACAGGCTCTATGCAGGGGCTATGCACACACCGGCTCTATGCAGGGGCTATGAACACACAGGCTCTATGCAGGGGCTATGCACACACAGGCTCTATGCAGGGGTTATGCACACACAGGCTCTATGCAGGGGCTATGCACACACACAGGCTCTATGCAGGGGCTATGCACACACAGGCTCTATGCAGGGGCTATGCACACACAGGATTTATTTGCACTATTACCCGGCCTATTTTTGGTTTCTGCTGTACCTGCTGCTCTATCTGAGGATCTGACTGATAACCCCATGCATTTGGATGCGGAGTGGGGACGACATATTGTGCAGTTGTTCACCAGATCATGTGATGTGTATGGATCGCACAATCTGGGAGATGTACAAAGCTCTGGAAAGCGATAAATTGTAAAGTGATAAACTACCAACCACTCAGCTCCTAACTGTCATGTTACAGGCTGTGTTTGAACAATAACAGTCAGGAGCTGATTGATGTGTGTACCCTGCTTAAGATAATAATTCGGCACATGCAGAGGCGTCTTATGAGAGGAGGGGGCCCGTGTGCATTCCCCGTCCGGCGCCCCCTCCTCTCTCCCCAGTTGCCGATCATGTCACCAAGGCAGTAGACTCTGGGCACTAGAGTGTGCCCAGAGTCTACTACGTATGTGCAGGTCTCCGGGAAAATGTCATGGCCGCCATTTTCCCGGCGATTTACCTAGTGTTTTGTCCAGCGTTGCTGCCCGACGCGGGACTTTGGAGGGGTTAGTATGAAGACATATGGGTGCAGGCTGTGCGGGGTGAGCCCCCCGCCCAGACCCAGGGGCCCGTGTGCACTACACACCCTGCACCCATTATAAATTAGGGATGAGCGGGTTCGGTTCCCTGAGAACCGAACCCACCCGAACTTCGGGGATCCGGGGCGATCCGAGCCCAAGCTCGGATCTCCCTGTCTGCCCCGGATCCCTCTCCCGAGGCAAAACCTCGAGATCTGCTGTCGGATCTCGAGGTTTTGCCTCGAGCGGCCATTTAAAAAAAAATGCCTTTGCCTTTAATGGGCAAAGTGCTGATTGGCTGACAGAGCCGTCTGTCACGGCTCTCAGCCAATCAGCATTATGGTGCTCATTTGCATGTAGCACGGACTCGTGAGATCCGTGCTACATGCATCTGTGTGATTGACAGTGACACAGAGCACAGATGGGTCAGTGAGACCCGTCTGTGCTGCTGTGTATTTCAATGACACAGATGCACGCACGGACCAGGAGATCCGTGCTACTTGCATCTGTGTCATTGACACAGAGCACTAACGGGTCCGTGAGACCCGTCTGTGCTGCTGTGGTAAATAAAAAAAAAAAAACCTGTGTAAAAAGAGAAAAAAATGGCGTGCCCCCCCCCCCAAAAAAAGAGCAACCAGCCCCGGGCATTAGTGACCCAGTGCTGGGTGTGCTTAAATACAGGGGACAAACGACATAGGGGTCCCCTGTACTTAAACACAACCAGCACCGGGCTAGTCAGAACCAGAGCTGGTTGCCAAAATACGGGGGACAAACGACGTAGGGGTCCCCCGTATTCTGCGCAACCAGCTCTGGGCTCTGATCCGGTCCTGGTTCTGGAAATACAGGGGAAAAAAATGAGTAGGGTTCCCCTGTATGTTCCAGAACCAGCACTGGACTTTTTCTAGCGGGGGGCTGATGCCACAGCCAGGGGAGCCCTTTCACCGGGCCCCCCAGCCGCAGCATCAACCCTGACCGCTAGTCAGCCCAGGCCGGGGATCCCTGGAGAGCTGGGGACCCCCCCAATAAAGGGGTCACCCTCTCCAGGGCACCCCAGGCCCAGGCTGATAGCCCGGGGCTATCCCCGCCACCCCTGGTGGCGGTGGGTGGCGGGTTGATTGTGTGGTGTGGTGTAAATAAAGAATATCAAACATTGTCTTTACAAGTAGAACTGCAAGTCCCAGCAAGCTTGCCCCGCATGCTGGTACTTGGAGAACCACAAGTACCAGCATGCAGGGCATTAAGGGCCCACTAGTACCTGTAGTTCACCTGTAAAAAAATGTTTAAAAAAAACACAGGACACACACACCGTGACAGTATAAGTTTATTAAACATACATACACACACACACATGTACACATACTCACCTATGTAACCTGTAGCATCGGTCCACTTGTCCGGTAAAGTATCCCTAGGGGACCTGTGAAAAAAAACATACTCACCATCTCCTATGCGAGGTTCTGTCCTCTTCGTTCCAAAGTAGGCATCCCCGGACTTGGCAAAAAAAAAAAACGAAAACGCGATCCACGAACTTAGTACCGTTCTATAGAACGGTACTTCCCGAATGAGAGCTTAGCGGCGGGGTATCACCATGGAAACCCCGCTGCTAAGCGTTCATTGGCTGAGAGAGGCCATCTCCCGTCTCTCTCAGCCAATGAACGGCTCCCTCCATTGTAGTCAATGCTGGGAGCCGCAAGGTTATTAAAGTTTACCCTGCGGTTCCCACCATTGACTACAATGGAGGGAGCCGTTCATTGGCTGAGAGACGGGAGATGACCTCTCTCAGCCAATGAACGCTTAGCAGCGGGGTTTCCATGGTGATACCCCGCCGCTAAGCTCTCATTCGGGAAGTACCGTTCTATAGAACGGTACTAAGTTCGTGGATCGCGTTTTCGTTTTTTTTTTTTTGCCAAGTCCGGGGATGCCTACTTTGGAACGAAGAGGACAGAACCTCGCATAGGAGATGGTGAGTATGTTTTTTTTCACAGGTCCCCTAGGGATACTTTACCGGACAAGTGGACCGATGCTACAGGTTACATAGGTGAGTATGTGTACATGTGTGTGTGTGTGTGTATGTTTAATAAACTTATACTGTCACGGTGTGTGTGTCCTGTGTTTTTTTAAACATTTTTTTTACAGGTGAACTACAGGTACTAGTGGGCCCTTAATGCCCTGCATGCTGGTACTTGTGGTTCTCCAAGTACCAGCATGCGGGGCAGGCTAGCTGGGACTTGCAGTTCTACTTGTAAAGACAATGTTTGATATTCTTTATTTACACCACACCACACAATCAACCCGCCACCCACCGCCACCAGGGGTGGCGGGGATAGCCCCGGGCTATCAGCCTGGGCCTGGGGTGCCCTGGAGAGGGTGACCCCTTTATTGGGGGGGTCCCCAGCTCTCCAGGGATCCCCGGCCTGGGCTGACTAGCGGTCAGGGTTGATGCTGCGGCTGGGGGGCCCGGTGAAAGGGCTCCCCTGGCTGTGGCATCAGCCCCCCGCTAGAAAAAGTCCAGTGCTGGTTCTGGAACATACAGGGGAACCCTACTCATTTTTTGTCCCCTATTTTTCCAGAACCAGGACCGGATCAGAGCCCAGAGCTGGTTGCGCAGAATACAGGGGACCCCTACGTCGTTTGTCCCCCGTATTTTGGCAACCAGCGCTGGTTCTGACTAGCCCGGTGCTGGTTGTGCTTAAGTACAGGGGACCCCTACGTCGTTTGTCCCCTGTATTTAAGCACACCCAGCACTGGGTTACTAATGCCCGGGGCTGGTTGCTCTTTTTTGGGGGGGTGCACGCCATTTTTTTCTTTTTTTACACAGGTTTTTTTTTTTTTTTTTTACCACAGCAGCACAGACGGGTCTCACGGACCTGTCATTGCTCTGTGCCAATCACACAGATGCATGTAGCACGGATCTCCCGGGTTCGTGCTACATGCAAATGGGCACCATAACGCTGATTGGCTTCCTGTCTGCCACTGCAGTGCCACTCCTAGATGGGCCACGTGTTTGTGCCGCCCCCTTGTGTCGCTTAGCATAGTCATCCAGCTTCCTCGGTACAACCTTTTGGCCTAAAAACAATATTGTGAGGTGTGAGGTGTTCAGAATAGAGTGGAAATGAGTGGAAATTAATGTTATTGGGGTTATTAATAGCGTAGGAACAAAAAAAGGCCCATTTATGTGATTTTAGCGTTTTTTTTTTATTTTTTAAGAAAAAATCCAGATCCAAAACACAAAACCCAGAACCCAAAACACGGAAGGGTGGTTTTGGCAAAACCAATCCAGATCCAAAACACGAAGAAAGATCCAGATCCAAAACCAAAACACAAAACACGAAAAGTGTCCGGTGCACACCCCTATTATAAATATGCCCCTGGGTACATGCACACTACAGCACTCACTGTCAGGCTCACGGAGCTACACAGACCCCCAGCATAGAATCTGTTCCGGCGACGCATAGCAGAGAGGCAGAGGGTCGAAGAAGGGGATGATGTGCTGTGAGGGAAGGGCAGACCCCCAAGCCTCTTCATGTATCAGGTGCCGGAAGCCCTGCCATCCCCTCTTCCTGAAGTCCTGGTCAGCAGCATCGGTCGCACTATCATGGTTACAGTCCTGAATTTTACCATAAGTTAGAAGTGCTTTATGTGGACAAATAGGACACGGCATTCCCAGCTATGAAGTAGAGGTGGGGTTGTCAGGGGTTGGGGGCTGCCTCAGGTATTTCAGTGTATTTGCGAGTTAGCTGAAGTCTAACAATAAGTGGTTGCAGCACAAAAACAGCCTGAAGCACAGAAACAAGACAGTACGGACGAAGCAGCTGGAATGTGTCGTCATCTGGTCCTTATGGTGCAAACGCCCAGGGGCATCGAGAGCAGGGGAGCGGGTACCAATTATTACCTGTGCTTGCTAGATGTGCTGGCCCCGCCCCCTCCCTCTTATCTCACAGCAGCTCAGCACACTATTTTTTTATCCTAAAGGGACGTGTCCACGCCTCCCTTGATTAGACCACGCCCCCTTCCCCGGTCCGGGCGGGGCTTGTGACGCCCCTGCAAACACTTTCCCAGTAGTAGTGCCTCTTTGTGGCAAAGTGACAAGCACTACAATTGAAGGTAGGAGCAAAATGTAAAAAAAAAAACAAACAGTATATAAAAAGCAGGATGTGGGGATTCCAGCACACAGAGGAGTTATTAGGCAATGGGAACCCCCCACACTCCCAGTACATGCCTGTCCTGGTGCCGCTCTGCCATTTTATTTCATCTGCGCCCAATGTCACTCCCTAGTAGAAGCCCTAACACTTCCCTGAGACTAGATATATATTCGGTCTAATAAACAAGCAAAACAAAATGAATGTGAGTGTATAGTTTTAGCTCCGTTACATTGTCCTACCACTCAGTGGAATAAAAAGTTTCATGGAGGGGAGAAAGTAAAAGGCCAAGGACTACTATAGGGCCTGGAGCCCCTTTTTCCTCGCGTTTGGTGAAAGATAAGATAGAAAGATAATTAAATTCGTCATGTTCATCTTGTATTTTTTATGTAGTTTTTATGTAGTTTTTATGACTAAGGGGCCTATTCATCAACACTAAAATAACGTTTTTAAGGACATTTTCCTTAAATAACGTTATTTTGGTATTCATGAACAGACTTATCACAGGAGATATCACAGATATCTCCTTGCTAAGTTCCCCTGCATTAATTTCCACACTCCCCATACATTAGTACATTAGTATGGGTATATTAGTACATTAGTACATTAGTATGGGGATGTGGAAATTGTGGTATTCATCAAACTCCGAAAATTATGAATTTTCGGAATTTGATGCAGTTGCTATTCGCCACTGTGAGGTGGCGAATAGCAGAATCGACTTACCTGTATCCATGTGTGCAGGTCCCCCGATGAGTCCCTCCGGCGCTCTGCTCCGTCCTCCGTCCTTTTTCTTCTAATCTGTCATGTGGTCTGCAGGGAAACCACATGACAGACCAGCAGGACGGAGCCGGAGGCTGCTGCGTGGACAGGTAAGTCGGGGGGGGGGGGGGAGGTGAGCGGAGGGGGGAGGGGGATCGGGGGGGTACGAAACTTAATGCAACTGTAGGCAGTGCTGCGCATGCGCTGGTTTTACAGATGTAACAGCGCATGCGCAGCACTGTTTCCAGACGCGATAAGGTAGTGTAGGCAGGAAAAGTATCTATTTCCCGAAAAGCTGTCATCGCAAAAATGACAGCTTTTCGGAATAGATACTTATGGAGAGGTGGAATGATGAATTCCACCTATAATTAGGTAGAACTCCATACGAGTTCTAAACCTAATTATCTCTAGATAATTTTTAGGTTTAATGAATAGGCCCCATAATCTCATTTGATTGGGAGTCATTTTAAATCTATAATCACCGCCTGACTGGTTATAGTACGTGCTATAATATCTGGTGTGTGCTACGATCTGGCGACAATGAGACTTCTGCTGACGTTTATACTGTCCACAGGCTGCAATCATTCGCTCTCTCTGTTACATTGTGGTACATCTTAGACCAGTCAATGGGAAGTGCAGCTTCCTGGTCTCGTCTGTCTGCTGACGCTTACTGCAAAATGAGCGAGGCTTCTAAGAAATAAAAAAGCATTTGCAAGAATAAAATACTCGCAGAACAAACAGGAAGATAACATCATTTTTGGTGAATAGAAAAAGACAACCGTTGGCGAGTTCGAATAAAGCTATTATCTCTATATCCCCATTTTCATTTCATTCATCCCCATTCGCTTTTGTGGAGAACTTTATGGAGGGGAGGGGGGAACACAGTATTTTCCCACCCAACGATAAAACAAACCACTTGTTGGTTTTATGGTGCATACACACGGTCGGATTTTTCTTCAGATCTGAACGATAACGATTTAAAAAATCGTTCATATCTGACATGTCTGAACGATGAACGATGCGCGTTCCCGATGGTCAGATAACGATGTCTGACATCTGATGCGTTTGCAGTCAGACTTGGAAGATTCCATTGATTTTATTGCAGTCAAAAATCGTTCGTAGTTCAAATCGTTCAAATCGTTCATCTGACACATCTGACCGTGTGTATGCACCATTAGACTAAATAAAATAAAAGAACAAAAGAACCACAACATAGTGTCTTGCCCTTATCTCTACTCCTTCCAGTCCTGATTGTACAGAAATGTCATACACTACGGGTATATCAGTGACTTCATCCTTCCTGTATTTTATTACTGGGTCAAATGTGTCTCTGTAAAAGGCGATAGACGACTGTTTGAGGTATGTACGTGTTACACGCAGATATCAGAGTGTAACTAACATCTATTCTGATTGCAGCTTGCAAGTCAGAATGTAACCCTGAGATTGGCAATTAGTAACATTGCTCTGAGACTTTACTTTAAATACGTTACGTTTCTTTTTTATTTATCGGCTATTATTATGTATCACGCACACAGGTTTCATGCAGGGGTGTACACACAGGATTTATTTGGCGCTATTACCCTGCCCATGTTTCGTTTAGTATCGCTTACAGTTGTCCCTGAGACGTATGGATCAGAGAGTTTCTGCAATTAGGTGACTGCCCTCACGTCTGGCAGCATACTACAGGAGACAGCAATGGGGGCAAAGATATCATGGTGGCTTCCTCTAGTGCAGGGGGGGAACCTCAGGCCCGGAGGCCGTAAAAGGCCCCCGAAATCATTTGGTCTGGCCCTCTGAGCTTTTTTCTGCTAGCCTCATCTGGCTAGCAGGGTGCCTAGAATGGCACCCTGCGGCCAGAATCTATGCAGCAGTACCGCCTGGGGCATCCTTAGGACGCTTCAGACAGTCACATCGCTGCCCTTACAGCTCCCTGGAGCATCCTCAGGATGTTCCGGGCATTGCTGTAATCACTGGCGATTGTGGTCCCACCCCCATGTGACGTCACATGGGGGGGCGTGGCCTGCACCGGCCCTCGAATAATGTAATATATATTAAAATGGCCCTCGGACGAAAAAAGGTTCCCCACCCCTGCTCTAGTGGGTCCTAGTTACCCTAATCTAGCATTGGACACACAATGATACGTGTGACGGTGAGACCGTGAATAGGAGGACCTGGGAGGGAAACACGCAAGCGACGTAGTGGGAGGGGCAATGTCGCATTATCAAAAAAAGAGAATATAACCAAACAGCAAACAAATACATTTCATTTGAACAAATGAGTTTGTCTTAACTTCACAGATGTGTCCTCATTCACCGAGCGCGTTTGTGTTATATGGTGCAAGATACTTCCCGTGACTTAGGCACTGTGCCACAGAAAGCCAGTTTTGTACTTTTTACATAGTGTAGTTTTTGTACCACAGCCACATACCAACAGACTTATAGTGTACTGGCGACTTAGCGCAATCATAGCAGTGTAAATTCTAACGGTGCTGCGTAGCGGTACGCATAGCGCAGCTCGGTCATATGGGGCGGGATGCGGCAATGAGAGAAATGCGGTCAAACCCCCAAAATGCGGGTTTGACTGCATTTCTTATATGCACCAAGCCCCCCAGGGATGCGGTGGGTAATACCATCTTCTGATGGCGTTACCCTTTGGAAGCCTATGGCCTTCTATTCTGAGAGTGCTGTGAGATTGGATCCCTCCCAGCATCTCCCCGAGGTGCGTGTGTCACCAAAGGGACATCTGGGTCATAGACATGAAGTCCCTCATTTGCAAAGGGCAGCAGTTACAGAGGGAGTTGTCCTTTGTGACTCTCTTCATGCATACCAGCGTTACTAATGCCGGCCTGCATGTGAAGGGTTGGATGCATTGCATGGGTTTGCATTACTGCCTCACAGCACTGAGGTCATGGGTTCAATTCCCACTATGGCCCTAACTGTGTGGAGTTTGTATATTCTCCTCATGCTTTTGTGGGTTTCCTCCAGGGGGATGTAGTTATAATGCCAATGTGCGGCATCCCAGCTGCAGAAATCCTGGCGTCGGAACGCCACTGCCCAGCTAGAAGACCGGCGCCGGAATACCGTCAGGAGGTGACATCCCAACGCCGGAATCCTGACAGCCAAGATGCTGAAAGTGAGTATAGCAGTACTGGCTAGGACAACCGCGGGGGGAGGGTTAGGTTTAGGCATCACGGGGGGTTTAGGGTTAGGCTAGGGGAGGGGGAGGTTAGGGTTAGGTACCCCCGGGGGTGGGTTAGGCACCACTTGGGGTGGTTAGGTTTAGGCACCAAGAGGGAAGGGTTAGGTTTAGGCACTAATGGGGAGTGTTAGTGTTAGGATGTAGAAACAGAAGGTTAGGAGGACAAGGGGAGAGGGTAAGTATACTTAGCCGATCCTGAGCATCGGGATGCCACTGACGGTATATAGACGGCAGGCAACCCGACTGGCGGGATTACATACCCATACCTCCTTCAGGTACTCCGGTTTTCTCCCACAATCCAAAAACATACTGGTAGGTTAATTGCACCCCCCCCCCAAAAAAAAAAAAAAGAGGAACCATAGTGTATGTACAAGTGATAGGGAATATAGAGTGTAAGCTTCACCGGGGTAGGGACTGATGTGAATGGAGAAATATTCTCTGTAAAGCGCTGCGGAATATGTGTGCGCTGAATAAAAAACTGGTAATAATAAATATGTCCCCGCTCTCAGAGCACCACCCGCGTCGCACTGCTATACCGCGCAATCCCACTAGCGGTGTACAGGGTATGCGCACTTTGTGATTTTTTTATGCCGTGAGAAAGAGATGCAAATTCAGTAAACAATACTGAGCGATGAGACACAGGACGCAGCTTAGTCGCATTTTTCATGGTGCGCCAAATGGGGCTAGTTGGCGCGATTAAAGTGTAGGTGTATGGGGTTACATCTGTATATTGGTCATTTGCTTTTTGTTTTGAAAAAGCCGGTGACCCCTTAGAGCTGGTTACTATTATATTATAGCTCTACGGCAGCAGAAACGACAACCAAACATTCTGCTACCTTCAGCCATGACCAGGAGACAATTTGGTTCATTGCCGCCTCCAGACATTCTCCAACTCAGGAACTTATTTTTGTAAAAAAAAATGCTACAACATTGTGTTAGCGAGACGTTTTCACTGATGTCAATGGAAAGTTAGATGTTTAATGAATGGTAGTGAATAGGACATGCTCCATTCTAAATGAAATGTGTAAAAATAGCCATGTACGTTGCCCAATACTTCTCTGGGGGCTATGAAAGGTAACTTAGTGAACTTTTGACAAATGTAAAATGTGAGCACCTGCCTGACCCCTTATCGATCGGGACATGTAGTGGAAATGTTCTCATAACTAGAACAGGTTATCACAGAGGTCCAATTATTCTAGCCAAGTTTGGATCGATATGCTGATAAAGAAGGAAACAAGGAATAGTTCAATGTTTTTCCACTGGTTTTTATTAATCAGAATTGTTTTTTTATTGGATGTAGATGATAATATGATGTAATACAGGAATACTTTACACAAACTTTTCCCCACTATGTACAAACATAGCAGTGACCAGGGTTAGGGTGATGGAAACCTTACAGTCTACAGTAATGATCTAATATTATACAGTGTGTAGCGCAGTTCGGGTCTTTCCCAGCGTATCTCTGTCCCAGATGTGTCCCCGGCTTTCTCCGGCAGAAAATCCTTTTTATTTATTTATTTTTTTACCAAACTTAGGGTCTCATTTATCAATGAGTTTTACCATACGCAACTGTGGAAACCATTAATGACCCCAAGGTGTGGTGTGATGCAAAGGGTTCCTTAACGGTGTGGTTTATCCCTTGTTCCTTGTCATTAGTCCGGCGTTATTACAGGCAACACAAATGGTTTACCAAAGAAGTTTACACAATGCAAGAATTTATTGTCAAATAACAATGTAAGTATCAAGTTTTCATGACAATTGTTACAGTTCAGCAATTAGAGATACAATTCTACTTATACACTTTGAACAAGCAAATGACACTTGGATCCGTAAAATGTTATTAAGACTAGAACACTGGAACTTCGCATCAGACTGCGAAACAAGGGGTTAAATGCAGGCACACATATCACATACCATTCAAATACACTGGGAAGTATGAAGTATAACCCTCAGTTAGTTTGTGCACAAACAAAGATCATTTTGCCTACTCTTCTTTGCATGCAAGAAATTGTTTGAATAGGAGTCAGTGGGCCTGATTCAGACCCACTCGTGAGCGGCTGTCCGCTCGCAAGTGGGTCGATGTTCTGGACTGAGCATGCGCACGACGGAGGGAGCTCCGTCGTGCGCATGCGCCAGACGCGACGAGCGAAGGAAAGTCCTTCGCTCGTTGTGTCTGATCAAAGGGGGCGTGCTGTCGATGTTGATTGACAGCACGCCCCCTTTGGTAGGCGTGCCGGGGGCGTGCCTCCCTGACGGGGGCGTTCCCACGGGAACGCCTCCCGTCAGAAGCCGGCCCACTGACATCACTAGTGATGTCAGTGGGAGTGATTTTGGCTCTGATAGAGCCAAAATCACTCCGGAGCTTGCGGTTGAAAACCTCAACCGCAGGCTCCGGCTCGCAGTTTCGATGGTCGCGATGGTCAAGACCATTGCGGCCATCAAAATGCACGCTCGTATAGCCTGTGGGTGGTGACCCACAGCTATACGAGCGTCCAGGAGGACGCTCAATTTTCATGGAGGCCGGCCCTCATTCAGAGCGTGCGCTCTGCTCAGAGCGTACGGCTCTGAATGAGGGCCAGTGTTTGCAAATGGTGCCCGGGATAATTACTGTGGTTACAACAAGTATTAATTCTCCTAGCAGTGCTGCAAATTGACCAAGCGACAAAGTTAATGTCTCCTGTCTTTTATCTGTCCTTAAGAAACTCACTTGTCGATACTTGAAGAAATTTCTGCTGTGTTTATTCCTGACTCCCTCTAAAAGTCTCACCCATGCTATACACTGGATCGTCCTTGATAGGCTGACTGACTGGTTACTCACTTGCCCTAATGTGTCAGCTTTTCTTCGCTATATGGTACTTATTCCCAGCAACAAGGTATTGACTAACATTTAGCCTCTCACAACTTGTGTGAGAAATCACCTCTATTACTTCGACTAGAGCTGAAGGATTGTGGGTTTGAATTGCTTGAGCAGCTGCAAAAGTTATATATAGACTCTGCTTGTGCTGATATGGGGAGGATGAGCTACTCACTGCAAGGCTTAATATTATTATAGTCTATATTGCCTGCAAGGTGTGGTGCGGCGGGACTGCTTATACACCCTGTCACGATCTGGCTAAGGTGATTCTCTGCCACGGAAGAGAATGAAGACGTGGACCCAGGTTGAGGAGAGAACAGGAGGCGAGGGGCCTGGATTAGTGACTTCCTCATCCGCCAGTACTGGATGCTGGCGAGACCTGACCAAAGGTGCAGAGTCTAACTTACTGGGAGGTGTTCACCAGTGACCCCTCCAAGAGGGATTTGGGTTTAAGCTACACCCAGTAAGCAGATTGCGGCCCTTTGGTCAGGTATCCGGTACAAGTGGGAAAATGGAAGAACACGACCACAGGGCAAGCACAGGAGAAAGATATTGGGGGATTGTACTGAAGTGGTGTATTGAGTAAACACTTACTGATGCCAGTCTCAATGCTGGCACAGGAGGAGATAGTACTTGGATAACGTACTGAGTACACACTCGATGGTTTCAGATGCAGAGCTGGCACAGAAGATAGGTATTATGAACTGGTACTTGAAAGATGAACTCAGTACACACACTGTGGCCTCAGACGCAGCACAGGAGACTGGTATCACGAGATGGTACTTGAATGATGTACTAAGTACACACACTGAGGATTCAGCCGCAGAACTAGCACAGGAGATGACTCAGCAGATTGTACTCAGAAGACATTTTGAGTACACACACTGTGGAAACCCTAGAAGCAAGTCACTAGAAGGAACGGAGTTTGTAACCTGGAACGCTGCAACAGCAAGTTAACATTTGAAGTAACGACGTTGTACAGGCAGCTTCCGGTTATATACCCTAAGGTAGCAGTCCATTGGAGGACACTGTCAGCTGACAGTAACCAACGCTACCATTGGGTAAAGGGTTAGTCAGGTGAAAACAGACTGTCATGGCTGCGCCCATGACGGTAACCGCAGAAACCACACCACGGAGCGAGCACACGGATGTCCTAGCAGACCCCAGGTATAATCCTCAGCGCGTCACTCGCCGTCGCACCTGACGTCTACCCGCTCTAGAGATCAGGGGAAGCCGGCGCGGAGGTGAGTAACGGCCGATCCTAGGCCGCAACCTGAAGCACCCCTTGTTATGGCCATGGCCCTTGGTAATTCTTCTCAGAACTCTTACTCAAAACATTTTATTAGTGCTTGTTTATTAAAATTTTGCATTTAAAAGATCATTATTACTGGATTACCTGGGGAATTCCAGTATTAAACACCTGTCACCACCACAACTACCTTGTGACTGACCAGGAAAATAAACTAAATAGTTTGCACCCCTAGGAGCTTTTGTCAAACATGCACACATAATAACAACACTTTTATCAAATCTATTTTTTTTTTTTGCTCTCGGTCTAAAAATAGAATTTTAGTGTAATTGATGTGGTAAAGGGTAAAGACACGTGACAATGAAAAAAAAAAAAGTACAAAAACAACACTTGTAATTTTTCCTGGAAGGTGTCAGTTGTTCTGTAAAACAAATATTTATACAACATTAGGGGCGTTTCAACTCAGTGCCATGCTGAATAGCGCGTGCACTAACAGTACCGCGACCGGCATTTAAGTCAGACAATGTAGGTTACATGACTAAACACCCGACTTTAGGCACTTTCACCTGTATTTCCCGATTGAAGTGCAGGACGCTATGGGGACAATTGAATAGCTCCGGGGGCTCATTCCCTGCGCTATTCATTCATCGCACTGAATTTAATCCCATACTGTGAAAAGTTAAGGAAAACTATTTTTGTGATTAAAAGACAGTGACTACTTCCCCAAACCGGCCACAGTGAATTCACATAGATATATCTTTAGCTTCTATGCAATGTTGACTTATAGGTTCGGCTACATAATTAGCAATAACGCCGGTTTAATGAACCTTAGGGCCGAATTCAATTAGCCACGAAAGTACCGTTTGGAGAAAAGTTTTTGCCGATTCGAGTTTTTCGCCTGTTTTCTACTTTTCTCCGTATTCAATTCCAGGACGTTTTCGCCTACATGGGAGAATAGGCGAAAAAATTTCTCCACCTATAGGCAGGTTAATTGGAAGTGCAAAATCGCTATTTTGGAGTGCAAATGTGGGGATTTCATCCAGAAGCCTTTGGACACCCCCCTCCCCTAATGACTAATCAGACAAAAAAATGCAAAAAATAGTTTTTAAACACCCCAAAAATGAAATGTCAATTTTGGGGCAAAAATGTAAAAAGTGTTGGAAAATGGGAAAGTGGGGGGCCTGGTACTTTGGGGGCTATATGGTTCGAACAGGTGTTTTTGGGATGGCACGAGGCTGCAGCAAGTGTATTTTTTAGATTTTTTTAAATCTTCAGTTTAGAAACATCAAAATATACTGGTACCCATTTACATGTACCCCAAATTTAACTACGGTATTTATTTTTCGGAAAAAAACATCATTGCTTTCTATAATTTTTCCACACACATGCAAATATGGATATAACAGCCCTTTGCAACAAAACAAGTTCACTAAATACCTTTATTAGGACTGCTAATACTATTCTATATTGATTCCCAGGGTCACTGAAGCTTTTTTATGGGGTACAGACGGAGGGCCTGATTCAGAGCCGGACGCTATTTGCGGACGCTCGTTCTGAAAAAGGGACCGGATATTTAAATTGAGCGCTCGCTCTTTGCGGTCTGTTGACGCCTCTATGTCTGAGCGAGCGAACGAAACATGCGCTCGCTATTTTGTAAAGACGCCCCTTGGCCGTTCGCATTATACGTCATCTCCGCTATTTATTAGATCAATCGAGTACATCGAAAGGCGTATGAACTGCTCGCTATTCTTGTGGTAGCATTTTCCTACCGCAATCATGCGAGCAGTTCAGGCTAAAAGACAACCAAGTGACGTGGTCAATGACGCTGCTTTGTTAATTATGCACACCCTTAAAACGCCCGTTTTGACCTTTAAGCATGCCTGCGTTCTGATCTCCACTCCCCGTTTTCAAGCACCTTCCCCTGTTACCACCCACAAACGCCTAATTCTGTCACTCAAATTAGCAGGCACTCGCTATTTTGTGAGCACACGATTTCCGACCGCACTGACTGGTTGGCACATGCGCATTACAACCCATATGCATGCGCAGATGTGCGAACATCACTCGGAGCGAACGAGTGGCCGCTTACGAGCGGCTCTGAATCAGGCCCTGATTTCCCCCAAAAAAGAGTCCTTTTCGCTAATTTCGCTTTGTAAAACATTCGCCTTTCCGCGATTTCGCCTGTTTTACAATTGAATAGGGGCTAAAAGCGGGGTACGCGCCTGGAGAAAACATTGCGTCAAAACAGCCGAATGAGGCAAATTCATTCCGCTTTTCACCGAATGGCACTTATCGCGGGTAATTGAATTCAGCCCTTAGAAGGCTGAACTGGTGGCATGTTATAACAAACGGAAATACAGCAAGTGCGCTTCAAAACAAGAATGGCGCTAAGGGCCTGGTGCTCGCCTGAAAACACCCCAAATGTATATGAAAAAAAGAAGAATAACCCAGCGCAAACTCCTTATTGGGGAAAACTATTTTTGAATGTCACAATACAAAAATTCAAATGTCACTCCCAGACATACGACCGTCCAATCCTGCAATGGAATAGTCTTCATTTCAGAATGCTATAACCTCCACTTTTGCCCAGTGTATATTCCAATAAATGTCACTTTTCCTACTTCATAAAGGTCGGTCCTCCTGTCACTTTTATTACGTATATCTTATTCCTGCAACATGTATATAGAAAGGGGAAACAGAAGTATGCAATAGCGTAATACAGCTTTATTTTCGTAAAGCAGAAGTGAAACATCGTTCCAGAAATTAGGGTGTATAATACACCATCAAGCATATGAAACATAAGTAATGTCGAAACCGTATAAATTGGTTGCGATCGCTTAATTATGCACAATTCGCAACACGACATCCATTGGACGATTTGATCGTCCACGGCCATTTTATGCGAACACACGCTCCCGCCGCATTCGCGCACGCGGAATTGCACATGCTCGCTATACATGCACATGCATCCCATGCCCCCGCAACTCGCCATATTGTGAATGGCGAGCCATGCTTCTGTGCTCACAACAGTTAAGCATGGCTTAATTTTTACATTACATAAACACATAACAAAGTTAGTACAGCAATACTGTTTAAATACTGTTTTGCGTTTCAATCGCATAGCTAGCTTTTATTATTATTAAGTATTATTGTCGGAAACCTTACCCCGATGGACAGCAGCCTTTCCTTACAATAAACTTATATCCCATTTAACCCTAAACTGACTGAGATACGCACAATGCTATTTGTTTTAAAGGTATACAGTGAATGTTACATGTTAAATAGCAGTTATATGATATCTGGGATTAGGAATAAGATAAATGGGTCATGAGTAGTATCTACCGATTTCCCTCTGTCTCAACAGGAATATGAAACCAACAGAATGAGTATGGAAGGGATCACTATCGAGTTATGAAGACCTGCCAAGAATTATACTCTATACTGTATAAATCACTGTACACCTCCCCTGTAGAGTTGCATGCCAAATGTTAGGACAAAGGGATTTTCTAACACAGTTCAACCTCCAGTGACGTCAACCATCTACTAACAAATGAATAGCAACAACCATTGTGACTCAGTAATAAAGGGCCAATAGGGAGCCCCTCTGAGTATTCAGCTTATGTTCAAAGGAAATTGTACAACTATAAATTCCTATGCAGTTTGGATCCCAGCCCCCTTTCCTCCTTTCCTCTCTGCCTGACCCTAAAGAAACACACAGCAATCCTGATGGACAGCTGTTAGTCTAGGATCCAGACCGCATGGCGAAGTGTTGGTAATTGTATCTTTGTCTTTATCCTGTATATAGCTGCATTGTATAGATTAAGGCTGATTATACCCTTTTTACAATATAGTACCTTTGTGTGTGTTGGAACCGCAAACTGTTTCTGTGTGACAAAGTTATTTTATATTGAAATGGGAGGTATGGGCAATCTGGTCTGTGCAATCAAATCTCTCTAATATCGATGCTGTTCAAACGGTATCAATAGTAAGGTACCTCCCGGGAACAGGAATCCACTAATAAGTCCAGTCTGGAACATAGATAGACTTTAGTAATATTGAGCTTAATAACATGCTTGAAATACCTCTTCAGTTATATATTTTACATTTCGAGGTGGTGCTTCTCTCTCTGAGTCAGAATCACGAGTGACAGAAATGTAAAATGACTACATGGACGTGTAAATGGCCTGGGTGGTACAGTACCTTGGCAAGATCATTGTGTCGTCTGCTTGTGAAGTTTAATTTATCTCTACTGTCGTCCTGGTTTGTCAGCGGAGGGGTAAGGAGAACGTCACTCTTGTTCTAGTGCAATTATTTTATCCAACAGGTCACCGCCTTCTGAGAAGAAACCAGTACGAAAGGAATTTGTCTTTACTTAAGAGCCTGTCCGTACCCACTAGTCTCTAACAAATAGTTAAATGCAGCGTATAGTAACTTGTATTTGCACACATTAATCCCTGATGAATACATAAACACAATCTAAGTTTACTTTCTAATGCTGCCCATCCACTAGGCGACTAAACCTTGCAATTGAGCGATAACGACCGTCGTTATCGCTCAATCGCTTGGTAATCGCCCGCAAATCGGGCAGTGAAATGTTAAAAACGACCAGCGATGCGTGCGCCACCGGTCGTTTTTAACATCTATCATCGCCCGAACATGACGGTCAACCTGACGACCGCCGTCAGGTTGCCATGTTCGGGGATGATTGATCTGCATACATTGAACGTCTGAATATCCAGTGTATGCACTTCACTCCTAGGGGGACGACGGCACGATTATGATGTCGCAATCGTGCCGTCGTCCCCGCATCTAGTAGTGGATGGGCAGCTTAACCTTAATAAGTCAGAGGATGTTACACCTCCAATTTAAACATAGACAAATTATGCCAGTAACTCAGTAAGTTTCCTGCAGAATCCTATTTTACCCCTAAACCAGCAGTAATGCTCACGAACTAGGTACAATCCCAACAAACGTCACTTTATTACAATTGTATTATATACAGATGTGCCCTCACACATCATTAACGCAGTCGTCCCAAACAGTCCCCTTTAGCGCGCCAGGTCCCCAGCGGCATTGCTAATTTCGGCTGGTTTTTTTTGCTATAAAGACGTCTTAGTCGCAAGCTGATTTGATAGTCATTAATATTAATGATTAATACCAAGCTAAATTCTGGTGTAATAGAAAGTCTATCGTATATTTCATTCAGCGCTGTCTGTCCTGTTTCCATGGCAATGTTACCAATCAGTTCTTAGCTATGTACAGTAAGTGATTGTTCTGTCTGTCTGTTTAATGGCCACTTACAGTAGATGCAGTGTTGTTGCTATATTTTGCCATATGATAAAGGGATTTATTTTCTCCACGAAGGAGTATTCGCGTCTTTCCATTCCTCTGCGTTATTTTGTTTTTACTCATATATTTAGAAAAATCCAATAAAACACATATCTAAGATGCCCACGATGATGCATGTCGAAACTCAATGGCACAAAGCTGTTTCGGTCCGCAGCGCCGTATATTTGGAGTTTGAAGAAATGACAAAATTGCAAAAATACAAAAGAACAGCCAACCACTATTTACATGGTACAAAGAGCCTCATTTATCAACGAGTTTTATCATTCACAACAAGTGATAAAACTTCTTGTGTTCGTTAAAGGTGCTCCAGCCAATCAGCTCCCAACTGTCATCTGTTTGAAAAATGACACTTGGGAGCTGATTGGCTGGAGCATCATTTATCACATGCAACGAGTTTTATCATGGTAAATGAGCCCCACAGTCAGCTAAAACAATTACAGATTACACAGTGTGCTGAGAGCAATGGGAGTAGAGTACATGGGGAGAACAGTGGAGTGTTGGGTGCAAAGCCGGGGGGCTAAGAGCATAAAGCAGACCTGTACCCATGAGCATAGCCGGTAGAGGCAGGACTAGGGATGCTGAGGACAGAGGCTAAAGCCGGCCAATAGGTAAAGCCAAGGAGAAAGTGTAGATAGGAAAACATGAGGATTGAGGGCCCTGCTCGTGAGAGTTTACACTCTAGAGGAGTCGCTGTGTTACCATGATTCCGAGGCATGCACAAAAGCAGTGCGCAGCAGCGTCTATTAGCGATGGGCCGATTCAGCGCGATGCGCAACTGCTATGCATACCATCGCTAATCTGCGCACCTCTATGAGGGACAAGGGAAACTGGGCCTAATTCAGACCCGCTCGCGAGCGCTGAGTGCTCACAAGTGGGTCGATGTTGGCCAAGTGCGCATGCACACGACGGATGCGGCTCCGTCGTGCGCATACGCGAGACCCGAATAATGACGGCCAAGCGGTCGCTATGGGTCTCGCACCAAAGGGGGCGTGCTGTCGATGTTGAGTGACAGCACGCCCCCTTTGGTGGGCGGGCCAGGGGCGTGGCTGCCCAGACGGAGGCGTTCCCATGGGAACGCCTACCGTCTGGGGCCGGCCCCACTGACATCACAAGTGATGTCAGTGGGATTGCTTTTGGCTCTGAGAGCCAAAAGCACTCCAGGGCTTGCGGCAACGAGAACCTACCACAAGGGTCTCGTCGCAAGCCCGATGGTCGTGATGGTCTTGACCATCGCGACCATCTTTTTGGCCGCTCGCTATAGCTGTGGATTCTCCTCAATCTGCGTTGTTGTTATTACAATGGTAACATGATAGCGAGAAATGTTACACTGTGTTGTTGTTTGTTTCCTCTGTAAATTGCATCTCAGACTAGGGCCAATAAATGTAAGGTGGGAAATTCTCAGTAAATAAGTGGAACCTCCTCCTACAGAGATTGGCTACTTCCACTTCCTCAACTTATTTCAGTCCTAAGTCTTCTGCCAAATCCTCAGACCGTGTGCGGCATCTGCAGAGACAACATCTTACAGAAACTGCTCTCGCTGGATATAAATCTCTTCACCCAGCAAACAGATGGCAAGTCCCGTAAGTTGTTACTTTTAAAATATAGTACATTTGTTTACAGCAATGAACTGGTTTATGAACTGGGAATACAAGTTTTATCTATTGGGCGTTTTCTGTAAAAGTTACTTATTTCTTAGGGTTGGACACATTCCCAGGTAGTTCTTTTATCACAATAATTAAAATAATCCTTATCGTTGTGTAGATACTAAGCTCTCTAATAATTGACATGCATATTTCTAAGGGATTTACATGTTTTACATATATGAATATATATATATATGTATTATTTTCCTTTCCATATTTAGTTGGTGACTATAGGGAGAAATGTATAAAGTCTTTGAGAGAGATAAATTGGAAAAGTTACCCAAACCAACCAATCAGCTTCTCACTGTCATTCCAAAGACTTTGCCAGATAAATGACAGCTAGAAGCTGATTGGTTGTAACTTCTCTCCATCTCCAAGGCGTGATACATCTCTCCTGAGTGTTACATGGATTAGGTGTCCTTGTACTCCGTTATAGAGGGGATTGTGTGTGACAACTGTGCAGAGGTTACTGTATTTCATCTTTGCTGATGTTTTATACATTTAATATAAAACCTACATTGCTACTGGGCTATATAACTGTGTATGTAATGGCTGGTGCTTGTCGTTTGTTCTGATTGCCATTGTGTCTTTTGTGTGGGTCCCACTGGATCTATAGGATCATGTACTGTATTGACTACGCTGCATATCAGATCCATTATTATTTATTATCGTGTTCTATGTTTAAGGCATCAAAAGTGTCCGCAGCAAAATACATAGTAACAGTTTGTCATATACAATAAGTGCAATACAATGTGAGTTGGTAGGAAGAAGTCATGTGAGAGAGCATTGGCATAGGGTACATAGCATACAGCATATCTATCTATCTATCTATCTCATATCTATCTATCTATCTATCTATCTATCTATCTATTTATCTATCTATCTATCTATGTCATATCTATCTATCTCATATCTATCTATCTATCTATCTATCTATCTATCTATCTATCTATCTATGTATCTCATATCTATCCATCCATCCATCCATCCATTTTATGGTTTACATGATGTATTTTTCTTGCAGTATCGCGGTCCTGTGATTACACACCCTGTTAGTATCTCCCCATGTTAATGAAACACGCTGCAGGCTGTCAGTTGATGAGATCATTGCAATGAGTCTGACAAACAGCAGTCGGTGATGGCCAGGAGTCACTAAGCCAGGTTTGCTGTGTTAAGGTGCCCACACACTAGGCAATATTTTACACGATCAGCCCGATTCCGACGCATCGGGACAACAGATCGTGTAAGATATGTCCTAATCGTGAGTCTCCACTCACGATTACGATGCCGATACGCGTCCCCGCTGGCCGTACATCGCATCTTCAGATCTTGCCTGCTGCAGGCAAAATCTGAAAATCTCAGACACAATGCCCTGGAATAGTATTGGATGCATGATAGATCGGGGGTCAGTTTGGATAGTATTTACACCAAATGGTGCCCACGACTGCCAGGGGAGAAATCGGACACGATATCGCATCGTCACAAGATCGCCTAATGTCAGGGTTGCCTACCTTTAATATTCTCTTCCCGGGAGAAGCCCGGGTAAGAGAAGCAGCAGGGGGCCGACGGGGGCGGGGCTTGGCGATTCGCGTCATTAAGCCCCGCCCCCTCGCGGTAAAATTGCCGCGATTGGCCACAATTTACATAGGGGGCGGGGCCAAATGCTGCGATTCATGCAGAATCACAGCTTAAGCCCCGCCCCCTTCACGGAGACCCGCGATTGCCGCGGGTATTCTCCTAATTCTGCCCACTTCACTAGAAAGTGGGCAGAATGCGGGAGAAATGCCTACCCTTCCGGGGGTGCGGGGGGTTACCCGAAAAATCGGGAGCCTCCCACGAAAACCGGGAGGGTAGGCATGTATGCCTAATGCGTGGGCACCATTACAGATTCAGTTTCACTTTTCTTTTGCCTGCGGATCAGTAACTGTACATAAATGTATTTTTCTGCAGGTCTTCCCAATGGCGAGCTGTTATCCAGGCTTCTACTCTACACTCTCTGTACATCAGCAGCCAAAGCATCTTGTGTCACTTTATCTATCTATTAAAGATAAACCTGCATATCGCCCCTGTATTTGCCTCACACATTACATATCATACACAGATCTGCCTGTTACATCAGTCTCCAGCTTACGGTATTTTTAAAGTCTGCGTCATTTCATGTTGTAACAGCGCCTGTGAGGTATCGTGCTGCATACCGGCATCCTCATGTGCGGGGAGATAGTTTAAGGGTTAAATAATATTGGGTATATATCTGTCACTATGGGGAATATTTATCATTGTATATTTGAAGTACAATATTCAAAAACACCCATTTTTGGGGTTAGCCTCAATTATAAAGTTTCCCCCGGATGTATGAAGGAGGGACTGCAGCAAGTATCTCCGATACCTGCTGTGATCCCTCCATTCCCGCCGACAGCCGCGTCCCCCGTAGGTCTCTATGGGGGATGCGATGCTGCCAAATTTACCAATGTCCGGAATGCGAAGCATTCTCGATATTGCCCCCGCAGATAACGCCATCTGAAGATGGCATTAGCCGCTATAGCTTATGGGCTACACCGCATAATTAGCCGGCGAAGGTTTCCCCCAGAACCCTCCCTGGCAATGGCGGCAGTGCATGTACATACAGTGTGACTGCGCAGCCCCGGCAGCTCTTCGGAGCCCGTGTTCCCGCGTGTGCCGGATGATACTCTGGGCGCTATGATCGCATATTGCAATACGATAATGGGCGGTACTGACATGCCCAAGTCGCATAGTAATCATTAGTAAATGGGTGTCTTAGTGTGTGACACATTGGGCCTTGTCATATGCTTATAAAAGGGCTTGTTCAGCGGAGACCCGCATGTCCATCAGCGTAATAAAACCATACTTGCCAACTCTCCCTGATTGTCAGGGAGACTCCCTGAAATGGCAGCAATCTCCCTGTCTCCCTGAAGAGTCCAGCAATCTCCCTTATTGTGCCTTACCCCCATTATGCTGTCATATAAAACATAGAAAACATATATATACATTCAAATGGGATCATTAGTATCATTTCCCTGTATTGGGTATAAGGCACAATGATCCCTATGGCTACATGTATTTTGTGAGAAGTATCAGTGTGTTTCCATCAACAAGTAGATCTTACTAACTGCTTTGGGGCTCATTTACATTTGCATGTACATCAGTTTTATGACACGCCTCTCAGATGTAGCAGGACACGTTCACAGTAACGCTGCACTCATAGGTGTTGCTTTCACAATCTCCCTGAAATGCTTTGTCAAAAGTAGGCACGTATGAATAAATCTGTTCACACAAGGGACCTGATTCAGAGCCGCTCGCTAGCGCTGTGCTCTCGCAAGTGGCCCGATGGTTTGCAAACGCGCACCGTTCTGCGCGTGAGCGAACTACTCTGTGCGATCGCAGGCCGCTCGCTCGCCCAGCAAAGACAGCCCAGTGAAATGAGTGACAGGAGAGGCCGTTTGTGGGTGGTAACAGGAGCAGGACAGTAATAACGGGGGTGTGGAGGTGCGAAAGCAGGCGTGCCTGAGTCTTTCAACACCGTTTTTAAGGCGTGCATAATTAACAGGCAGCGTCATAGTACACGTCACATGCCTGTTTTTTACACTGAAGTCCTCGCAGTGCTTGCGGCAGGGTAAGGCAACCACAAGCGCTTCGATCACTACCGATGGTCCTCGATGTACCAATGTTTTAATACACTTCCTGGAGATGACGTGCGCTAGTGGGCGTCTCCACATACGCTAATGGGTGTCTGCATACACAGAGCGATCAGTCGCACAGCCAGAGTGGGCATGCTAATGCCTTGGTGAGCGATTACTTCCCATGTCGTCACTTTGACAAATTTGCATACACTGAATGCGAGCGATCGCATCTAGCGAGCGGCTCTGCATCAGGTCCAAATTGCCACGTAGTCCTCTTGCATTGTTTAAAATACAATTAAAATGAATGAAAACAGCTCGAAGGTTATTGCATAGTGTGTGCCTCCATTGCCCACAAACTACCCAGCACCATGCAGGCAGCTAACCAGTCGTCATCTTGGCCATTGAGGGTCAGGGTTATAGACATGACTGACTCCCACCAACTTTGCCACTTCAGTGCTACATAAGTCTTCTTACTTTAATAAAAAGATAAATAAAAATGATCTGGTATAGTAACGGGTAGAATGTAATTGGCAGAATAGTTCTGTTCTTTCAGATAAGCAGTTGTTGCTCAATGCCCACTGCCAAAGTTCTATGCATGTCTGTATCCCATTCCAGTTTGCAGACTCACACTTTCCCATCACCAAGTTATATAACAGCAGACTTTCCTGTAAGACCAGTTTACATGTCACACTCTGCATAACACAAAGCAATGACAATAAAACATGATCAGTTTTCCCACTGTACAGTATATACAATGTAAGAAAGGGGACAGAGGTCGCTTCTGGTCAGCAAAAGCTGAGATCGCATAAATGAATATATCACTTTATGTGTACAAGTCTGCTGCCAGAATAAATCATCATCAAAGCTTATTTATAAGACTCCACAAGTTCCGCAGCGCTGGACAGACAGAGAAACCGCGAACGTGCAAGTCATGTGAGAACAGCTGTGCGTCAGGACGGGGCATGTGTAAATCTCAGCGGCATAATCATATAATTCAGATCGTTCCTTTAATAAGGGACACATGGATTACACAGGTTATTATATGTGTTCCTCATTAAAGGGAGGAGGTGGCGACCCTACCCCCCTTCCCCCCTCCCTGTGCTGCACAAAACTGCTCTCATCTCTTCCACACTGCAAAAGCAAAGTCCATCATTGCTCCAGGTCATCACAGTATCGGGATCTTTGACTACCCTCCCAGGGTAGCGGGAGGTCTCCCATTATTCCAAGGGTCTCACGGCAGGCTTGCCTACCCTCCCGATTTGGTCGGGAGCCTCCCGAATATCGGGTGCCGCTCCCGACCCCCCAGAAAGGCAGGCAAGCCTCCCGACTGCTGCCTACCCCCTCAGACTGCTAGCGAAACCCCCCGCTGCCGGGGGGCCCGATGACGCGATTCGCGCTGAATCGCGTCATCGTGGCTCCGCCCCCTGCTTCACAATGCCTTTTTTCCGGCATTGTGAAGAGGGGGCAGGGCCATGATGACGCGATCGTGCGGTCACGCCCCGGCCCCGCCCCCAAAACGGCATCATAGCCCGGCCACGCCCCCCACACAATGCAGGCATTCAGCTCCCTCCCGGAAGGAGGGAGCTGAATGTCGGCAAGTATGTCTCACGGACATACCAGTAGGGTATGCTATGCAAGTATGGTATGTGCATGCAGGATCCACCAACCTCATCGGGGACTGACTACGCTAATTCATACTTTCTAGGAACTATGGGTCTGATTCAGAGCCGGACACTCTGACAGGGCGTTTTTTTTTTTTTCAAGAACGGCCTCCTGGCCGCTCGCATAGCTGTGGGTGACCACAGCTATGCAAGCGGCCATGATGATGGTCGCGATGGTCTTGATCATCGCGACCATTGGGCTTGCGACGAGACCCTTGTGGTAGGGTCTCGTGGCCGCAAGCCCCAGAGAGATTTCGTCTCTCACAGAGCTGGAATCTCTCCACCGCCCCCAAACGGTAGGCGTTCCTTCGGGAACGCCTCCGTTTGGCCGGCCATGCCCCCGGCCCGCCTACCAAAGGGGGCGAGCTGTCAATCACCATCGACAGCTCGCCCCCTTTGTTGCGAGACCCGGAGCGACGGAGTGCCCGTCGCTAGCCGGGTCTCGCGCATGTGCACGACGGAGCCGGCTCCGTCGTGCGCATGCGCTGTGGGCCACCATCGACCCGGTTGCGAGCGTTCAGCACTTGCGACCGGATCTGAATCAGGCCCTATGTGTGTTATTTGTTGGTGATATGCAGAGTTAGTAGCAACACTAGCGGAATTGCAGACACACTGAACAGTCCTGGTGCATAACCAGGTGTCAGGTTTATTTGAAGTATAGCAGTTACTGTTACAGCCGCACTTACAGTTACACACTGGTTGGTTTGAATGAAGTAGCGCTTGAGCTGAGAATATACATCACCAGCTAGTGATGTATTTAGGTATCGGAGCTTGTATACGCAGGATGCGCTGTGCATATAGGTCAGTATGCAGGATACTCCGTCAGGGCCTCTGGAGCTATGTTCAACACTTCCGTGTCCCACTGTGGCGCTCAAACACTGTGACCAGATGGCTCCGCGCATGCGCAGTAGAGCAAATGGCGGGCATTTGGTTAGGTAATATGCGTCAGTTATGGAGCATAGATGGAGGCAGCGCAGGAGCGCACTCCAAATTTCAACAGTTGCCACACATTATTTCTGGGCACTATATTTGGTGTTATGTCCTGATGTAGGTGAATGGTTATTAAGAGCGTGAACTAGCACTTTATAATAGAGATGTGCGCGAACCCCAGGGTTTTGGTTTTAATTCATCATCGTGTTTTGGTTTTGGCAAAAACCACCCTCAGGTGTTTTGGTTTCCTTAAAAATGTATAAAAATCAATGAAATAAAATAAATAAAAATCGATTTAAAAAGATTGTTAAAACCGCAACAGTATTCTGGACCTGTTTACGTGCAATCCAAAACCCGAGTTTGGTTTTTAAATCCAAGTTGTGAACTGACTGCAGAATTGAACCGGTTCAACTCGGAATCCCGAAGTGATTCCAAACCGGAACTTGATTCAACTCGGAACCCCTAAGTTCGGGTGTGCTCTTTATAAGTTAGAATACAGCGATTTTGAGCTGTGTTATTATACTGGTTATAGTATGCGAAGGCTGGATAAGCGTGAGTATAACTAAGAATACTATGTTTTTTGCTGTATGACTGTATGGTAAGCTGGTTGGGTGAGCCAATGATATTGCTTGAAGGAGTGGTCAGAAGATGATCAGTATATATTGGTCTGTGTGAGCATGGACAGCCTCTTGGTTCCTGAATCTTTGAAACTCACCATCCCACCCGTTACTGTTTATGTTGTGTCATACTAACTTTTTCTTCCCAATTCAGGGGAGGCGCAGCATGGCGGGAGTACGCTGCAGCTCAGTGGCTTTATGTGGCGTAAGATACGTTGTGGGGGCACTTGCCCTCGATGAACCTGGCGAATTTGTCCTGCTCCGCACGGGGGGACCCGGGCGCTTTTTGTACGGAAGCGTCTCGGATTCGCCCAGGAGGGAAGTGGGACCCTCGCAGCGTTAGTGCGTCTAGAGGGGGGACGTGTCAGTCGTTCCCCGAGTATTTGAGCAAAGTAAAAGCTAGAACTGAGCCTGCAGCGTCTCTTTGCCACCCTGGTTAGGTTAATTAATTATAAATAAAAGCTGTGACCTTTTTAGCCAAGCTCTTGTTGTCTGTGTCGTTATTTATTAGTTTAAGTTAAGTAAGCTATACAAGGTTGTTAAGGGTTAGAAGCAATAAACCAATGTATTTCTTAAGCAGTAAATCAATTATTTCTTTGGTTGTGTCTTGTAGTCACCGCCAAGCTAGATGATTACAACTGTATATGTAGATTTATAGTAGGACAAAGTGAGTCACTAGGCTGGGGGGGAAGGAGTACAAAGTACAAAGTGAATCTGCAACTTCAGTCTCCAGTGCAAGTGTTTATAGATGTGGCCAGAAGATAATATGGGGCTGTCTCTGAGTCGACGCAGTTGCAGTTGTCTTTGTCTTTTGCTGTAGTCTTGCCTGCACTTTATACCAGTACTGCTACAGTACAAAGCCCTTTCCTGGGGTACAGCCATGCGTCTGGATGTGTAAGGAACGAGACGCTCGCTGTCATTTTCCATAGACCCTGAAATACCACTTTCAGGGGCAAACGCAGAATTTCTACAGAGGGGTTTCCTAGTTCCTGATTTTAGAGCGAGTTTCGCCAGTCTGTGAAGAGGGCATAATTAGCACTAAACAGCTATAATGTGTGTCATATAAACTGCAGTGTATGTCATAATTCCAACATATACAGGGCCAGCAAACATTGTCAACCCATTAGATGCAGCAGTAGGACCATCCTGCCGAAGCTGAATGTTTTTATTTCAACTGTGGGGTCACCATTCCAGAGCATTGGAGCAAGTCCAGGCATTTGGGGAGTGGCAGAAGAACCTAGCACTGCCCTGGACAGACAGTATATTCAGAGACAGCACTTCCACTAGGCAAGCTTAGGCATCTACCTAGGGGCGCCGGCCACTAGAGGGCGTCCGCCCGGTTCCCGCCCTCCATTTGCCGGGTGCCTGCTGAGATTGTGTTACCATCGGGCGCCCAGCTCCTTCTCCTTCCCCGGCGCCAGCCGGAGGACGGAGCTCACTCCTGAGCTCCAGCTTCTGGGTCCCGCAGTGCACTATGGGAGTGACGTCACGATGTCACTCCCATAGTTCCGAGGAGCGGATGCAAGGGACGGACAGCAGCAGGCACGTCATGATGTCACTCCCATAGTTCTGAGAATCGGGCGCTGGGGACGGACAGCAGCAGGCACTGGAGCGGGGTTTAAGGTAAGTATTGTGTTGTTTATTTGTGTGTGTGCGGGGGTGTGTGTTATTGCTGGGAGCACTACTGGAGGCATTACTGGGGGCAACATATGGGGGCACTACAGAGGCCCTACTACTGGGGGCACTATTGGGAGCACTACAACTGGGGGCACTACAGGGGGGGCCCTTACTACTGGGGGACCTTCAAGGGGCATTACTACTGGGGCTCTGCAGGGAGCATTACTACTGGGGCACTACTACAGGGGGCATTACTTTTAGAGGCATTAGTACCAGGGGGCATTGTTTCCAGGGGGCATTATTACTACTGGGGGCACTGCGTAAGGGGCACCATTACAGTGGGCATTTAGTGTTTTAGGGGAACTACTAATGTGGGCATTGTGTAAGACCTAAGTTGGGGGGGGGCTTAAAAATTTTGCTATGGGGCCCAAAAATTTCTAGTGATCTTATAGATCATATAGACAGACATAACAGCAGTGACAGCCCAGTCAAATTAACTTACAACATAAGTAATGATCATGTTAATTTCTTGGATGTTAATATATCCATCAACCAGGGTATAATTTCCACTAGCTTATTCCATAAAGCAACAGACAGAAACAACTTACTTAGATTCGACAGTTGTCATCCTAAACCCCTAATTAGAGGTCTGCCTTACTCTCAATTATTGAGGATTAAACGTATTACCACTGATCCTCGAGTGGCTGAAATACAAATGGATGAGATGATCCAGAAATTTATAGTTAGGGGCTATGACCCCAAGTTGCTGGAGGAAACTAAGCTACGGGTATTAAGCTTGGATGGAAACACCACTCTGGCACAGAATCAGACTAAAAACAAAGCACCGTTTATACCATGGGTCAACCAATATAACCCTAATAGCCTACATATTAATAAAATATCAAAGAAACGATGGCAATCTGACCCCGATCTAATATTACATGATACCAACATTCTGTCATGCTATAAGCGTGGCCGCGGTATTAGAGATATCCTAGTTAAAACCGATGTATCGAGCCCTGGTCCCATGGCAGATAGTAGTGGTGGGGGCAAACTAGGACGCATCAGGCGTACTTGCACTGCCTGCAGATACTTGATACCCGGCGATAGTTTCTATCACCCCCACTCAGGATATAAATACTCTATACGCCACAAACTTACATGTAATACGCAATTTGTTGTTTATCAGATTATTTGTCCTTGCGGACTTTCTTATATCGGAAAAACAGAAAGGTCATTTAAGGAACGCATGGCTGCCCATAGGAGCGCTATTAGAACAGCGATTAATAGTGGCAGGAGTGAGCAGCCTGACTAGGCACCATGGCCCCTAGGGGGTTTAATGAGCAACTAGGCTTGGGCTCATTCTTGTAATTCAGTATTAATATACTCTGGTTCTGGTCCACACTTAGTATTACATCAATATACTGTGTTATTACTTATAACTATATCATTATTTGTTTGGATCTATGATGCATACCATGCAGAGCTGATGTCCCCATAGTATTTGCAACACGTATTGTCCTGCTGTTTTTCTATTGTATAGCTAGATACATGCCTACATATTTTGGTAACATTTCAATGTTGCCATCTAAGGCCCTCATTCAGAGCCGCTCGCTAGCGGCTGTACGCTTGTTCCGAGCGATGTTCGCACATCTGCGCATGCGTACGGTTTTTAGTACGCATGCGCGAACCAGTCAGTGCGGCCGAAAATCGTTTGTACGCTATATAGCGAGTGCCTGCTATTTTGAGTGACAGAATGAGGCGTATGTGGGTGGTAACAGGGGAAGGTGTTTGAAAACGGGGGAGTGGAGTTCGAACGCAGGCGTGCTTAAAGGTCAAAACGGGCGTTTTAAGGGAGTGCATAATTAATACAGCAGCGTCATTGACCACGTCACTTGTTTTTTTTTAACTCAGAACTGCTCGCAAAATAGCGGTTGAAAAAACCAACCACAAGAATAGCGAGCAGTTCATACGCTGTACGATGTACTCGGACATGACGTATGGTGCGAGCGGTCAGGGGGCTTTTTTATCAAATAAACGAGTGTATGTTTTGCTCGCTCGTTCAGACTTAGAGGTGTGAACAGACTGCAATTTGCGAATGGATCATTTGAATAGCCTCCCCTTGTTTTTGAACGAACGACCGCAAATAGCGAACGGCTCTGAATCAGGCCCTAAGTGTTTTTCTAGATCATGATTACACATAGGGTTATGTACGAGTACTCATGTGAGTGATTTTGCTATGCCCATATATATTCATTTGTTGTCGTTATTGTTGTATCTATGGTGATGGCACACTAGCGCTGTGACGTGATGACGTCATCAGAGCAGCGCCGGTGGTCGGGCGTGTAGTCCTGCTCTGACCAGCCCGCGCATGAGCACTGGGTGTTACATGCATATATAAGGTGAGACTGTTTGTATATTTTTAATTGTTCTGATGAAAATGCTGTGTGTTAAGCATTGAAACGTTGACACCTACAAGCTGTGTGTGAAGTTTTCTTTCTGCGTGTAGTGCCGCACCTATATATAATGTGTGTATACAGTATATATATATATATATGTGTGTGTGTATACATACATACTTCTGCCTGCGCCCCCCTCTTCGCACTCATTTAGCCCCTCAGGTGAAAATGACTTTGTACAGGTGGTATATATATATATATATATATATTTTTTTTTTTAACACAAAACTTATCTGCCACTCCACCTGTGCAAAGTCATTTTCACCTGAGGGGTTAAATGAGTATAGCAAGGTGGGGGCACCTGGGGGCGGGGGGGGGGATTGGGGGCACATGCAGAGGTTTTCCCTAGGGTGCCTAGAAGTCTAGTACCGGCCCTGAGTATATGTACGCATTGGTCTCCTTGTGCACTGGAAAGTGTATGTTATACAGTATTAATAATTATCCCTATAGATAGTCTATAGCAGTGCACCCCTAACAGTGCATGTTTTCCATATCTTCTAGTTGGTGCACAGGTGTAATCATTACTAGTTGTGGTATTTATTTCATTTGTGATACTGAGTTCTTTAAAACATGCAGCTCTAGTAATATTGAATTATATACTGTTATTATGGTATGGTTTGGGCTGGGGAGAGGGGTTTCCAGGCACCGGAAACCCCCCTGCGTTTGCCTATGACTTTAGACACCTCCATCGGTCGCACCAATAAAACTTGCACCAGCCCTATGGTAATGCAGTTTCAGGGGGATCGGTATGATTTACCGCCGGCCACATGGCCCGACAGCGGCAGCCCGACATGGGTGAAAATCCCAAACGGTGATTAAGATAAGTATCGCTAATCTTTCCCCCCCCCAACCCTCCCTTAGGGGTGCCTAACTCTAACCTCCCTCCCCCAGTGCTTAACCCTAATCCCCCCTCTAAGTGCCTAAACCTAACCCCCCCTTCCCCGCTGCCTAAACCTAACCCTCCTAGGGGGGTGCCTAACCCTAAGTCCCGCCCCGGGAGCCTCGAACCTAACTCTCCCCTCCCCCGCGGCTGTCCTCACCTGTCGCCCGGCTTACCTTCGATCGGTAAGCCGGGTGTCGGGCTCCCGGCGTAGGTAAAATGACAGGCGTTGGGATTTCGACACCTGTCATTAGACACTTGCCGGGATTAGACAGTCGGGAAGCCGGCGGTCATGATTCCGTCCATCGGCTTATCGACTGCTTCCCGTTTCAGGTGGTGAACCTCTCCTATGTGAGTGGTTCAGTGCCTACATGCTACTGTACCTCCCAGTCACCTCTTACATTTCTGCTACAATGCGTCTAGATTTGATCTGACACTCTGGGCCTGATTCAGACCCGGTCGCAAGCGCTGAGCGCTCGCAACCGGGTCGATGGTGGCCCAGAGCGCATGCGCACGACGGAGCCGACTCCGTCGCGCACATGTGCAAGACCCGGATAGCGATGGGCAATCCGTCGCTCCGGGTCTCGTACCAAAGGGGGCGTGCTGTCGATGTTGAGTGACAGCACACCCCCTTTGGTGGGCGGGCCGGGGGGGTGGCTGGCCAGACGGAGGCGTTCCCATGAGAACGCCTACCGTCTGGGGGCGGCCCCACTGACATCACAAGTGATGTCAATGGGAGAGCTTTCGGCTCTGTTAGAGCCGAAAGCTCTCTGGGGCTTGTGGCATTGAGACCCTACCACAAGGGTCTCGTCGCAAGCCCGATGGTCGCGATGGTCTTGACCATCGCAACCATATTCCTGGCCGCTCGCTATAGCTGTGGGTGGTCCCACAGCTATGCGAGCGGCCAGAAGGCCGTTCTAAAAAAAAAAAAAGACCAGCCCTGATTCAGAGCGAGCGCTCTGTCAGAGCGTCCGGCTCTGAATCAGGGCCTCTGGGTCTGATTCAGAGCCGGACGCTATTTGCGCTCGCTCGTTCAGAAAAAGGGGGTGGCTATTCAAATTAACCGTTCACTCTTTGCGGTCTGTTGACACCTCTATGTCTGAACGAGCGTACAAAACATGCGGTCGTAATTTTGAAAAAAACGCCCCCTGGCCACTCGCATCATACGTCATGTCCGCTATTTATTAGATTAATCGAGTACATCGAACGGCATATGAACTGCTCACTATTCTTGTGGTTGGTTTTTCCTACCGCTATCTTGCGAGCAGTTCTGACTATAAAACAACCAGGTGACGTGGTCAATGACGCTGCTGTATTAATTATGCACACCATTAAAACGCCCGCTTTGACCTTTAGGCACGCCTGCGTTCGGAATTCCACTCCCTGTTTTCAAGCACCTTCCCCTGTTACCACCCACAACCGCCTCCTACTGTCACTCAAAATAGCAGGCATTCGCTATTTAGCGAGCACACGATTTTCGGCCGCACTGACTGGTTCGTGCATGCGTATTACAATCCGTACGCATGCGCAGATGTGCGAACATCGCTCGGAACGAACGAGCGGCCGCTTACGAGCGGCTCTGAATGAAGCCCTCTGTACAAACACCACCAGAGAGCATGCACAGTGCAACTCAGACAGACACATGCGAACATGAAAACCATACCTCCACTGTGTCCGACATCCCCGCTGCATCCCACTCAGATTCAGCCAATATTATTCAGCGCGATGTACTGCGGGAGATCACCATGAGGTCC
Organism: Taudactylus pleione; assembly: GCA_031769625.1. Taxonomy (NCBI): domain Eukaryota; kingdom Metazoa; phylum Chordata; class Amphibia; order Anura; family Myobatrachidae; genus Taudactylus; species Taudactylus pleione. Next base: position 180,955 of record JAUIMM010001371.1, read on the forward strand.
AGCTGTCGACATTACTGTTCAGTTAGATAATTGATTGTTGCTCAATGCACACTACCAAAGTTCTGTGAATGTCTGTTTACATTCCAATTTACAAACTCAAACTTTCCCTTTACCAAATGATGTAACAGCACACCGTCTTGTTTGACCAGTTTACGTGTCACACTCTGCACAACACAAAGCAGTGACAATAAAACATGATCAGCTCTCCCACTATTTACAATGTGAGAAAGGTGACAAAGGTCACTTCCGGTCAGCAAAAGCTGAGATCATATAAATTAATTTATTGCTCTATGGGTACAAATCTGCTGTCAAAATGAATCGTCATCATAATCATCAAAGTTTATTTCTAAAGGTGCATACACACACACCGATTTTTTGAACGATTATCGTTAACAATATCGTTTATCGTTCAATCGTTGAAAAAATCGTTCACTTTCTGAGTTAAAACGATGAACGATTATCGTTCATGCGCGTTCACATTTGTAGTAGGGGTGAGCGGGTTCGGATTTCTGAAATCCGAACCCCCCCCGAGCCCCCCCGATCCGAGTCCGATCCGAGTCAGGCTCGACTTTTCCCGCCTGACTCGGATCTGACATCGAGGCAAAACGTCATCATCCCGCCTTCCGAGTCTCGCGGGTTTTGGATCCTATATAAGGTACCCGCGTCGGCGCCATTTTCTCACTCGGCTGTGGACAGTGAAGAGGGAGGGTGGGAGTTAGTGCTGTGTAGTGTAGTGTAGTGTAGTGCTGCTGTTGTCCACTACTTCAAAGTCCATAGGGGCTGGCTGTGTTGTGCTGTGCTGCTGTTGTTAATAGGGGCTGTGTCCACTACTTCAAAGTCCATAGGGGCTGGCTGGACTGTGTTGTGCAGTCAGTTCTCCATAGGGGCTGTGTCCACTCCAAAGTCCTGTGCAGTGTCCCAGTCCTAAAGGGGTGCTGTAGTGTTGTCCAGGGGGTGCTCTGTCCATCAGGGGTGCTCCCCCCAAGTGCTAAAAAAATAATATATTTTCTGTGTTTGTGAATTGTGTGCGCAGTAGCCGCACGTGCATCAACAAAGTAGTGCCAAGCGTGCGCCTGTGTCATAAGTAAAGGGCCGGCTGGCTTGACCGTTAAAGGGTGCTGTAACCCCCGAAAGTACACTCCAGTCCAAACCAAAAAAAAATTATTTTCTGTGTTTGTGAATTGTGTGCGCAGTAGCCGCACGTGCATCAACAAAGTAGTGCCAAGCGTGCGCCTGTGTCATAAGTAAAGGGCCGGCTGGCTTGATCGTTAAGGGTGCTGTAACCCCCGAAAGTACACTCCAGTCCAAACCAAAAAAAAAATTATTTTCTGTGTTTGTGAATTGTGTGCGCAGTAGCCGCACGTGCATCAACAAAGTAGTGCCAAACGTGCGCCTGTGTCATAAGTAAAGGGCCGGCTGGCTTGACCGTTAAGGGTGCTGTAACCCCCGAAAGTACACTCCAGTCCAAACCAAAAAAAAAATTATTTTCTGTGTTTGTGAATTGTGTGCGCAGTAGCCGCACGTGCATCAACAAAGTAGTGCCAAGCGTGCGCCTGTGTCATAAGTAAAGGGCCGGCTGGCTTGACCGTTAAGGGTGCTGTAACCCCCGAAAGTACACTCCAGTCCAAACCTAAAAAAAAATTATTTTCTGTGTTTGTGAATTGTGTGCGCAGTAGCCGCACGTGCATCAACAAAGTAGTGCCAAGCGTGCGCCTGTGTCATAAGTAAAGGGCCGGCTGGCTTGACCGTTAAAGGGTGCTGTAACCTCCGAAAGTACACTCCAGTCCAAACCAAAAAAAAATTATTTTCTGTGTTTGTGAATTGTGTGCGCAGTAGCCACACGTGCATCAACAAAGTAGTGCCAAGCGTGCGCCTGTGTCATAAGTAAAGGGCCGGCTGGCTTGACCGTTAAGGGTGCTGTAACCCCCGAAAGTACACTCCAGTCCAAACCTAAAAAAAAATTATTTTCTGTGTTTGTGAATTGTGTGCGCAGTAGCCGCACGTGCATCAACAAAGTAGTGCCAAGAGTGCGCCTGTGTCATAAGTAAAGGGCCGGCTGGCTTGACCGTTAAAGGGTGCTGTAACCCCCGAAAGTACACTCCAGTCCAAACCAAAAAAAAATTATTTTCTGTGTTTGTGAATTGTGTGCGCAGTAGCCGCACGTGCATCAACAAAGTAGTGCCAAGCGTGCGCCTGTGTCATAAGTAAAGGGCCGGCTGGCTTGACCGTTAAAGGGTGCTGTAACCCCCGAAAGTACACTCCAGTCCAAACCAAAAAAAAATTATTTTCTGTGTTTGTGAATTGTGTGCGCAGTAGCCGCACGTGCATCAACAAAGTAGTGCCAAGCGTGCGCCTGTGTCATAAGTAAAGGGCCGGCTGGCTTGACCGTTAAAGGGTGCTGTAACCCACAAAGTACACTCCAGTCCAAACCAAAAAAAAAATTATTTTCTGTGTTTAGCCGCACGTATATATCAAATCGATATAACATAAATGGAGGACCAAACTTTCTCCGATAAAAATAAAATAGAGAAAGATCAAGAACCACTTCCTCCTAGTGCTGAAGCTGCTGCCACTAGTCATGACATAGACGATAACATGCCATCAACGTCGTCTGCCAAGGCCGATGCCCAATGTCATAGTAGAGGGCACATACAATCCCAAATGGCAAAGTTCAGGAAAATGACCTTGAAAAAGACATTTAAATCAGCTGAAGAGAAACGTAAACTTGCCAATATGCCATTTACGACACGGAGTGGCAAGGAACGGCTAAGGTCGATCCCTAGTATGTTCATGACTAGTGGTTCAGCTTCACATGACGATGGAAGCACTCCTCCCACTAAAAAAATCAAAAGAGTTAAGCTGGCAAAAGCACAGCGAAGAACTGTGCTTTCTAAGAAGATATCACAAATCCCCAAGGAGAGTCCAAGTGTGGTGGTGGTTGCGATGCCTGACCTTCCCAGCACTGGACGGGAAGAGGTGGCTCTTTCCACCATTTGCACGCCCCCTGCAAGTGCTGAAAGGAGCACCCACAGTCCACTTGCTGATATGCAAATTGAAGATGTCACTGTTGAAGTACAACAGGATGAGGATACTGGTGTAGCTGGCGCTGAGGAGGGAAGTTGGCGAGGAGGATTCTGATGGTGATGTGGTTTGTTTAAATCAGGCTCCGGGGGAGACAGTTGTTGTCCGTGGGATGAAAAAGCCCATCACGGTCATGCCTGGGCAGAAGACCAAACATTCCACCTCTTTGGTCTGGCAATATTTCTATCCAAATCCGGACAACAACTGTCTTGCCATATGTACCATATGTAAAGGTGAAATAAGTAGGGGTAGGGACGTCAACCACCTAGGAACATCCTCCCTTATACGGCACCTGCAGCGCGTTCATAAAAAGTTACTGTCAAGTTCAGAAACTTTGGCTCAGACCGTAAGCAGTCCAGGGACACCTAAATCCCGTTGTCCTGTTGTATCCAAGCGCCTGCAAACCACACCGTCAACTCCCTCCTCGTCAATTTCCTCCTTAGTCAGGATCGGAAGTAGTCCTGCAGGCCATATCACTGGCATGACTGACTCTCCTATCCGGGATTCCTCCGGAGGATCCTGCATTGCTACGCCTACTGCTGCCGCTGCTGCTGTTGCTGCTGCTGCTGGGAGTCGTTCATCATCCCAGAGAGGAAGTAGGAACACCACTACTTTTACTAAACAATTGACCCTCCAACAGTCCTTAGCGAGGAGGATGAAGTACGACAGCAGTCATCCTGAAGCAAAACGTATAACTGAGGCCTTGACTGCTATGTTGGTGTTAGACGTGCGTCCGGTATCCGCCATTAGTGCAGTGGGATTTACACAATTGATGGAGGTAGTGTGTCCCCGGTTCCAAATCCCGTCTAGATTCCACTTCACTAGGCAGGCGATACCGAGACTGTACAGAAACGTCAGAAAAAGTGTCCTCAGTGTCCTGAAAAATGCCGTTGTACACAATGTCCACTTAACCACGGACATGTGGACAAGTGGAACAGGGCAGACTAAGGACTATATGACTGTGACAGCCCACTGGGTAGATGTATCACCTTACGCAGCAACAGCAGCAGCGTCACCAGTAGCAGCATCTCAGAAACGCCAGCTCGTTACAAGGCAGGCTACGCTGTGTATCACCGGTTTCAGTAAGAGGCACACCGCCGACAACCTCTTAGAGAAACTGAGGGAAATCATCGCCCAGTGGCTTACCCCACTTAGACTCTCCTGGGGATTTGTGATATCTGACAACGCCACCAATATTGTGCGGGCATTACATCTGGGCAAATTCCAGCACGTCCCATGTTTTGCTCACACAATAAACTTGGTGGTGCAGAATTTTCTGAAAAGCGACAGGGGCGTGCAGGAGACGCTTTGGGTGGCCCGAAAAATTTCTGGCCACTTTCGCCATTCAGCGACTGCGTGCCGAAGACTGGAGCGCCAGCAAACACTCTTGAACCTGCCCCGCCATCACCTGAAGCAAGAGGTTGTGACGCGGTGGAACTCAACCCTCTATATGCTTCAGAGGATGGAGGAGCAGCAAAAGGCCATACAAGCCTATACATCCACCTATGACATAGGCAAAGGAGGGGGGTATGCACCTGACTCAAGCGCAGTGGAGAATGATTTCCGTGTTGTGCAAGGTTCTTCAGCCCTTCGAACTTGCCACACGTGAAGTCAGTTCAGACACTGCCAGCTTGAGTCAGGTCATTCCCCTCATCAGGCTTTTGCAGAAGCAGCTGGAGAAAGTGAAGGAAGGAGCTAAGACGGAGCGATTCCGCTCGGCATGTGGGACTTGTGGATGAAGCCCTTCATTCGCTTTGCCAGGATTCCAGGGTGGTCAATCTGTTGAAATCAGACCACTACATTTTGGCCACCGTGCTCGATCCTAGGTTTAAAGCCTATGTGGTGTCTCTCTTTCCGGCCGACACAAGCCTGCAGAGGTGCAAAGACCTGCTGGTGAACACACTGTCAGCTGAAGCGGAACGTGACACGTCAACGGCTCCTTCTTCATTTTCTCCCGCAACTGGGGCTGCCAGGAAAAAACTTAGGTATCCTAAGCAACCCGCTGGCGGTGATGCAGGGCAGGCAGGACCAAGTTTGGACATCTGGTCCGGACTGAAGGACCTGGCAACAATTTCTGACATGTCTACTGTCACTGCATATGATACTGTCACCATTGACAGAATGGTGGAGGATTACATCGGTGACAGCATCCAAGTAGGCATGTCAGACAGTCCATACCTGTACTGGCAGGAAAAAGAGGCAATTTGGAGGCCCCTGTACAAACTGGCTCTATTTTACCTGAGTTGCCCCCCCTCCAGTGTGTACTCCGAAAGAGTGTTTAGTGCAGCCGGGAACCTTGTCAGCGAAAGGCGTAGGAGGTTGCTTCCACAGAATGTGGAGAAGATGATGTTCATCAAAATGAATTATCAGCTCTTCCAGGGAGACCAGCCTCCAGAACGTACAGAGGGACCTGTGGTGGTGGTGGATTCAAGTGGGGACGAGTTAATACTTTGTGAGGATGAGGATGTACACACTGAAGAGGGTGAGGAATCGGTGGATGAGGAGGATGAGGATGACATCTTGCCTCCGTAGAGCCAGTTTGTGCAGGGACACATTAATTGCCAGCTTGTTTTGTGGGGGCCCAAACGAACCAATCATTTCAGCCACAGTTGTGTGGCAGACCCTGGCGCTGAAATGATTGATTTGTTAAAGTGTGCATGTCCTGTTTATACAACATAAGGGTGGGTGGGAGGGCCCAAGGACAATTCCATCTTGCACCTCTTTTTTTCTTTGCATTATGTACAGTTTGGGGCCTAGTTTTTCTAACTGCCATCCTGTCTGCCACTGCAGTGTCACTCCTAGATGGGTCACGTGTTTGTGCCGCCCACTCGTGTCGCTTAGCATAGTCATCCAGCTACCTCGGTGCAACCTTTTGGACATAAAAACACTATTGTGAGGTGTGAGGTGTTCAGAATAGACTGGAAATGAGTGGAAATTAAGGTTATTGAGGTTAATAATAGCATAGGAGCAGAAAAACCTACAAATTCTGTGATTTTAGCTGTTTTTATGCTTTTTTTCAAAAAAATACAGATCCAAAACACAAAACCCAGAACCCAAAACACGGAAGGGTGGTTTTGGCAAAACCAATCCAGATCCAAAACACGAAGAAAGATCCAGATCCAAAACCAAAACACAAAACACGAAAAGTGGCCGGTGCACACCCCTAATTTGTAGTTTGTAATTCAGTCAGACTGACCAACTCAACGATTTTCATTAAGGGAATATGCAAAAATCGTTTGTAGTTCAAAAAAAATCGTTCATTACACTTTAAAAAATCTGACAGATAATCTGACAGTTAATCGTTCAGAAAATCATTCAGAAAATCATTGATAACAAAATCGTTGTGTGTGTATGCAGCTTTATGGAGCGTACACACGGTCAGATTTGTCAGATTTGTCAGATTTGTCAGATGAACGACTGAACGATCTGAACGATATGAACGATTTTACCAAAGTTTTGAACGATTGAACGATTTTTGACTGCATTAAAATGAATGGAATCGTCCAAGTCTGACTGCAAACCCATCAGATGTCAGATATCGTTATCTGACAAACGGGAACGCGCATCGTTGATCGTCCATCGTTCAGGCATGTCAGATATGAACGATTTTCCTTCAGATATGAACGACTGAACGATTTTTAAATCGTTATCGTTCATATCTGAAGGAAAAATCTGATCGTGTGTATGCACCATTAGACTCCGCAAGTTCCGCAGCGCTGGACAGGAATGAACTCAAATAGACAGACTAAAACACGAGCGTGCAAGTCATGTGATAACAGCTGCGCGTCACGACGGGGCCTTTGTAAAGCTCAGAGGTATAATCATACAATTCAGATCATCCCTTTAATTCGGGGCACATATGAATTATACGGCAGACAATCTGCGCTCATTTTTCTTTTCACCTCTGCGGAGGCTAATTCTTACCTACACAATGCTTTGTGCAACATTTACCATTCTAAATATAGGGAACTGTACATTGCAATAGTATGAAGCTCTTATGCACATGATCTGTATATTGCTATTATTATAGCAATAATTTTACTTGTGTTTGCCACATACAGTAGAAGAAGTTGGTATACAGTATCTTTGTTTCTTCAGAGCTGTTACTAGACTTTTTGGTGCCCTGGTCTTGGTGCCCACCCCCCTTCCCCCCTCCCCCACCGCACACACACACACAATTTTTCAAATAGGGACATAAGGAGCATGTCTGAAAAAGGGGTGTGGCCTCATGGGGAAGGGGTATGTAAATTCTGATTCGTCCTGTACGATGATGAAAGAGTACTGATCCCTTTGTACAAACTGCCAGAGCCACTGTTACACTGTGACACCAATGGCTGCAGTGATAATACACAATAATTATGGATGATAGGTTCAAGTTAAAATGTGTGCGTTAAACAATAAAGACGTAACTGGAGTGGAGGAGGCCAGGTGAAGTAGGAGTCCAAAAGGGAGGAGATAGGGGCGGCCAGGAGATGCCAAGCATCAAAGAGGAAGCTACAAGTGAGAATGATTATAAACAGGAAACTGACAGGCACAGCTGAACAACGCCCCCTTCCCAGCGGTGCCCTGTGCCATGGCACGTGTCGCACCACCCTAGTTACGGCCCTGTGTTTCTTTGCAATTTCCGCTATATGGTATTAATGCAAAGTGGCAGTTGACGTGTCTCTTATACCCCTTTTACACCAGAGCAAAAACCTGGGTTTTTGCTGGGTCTATCCGGGTCGCAGCTCAGTGTAAAAGGGTCCCTGAAAAATAACCCAGGTCAAGTGACCCAGCAATCCAACCCAGGTAGTTACCAGGGTTGGACCCTGGATGGACCCGGGTAATGGTGCAGTGTAAACGGTGCAACCCGGGTTATCTGACCTGGGTCATGCCTAAAATGAGCTGATTGGTGGTTGTGGAGCATTCACCTCCCACTTTTTATGACCTCACAGGTTTAGCAGGGCAGACCTAACTTCAGTGTGAACTGGGTGTGACCTGGGAGTAACCCAGATCGAAGGTGCAGTGTAAATGGGTCTGACCTGGGTCTGACCAGGGTTGGAACCATGTCCAAAAACCCAGGTCGGACCTGGGTTTTTGGTGGAAAAGAGGTATTACACAGCTTTGCTCAGATATACAGACTTCCTGTCACGCTTGGCTTAACGGAATCCCCTTCGGAGGGGATGGAAGCTGAGGTCCCTGGAGGAGATAGAAGCCGGAGGCGTGGGGCCTGAATATAGGATCTCCTCATCCACAATATTAGACGTTGACGAGACCTGTCCATAGGCGCGGAGTCTAACCAACTGGCAGGTGTTCACCAGTGACCCCTCCAAGCGGGATATGGGTATTTAGCTGCCCCCAGGTGGCAGGTCGCGGCCCTTTGGACAGGTGTCTGAGATTACTGGAATAGAGACCAAATAAGCGATGGCCCAGAGGATGTACTTCTACCAGAAGAACCTGGATACTAACATAGGACTCAGAAGAAAAGTGCTTGAGGCACTGCGGAGCCGAGGAGCGGTACTATCACTGTGTCATGGAGACAGGGTATATGACACACAGGTGCGCCAGCTAATGATACCAGTGACGCCCACTGGCGTGGTAGTTGGATGCCCAGAGAAAGAAAAATGAGCGATTCCACTGGCGCTGTCCTGTTGAAAAGATCACGTCTAGATGTGGCCCTCAGATTCCACCAGACCCATAGAGAGAAGAGGACTAATTAGTCATAGATGGTCTATAATTAAATGAACATGTGGAGGTAATACTCTCCACTCACCTAATTGCAAATAAATGCGTTCCTTGAAAGGTATCTTTATCTGTTAAAGGTCATATAAACTTCTCTCCACAGAAAATTATACCACAATTGGAACCACGCTCACCTTAGTGCAGATATAGATGTTCATAGAAAGGTTTCTTTGGACTTCAGTATGAAGAAAATCCACCATACACATGAATGTCCTTATATGTAAATTTATTCCAAAAAATCTTTAAAAACAATATGGAAGTTCCAACATAATAAAAAATTCCTTTGATATAAAACACTAACAGCCCATAGGGAATAATTTCTCAGTCATCCATCTGTATCTCACCCGGAATGAGTCACAAAAGTAAATGGCTGGACCATATAGTATGAAAAATATGGAAAAAACTTCCAAATGGTGTAGTGTTCCCCCTTACTTCTTTAGCACCAACGCGTTTCCGACCACTTAGGTCGTTCCTCAGGGTGTATGGGGGTTATCTCACAAATACACATATACCCTATCCTAAAAACGGGCTCGGCTAAAATCAGAGCTATTGATAAAAGATGGAAAAATAAACACACATATAAAACCTACCCACAGCCTAAAAACGGGTGTCACCAGATCCCTACATTTATGCAGCTAATACCAGGTAGAATCTAACACAATAAATATATAATATAACACACATATGAAAATACATCTAATTATAAAACAAAAGACTTAATTCCAGTCCATATTTTTGTACAGGCCCAGTTGCGTCAGAAGGTGGTGCAGGTATAGCGCACTGGTGAGGTATATAGACGCACAATTGCATCAGATGGTGGTTCCGTATAGCACGCAGGTGAAGTTTTGGATGCAATGTTGCATCAGAGGGCTGTATCCGAGTTGCACACAGGTGTGGTGTTAGGACTCACTGCTGCACAAAAGGTTGGCACTTGTAGCACACACACAGGCAAGATGTTTCAGACACACTGTGGCACAAGGAGCTAGCATTTGATTCTCAAGGAGATCACGTAGGGAACCTTGAACGGGGTATCAGCAATACACAGGGTAGCGACAACGTTGCGCAGGCAACTTCCTTCCATCTGAAGACTGGCTTTATACCTAAGGTAGCATATCATTGGTGGACAGCGTCAGCTGGGTAAAGGTTAGTCAGGTGATGTGAACTGTCATGGCTGCGCCCATGACGGCAACCGCAGCAACCAGGCACAGCGCAACTCATGGAGGTCTACATGGCTCTAGGTATAATACTCAGCGCGTTACTCGCCGTCGCACCTGACGTCTGATCACCCAAGGGACCAGGGGAAGCCGACGCTGTGGTGAGTAACGGCCGATCCTAGGCCGCAACCTGACACTTCCCCTATACATCTCCCCACTCAGGCCCTTATTCACCCCTTACTCATACTGTACAGTACTGTACCTTCCCTTCATTCCAAATTTCGGCAGAACAGTGTTGATCTAACATATATGTCTCAATCAGGACATCCCTGCCCCAAATGGGCTAAATGGTTTATAAGAATGTCCCATTCATTGGTGCTCTTCCCAAAATGTTGGGAAGTATGACTCACCCCTATTTTTCATCCCACCCCGACCGAGGTCGGGGTGTGCACCCCGACCCATGTTATTCCTTACATCTGTTACACCCACTCATCTTTTTCATTACCCCTTTTTACTATCCCTCCCCCTTCTCCCTCTATACTCAGACAGTAGAAGCAGCAAATAGAAGACTTAGGGGTTCTGCTCCTAATTACATGATGCAGCGGCTCCCTGACACTGATAGGCCGGTGCATGGTCAGGAGTGATCACTGCAACACCAGAGTCCCAGCCTATCTGTGCCTGAGTACTGGTGCTGTACGTAATCAGGTGCATGGACTCTAGCTCTTCTACTGTCTGTTTATAAACAAATTTTATCATACGCAATGAGTTTTAAAATTCATTGTGTATGATAAATGGTGCTCCAGCCAATCAGCTCCCAACTGTCATCTGTTTGACAGTTGACAGTTGGGAGCTGATTGGCGTGAGCACCAGTAATCATACGCAAGAGTTTTAAAACGCGTTGTGTATGATAAAACTCATTGATACAAGGGTCCGTTAGCCTCCTGTGAGGATAGGAGAGGTGGGAAGAAAGGAGAGCCTTCCCCTGAGGAAGATAAACAGGAGGCAGCGGGTCACGTCCATAAGTGCAGGCCAGGCATAGTAGCTTACTTTGTGGGACTCCTGGATGTGGAAGTTCTAGTGGCATTTGAGGGTGGTGTGGCACTGATTCACAGCAGCAGGATTCGCCCAACAACGCATTTCACCTCAAATATACGGGAAGCGGGTGACTTGTTTTACTCAGAAATTCCAGGAGAGTACATACGTATGCTGTAACCCTTCCACACTTTACATGATTCTATGTCAATCAATATACTCTGAGACTATGTATTATATTAAAATATAATTTGTGCAATTGGTGCATAAAAGTGATATTTACAAAACAGCATGCAAGTCTAAAGAATCAATTAGAAGTTAATAATCTGCTTTTAAATGTGTAGAGCTTTATATATGTCCTTCATACCTGCAAATCATCTGAGGAGAATCCGCCATCATTACTATGATGCTCAGATATTTATTATTATTATTAAAATTATTATTATTATTATTATTATTAATAATAATAATAATAATTATAATAATAATTATAATTTATTTACATGGTGCCACAGGGGCTCTGCAGAGCAAAAGACTTACAGTACAAAACATTGCATAATATAGGATATAAGTTATAATTTTGCTTATAATAAGCTCCAGTAACCAGGGACGGGGACGGGGGGCATGATGTGAGCCCCGCCTTATGGCAGTGCAGAGGGACGGGAGGCGAAGGTGCTCGACCAGTCATTCCATAGGCAAATGCAGGGGGGGTTTCCGTCTGCCTGGAAACCCCCCTCCCCAGCCCACACCATGACCACAATAAAAATAGTAATTTAATAGATTGTTACTAGTGCTGCATGTTCTTCTAAGTATCACAAATGAAATAATTAGCACCACCTGTGGATCTTTTAACATGTATCAGCCAGTAATAAATAACCTGTGCACCAACTAGAAGATCTGGAAAACATGCACTGTTAGAGATGCACTGCTATAGGGCCCAATATGTACTGTACATATACAGTATGTCCAGGGCAGTGCTAGGTTCTTCTGCTGCTCCTCTAGGCTCCCGGACTTGCTATAATAGTCTGGAATGGTGCCCACATCTAAATATGTTTAGCTCAGGCAGGATGGCCTACTGGCGCATCTAATGGCTTACTGTGATCACTGGTCCTGAATACGCTGGAATTAATACACACAATACACTTTGTATGACGCTTATTAAAGCTGGTTAAGTACTAATTCTGCCCTCTTCATTGACTGGTCACACTTGCTCTAAAATTAAGCATTTGGAAACCCCCCTCTGGAAATCCTGCGTTTGCCCCTGCATTCATCTTGCCATCGGCCCTTCTGGCATTGGCCAGAATTTAAGGATGTCCAGTCTGGTTGTGGCTGTAACCAGTATCAACCAATCAGATGTTTATTTATCCAGATGCTTTTGTTCTTGCATGTAGTAAAGTGACAGTTTATCTAGAAGGGAAACTCCAATGACCTATGGTCAGATTTCACAATCGGAAATAAGTTCTGTCCCTATAGCTCTGTTCTGCTGCCTCCATTACATATTGGTTCCAGGAATCCTTTTTACTGGGGACACAAGCAACCGGTATTTGTTATTATATATCGGTGACTCATTCGCAGCTATTTTGCTTCTGTCTTGATTTTTGTCTATTTGGATTAATGGATTAGGAAAGATAAAGCAAAGTTTTACCTTTAAATTGGGCCACTACGAATGTATAAAGAAGGCATTATTTTGTTGTTAGTGTGATGTTGAATGAGGGTTTTGGTGACTGATTTATATTGATGAGACATTTTATTTTATAATCGTTATTGTGTATTATGTAATTTTTCCCTTGTATGATGGGCCCAGGTCATTGATACCATTTCAGGCCACCAAAGCCCCGAATGCACAGATTGCAAAAAGCTCTTTTCATTTGGGGCTATCTCTTGTAGGATGGGGGCTTATATTCCTTATAGAGGCACCAACCCTACACTGGTCAGACTGAGGCAGATCCCTAACAATGGGGTTAATGGGTTTAATGAGGCCAAGCTCCTCTGATTTGGGTTGGCTGCAACTTTTAGTTTGATAAACAGACCCCTTAATCAGACCCTCCAACATGACCCGTTCCATTAGGTACACAGGGCCTCATTCAGAGGCGGTCGGAGGATGCAAGCGGTCGCTCAGAAACTGGGCGGCCGCTTGCATCCTGACCGCCCGCCTCTGTTTCGGTCGTTAGGCTGTGGGTTAACACCCACAGCTCTAACGACCGCTCGGGTGATGGTCGCGATGGTCAGAGACCATCGCGACCATCGGGGCTTACGACGAGACCCTAGGATAGGGTCTCACTTGTCGTAAGCCCCGGAGAGCTTCTGGCTCAATCAACATCGACAGCTCGCCCCCTTTGGAAAGAGACCCGCTACGACCGGCGCTGTCGGTTGTAGCGGGTCTCACGCATGCGCACGAGGGAGCCGGCTCCCTCGTGCGCATGCGCACTGGCAAAACATCGAGTCGGCCGTGCGGTCGTAGACCGCACGGCCGCCTCTGAATAAGGTCCACAGTGCTCTGCTCCTGGACTTCCCTCCTAATGTATGATTGCAGACACCTGTGGTGAAACACCTGTCTCACCATTACCTAGTTCAACACAGGTGGCTGCAATCATACATTAGGTGAGAAGTCCAGGAGCAGAGTGTTTTGTACCTGATGGAAGGGGTCATGTTAGAGTGTCTGCCTTAATATGTAAATTCATGTTTGCTAATATAACTCATCCTATATACCAAGGGTGTGGAACCTTTTTTCTGCGGAGGGCCATTTTGATATATATAACATTACTTGCAGGTATGGTGCAGGCCAGGCCCCCTCCATGTGATGTCACACAGGGACGGCGCCACAATCGCCGGTGATTACATCAATGCCCGGAGCATCCTGAGGATGCTTCGGGAGCTGTAAGGGCAGCGGTGTGACCGTCTGAAGCATCCTAAGGACGCTCTAGGCGGCTCTGCTGTATAGATTCTGGCCGCAGGGCTCCATTCTATGCACCCTGCTAGCCAGATGAGGCTAGCAGAAAAAAGCTCTGAGGGCCACACCAAATTAGTCAGCGGGCCTTATACAGCCCCCGGGGAGGAGGTTCCCCATCCCTGCTATATACAATCACTTGCTAGGTACACTCTCTAATACAGTGTATCTAACAACTTTAAGGCATCATTTTCCTCTTCAGTGGGCCAGACATATGCAGCATACTGTATGTATTGTCATTTTAGGGCTTTAGATTCCAGAGTAGAGTAAAAGGGGCAATGGCGAATGGATGTGGCAATGTGAATTGCATCATCACCCCACCCTGTTTCCCGGGAAAGTAGGAGGGTCCACGAGGGCTTTCTAAAGTCTCTGGAGAACACTGTGAAATATGTGCATCTCCTGTAAGGACTTTGGCAGAGTATGTAAGTATGTGTATGCGACCGTGCCTCCTAAGGAATGCATGGTGCGATCGCAGTGTGTGCCATAGCGTGGCATATGCAGTCATGGGGAATCACTGCGTGCGCACATTTGTGGCGCGATCAGGCACAGTGTAACTGGGCACATATGTATATATATATTAATCATGTGCTCTTCTTTATAAAATCAGGTATATTAATAAACTAATAAACTTTTTTTTTTTCAATCTTTTCTACACTGTACTGGCTAGATAATGTTTTTTTTAACGCAAGTCTGCAGTACGATGGAAGTCCTGAGTTTTGTACAATTTTATGTCTTACTTTGTTTGCATACCAGTGGGAGCTGAAGTATCTGAACAAGAAAATGTGATCTTTTACCCAGTGTCTATAAACAAATAAATATACCACTGGAAGTCTCCAATTTGGATGGGTGCATAGCCGGGGCACATTGTGGGCAAGGCAATACCCAGATGGACATTTTTTTTTTTCGAAAAACTGTACATTTCATGCGGCAATGCAACAACCGGTCCCACCCGAACTTCCAGATTCGAGCCGAGATCCCAGTTCGGCTCGGGTTTTCCCGCCTGACTCGGATCTCAAGACGAGGCAAAATGTCATCATCCTAATGTCGGATTCTCGTGGGTTTTGGATTCTATAAAGGTCCCGTTGATCAGCGCCATTTTCACTATGGGTGTGGATGGTGAACTGAACAGACGTGTTGCTGTCACTGTCTGTGTCGGCTGAAGGCTGCTGCTGTGTTGTCCATAAAGGGGCTGGGGCTGCAGTACATAAAGGGGGGCTTCAGTAGGTGCTACAGCTGCTGTGTCACTTGTCCTGTCAACAGGCCCGGCAACAGGGGGGACAAAGGGTACAGTCAGAGAGAGGAGAGGGAGGCCGGCTGCCGGGAACAATAAAGATTTGTTTTGACCCGGCGCAGCGCGCCGCTGGGTCAGAGAGGAGCTGGGTTTGAACTGCCAGGTAACAGGAGCAGGCTGCAAGTAAGTGGTGCTTGGGCGGTGGTTATGGGGACTGGGGAGACACGGTTCGGGCGGTGGTTGGGGAAGCCGGAGATGAATTGGCAGGCAGGATGGAGGTGAAAGCTCAGGGAAGGAGATTAAAGCACAGGGCTGGAGAGGCGCTGGGGCTGTGAGACAGGGGATGGGGCTGTGAGACAGGGGATGGGGCTGTTAGACAGGGGATGGGGCTGTGAGACAGGGGATGGGGCTGTGAGACACCATCTGGGGCTGGGGCTGTGAGACATTGATACTGGGGCTGTGAGACACAGGGGCTGGGGCTGGGAGGCTGGATATGTGAGACAGTGGGGCTGTGAGGCACAGGGGCTGAGGCTGTGAGGCACAGGGGCTCTGTGGCCAACCTACATGTACTGGAAGGTGACAGGGGGCCCAAAAAACATGAGTGTGCGGGCCCTGAGATTTCTGTTGCCGGCCCTGCCTGTCAATCAAGGGGCTGCTGCTGTGTTATATACATAAGGGCTGCGGTTATGTTGTTGTCCTGTCCATCAAGGGCTAGGGCTGCAGTCCATAAAGGGGTGCTGTGTTGTCCAGGGGTGTGCTCTGTCAATAAGGGATGCTCTTCCCCAGTGTAAAAAAAAATAAAAGTGTTTTTTTCTTTTTTTGTGTGTGTGCGTTAGCAATTTAGCTGCGCTATTATTGTTTGGTCACACTGCCGGCCAGACCACAGTTTATTGTCCACGTATTTGCGAGTCTGCAGGTTGTCTGTCTGCACTCTTCTTGTGACACTGTAAGTGGTAGAGCAGTGTGTTATTCTTTTCTTATTCATAAAAAATCTTGTGACACTGTAAGTGGTAGAGCAGTGTGTTATTCTTTTCTTATTCATAAAAAATCTTGTGACACTAAGTGGTAGTGCAGTGTGCTATTATTTTCTTCTTATTAAAAAAATCTGAAAAGAATGCCGGCGCTGGAATGCCGACAGCCAGGATTTAAACTACATCCCACGTAGACATAATATTTGCAGCATGATAATACATACAGTATGCCTATCAGTCTGTCCACAGTGCTTAAAGGCCCCCATACATCAGCAATCGATTGTGGCAATTCTGCAATTTGCAATCGATTGTGTATAAAAATTAGGGGTGTGCACCGGCCACTTTTCGTGTTTTGTGTTTTGGATCTGGATCTTTCTTCGTGTTTTGGATCTGGATTGGTTTTGCCAAAACCACCCTTCCGTGTTTTGGGTTCTGGGTTTTGTGTTTTGGATCTGTATTTTTTGAAAAAAAGCATAAAAACAGCTAAAATCGCAGAATTTGTAGGTTTTTCTGCTCCTATGCTATTATTAACCTCAATAACCTTAATTTCCACTCATTTCCAGTCTATTCTGAACACCTCACACCTCACAATAGTGTTTTTATGTCCAAAAGGTTGCACCGAGGTAGCTGGATGACTATGCTAAGCGACACGAGTGGGCGGCACAAACACGTGACCCATCTAGGCGTGATACTGCAGTGGCAGACAGGATGGCAGTTTGAAAAACTAGGCCCCAAACTGTACATAATGCAAAGAAAAAAAAGAGGTGCAAGATGGAATTGTCCTTGGGCCCTCCCACCCACCCTTATGTTGTATAAACAGGACATGCACACTTTAACAAACCAATCATTTCAGCGCCAGGGTCTGCCACACAACTGTGGCTGAAATGATTGGTTCATTTGGGCCCCCACAAAACAAGCTGGCAATTAATCTGTCCCTGCACAAACTGGCTCTACGGAGGCAAGATGTAATCCTCATCCTCCTCATCCACCGATTCCTCACCCTCTCCAGTGTGTACATCCTCATCCTCACAAAGTATTAACTCGTCCCCACTTGAATCCACCACCACCACAGGTCCCTCTGTACGTTCTGGAGGCTGGTCTCCCTGGAAGAGCTGATAATTCATTTTGATGAACATCATCTTCTCCACATTCTGTGGAAGCAACCTCCTACGCCTTTCGCTGACAAGGTTCCCGGCTGCACTAAACACTCTTTCGGAGTACACACTGGAGGGGGGGCAACTCAGGTAAAATAGAGCCAGTTTGTACAGGGGCCTCCAAATTGCCTCTTTTTCCTGCCAGTACAGGTATGGACTGTCTGACATGCCTACTTGGATGCTGTCACCGATGTAATCCTCCACCATTCTGTAAATGGTGACAGTATCATATGCAGTGACAGTAGACATGTCAGAAATTGTTGCCAGGTCCTTCAGTCCGGACCAGATGTCCAAACTTGGTCCTGCCTGCCCTGCATCACCGCCAGCGGGTTGCTTAGGATACCTAAGTTTTTTCCTGGCAGCCCCAGTTGCGGGAGAAAATGAAGGAGCTGTTGACGTGTCACGTTCCGCTTCAGCTGACAGTGTGTTCACCAGCAGGTCTTTGCACCTCTGCAGGCATGTGTCGGCCGGAAAGAGAGACACCACATAGGCTTTAAACCTAGGATCGAGCACGGTGGCCAAAATGTAGTGGTCTGATTTCAACAGATTGACCACCCTGGAATCCTGGCAAAGCGAATGAAGGGCTTCATCCACAAGTCCCACATGCCGAGCGGAATCGCTCCATCTTAGCTCCTCCTTCACTTTCTCCAGCTGCTTCTGCAAAAGCCTGATGAGGGGAATGACCTGACTCAAGCTGGCAGTGTCTGAACTGACTTCACGTGTGGCAAGTTCGAAGGGCTGGAGAACCTTGCACAACACGGAAATCATTCTCCACTGCGCTTGAGTCAGGTGCATACCCCCTCCTTTGCCTATGTCATAGGTGGATGTATAGGCTTGTATGGCCTTTTGCTGCTCCTCCATCCTCTGAAGCATATAGAGGGTTGAGTTCCACCGCGTCACAACCTCTTGCTTCAGGTGATGGCGGGGCAGGTTCAAGAGTGTTTGCTGGCGCTCCAGTCTTCGGCACGCAGTCGCTGAATGGCGAAAGTGGCCAGAAATTTTTCGGGCCACCCAAAGCGTCTCCTGCACGCCCCTGTCGCTTTTCAGAAAATTCTGCACCACCAAGTTTATTGTGTGAGCAAAACATGGGACGTGCTGGAATTTGCCCAGATGTAATGCCCGCACAATATTGGTGGCGTTGTCAGATATCACAAATCCCCAGGAGAGTCTAAGTGGGGTAAGCCACTGGGTGATGATTTCCCTCAGTTTCTCTAAGAGGTTGTCGGCGGTGTGCCTCTTACTGAAACCGGTGATACACAGCGTAGCCTGCCTTGTAACGAGCTGGCGTTTCTGAGATGCTGCTACTGGTGACGCTGCTGCTGTTGCTGCGTAAGGTGATACATCTACCCAGTGGGCTGTCACAGTCATATAGTCCTTAGTCTGCCCTGTTCCACTTGTCCACATGTCCGTGGTTAAGTGTATACAACGGCATTTTTCAGGACACTGAGGACACTTTTTCTGACGTTTCTGTACAGTCTCGGTATCGCCTGCCTAGTGAAGTGGAATCTAGACGAGATTTGGAACCGGGGACACACTACCTCCATCAATTGTCTAAATCCCACTGCACTAATGGCGGATACCGGATGCACATCTAACACCAACATAGCAGTCAAGGCCTCAGTTATACGTTTTGCTTCAGGATGACTGCTGTCGTACTTCATCCTCCTCGCTAAGGACTGTTGGAGGGTCAATTGTTTAGTAAAAGTAGTGGTGTTCCTACTTCCTCTCTGGGATGATGAACGACTCCCAGCAGCAGCAACAGCAGCAGCGGCAGCAGTAGGCGTAGCAATGCAGGATCCTCCGGAGGAATCCCGGATAGGAGAGTCAGTCATGCCAGTGACATGGCCTGCAGGACTACTTCCGATCCTGACTAAGGAGGAAATTGATGAGGAGGGAGTTGACGGTGTGGTTTGCAGGCGCTTGGATACAACAGGACAACGGGATTTAGGTGTCCCTGGACTGCTTACGGTCTTAGCCAAAGTTTCTGAACTTGACAGTAACTTTTTATGAACGCGCTGCAGGTGCCGTATAAGGGAGGATGTTCCTAGGTGGTTGACGTCCCTACCCCTACTTATTTCACCTTTACATATGGTACATATGGCAAGACAGTTGTTGTCCGGATTTGGATAGAAATATTGCCAGACCAAAGAGGTGGAATGTTTGGTCTTCTGCCCAGGCATGACCGTGATGGGCTTTTTCATCCCACGGACAACAACTGTCTCCCCCGAAGCCTGATTTAAACAAACCACATCACCATCAGAATCCTCCTCGCCAACTTCCTCCTCAGCGCCAGCTACACCAGTATCCTCATCCTGTTGTACTTCAACAGTGACATCTTCAATTGGCATATCAGCAAGTGGACTGTGGGTGCTCCTTTCAGCACTTGCAGGGGGCGTGCATATGGTGGAAAGAGCCACCTCTTCCCGTCCAGTGCTGGGAAGGTCAGGCATCGCAACCACCACCACACTTGGACTCTCCTTGGGGATTTGTGATATCTTCTTAGAAAGCACAGTTCTTCGCTGTGCTTTTGCCAGCTTAACTCTTTTGATTTTTTTAGTGGGAGGAGGGCTTCCATCGTCATGTGAAGCTGAACCACTAGTCATGAACATACTAGGGATCGACCTTAGCCGTTCCTTGCCACTCCGTGTCGTAAATGGCATATTGGCAAGTTTACGTTTCTCTTCAGCTGATTTAAATGTTTTTTTCAAGGTCATTTTCCTGAACTTTGTCATTTGGGATTGTATATGCCCTCTATTATGACATTGGGCATCGGCCTTGGCAGACGACATTGATGGCATGTTATCGTCTATGTCATGACTAGTGGCAGCAGCTTCAGCACTAGGAGGAAGTGGTTCTTGATCTTTCTCTATTTTATTTTTTTCGGAGAAAGTTTGGTCCTCCATTTATGTTATATCGATTTGATATATATGTGCGGCTAAACACAGAAAATATTTTTTTATTTTTGCTGGAGAGTAGTGCACTTTGTGGGTTACACCAGCCTTTAAGAAATGAGCCAGCCGGCTCTTTACTTATGGGACACAGGCGCACACTTGGCGCTGCTCCTTTGTTGATGCACGTGCGGCTACTGCGCACACAATTCACAAACACAGAAATTAATTTTTTTTTGGTTTGGACTGGAGTGTACTTTGGGGGTTACAGCACCCTTTAACGGTCAAGCCAGCCGGCCCTTTACTTATGACACAGGCGCACGCTTGGCACTACTTTGTTGATGCACGTGCGGCTACTACGCACACAATTCACAAACACAGAAAATAATTTTTTTTTGGTTTGGACTGGAGTGTACTTTGGGGGTTACAGCACCCTTTAAAGGTCAAGCCAGCCGGCCCTTTACTTATGACACAGGCGCATGCTTGGCACTACTTTGTTGATGCACGTGCGGCTACTGCGCACACAATTCACAAACACAGAAAATAATTTTTTTTTTGGTTTGGACTGGAGTGTACTTTGGGGGTTACAGCACCCTTTAACGATCAAGCCAGCCGGCCCTTTACTTATGACACAGGCGCACGCTTGGCACTACTTTGTTGATGCACGTGCGGCTACTGCGCACACAATTCACAAACACAGAAAATAATTTTTTTTTTGGTTTGGACTGGAGTGTACTTTGGGGGTTACAGCACCCTTTAACGGTCAAGCCAGCCGGCCCTTTACTTATGACACAGGCGCACGCTTGGCACTACTTTGTTGATGCACGTGCGGCTACTGCGCACACAATTCACAAACACAGAAAATAATTTTTTTTTTCGTTTGGACTGGAGTGTACTTTGGGGGTTACAGCACCCTTTAACGGTCAAGCCAGCCGGCCCTTTACTTATGACACAGGCGCACGCTTGGCACTACTTTGTTGATGCACGTGCGGCTACTGCGCACACAATTCACAAACACAGAAAATAATTTTTTTTTTGGTTTGGACTGGAGTGTACTTTGGGGGTTACAGCACCCTTTAACGGTCATGCCAGCCGGCCCTTTACTTATGACACAGGCGCACGCTTGGCACTACTTTGTTGATGCACGTGCGGCTACTGCGCACACAATTCACAAACACAGAAAATATTTTTTTTTTTGGTTTGGACTGGAGTGTACTTTGGGGGTTACAGCACCCTTTAACGGTCAAGCCAGCCGGCCCTTTACTTATGACACAGGCGCACGCTTGGCACTACTTTGTTGATGCACGTGCGGCTACTGCGCACACAATTCACAAACACAGAAAAAATATTTTGTTATTTGGTTTGGAGTGTACTTTGGGGGTTACAGCACCCTTTAACGGTCAAGCCAGCCGGCCCTTTACTTATGACACAGGCGCACGCTTGGCACTACTTTGTTGATGCACGTGCGGCTACTGTGCACACAATTCACAAACACAGAAAATAATTTTTTTTTTGGTTTGGACTGGAGTGTACTTTGGGGGTTACAGCACCCTTTAATGGTCAAGCCAGCCGGCCCTTTACTTATGACACAGGCGCACGCTTGGCACTACTTTGTTGATGCACGTGCGGCTACTACGCACACAATTCACAAACACAGAAAATAATTTTTTTTTGTTTGGACTGGAGTGTACTTTGGGCTTTACAGCACCCTTTAACGGTCAAGCCAGCCGGCCCTTTACTTATGACACAGGCGCACGCTTGGCACTACTTTGTTGATGCACGTGCGGCTACTGCGCACACAATTCACAAACACAGAAAATAATTTTTTTTTTGGTTTGGACTGGAGTGTACTTTGGGGGTTACAGCACCCTTTAACGGTCAAGCCAGCCGGCCCTTTACTTATGACACAGGCGCACGCTTGGCACTACTTTGTTGATGCACGTGCGGCTACTGTGCACACAATTCACAAACACAGAAAATATATTATTTTTTTAGCACTTGGGGGGAGCACCCCTGATGGACAGAGCACCCCCTGGACAACACTACGGCACCCCTTTAGGACTGGGACACTGCACAGGCACTGCACAGGACTTTGGAGTGGACACAGCCCCTATGGAGAACTGACTGCACAACACAGTCCAGCCAGCCCCTATGGACTTTGAAGTAGTGGACACAGCCCCTATTAACAACAGCAGCACAGCACAACACAGCCAGCCCCTATGGACTTTGAAGTAGTGGACAACAGCAGCACTACACTACACTACACTACACAGTCCAGCCAGCCCTAACTCCCACCCTCCCTCTTCACTGTCCACAGCCGAGTGAGAAAATGGCGCCGACGCGGGTACCTTATATAGGATCCAAAACCCGCGAGACTCGGAAGGCGGGATGATGACGTTTTGCCTCGATTTCAGATCCGAGTCAGGCGGGAAAAGTCGAGCCTGACTCGGATCGGACTCGGATCGGGGGGGCTCGGGGGGGTTCGGATTTCCGAAATCTGAACCCGCTCACCCCTAATAAAAATATCTGCAATGTA
The DNA here is from genome assembly GCA_031769625.1 of Taudactylus pleione. Lineage (NCBI taxonomy): Eukaryota > Metazoa > Chordata > Amphibia > Anura > Myobatrachidae > Taudactylus > Taudactylus pleione. The sequence goes on from JAUIMM010001371.1 coordinate 203,670, forward strand.
TGGACTTCACAGATTGCAGATTGCATCTAAAAAGTGATTGGAATTGGTAAATCAGATTGTCCAACATGTTGGATGTCACAGATGGATTGGGGCAGTAGATTGCTAGTGTATGGAGATGATCAGCAGCTTTGCAGAACGTTATTAGTAAAATGATGGGCCTTTCAAGATAGGCAGATCTGTATTTGCTGAAAATGATCTGCCAATAACTGAAAAAGATCTGTAATGTATGGGCGCTGATTGCTAGACTGGGAAATCCTAAAATCGGGCAATAAATCTTCAAATTGTTCAATTGTGGTTTGCAGATTGCTGATGTATGGGGGCATTTAAAAGTGCACATTTGTTGTAGCACTATGAGCACAGAGCACAAATACAGGCAATTCAGCTCAGCACAGGTAAAGAAAAGAGAGGAGGGGGGCTTAGAGCAAATCAACAAGGGGTTGTCCAAAGTGGAAAATCCCTTTAATTGATTCATTGAAGTTAAGGTTATTATAGAAGCTTCTGTAAAGTCATCTGCATATTCTATTTCTTATTTATGTTGATATGTATCATTTGTCATCACACTGGGCTACATGTTACCACTCAGTAAATTATTCTACAGTACATCAAATATTTCTCTGTTATTTATTATCAACACTCATTTCACTGTCAATCATTTTAGAGCGATTTAGGGGTAATTTTGCGGTGCTTATTCCAAATATAACTATATAAATATGCTAGATTGGCTCTAATATTTTTGAGATATTTGGTACCCCATTAAAAAACATAAAGATGCACAAAATTTAGTGGTCAGAGAGATCCAATTTACAAATCGCATTGAATTACAATTAATGCAAAGTACAATTTAGTTTTGTGCGAGTTATCAGGATAATCAAGTTGGAGCATACTTGCCTACACTCCCGAACGTTGTAGAAGACTCCCTTATTTGAGGGCAGTACCCCTGACCCATTGAAGAGTAGGCAGCCTTCCCACATCCTATCCACTTCCTAGCAAAGTGGCCACTATGGGGAGGATTATGCCATGAATCGCGAGTACACGAGGCAGGGGCGGGGCCAATATCATGTGTTTCTATGGAAATCACATCATATTGGCCCAACCCCCTCTCGCTCAACCAGCGATTCGCGGAATTCCCAGCGAGGGGGCAGGGCATAGTGACGCATAGCGCCGGGCCCCACCCCCACCTCCAGTGTTTGCACCAGTTCTTCAAAATTGTTTGCTTTATGGTTACTCAAAAAGTTCTTGATAACTGAGACATAACTGCACCAGGCAAAAGCTTCAACGCCAATCATAAATTTTGTGAAATTAGAATCCTTGATAAGTTAACGAATTTGAGGGCCATCAAAGATCCCAACTTTTAGTTTTTCCATACTTAGTCCTTGTAGAATGCTTCGGTGGATTCCCATATGCACGCATTTTGACTAACTTCCCTGTTGATGGAGAGTGTCCATTATCTCAGGATTCAGCAACCCCAAAATACTCTAAAATTGCTCAAATATTCTTGGCAACTAAACAACTTTTATTGTTGTTGCTGTGCTGAGTTACTGTATATAAAGTTATTGTTGTTGCTGTGCTGAGTTACTGTATATAAAGTTATTGTTGTTGCTGTGCTGAGTTACTGTATATAAAGTTATTGTTGTTGCTGTGCTGAGTTACTGTATATAAAGTTATTGTTGTTGCTGTGCTGAGTTACTGTATATAAAGTTATTGTTGCTGTGCTGAGTTACTGTATAAAAAGTTGTTGTTGTTGCTGTGCTGAGTTACTGTATATAAAGTTATTGTTGTTGCTGTGCTGAGTTACTGTATATAAAGTTATTGTTGTTGCTGTGCTGAGTTACTGTATATAAAGTTGTTGTTGCTGTGCTGAGTTACTGTATATAAAGTTATTGTTGTTGCTGTGCTGAGTTACTGTATATAAAGTTATTGTTGTTGCTGTGCTGAGTTACTGTATATAAAGTTATTGTTGCTGTGCTGAGTTACTGTATATAAAGTTATGGTTGTTGCTGTGCTGAGTTACTGTATATAAAGTTATTGTTGCTGTGCTGAGTTACTGTATATAAAGTTATTGTTGTTGCTGTGCTGAGTTACTGTATATAAAGTTATTGTTGTTGCTGTGCTGAGTTACTGTATATAAAGTTATTGTTGTTGCTGTGCTGAGTTACTATATATAAAGTTATTGTTGTTGCTGTGCTGAGTTACTGTATATAAAGTTATTGTTGTTGCTGTGCTGAGTTACTGTATATAAAGTTATTGTTGTTGCTGTGCTGAGTTACTGTATATTAAGTTATTGTTGTTGCTGTGCTGAGTTACTGTATATAAAGTTATTGTTGTTGCTGTGCTGAGTTACTGTATATAAAGATATTGTTGTTGCTGTGCTGAGTTACTGTATATAAAGTTATTGTTGTTGCTGTGCTGAGTTACTGTATATAAAGTTATTGTTGTTGCTGTGCTGAGTTACTATATATAAAGTTATTGTTGTTGCTGTGCTGAGTTACTATATATAAAGTTGTTGTTGCTGTGCTGAGTTACTGTATATAAAGTTATTGTTGTTGCTGTGCTGAGTTACTATATATAAAGTTATTGTTGCTGTGCTGAGTTACTGTATATAAAGTTATTGTTGCTGTGCTGAGTTACTGTATATAAAGTTATTGTTGTTGCTGTGCTGAGTTACTGTATATAAAGTTATTGTTGTTGCTGTGCTGAGTTACTGTATATAAAGTTATTGTTGTTGCTGTGCTGAGTTACTGTATATAAAGTTATTGTTGCTGTGCTGAGTTACTGTATATAAAGTTATTGTTGTTGCTGTGCTGAGTTACTGTATATAAAGTTATTGTTGTTGCTGTGCTGAGTTACTATATATAAAGTTATTGTTGTTGCTGTGCTGAGTTACTGTATATAAAGTTATTGTTGTTGCTGTGCTGAGTTACTGTATATAAAGTTATTGTTGTTGCTCTGCTGAGTTACTGTATATAAAGTTATTGTTGTTGCTGTGCTGAGTTACTGTATATAAAGTTATGGTTGTTGCTGTGCTGAGTTACTGTATATAAAGTTATTGTTGTTGCTGTGCTGAGTTACTGTATATAAAGTTGTTGTTGCTGTGCTGAGTTACTGTATATAAAGTTATTGTTGCTGTGCTTAGTTACTGTGTTCATAAAGTTATTGTTGTTGCTGTGCTGAGTTACTGTATATAAAGTTATTGTTGTTGCTGTGCTGAGTTACTGTATATAAAGTTATTGTTGCTGTGCTGAGTTACTGTATATAAAGTTATTGTTGCTGTGCTGAGTTACTGTATATAAAGTTATTGTTGTTGTGCTGAGTTACTGTATATAAAGTTATTGTTGTTGCTGTGCTGAGTTACTGTATATAAAGTTATTGTTGTTGCTGTGCTGAGTTACTGTATATAAAGTTATTGTTGCTGTGCTGAGTTACTGTATATAAAGTTATTGTTGTTGCTGTGCTGAGTTACTGTATATAAAGTTATTGTTGTTGCTGTGCTGAGTTACTGTATATAAAGTTATTGTTGCTGTGCTGAGTTACTGTATATAAAGTTATTGTTGTTGCTGTGCTGAGTTACTGTATATAAAGTTATTGTTGTTGCTGTGCTGAGTTACTGTATATAAAGTTATTGTTGTTGCTGTGCTGAGTTACTGTATATAAAGTTATTGTTGTTGTGCTGAGTTACTGTATATAAAGTTATTGTTGTTGCTGTGCTGAGTTACTATATATAAAGTTATTGTTGTTGCTGTGCTGAGTTACTGTATATAAAGTTATTGTTGTTGCTGTGCTGAGTTACTGTATATAAAGTTATTGTTGCTGTGCTGAGTTACTGTATATAAAGTTATTGTTGTTGCTGTGCTGAGTTACTGTATATAAAGTTATTGTTGCTGTGCTGAGTTACTGTATATAAAGTTATTGTTGTTGCTGTGCTGAGTTACTGTATATAAAGTTATTGTTGTTGCTGTGCTGAGTTACTATATATAAAGTTATTGTTGTTGCTGTGCTGAGTTACTGTGTATAAAGTTATTGTTGTTGCTGTGCTGAGTTACTGTATATAAAGTTATTGTTGTTGCTGTGCTGAGTTACTGTATATAAAGTTATTGTTGTTGCTGTGCTGAGTTACTATATATAAAGTTATTGTTGTTGCTGTGCTGAGTTACTGTATATAAAGTTATTGTTGTTGCTGTGCTGAGTTACTGTATATAAAGTTATTGTTGCTGTGCTGAGTTACTGTATATAAAGTTATTGTTGTTGCTGTGCTGAGTTACTGTATATAAAGTTATTGTTGTTGCTGTGCTGAGTTACTGTATATAAAGTTATTGTTGTTGCTGTGCTGAGTTACTGTATATAAAGTTATTGTTGTTGCTGTGCTGAGTTACTGTATATAAAGTTATTGTTGTTGCTGTGCTGAGTTACTATATATAAAGTTTTTGTTGTTGCTGTGCTGAGTTACTGTATATAAAGTTATTGTTGTTGCTGTGCTGAGTTACTGTATATAAAGTTATTGTTGTTGCTGTGCTGAGTTACTATATATAAAGTTATTGTTGTTGCTGTGCTGAGTTACTGTATATAAAGTTATTGTTGTTGCTGTGCTGAGTTACTGTATATAAAGTTATTGTTGTTGCTGTGCTGAGTTACTGTATATAAAGTTATTGTTGCTGTGCTGAGTTACTGTATATAAAGTTATTGTTGTTGCTGTGCTGAGTTACTGTTTATAAAGTTATTGTTGTTGCTGTGCTGAGTTACTATATATAAAGTTATTGTTGCTGTGCTGAGTTACTTTATATAAAGTTATTGTTGTTGCTGTGCTGAGTTACTATATATAAAGTTATTGTTGTTGCTGTGCTGAGTTACTATATATAAAGTTATTGTTGTTGCTGTGCTGAGTTACTATATATAAAGTTATTGTTGTTGTGCTGAGTTACTGTATATAAAGTTATTGTTGCTGTGCTGAGTTACTGTATATAAAGTTATTGTTGTTGCTGTGCTGAGTTACTGTATATAAAGTTATTGTTGTTGCTGTGCTGAGTTACTGTATATAAAGTTATTGTTGCTGTGCTGAGTTACTGTATATAAAGTTATTGTTGCTGTGCTGAGTTACTGTATATAAAGTTATTGTTGCTGTGCTGAGTTACTATATATAAAGTTATTGTTGTTGCTGTGCTGAGTTACTATAGTATATATAAAGTTATTGTTGTTGCTGTGCTGAGTTACTGTATATAAAGTTATTGTTGTTGCTGTGCTGAGTTACTATATATAAAGTTATTGTTGTTGCTGTGCTGAGTTACTGTATATAAAGTTATTGTTGTTGCTGTGCTGAGTTACTGTATATAAAGTTATTGTTGCTGTGCTGAGTTACTGTATATAAAGTTATTGTTGTTGCTGTGCTGAGTTACTGTATATAAAGTTATTGTTGCTGTGCTGAGTTACTGTATATAAAGTTATTGTTGTTGCTGTGCTGAGTTACTGTATATAAAGTTATTGTTGTTGCTGTGCTGAGTTACTATATATAAAGTTATTGTTGTTGCTGTGCTGAGTTACTGTGTATAAAGTTATTGTTGTTGCTGTGCTGAGTTACTGTATATAAAGTTATTGTTGTTGCTGTGCTGAGTTACTGTATATAAAGTTATTGTTGTTGCTGTGCTGAGTTACTATATATAAAGTTATTGTTGTTGCTGTGCTGAGTTACTGTATATAAAGTTATTGTTGTTGCTGTGCTGAGTTACTGTATATAAAGTTATTGTTGCTGTGCTGAGTTACTGTATATAAAGTTATTGTTGTTGCTGTGCTGAGTTACTGTATATAAAGTTATTGTTGTTGCTGTGCTGAGTTACTGTATATAAAGTTATCGTTGTTGCTGTGCTGAGTTACTGTATATAAAGTTATTGTTGTTGCTGTGCTGAGTTACTGTATATAAAGTTATTGTTGTTGCTGTGCTGAGTTACTGTATATAAAGTTATTGTTGTTGCTGTGCTGAGTTACTATATATAAAGTTTTTGTTGTTGCTGTGCTGAGTTACTGTATATAAAGTTATTGTTGTTGCTGTGCTGAGTTACTGTATATAAAGTTATTGTTGCTGTGCTGAGTTACTGTATATAAAGTTATTGTTGTTGCTGTGCTGAGTTACTGTATATAAAGTTATTGTTGTTGCTGTGCTGAGTTACTATATATAAAGTTATTGTTGCTGTGCTGAGTTACTGTATATAAAGTTATTGTTGTTGCTGTACTGAGTTACTATATATAAAGTTATTGTTGTTGCTGTGCTGAGTTACTATATATAAAGTTATTGTTGTTGATGTGCTGAGTTACTGTATATAAAGTTATTGTTGTTGCTGTGCTGAGTTACTGTATATAAAGTTATTGTTGTTGCTGTGCTGAGTTACTGTATATAAAGTTATTGTTGTTGCTGTGCTGTGTTACTGTATATAAAGTTATTGTTGTTGCTGTGCTGAGTTACTGTATATAAAGTTATTGTTGTTGTGCTGAGTTACTGTATATAAAGTTATTGTTGCTGTGCTGAGTTACTGTATATAAAGTTATTGTTGTTGCTGTGCTGAGTTACTGTATATAAAGTTATTGTTGTTGCTGTGCTGAGTTACTGTATATAAAGTTATTGTTGCTGTGCTGAGTTACTGTATATAAAGTTATTGTTGCTGTGCTGAGTTACTGTATATAAAGTTATTGTTGCTGTGCTGAGTTACTATATATAAAGTTATTGTTGTTGCTGTGCTGAGTTACTATAGTATATATAAAGTTATTGTTGTTGCTGTGCTGAGTTACTGTATATAAAGTTATTGTTGTTGCTGTGCTGAGTTACTATATATAAAGTTATTGTTGTTGCTGTGCTGAGTTACTGTATATAAAGTTATTATTGTTGCTGTGCTGAGTTACTGTATATAAAGTTATTGTTGTTGCTGTGCTGAGTTACTGTATATAAAGTTATTGTTGTTGCTGTGCTGAGTTACTATATATAAAGTTATTGTTGTTGCTGTGCTGAGTTACTGTATATAAAGTTATTGTTGTTGCTGTGCTGAGTTACTATATATAAAGTTATTGTTGTTGCTGTGCTGAGTTACTGTATATAAAGTTATTGTTGTTGCTGTGCTGAGTTACTGTATATAAAGTTATTGTTGTTGCTGTGCTGAGTTACTGTATATAAAGTTATTGTTGTTGCTGTGCTGAGTTACTGTATATAAAGTTATTGTTGCTGTGCTGAGTTACTATATATAAAGTTATTGTTGTTGCTGTGCTGAGTTACTGTATATAAAGTTATTGTTGTTGCTGTGCTGAGTTACTGTATATAAAGTTATTGTTGCTGTGCTGAGTTACTATATATAAAGTTATTGTTGTTGCTGTGCTGAGTTACTGTATATAAAGTTATTGTTGTTGCTGTGCTGATTTACTGTATATAAAGTTATTGTTGTTGCTGTGCTGAGTTACTATATATAAAGTTATTGTTGTTGCTGTGCTGAGTTACTGTATATAAAGTTATTGTTGTTGCTGTGCTGAGTTACTGTATATAAAGTTATTGTTGTTGCTGTGCTGAGTTACTGTATATAAAGTTATTGTTGTTGCTGTGCTGAGTTACTATATATAAAGTTATTGTTGCTGTGCTGAGTTACTGTATATAAAGTTATTGTTGTTGCTGTGCTGAGTTACTATATATAAAGTTATTGTTGTTGCTGTGCTGAGTTACTGTATATAAAGTTATTGTTGTTGCTGTGCTGAGTTACTGTATATAAAGTTATTGTTGTTGCTGTGCTGAGTTACTGTATATAAAGGTATTGTTGCTGTGCTGAGTTACTGTATATAAAGTTATTGTTGTTGCTGTGCTGAGTTACTGTATATAAAGTTATTGTTGTTGCTGTGCTGAGTTACTGTATATAAAGTTATTGTTGTTGCTGTGCTGAGTTACTGTATATAAAGTTATTGTTGTTGCTGTGCTGAGTTACTGTATATAAAGTTATTGTTGCTGTGCTGAGTTACTGTATATAAAGTTATTGTTGTTGCTGTGCTGAGTTACTATATATAAAGTTATTGTTGTTGCTGTGCTGAGTTACTGTATATAAAGTTATTGTTGTTGCTGTGCTGAGTTACTGTATATAAAGTTATTGTTGTTGCTGTGCTGAGTTACTGTATATAAAGTTATTGTTGCTGTGCTGAGTTACTGTATATAAAGTTATTGTTGTTGCTGTGCTGAGTTACTGTATATAAAGTTATTGTTGCTGTGCTGAGTTACTGTATATAAAGTTATTGTTGTTGCTGTGCTGAGTTACTGTATATAAAGTTATTGTTGTTGCTGTGCTGAGTTACTGTATATAAAGTTATTGTTGTTGCTGTGCTGAGTTACTGTATATAAAGTTATTGTTGTTGTTGTGCTGAGTTACTGTATATAAAGTTATTGTTGTTGTTGTGCTGAGTTACTATATATAAAGTTATTGTTGCTGTGCTGAGTTACTGTATATAAAGTTATTGTTGTTGCTGTGCTGAGTTACTGTATATAAAGTTATTGTTGCTGTGCTGAGTTACTGTATATAAAGTTATTGTTGTTGCTGTGCTGAGTTACTATATATAAAGTTATTGTTGTTGCTGTGCTGAGTTACTGTATATAAAGTTATTGTTGTTGCTGTGCTGAGTTACTGTATATAAAGTTATTGTTGTTGTTGTGCTGAGTTACTGTATATAAAGTTATTGTTGTTGCTGTGCTGAGTTACTGTATATAAAGTTATTGTTGCTGTGCTGAGTTACTGTATATAAAGTTATTGTTGTTGCTGTGCTGAGTTACTGTATATAAAGTTGTTGTTGTTGCTGTGCTGAGTTACTGTATATAAAGTTATTGTTGTTGCTGTGCTGAGTTACTGTATATAAAGTTATTGTTGTTGCTGTGCTGAGTTACTATATATAAAGTTATTGTTGTTGCTGTGCTGAGTTACTATATATAAAGTTATTGTTGTTGCTGTGCTGAGTTACTGTATATAAAGTTATTGTTGTTGCTGTGCTGAGTTACTGTATATAAAGTTATTGTTGTTGCTGTGCTGAGTTACTGTATATAAAGTTATTGTTGTTGCTGTGCTGAATTACTGTATATAAAGTTATTGTTGTTGCTGTGCTGAGTTACTGTATATAAAGTTATTGTTGCTGTGCTGAGTTACTGTATATAAAGTTATTGTTGTTGCTGTGCTGAGTTACTGTATATAAAGTTATTGTTGTTGCTGTGCTGAGTTACTGTATATAAAGTTATTGTTGTTGCTGTGCTGAGTTACTATATATAAAGTTATTGTTGTTGCTGTGCTGAGTTACTGTATATAAACTTATTGTTGTTGCTGTGCTGAGTTACTATATATAAAGTTATTGTTGTTGCTGTGCTGAGTTACTGTATATAAAGTTATTGTTGTTGTGCTGAGTTACTGTATATAAAGTTATTGTTGTTGCTGTGCTGAGTTACTGTATATAAAGTTATTGTTGCTGTGCTGAGTTACTGTATATAAAGTTATTGTTGTTGCTGTGCTGAGTTACTGTATATAAAGTTATTGTTGTTGCTGTGCTGAGTTACTGTATATAAAGTTATTGTTGTTGCTGTGCTGAGTTACTGTATATAAAGTTATTGTTGTTGCTGTGCTGAGTTACTGTATATAAAGTTATTGTTGTTGCTGTGCTGAGTTACTGTATATAAAGTTATTGTTGCTGTGCTGAGTTACTATATATAAAGTTATTGTTGTTGCTGTGCTGAGTTACTGTATATAAAGTTATTGTTGCTGTGCTGAGTTACTATATATAAAGTTATTGTTGTTGCTGTGCTGAGTTACTGTATATAAAGTTATTGTTGTTGCTGTGCTGAGTTACTGTATATAAAGTTATTGTTGTTGCTGTGCTGAGTTACTGTATATAAAGTTATTGTTGTTGCTGTGCTGAGTTACTGTATATAAAGTTATTGTTGTTGCTGTGCTGAGTTACTGTATATAAAGTTATTGTTGTTGCTGTGCTGAGTTACTGTATATAAAGTTATTGTTGTTGCTGTGCTGAGTTACTGTATATAAAGTTATTGTTGTTGCTGTGCTGAGTTACTGTATATAAAGTTATTGTTGCTGTTCTGAGTTACTGTATATAAAGTTATTGTTGTTGCTGTGCTGAGTTACTGTATATAAAGTTATTGTTGTTGCTGTGCTGAGTTTCTGTATATAAAGTTATTGTTGCTGTGCTGAGTTACTATATATAAAGTTATTGTTGTTGCTGTGCTGAGTTACTGTATATAAAGTTATTGTTGCTGTGCTGAGTTACTATATATAAAGTTATTGTTGTTGCTGTGCTGAGTTACTGTATATAAAGTTATTGTTGTTGCTGTGCTGAGTTACTGTATATAAAGTTATTGTTGTTGCTGTGCTGAGTTACTGTATATAAAGTTATTGTTGTTGCTGTGCTGAGTTACTGTATATAAAGTTATTGTTGTTGCTGTGCTGAGTTACTGTATATAAAGTTATTGTTGTTGCTGTGCTGAGTTACTGTATATAAAGTTATTGTTGTTGCTGTGCTGAGTTACTGTATATAAAGTTATTGTTGTTGCTGTGCTGAGTTACTGTATATAAAGTTATTGTTGTTGCTGTGCTGAGTTACTGTATATAAAGTTATTGTTGTTGCTGTGCTGAGTTACTGTATATAAAGTTATTGTTGTTGCTGTGCTGAGTTACTGTATATAAAGTTATTGTTGCTGTGCTGAGTTACTGTATATAAAGTTATTGTTGTTGCTGTGCTGAGTTACTGTATATAAAGTTATTGTTGTTGCTGTGCTGAGTTACTGTATATAAAGTTATTGTTGTTGCTGTGCTGAGTTACTGTATATAAAGTTATTGTTGCTGTGCTGAGTTACTGTATATAAAGTTATTGTTGTTGCTGTGCTGAGTTACTGTATATAAAGTTATTGTTGCTGTGCTGAGTTACTGTATATAAACTTTATAAAGTTATTGTTGTTTTCATTACAGATAATGATTGTGATGCTGCTGTCACTGTTCCTAGTCCTGCTCTGCACTGGTAAGTTAATTATGATGTATAGTGATGTAAAATCTGTTAAAGATCAAACACATTTGTGCTAATAATACACAGAAATATGCAATGACACCAATTGACCTTCCTGAATTCCTGGATTAAAATAAATTCAATATACAAATGTTGTTACATACATAGAAGAATTTGACACCACAATATTCCCACATCAGTATAATAGAAGCCTCACATCACTGGGGGAACTCTCCTCCCTGATCTATATAATTATGTGGCTTTCTGCTGCCCCCATTCCCCTCCTCACATCATGTCACTGCCCCAGCCACATGCAGCCCTGTCCTCACTAACGCCTCACTCATCTCCGGATATACTCTGTGCTGCTGGGGGCCCTGCTCCTCCCACTATAGAACTCTCAGTCTGTGGCTTTCTGCTGCCTCCATTCCCCTCCTCACATCATGTCACTGCCCCTGCCACATGCAGCCCTGTCCTCACTAATGCCTCACTCATCTCCTGATATACTCTGTGCTGCTGGGGGCCCTGCTCCTCCCACTATAGAACTCTCAGTCTGTGGCTTTCTGCTGCCTCCATTCCCCTCCTCACATCATATCACTGTCCCTGTCACATGCAGCTCTGTCCTCACTAAAACAACATTCATCTCCTGATATACTCTGTGTTGCTCGGGGACCCTGTTCCTCCCACTATATAACTCTGTGACTGGGGCTTGTTGGAGGGGCCCGGCAGTGGCCCGGGTCCGACGCAGCAGCAGCAGCAGCAGTCTCCTCTCCTCTACCTGTGGGGGGAAGCGATCACACTGATCGCACCCCACTTGGATATGTGCCAGGCTAAGGGGCTCACAGCACCCCGCTCCCCAGCGCACTCGCTACAGGTAGGTTTTTTCTTTTCTTAGAGGACGTGGCCACACCACCTGCAAATAGGCCACGCCCCCTTCCCCATGGCCGGCTCTCTACGGCCCTGTCAACATGTTTATTATGACGACAATGTGCATGTCGACAGCCAGAATGTTAACATAGCATTTTTCACTATTTTACCCAAACCTTAGCACTAAAATGCTATGTTGACATTTTGGGGTCTATGGCCCTGATTCAGAGCCGGACGCTCTGACAGAGCGCTCGCTCTGAATCTGGGCGTCTTTCTTTTTTTTTTATGGAGCGGCCTCCTGGCCACTCGCATTGCTGTGGGTTGCCGTCTGTAAAGTGACAGTTAGGAGCTGATTGGTTGGTACTTTTATATCTCTCCACTTTACCTCTCTCCAAGGCTTAGTACATTTTAGCATTATGACAGGATACCATTTGTAAGCACTCGTGTGTGTAGGCAGCAAACACACTTACTGCAGTTATTTACCTTTCGTTTCAGGAGCCTCTCAGGAAAATATGCAAGGGACGGCGTTTGTCTCTGGTGCGGCCGAGCTGAAGTGCAATTTCAACAATCCAAAAAATATCTCTTTGAAATTATTAACTCTCTACTGGCAAATAGGTAACGAGGTGGTCTACGTCCTGACAAACGGGGAGGAGGAGAAGAGCAGAATTGATGAAAAACACAAGCACCGCACAATGTTCTTGCATCCTAACGGCGACCTGACAATGTACAACATAACTTTCCATGATAGGAATGACTATACCTGCCACGTATTCTCAAATAACATACGGAGCAAATGGCTAGATGTAGAACACACATCTACTTTCCAGCTCCACGTCATTGGTACGTCTTCTGTTCAACATGTTACCTGAACCGTTATACAATACAAAAACTTTATCATTAGTATAGTAGTAATGCTTTATTATGGCAGCTGAGTCCTATCCAAGTCACTGACAGCTCAGTACAACCACCTTGTTATAGTAAAGAAGTCTAAGCCATTATAGGATTATTCTCTGCTGACTGTAAATTATACAGAGGATTTCCATGACCACGTCATAGGTTCAGGAATCCAAAGTGCCTTGAAATATCTGTGATAATGTATGTGATGGGAAAATGATTCTGTGTAATGTCATAAGGTGCATACACGCACACAACGATTTTTTGAACGATTGTCGATAACGATATCGTTTATCGTTCAATCGTTGAAAAAATCGGTTACTTTCTGAGTTAAAACGATGAACGATTATCGTTCATGTGCGTTCACGTTTGTAGTCTGTAGTTCAGTCAGACTGACCAACTGAACGATTTTCATTAAGGGAATATGCAAAAAATCGTTTGTAGCTCAAAAAAAAATCGTTCATTACACTTTAAAAAATCTGACAGATAATCTGACAGAAAATCGTTCATAAAATCGTTCATAAAATCGTTGGTAACAAAATCGTGTGTGTGTGTGTGTGCAGCTTTATGAATAATGGAGGTATTTTAAGCAATGACATCAGAACTCACTATGCACACCGATGTACAGTATGGCCTGATTCAGAGCCGAGTGCAATCCGCACGCAAGTGATGACGATTAAGTAGTCGAGCGACTATTTGCAATTCGCCATGCACCGTAATCTCTGAAAACCCCTACGGCGCATGCGTTACACAGAGCGCACGGGATTCGTTCGGCATCCCGGTGGTCAGGATGTCGATGGTTACATTACCGGTGCCAGAATACAGACGCTGGTCAGAATTCCGGTGCCAGCATCCCTACCGCCAGGATGCTGAAGGTAAGTAGCGGGGTGGGGGAGAGGGTTAGGGTTAAGCACTAGGGGGAGGGTTAGGTACTAAGGGGGAGGGTTAGGTTTAGGGTGCGGGGAGGTGGAGGTTAGGTTTAGACACTATGGGGGGAGGTTAGGAATAGGTACCAAAGAGGAAGGGTTAGGGTAGGGAGAGGGGGAGGGTTAGCATCAGAGCCGTAACTAGACTTTTTGGTGCCCTGTGCCAGAAAGAGCATTGGCGCCCCCCTCATTTTTCAAAGGGACATAATGCACCCAAAAAAGGGAAATGGCCTCATGGGGAAGGGCCAGGGAAGAGATAGGGGAGGCCAGGAGATGCTGGGGATGATATAAGAGGAAGCTACAAGCAAGAATGAAAACAGAAATTTGACAGACCCAAACAGCGCCCCCAGACCTATGGTGCCCTGTGCGATGGCACTGGCCGCACTACCCTAGCTATGGCCCTGGTTAGCATACCAACCAACAAGTGTCGGTAATTTAACCCAGTCAGGATCCTGACTGTCAGTATTTCATATCCGATCCCAGAGCACACGTACAAAGGTGATGTTGCGATTGGTACAGACGATATCAGAAAGGTGGAGGGAAAGTGGTGGGCGTGACTGGGAGGGTGTCTAGTAGTGCACACAGAAATGGACTGTTCAAAAGGTGTTATGGGAGTGTCACGGGCGTATCAGTGCACGGACGTACATCTGCAAGCATAGTTGGCGGTGGTGAGATGGAGACACTGCACCTACGAAAGGGCTGGTGGTCGTTTTGATGGTTTGACCATCAAAGGACGCACCAATCGGTATTACAACAAGCACGAGCGCTAAAGGTGGGCATCACAGTCCTTGAACATTCAGCCACACGGTTCTACACAGGGGAAGAGGTTTGTAGGCCATTTATATAAACGGACGACCGCCAATAGACACTGCTGCAGGCACTTTTGCACACAAATCAGAATCAGGGCCACTATTTGCAGAGGTTCATACATAAGTAAACATCTCTTGTGGGTTATGTTTTGAATATGTAGGTTGGCGAAATCTTCACAAAATTTGAAACACTGGGCCTGATTCAGACCCGCTCGCGAGCGCACTCGCAAGCGGGTAGATGGTCCCCCACTGCGCATGCGCGAGACCCGGCCAGCGACGGGCGCTCCGTCGCTACGGGTCTCGCACCAAAGCGGGGCAGCTGTCGATTGTGATTGACAGCTTGCCCCATTTTGGAGGCGGGCAGGGGGGTGGCTGGCCAAACGGAGTCGTTCCCGAAGGAACGCCTGCTGCCGTTTGGGGGCGGCCCCACTGACATCACGAGTGATGTCAGTGGAGAGCTTCCGGCTCTATTAGAGCCGAAAGCTCACTGGGGCTTGCGGGAACGAAACCCTACCACAAGGGTCTCGTTGCAAGCCCCGATGGTCGTGACCATCACGACCATCACCTGGTCACCCACAGCTATGCGAGCAGCCAGGAGACCGTCTTAAAAAAAAAACAGGGACGCCCTGATTCAGAGCGAGCGCAGACCACTTTATTCACTCTGGAACAAAAAAGTTCATGACCTAGGGAGAGCAGTTCCAACACCACTGACAGCAAAAGAGAACTTTATAGCCTTCAACTCTAAGTTATGGGCCATTACTTGCCAACTGGACACCCCAGACACCAGAGGAGGTAAACTAGATCCCCAGTACAGGTTGGCATCCATGTTACTGTCTACCCCCAATCAGCACCAGAAAGATAGGTTTAGCACTAGTCAAAGTGCTATAATGTTCCCTCTACCCCACATGGCTCATGATAAGGCAGGTAGACATTGACGTGGCTCCACATTGCTCCTGAAAGACATTCCCCAGATTTGGAGAGGGTTATTTAACTATTATTATTCCAGCACTAAACCCCTGAAGGTGGAGGCAGGAAGGGTGGAGACTGTAGTAAAATCTCGGACCACAAGGCATCAGGTTAGGGCATCAGGTAAGATCAGGCTAATGCCCCCAGCAGCAGAGGCTCTCAGATTTGTTCTTGTGAAATGTGCTCTAGATTCCTGATAAATTCTTGAACATCCAACTACTGTCAACTAAAATGCTTAAATTTGATTAATGTGAACAGGCCCAACAATGCTTATACAGATACTTTGAACATTGGGCCTGATTCAGATGGGCCTGATTCAGAGACGTTCGTAAGCGGCCGCTCGTTCGCTCTGAGCGATGTTTGTCCAACTGCGCATGCGTATGGATCGTTATACGCATGCGCGAACCAGTCAGTGCGGTCGACATTCATGCGCTCGCAAAATAGCGAATGCCTGATAATTTGAGTGACAGAAAGAGGCGTATGTGGGTGGTTACGGGGGAAGGTGCTTGAAAACGGTTAGTGGAGATCCGAACGCAGGCATGCTTAAAGGTCAAAACAGGCGTTTTATGGGTGTGCATAATTAAAACAGCAGCGTCATTGACCACGTCACTGGGTTATTTTATAGCCAGAACTGCTCGCAAAATTGTGGTAGGAAAAACCAACCCCAAGAATAGCGAGCAGTTCATACCCTGGTCGATGTACTCGATTAATCTAATAAATAGCGGACATGACATAGGATGCGAGCGGCCAGGGGGCGTATTTTTTCAAAAAACGACCGCAAGTTTGGTTCGCTCGTTCAGACCTAGAGGCGTGAACAGACCGCAAAGAGCGAACGGTTCATTTGAATAGCCACCCCTATTTTCTGGACGACCGAGCGCTAATTGCGTCCGGCTCTGAATCAGGCCCATTGTTTTTTTTTTTTCCATGTGGATGGCAAACTTCACATCACAGTATGCTTGCTATTCAGCTTAAAACTGCTATACAATGTAGATATTTAAACTCAGATGGGCAATATTTTATCATTTATATTACAGATGTTTTTTTAAATTCTTTATTTATACCCCTTTCAGACAGGAATCCAAATTACCGGGTTAAATATTTCAACCCGGTAATTTGGTGATTTACACGGGACTTTTTTCTGTCTGAAAGGGTCATCCCGTGTCTAAATTCCCGGGAATTCAACTGCGAAATTGAACTTTAATCTAGAAATTTGAACTCCAAATTAATCTGACTCAAAATTCCTGATTAGACCACAAACTAACTGAAGGCTCCTCAGCCAGTCAGATGAAATAATTCTAGAATCTCTTCTCAACACTAAAGTGGGCCACCAGGTTGAAATGACAAGATTGCACCTTGGTGGCAAATTGTAATGTAATAAAAATATACTCACTCAGAGACTTATGGAATGCCGATAGTTATGCAGATCAACCGATTTTTAACCATTGCGCATGTTTAACCAGGGCACGCAAGGGCAGTTATTGGTTTGCGATTATTGGTTTGCGATTATGCACACACAGCAGATTCATTCGCAAAGTGATTGACAGGTAATTTGGGGGAGGTAATGGGGGAACTAGGTAAACGGAGGAGTGTCGCGAGCGTTTAAACTCAGTTTCATGGGCGTGTGTAAATTGGCCATTGCAATTTCTTTTGCAGCATGAGGGCTCTCAGCATGTCAGGAGAGACGCAGTGTCTGAGACAAGTCAGACTTCACTCAGAAGCTGCGTGGCTGCCCGATCTGTGTTAATGCTCCCGATATTTACGCTGATGCATGAGGTCGGACAGATGTGAGAAGGCAGCAGTGGGCGTCCCTATGCTCAGAGAGAGAGTTTGAAAGACATTAGCATACTTTTGCTAATGTGATCCATAAGAATGGCAGTTCCTATTGCATTAGCGGAAATATTGGAATCAGGCCCTCAGTAAACATCCCCTCACTGGATACATACTGTAGCTTCAATTAAAGTACAGGAATTGCCAAAAATTGCAGCACACAAAGGAAATATATTGCAATTAATGGCTGGAATTTGTAGATAATAAGTACCCAAGTTATATATAGTCCCTCCCTCCCTCCAGGAGGGAGTGGAATGCCTGCATACAGTGGGGGGCGTGGCCAGGCAATGACTCCATATTGGGGGCGGGGCCAGGGCGTGACCGCACAATCACATCATCGTGGCCCAGCCCCCTCTTCACAATGCCGAAAATAGAGGCATTGTGAAGCAGGGGGCGGAGCCACGATGACGCGATTCGTGTTGAATCCCCAAGCCCCCCGCTGCAGGGATTTCTAGTAGTAGTCCGGGGGGGCAGGCGGTAGCCGGGAGGCTTGCCTGCCTTTCCAAGAGGGTTGGGAGTGGTACCCGATATTCGGGAGGGTAGACAAGCCTGTATATAGTACATTTTATTTTTTTAATTTCAACATTTCTAAATAAACGTGCATGCTTCCATTTCCCCCATTTGGGCGTGAATACAAATCTACTTGTGACAAACAAGGACGACATACAGTGTAAAGTGGTTTTTCTAACACTGCTCTGCTGCTTTTAGCTACTTGAATAAATGGGTGTGTTTTTCACATTTGCGAACAATCGGACGCAGTCATCACTATCAACTTTACACTTACTCCAGGGTCTGAGGTACCGTAAGTCAGACCCCTTCAGAAGGCTGCGTTGGCAACTTTCGGCAGCCATGTTTGTCTTAACTTGAGAATACATGCCCAGACCATGCCCTTACTGTACTTTTATTGCGGTTTTCATCCTTCATGCACCCTTCCCACGATTCCATGCCCATTGCAGCCTCAGGGGGTCATTCAGACCCGGTCGCAAGCACCGATGTGCTCGCAACCGGGTCTATGGGTGGCCCTGCGAACTCCAGAGCTCGCTACAAAAGGGGCGGCTGTCGATGTTGATCGACAGCTCGCCCCTTTTTGTAGGCGGGCTGGGGGGGTGGTTTCCAAAACGGAGGCGTTCCTTTAGGAACGCCTACCGTTTTGTGGACGGCCGCACTGACATCATCAGTGATGTCAGTGGGGAATTTCCTGCTCGATCAGAGCAGGAAGCTCCCTGGGGCTTGCGAGCGCCCAGACCCAACCTTAGGGTCTGGTCGCAAGCCCCGATGGTCGCGATGGTGATCACCATCGCGACCATCACCCTGGTCGCTAGCTAAGCTGCGGGTGGTAACACACATCTTAGCTAGCGACCAGGAGGCCGCACCAAAAAAACAAGCGCCCGCCCTCATTCAGAGAGAGCGATCACTTCTTGCGATCGCCTCTGAATGAGGCCCTCAGTCTCGTCCTTCTAATCGCAAAGAGTTGCAAGTAAGGCGTGAGAGAAAAAAGACAGATTGCGAAAAGCCACTTATGCGCAGTGCAGAATATCTCAGAGTTGAGATAGAATAAAAGTCTCAACCTACATTTGCGACTGACACTGAATAATTCCCTATATGCATATTCTTCTAAGCTGAGTTGTTTGCATATAGGCGAGCGGATTACCCACTGTTTGTACGCTTGGTTTGATTCCGTCATCATTAGGCTGCACTTGTACCAGTCCTGTCCCGGATGCAAATGATGCATCAGAAATATGTAAATTTATTTATGCTTCTGGGAAACTCTGTCTATCACACAGTTCCATCAATGGGCGGAATTCAATTGTTTTCGCGGCCCGCATCTCCCGTCTAAAGTGACAGGAGTTCGCGGGCCGCTATGCAATTGTTCCAGATTTTAGTGCTGATCCGCCCAAGTGGTCGGGTTTAGCCGCGTAAAGCAGCTAAACACGACCAAAGTGCTGGGCGCGATCGCGAAAAGTGATGTTTGGGCGCCCAAACATGTCACTTCACACATTTCAGCTCTCACCTACATTTCAGCTCGCAGCCCCTTGGGCTGTGAGCTGAAATGTAGCGATGGCAGCTGATCGTGCCCAACAGGACCAAGAATTGAATAGCTAAGTCGGGCGCGATGGGGACAGGAATCAATTGAATTCCGCCCAATTTGCCCTCTCTGAACATTACCTATGGGCGTGATTCAGCGGTGGGCGCAGTTGAGAGAATGCATGTTAGGAGCAATAATACGCAAACTGCGTATGCACGAAAAACAGAGTGGAGACTGAGAGGTGACCTAAAGTCATCGCAAAGAGAGGAGGTGTCATGGACGTGTAGCGGCATGCAGCTGCGATCTCGTTTGCAGCACCGCAGCCACAGCGGCCATTTGATAAGAAAGTTACAACGGAGTCTCTGCGCCAGGCAGGGGGGGCAACCCGGGTCAATGTTGCGGCTAATGGTGCATTAATGGAGGGGAGATCGGATCCACCAGCACGCAGCTTGAGCAGAGCACATATAAGAAAAGTGGGCATCGAAGGGTTTGCTCGGTCCGTCGCACTGAAGAACACAAGGGGAATGCTTAAATTGGCATTTACGTAACAGCCGCGCGTGATCTGTGTGGAATCACGCTCTACGTTAAAACCTTCAGCCACAAGATGCCCTCAGTAAACCCATGTACAGTACATTTAGCTTTGCACAACCCCAAAAATGCAGGGTTGCCTACCCTCCCGATTCGGGCAGGAGCCTCCCGATAAACGGGTGCAGCTCCCGCCCCCCCGGAAAGGCAGGCAAGCCTCCTGCATGCCGCCGATCCCCTGTCTCCCCCCCATCAGTACCTGATAAACCCCCTTCAGCGGGGGGCCGCTGACGCGATTCGCGTAATTTTGGCCCCGCCCCCTGCTTCACAATGCCTGTATTTCGGCATTGCGTAGCGGGGGCGGGGCCAAAAGACGCGATCACGTGGCCCCGCCCCCTGTCACACCTGAAAACGACCTTCAGCCCCCTGTTCTGCCGATCTGGCTGCTCCCTCCCGGAAGGAGTAGCCAGATAGTCGGCAAGTATGCAAAAATGCTCATAGCACACAGTTATCAATTATCTAAGCTATACTACAGCCACAATGAAAGAGGCACTGCCAATGCTTCCAGCTATGATGCCTTATACACTACTTACTACTGGGGGCACTATTACAAGGGGCACTATTACAATGAGCTATTGGTGTGGTCTGTGGACAGTCCTGTTAGTTGTTCATAGTCTCATGAATATTTATATTTGCCCAGAACGTTGCTAACCTTCTAAAAAAAAGGTAAAACTATAACACTCAAAAGATTAGACATATGTTTATTTATAATTTGTCTGTTTGCTTAATGTGTAGTGTATACAGCTATCATTACCTTCCATTGTGTCATTCTGCACCTATGCTACCAAATTCCCCAATCGTTTATTAACACCATGCGACCTTGGTTTACAGCTAACTTCAGTGATCCAGAAATTAAATGCGGTTCCGTATCAACTTTAAAAAAATTTACTCAGGGAGAGACTGTAAACATGCACTGCTCATCAGGAAATGGTTTTCCAAAGCCTGAGAGAATGTTCTGGAAAGTTTCTGATGAAAATGGAACAAAGCCTTTTTACCCAACAAATGACATTATCGATATCAGATCAGCCTTCAACATCTCTAGCAACCTGACGTGGAAGGTGGACTACAATATAAACATCACCTGTGTCCTGCTGACTCAGCATGCGGAATTATATTCAAAAGCACTGGAAATAGGTGGGTGTTAAATGTTTTATTGTTTGTATTACCTTATTGCAGGGCTCGACAAATTTTGGTAAAATCTAGGAGCCATCTTCAAAGTTTAGGAGCCAGACCATCGTCCATTACCAAAATTAGGAAAGCTTGTATAGGCCACCACACATGACCTTTCAGTGCTCCTCAACCTAGTATTAGTACCCCCTGTAATAGTGCCCCCAGTAGTAAACCCCCTGTAATAGTGCCCCCAGTAGTAAGCCCCCTGGAATAGTGTCCCCAGTAGTAAGCCCCTTGTAAAAGTGCCCCCAGTAGTAAGCCCCTTGTAATAGTGCCCCCAGTAGTAAGCTCCCTGTAATAGTGCCCCAGTAGTAAGCCCCTTGTAAAAGATCCCCCAATAGTAAGCCCCTTGTAATAGTGCCCCCAGTAGTAAGCTCCCTGTAATAGTGCCCCCAGTAGTAAGCCCCTTGTAATAGTGCCCCCAGTAGTAAGCTCCTTCTAAAAGATCCCCCAGTAGTAAGCCCCTTGTAATAGCGCCCCCAGTAGTAAGCTCCCTGTAATAGTGCCCCCAGTAGTAAGCTCCCTGTAAAAGATCTCCCAGTAGGAAGCCCCTTGTAATAGTGCCCCCAGTAGTAAGCTCCCTGTAATAGTGCCCCCAGTAGTAAGCTCCCTGTAATAGTGCCCCCAGTAGGAAGCCCCCTGTAGTAGTGCCCCTAGTAGTAAGCCCCTTAAAATAATGCCCCCAGTAGTAAGCCCCCTGTATTAGTGCCCCCAGTAGTAAGTCCTCTCTAATAATGCCCCCAGTAGTAAACCCCCTCTAATAATGCCCCCTGTAATAAGCCCCTTGTAATAGTGCCCCCAGTAGTAAGCCCCCTCTAATAGTACCCCCAGTATTAGTGCCCCCAGTAGTAAGCCCCCTGTAATAGTGCCCCCCAGTAGTAAGCCCCTTGTAATAGTGCCCCCAGTAGTAAGCCCCCTCTAATAGTACTCCCAGTATTAGTACCCCCAGTAGTCAGCTCCCTGCAATAGTACCCCCAGTACTAAGCCCAGTCTAATAGTGCCCCTAGTACTAAGCCCCCTCTAAGTGTGCCGTGCACATACACAAAAATAACCCAGAATACTCACCTTAGGCCAGGATCCTGCGTCCGCTGCCGTCTGCCGCTCTTCAGAACTATGACATGACACTCATGACTTCTCTCCCACAGTGCCCGAGGGCGGAGCCAGACGCTGGAGCTCAGGAGTGAGCTCTGGCTGCAGCTGCGGGGAGTCGGGTGCCGCTGGTAAAATTTCAGCGGGCGCCCGACAAATGGAGCTTCTCTGCGATGGCGGTGGGGGGTTGGCCTGGAAATCCTGGTCGCCAGGTCTAAAATCTTAGTTTCCATGGCGACCTGGCGCCCGGGATTTGTCAAGCCCTGCCTTATTGCTTGCTGTCTGCTTTTTGCTCTAATTGTGCTCACACATTATACAGTATATACATTATAAATGCAAACATATATACAGTATAATGCACAGTATATGTATTGGATCTATTATATGTCATCAGAAGCTGCTCCTACTCTCTATGATGAGCGAGGCTGAAGCTGCCGAGAGAGAGGCGGAGGAGGGAGGCCCGGCCGGCCAGGTCCCAGCACCTGCACAATGGATCTGGCAGGCGCTGGGACCATGTGCACACAAGCAGTGGTGGCAGTGGCGGAACTAGAGAGTGGTGGGCCCAGGTGCAAGAATATGCTTTGGGCCCCCCCCCTCCCGCTCATTCCTGGCACCCCGCACCCCAACATTTATTCACCACCCCTCACTGCCCCCCCCAGTAATTAAATCCAGTATCTGTCCTGCTGCTCAGCGTTGTTTTTTCACCACCCCTCACTGCCCCCCCAGTCAGTAAATCCAGTCTATCCAGCCCCAGCGTGTCAGCCTAATTCTCTCTCCCCAGTCCCAGGGTGTGTCCCAGCCCCAGTGTGTCAGCCTCATTCTCCCTCCATCCCCAGCGTATCTCTGCCTCGTTCTTCCCCCCAGCGTGTGTCCCGGAACGTCAGACTCTTCCCCCTAGCCCCAGTGTGTCTCAGCCTCTTTCCCCCCCAGCATGTGTCTCAGCCTCTTCCCCCCCAGCATGTGTCTCAGCCTCTCCCTCTCCCAGTGTGTGTCTCAGCCTCTCCCTCCCCCAGTGTGTGTCTCAGCCTCTTTCCTCCCCAACGTGTGTCTCAGCCTCTTTCCTCCCCAACATGTGTCTCAGCCTCTTTCCTCCCCAACGTGTCTCAGCCTCTTTCCTCCCCAACGTGTGTCTCAGCCTCTTCCCCCCCAGTGTGTGTCTCAGCCTCTTTCCTCCCCAACGTGTGTCTCAGCTTTTTCCCCCCCCCAGTGTGTGTCTCAGCCTCTCTTCCCCCCCAGCATGTCTCAGCCTCTTTCCCTCCCCCCAGCATGTCTCAGCCTCTTTCCCTCCCCCCCAGCATGTCTCAGCCTCTTTCCCTTCCCCCCAGCATGTGTCTCAGATTCTTCCCCCCCCAGTGTGTGTCTCAGCCTCTTTCCCCCCCCAGCATGTCTCAGCCTCTTTCCCTCACCCCCAGCATGTCTCAGCCTCTTTCCTCCCCCGACATGTGTCTCAGCCTCTTTCCCTTCCCCCAGCATGTCTCAGCCTCTTTCCCTTCCCCCAGCATGTCTCAGCATCTTTCCCCCACCAGCGTGTCTCAGCCTCTTTCCCTCCCCCCAGCATGTCTCAGCCTCTTTCCCTCCCCCCCAGCGTGTCTCAGCCTCTTTCCCTCCCCCCCAGCGTGTCTCAGCCTCTTTCCCTTCCCCCAGCATGTCTCAGCCTCTTTCCCTCCCCCCCAGCATGTCTCAGCCTCTCCCTCCCCCAGTGTGTGTCTCAGCCTCTTTCCTCCCCAACGTGTGTCTCAGCCTCTTTCCTCCCCAACGTGTGTCTCAGCTTCTTCCCCCCCCAGTGTGTGTCTCAGCCTCTTTTCCCCCCCAGCATGTCTCAGCCTCTTTCCCTCCCTCCCAGCATGTCTCAGCCTCTTTCCCTTCCCCCCAGCATGTGTCTCAGATTCTTTCCCCCCCCAGTGTGTGTCTCAGCCTCTTTCCCTCCCCCCCAGCATGTCTCAGCCTCTTTCCTCCCCCGACATGTGTCTCAGCCTCTTTCCACCTCAGCGTGTCTCAGCCTCTTTCCCTCCCCCCAGCATGTCTCAGCCTCTTTCCCTCCCCCTCAGCGTGTCTCAGCCTCTTTCCCTCCCCCCCAGCATGTCTCAGCCTCTTTCCCTCCCCCCCAGCGTGTCTCAGCCTCTTTCCCTTTCCCCCAGCGTGTCTCAGCCTCTTTCCCTTCCCCCCAGTGTGTCTCAGCCTCTTCCCCCCCAGCGTGTCTCAGCCTCATTCCCCCCCAGCGTGTGTCTCAGCCTCTTTCCTCCCCCGACATGTGTCTCAGCCTCTTTCCCTCCCCCCCAGCATGTCTCAGCCTCTTTCCCTCCCCCCCAGCGTGTCTCAGCCTCTTTCCCTTTCCCCCAGCGTGTCTCAGCCTCTTTCCCTTCCCCCCAGTGTGTCTCAGCCTCTTCCCCCCCAGCGTGTCTCAGCATCCTTCCCCCACCAGCGTGTCTCAGCCTCTTTCCCTTCCCCCCAGCGTATCTCAGCCTTCCCTCCCCCCCAGAATGTCTCAACCTCTTTCCTCCCCCGACATGTGTCTCAGCTTCTTCCCCCCCCCCCCAGCATGTGCCTCAGCCTCTTCCCCCCCAGCGTGTGTCTCAGCCCAGTGCCGGAACTAGAGTGGTGGGCCCAGGTGCAAGAATATGCTTTGGGCCCCCCCCCACCCCGCTCATTCCTGGCACCCGGCACCCTAACAATTTTTCACCACCCCTCACTCCCCCCAGTCAGTAAATCTAGTCTGTCCAGCCCCAGTGTGTGAGCCTCATTCTCTCCCCGAACCCCAGTGTGTGAGCCTTATTCTCTCTCCCCAGTCCCAGGCTGTATACCAGCCCCAGCGTGTCTCTGCCTCATTCTTCCCCCCAGCATGTCCCAGCACCAGCATGTCAGAATCTTCCCCCCAGCCCCAGCGTGTCTCAGCCTTTCCCCCCCCCAGCGTGTCTCAGCCTCTTTCCCTCCCCCCAGCTTGTCTCAGCCTCTTTCCCCCCAGCGTGTGTCTCAGCCTCTTCCCCCCCAGCGTGTGTCTCAGCCTCTTTCCCCCCCAGCATGTGTGTCTCAGCCTCTTTCCCTCCCCCCCAGCGTGTCTCAGTATTCCCTCCCCCCCAGCATGTCTCAGCCTCTTTCCCTCCCCCCCAGCATGTCTCAGCCTCTTTCCCTCCCCCCCAGCTTGTCTCAGCCTCTTCCCCCCCAGCGTTCTTTCCCCCACCAGCGTGTCTCAGCCTCTTTCCCTCCCTCCCAGCATGTCTCAGCTCTCTTTCCCTCCCCCCCAGCGTGTCTCAGCCTCTTTCCCTCCCCCCAGCTTGTCTCAGCCTCTTTCCCTCCCCCCAGCTTGTCTCAGCCTCTTTCCTCCCCCAGCGTGTGTCTCAGCCTCTTCCCTCCCCCCCAGCATGTCTCAGCTCTCTTTCCCTCCCCCCCAGCGTGTCTCAGCCTCTTTCCCTCCCCCCCAGCATGTCTCAGCCTCTTTCCCTCCCCCCAGCTTGTCTCAGCCTCTTTCCTCCGCCAGCGTGTGTCTCAGCCTCTTCCCTCCCCAGCGTTCTTTCCCCCCAGCGTGTCTCAGCCTCTTTCCCTCCCTCCCAGCATGTCTCAGCTCTCTTTCCCTCCCTCCCCAGCGTGTCTCAGTCTCTTTCCCTCCCCCCAGCTTGTCTCAGCCTCTTTCCTCCCCCAGCGTGTGTCTCAGCCTCTTCCCTCCCCCCCAGCATGTCTCAGCCTCTTTCCCTCCCCCCCAGCATGTCTCGGCCTCTTTCCCTCCCCCCCAGCTTGTCTCAGCCTCTTCCCCCCCAGCGTTCTTTCCCCCACCAGCCTGTCTCAGCCTCTTTCCCTCCCTCCCAGCATGTCTCAGCTCTCTTTCCCTCCCCCCCAGCATGTCTCAGCCTCTTTCCCTCCCCCCAGCTTGTCTCAGCCTCTTTCCTCCCCCAGCGTGTGTCTCAGCCTCTTCCCTCCCCCCCAGCATGTCTCAGCTCTCTTTCCCTCCCCCCCAGCGTGTCTCAGCCTCTTTCCCTCCCCCCCAGCTTGTCTCAGCCTCTTTCCCTCCCCCCAGCTTGTCTCAGCCTCTTTCCTCCGCCAGCGTGTGTTTCAGCCTCTTCCCTCCCCAGCGTTCTTTCCCCCCCAGCGTGTCTCAGCCTCTTTCCCTCCCTCCCAGCATGTCTCAGCTCTCTTTCCCTCCCCCCCAGCGTGTCTCAGTCTCTTTCCCTCCCCCCAGCTTGTCTCAGCCTCTTTCCTCCCCCAGCGTGTGTCTCAGCCTCTTCCCTCCCCCCCAGCATGTCTCAGCCTCTTTCCCTCCCCCCAGCGTGTCTCAGTCTCTTTCCCTCCCCCCAGCTTGTCTCAGCCTCTTTCCTCCCCCAGCGTTCTTTCCCCCCCAGCGTGTCTCAGCATCTTTCCCTCACCAGCGTGTCTCAGCCTCTTTCCCTCCCTCCCAGCATGTCTCAGCCTCTTTCCCTCCCCCCCAGCATGTCTCAGCCTCTTTCCCTCCCCCCCAGCGTGTCTCAGCCTCTTCCCCCCCAGCGTGTGTCTCAGCCTCTTTCCCCCACCAGCATGTCTCAGCCTCTTTCCCCCACCAGCATGTCTCAGCCTCTTTCCCCCACCAGCATGTCTCAGCCTCTTTCCCTCCCCCCAGCGTGTCTCAGCCTCTTTCCCTCCCCCTCAGCGTGTCTCAGCCTCTTTCCCTCCCCCTAGCGTGTCTCAGCCTCTTTCCCTCCCCCCGGCGTGTCTCAGCCTCATTCCCTCCCCCCAGCATGTCTCAGCCTCTTCCCCCCAGCATGTGTCTCAGCCTCTTTCCCCCCCAGTATGTCTCAGCCTCTTTGCCCCCCAGCATGTCTCAGCCTCTTTCCCCCACCAGCGTGTCTCAGCCTCTTTCCCTCCCCCCCAGCGTGTCTCAGCCTCTTTCCCTCCCCAGCGTGTCTCAGCCTCTTTCCCTCCCCCCCAGCGTGTCTCAGCCTCTTTCCCCCCCCAGCGTGTCTCAGCCTCTTCCCCCCCAGCGTGTCTCAGCCCCTTTCCTCCCCCGATGTGTGTCTCAGCCCCTTTCCTCCACCGATGTGTGTCTCAGCCTCTTCCCCCCAGCGTGTGTCTCAGCCTCTTTCTCCCCCCAGCGTGTGTCTCAGCCTCTTCCCGCCCAGCGTGTCTCAGCCTCTTTCCCCCCCAGCGTGTGTCTCAGCCTCTTCCCCCCCAGCGTGTCTCAGCCCCTTTCCTCCACCGATGTGTGTCTCAGCCTCTTTTCTCCCCCCAATACCACCGCCACTTACCTTATTTCATTCTCCCTCTTCTGCTCCTCTCGATCCAGCAGCCCGGCCCCTTGTTATGACAAATGGCGCACAGGACGTCACACGCGCTGTCATAACAAGGGGCTGGGCCAAGGCGGGTGTCTCTGTCATGTTGGAGCCGGAGTTGCCGAAGCGGGCCCGCTGCGGCTCCAACCATTTACTTAATTGGGTCAGGTTGGCTGGCAGCGGCGCTGTGGATGCAGGCAGCCATGGGCCCCTGCACCACAGCGGGCCCCGGTGCAAGGCACCGGCTGCACCGCCGCTAGTTCCGCCCCTGAGTGGTGGTAGAGCAGCACATGCACTGCACATCCATTATAGATACGCCAATGACCCAGCCTTCACCTAGACATTCACGTGAGCGTCGTAAGCACACTCGTATCCTGAAATACTCTGTGTACCTGAGAATAGTCTGGTGATCTGATTGCCCGATTTAAATTTTTTTTTAACCTGCTAACAAGTAGTGGGTTGCCGCAATGCATACGGCAAAGTAGCGCACGGACTAGTGGGAGACTTACGTCACATTTCACACTTCCTCTTTCATTTCACATTTTCACATTTCCTGAGGGTGGACGCTGCTAGAATTACTTGTTTATTGCATTGCCGCACATCGGCACCGCGCTGGAGCTTGACCTGTGAAAAATCCACTTTTATTAAAAATAAATATGTAAATACACTTGAAATCCCCCCACCCCCACTCACAATTTAAGTGTAATTCTGTGTAATCTTATTTTCATGTGAACTTGTATCAATAGTCCTAATTTTAGGGACTGTCCTCTGAATCCCAGGGCGTGCAATCACCCTACCGTTGTGTCATGTAATAATGATAACGGAGGTTTTGGTCCATTCTGGGGGCCAGTGCAGTCTGTTCTGGGCAGTCTGAGCCTTCTAGTTTTCTTAAAAATTGTTATATTTTAATTGCAGAGATAGAAAAGAAAACACGACAACCTGATCACAAGGACCCTATCACCCCGACTATAATCGCAATCACAACCATCCTCATCTTGGCAGTTCTCTCCTTAATCATTTACCTAAATAAAAAGCACAGGATATGTAAAAAAAGTAAGTATTCCCAGAATATGAGCATGTAAATCGTAGTAATGATGTTCTGGAGGGTTAGCAGTGGTACAAACTCTAGCAATTAAACATTAACATGTTACACTGTACCTGGTGCTGGCACTATTACCTGTTTAGCCATCTAAGTTACATGTCTAATATCAGCCACATCAACTGCTGTAAAAGCACCGATGCACCTAACTCTTCTTTACCTTGTTATTTAAAGTGATTTCTGGAAAAGTTAAACAGATTTCAGTTCTGTCAGATTTTTATGAAATCTGTTTGGATTTTCCAGAGTTCATGGCACATGACCGGATAGAGCAGGTGGTTTTTAGATGGGCGACAAACCTCAATTTTGTTTTGGAATACTTCATTTTTATATTTCATTCTAATTTGATTAAATCGAACGCTCAAAATCCCGACTAGGGCTGGTAAGTCCCCTAACCCTCCCCTCTCCCCCTCCTAACCCTATCCATCCCTTAGTGGTGCCTAACCCTAACCTCCCCCCGGTGGTGCCTAACCCTAAACTCCCCCCGGTGGCGCCTAAACTGGAATCGGTATGATTTACCGCCGGACGCCTGTCTGGCTGTTGGAATCCCGACAGCGGCTGCCCGACATGGGTGAAAATCCTGATCGTCCCTAAGGTAAGTATTCACTAACCTAATTCCCTCCCCTAACCCTAACCCTCCTTAGGGGTGCCTAACCCTAACCTCCCCCCCTGTGCCTAACCCTAATCCCCCCTCTAAGTGCCTAAACCTAACCCCCCCTTCCCCGCCACCGAAACCTAAGTCCCCCGGTGGGGTGCCTAACCCTAACCTCTCCCCGGGGGTGCCTAACCCTAACCCTCCTTCCTCCTAGCCTAACCCTATCCTCCCGGGGGGTGCCTAACCCTAAGACCCCCCGGGGGTGCCTAACCCTAACCCTCCCTCCCCCTAGCCTAACCCTAACCTCCCAGGGGGGTGCCTAACCCTAAGTCCCCCCCGGGAGCCCTAAACTTAACCCCCCCCGCGGCTGTCCGCACTCAGCGCCCGGCATCACTTCGATTGGGATGCCGGATACCGGTCTCCCAGCGTCGGTAAAATGACAGGCGTCTAGATTTAGACGCCTGTCATTTCAACCTCGCCGGGATAAAGCAGTTGGGAAGCCAGCTGTCGGGATTAGGTCCGCCGGCTTCCCGACTGTATACCCCTAAACCTAACCCCTCTCCCTGCACCCTAAACCTAACCCTCCCGGGGTGGTGCCCGCTATCCCCCTAGGGGATGGCACCCCCTATCCTCCCCCAGGGGGTGCCTAAACCTAACCCCCCCCTCCCGCACCCTAAACCAAATCCTCCCTGGGTGGTGCCTAGCCCTAAGTCCCCCCGGGGGTCCCTAAACCTAACTCCCCCCTGTGGCTAAGCGCTGACACTTCCTGGCTTACCATTTCGTTCAGGAAGCCCTCTGTCTAGATTTCGCCATCGGGATTTAGACGGGCGTTGGGATTTCAACGCTTGTCTTTAGTCCTGCATCCGGCCGTCGGCATTTTGACTGTATCTCATAGATATGTGTGTTTTGTGTGGGACTGAGAGAGGGAGGTGCCTCTGGAGTGGTTTGATATAAGTAAGGGTACCATGTCCTGCAGTTCATTGAGTCAGAAAATCAGAGCTAGCCTGGCATTTGAGGTCACAGGTGCTATTTTGGCAATATAGCTGCTAGATTTAAAGGGACAGTTTGCAAAAAACTTTTTTTTTTTACTTCAAACTTTACGTTATAAATCTAATGGCTATGGTATATGCCCACCAATCACAGGCTATTAATTTGGGCCAACAACTCTTTTATAAGGTTTACAAACATGCAGATGATTGCTTAAGGCTAGTAAAAAATAAATGTTAGAGATAATAGCTTAATCAATAAGAATTTAGGGGCTCATTTATCAATGAGTTATATCATTCGCAACGAGTGATAATACTTGTTGCGTATGATAAATGGTTCTCCAGCCAATCACCTCCCAACTGTCATCTGTTTGAAAAATGACAGTTGGGAGCCGATTGGCTGGAGCACCAATTATCGTACACAATGAGGTTTATCACTAGTTGTGAATGATAAAACTCATTGATATATGAGGCCCTAAGTTTAGTTAAAGGAGTTAGTAGAAACTGGTTTGAGTTCCGTTTATACTGTCAACCAAATATTCTGACTCCATAAGGAAGAAATTGCTCTGTTACACTCTTACGGGTTGAGCTTTGGGGAAATAAACCTTCATGAAAGATCGTTTTCATGTTTTAATTCAAATTGATGTGGAGAAGAGGACCAGCGGAGTAGATGCCCATAGCAACCAATCAGCATCTACCTATCATTTTAGAGAATGCTCTTGATGAATACTACCTCCAAGCTGATTGGTTGCTATGGGCAACTTCTCCACTGGTCCACGTCGCCACTTTTTTTCACTGCTTAATACATCAACCCCATAGCTTCCATCGGAGAGGGATCAATTGAAGGTCACAAGAGTATTATCCAGTGTGGGGAATGTCTGGACACTGCTGGTAAAATACATGGAGAGTTCTGCTAGTATGAGATACTGTAAGCAGTGGCGGTTCTAGAGGCGGGCAAGCAAGGCTATTGCCTGGGGCGCTGCAGCCTGAGGGGGCAGCCGCAGTCTCCCTGCCAGCGCTGTCTAGTTAGATGGCGCCCGTCCGATCTTGATAATTTTAGATTAAGTACATAGATATATTTGAGAAAATAAGTTGAAGTGTCATTAAATCAAACTTTTAATATTATGGGGTCTATTTACTAAGCAGTGTTAGGAGACAGAGTGAAAAGTGATAAGGTACCAGCCAATCAGCTCCTAACTGCCATCTCACAGGCTGTGTTTGAAAAATAACAGTTGGGAGCTGATTGGCTGGTACCTTATCACTTTCTTATCACTTTTCATTCTGTCTCCTAACACTGCTTAGTAAATAGACCCCATAATCAGGTAAACTAAGCAACTCAAGGGTCTATTTACTAAGCTGTGTTAGGAGACTGAGTGAAAAGTGATAAGGTACCAGCCAATCAGCTCCTAACTGTCATCTCACAGGATGTGTTTGAAAAATGACAGTTGGGAGCTGATTGGCTGACACCTTATCACTTTTCACTCTGTCTCCTAACACTGCTTAGTAAATAGACCCCTATATGTGATATGTACAAATTGTGAATCCAATCGCGGGTCTATGAATATACAGTATAAGCATCAGTGGCAAACCCAGGATTTCTAGAGGGGGGGTTTCCAAATGCTTGATTTTAGAGTGAGTGTGGCCAGTCCATGAAGAGGCCATAATTACCACTTATCCAGCTTTAATATGCGTCATACAAAGTGTATTGTGTGTAATAATTCCAGCATATACAGGACCAGAGATCACAGTAAGCTATTAAATGCGGCAGTAGGGCCATTCTGCTTGAGCTGAATGTTTTTATTTTAGATGTGGGCACCATTTCAGGGCATGGGAGCAAGTCCGGGAGTCTGGGGAAGCAGCAGAAGAATCTAGCACTGTTCTGGACATACATATTGGGCTCTATAGCAGTGCATCCCTAACAGTGCATGTTTTCCAAATCCCCTAATTGGTGCACAGGTTATTTATTACTGGCTGATACATGTTAAAAGATCCACAGGTGGTGCTAATTATTTAATTTGTGATACTGAGAAGAACATGCAGCACTAGTAAAATTCCATTATATTACTATTCATGGTGTGGGTTGGAGAGGGGGGTTTCCAGGCAGACGGAAACCCCCCCCCCCTGCATTTGCCTATGAGCATTCTACATTGCAACTGCACAAATAATTATTTTCACTTAGGTCAATAAATCCTGACCTCTATAGTGAAAGCTGTAGTGAGAAGCTTGAGCTCCTCTGACAGCGTCTTTATGATTTAAAAGCGCAACCACAGAGTGATCATTAATGAGACAATTGTAACTAAGTACAGTGAGAGTTGGATTGAGAAGCTCTGGCTCTGATGACGTGTTCTCATGATGTACAGTACAGTACCTCAGCACAACTACTTAATGATATATTGTAACCACAATAGAGACAAGGGTATCCTGAATTTCATCTTTGCAGCACTGACTAATATTGATGCAATTTGTTCAGTGGTTACTGTGGAAGAGCATTAATACGCTCTCAGGGCCTTATTCAGCACAGATCACTATGTGGCTTACACGCATGCAACGCAGTTGCTAATATCAGCGGCGATATGTAAATGTCTGCATTCGTATTGTGACCGCAGCCTGACATAAGGACGCCCACTTCCCCTTATTCACAGAGCCGTAACTAGACTTTTTGGTGCCCTGTGCCAGAAAGCGCATTGGTGTCCCCCTATTTTTTAAATAGGGAGTTAACACACCCAAATAAAGGCCATAGCCCCATGGGGAAGGGCCATGGAAGAGATAGGGGACGCCAGGAGATGCTGAGGATAAAACAAGAGGAAGCTACAAGTGAGAATGATAATAGACAGAAAAGTGACAGGTCCAAACAGCGCCCCCTGCCCTGCGGTGCCCTGTGCCATGGCACAGGCCGCACTACCCTAGTTACGGCCCTGATTATTCACATCCGTATACTTTTTCAACATAGCAAAACAATTGGTAACAACGAGTAACATCGGACCCATACACACAGGTAAGGCAGGTCAGACCTCACTCAGGAATTGCTAACTTCTGCACACGCTATGAGGCCTCTGGCTGCGTGTGGTATCGCAGTGGATAGTTTATGCATGCCCATGCAGCGGTGTTGTAACGCACTGGGACGCCTGCCTTCTCCAGACCACCCCCCTGTCACCACCCACAAATGGCACTTCCTGTCATACACTCTGCTATGGGCCTGCGTAGCCTCTGCCATCGTAGTACCGATCACAGAGGCTAGTTTCGCGCATGAGCAGAATGCAAAAATCACCCAATTGCGTGCGTATAAGCAACTGCGATCCTTGCTGGATCAGGCTCTCAGTGCAAACAGAAATGTATAATAAGACTGGAATAAAAATAGTCTAATAAATTATTTTTTAAGTATAAACAGCAAATCATTACTTGTTTAATTCATATCAATGACTCATATAATAAAGATCCATATTATCGAATGTACAGCAAATGTTACAGAAATAAGGGGGAGCAATGGTTTTATGTCTGATATGGACAGATGATGCTAATGAATAGATTATAATTAAGGATGTGCGCCGACCCCCCGTGTTTTGGTTTTGGATCTGTATCTCCTCATGTTTTAGATCTTGATGTGGTTTTGCCAAAACCGCCCCTTGCGTGTTTTGGTTTTGGATCTGTATTTTTTCAAAAAAAAATCATAATAACAGCTAAAATCACATAAAAAATGGGCCTGTTTTTGTTCCTACAGTATTATTAACCTCAATAACATTTATTTCCAGTCATTTCCTGTCACTTTTGACCACCTCACAGCTAGTTTAGGACCAAAAGGTTGCATCCAGCTAGCTGGCTGATTAAGCTAAGCTAAGTGACAGCAGTGGGCGGCACTAACATACTAATACATGGACGTTAAACTGCGGTCTGGCCGGCAGGGTCACCAAACAGTAATAGCGCAGCTAAGTTGCTAACGCGCACACACAATTTTTTGTGGATTGATAATATTAATTCTATTTCGCTTTTATTTTTTAAACACTGGGGAAGAGCACCCCTGAATGAGGCAGCAGCCCCTTGTTGAACAACACAGACAGCACCCCTTGTTTATGGACAACAAAGCAACCCTGCCGAGTGCGGACAGACCACCTGCAGAGTCACAAATACGTGGATGATAAACTGCGGCAGTGTCACCGTACAATAATAGCGCAGCTAAGTTGCTAACGCACACACACACACAAAAAAGAAAGAAAAAAAGCACTTTTATTTTTTTTTACACTGAGGGAAGAGCACCCGCGAGAATCTGACATCGGGAGGATGATGCTTTGCCTCGTTTTGAGATCCGATTCAGGCGGGAAAACCCGGGCCGGTCTTAGATCCAACTCGGAATTGCAATGTTCAGGTGGGTCCGGTTCTCGGAGAACTGAATCCGCTTATCTCTAATTATAATTAACCGTAATATATGGCTGGAGTACTCACCTCTGTATGAAATAAAAATAACGTCATCAATTATTCTTATAGCCACAATACACTATATCCAGATAGACATATGTACCGTAAAGATGGAAAGGCTAATGGTATAAATAAGCCTTAATAATTACAGATATACTGTATGACTGGTGAATCTACCGCAACCGGCTCCAATACATCATTCATACCTATTCATCTGTATGCACTACATATTGCAGTATTGGCCATTGACAGAGGTCCTTTACTGAGATCAGCATTAATAAGAATGGTTACCGAGGAGGGGACTGCACTGATTATTGGTGCATAATGCAAAGTATGACGCTGTGGCTGATGGTATAAATAAACCAGCATAGATTTGCGTGAATCTACTGTATTCAGCCTAGGTAATAACATCTAAAAGGATCCTGTGTATGGGTGTCTTAATAAAGATTGGATGACTGTATACTTATTTTACAGAGGTGAGAGAGAGTGTAAAAGGAGTATTAGTGGATATAGAATAGACAACAATGGAGGGATTATCAGCATCTATTCAGATTTATGAGTCTAGATAATTGGATTTGGAGAATGATGTTTGGGTAATGCATACATATATACACTATTGATAGATAGTGAATATTACTATCATAAACAAGTTGTGTATTTGCGAATACGTACATAATTAATTATCAGATATTGGGATACTATATAGAGTGTTCTATTATAACCCCTGATATCTAACTTTGGTGCATACAGTATATTAAGAGTAGGGAAATTAAATCCCACAGAATTGTATGAAATTCACTAGGAATAGATAATATCACACCAAACACGGAATGGACAACGAATCAGATACAATATTATATTGTTGAGTTTGTTTTGTCAATAAACATTTTTAATAATTCACTGGAAGGAATATGGATTAAAAATGCTTTTAAAAAATATTAGACAATAGTTATATTTTATCATTTCTATTAGTGCGCCAGGAAAACAGACAATCTTTCCTCCTCTTATTTGTATTTCTGACACTTTATTGTCTTTGTCAACACCCTTGTATTGGATGAGATGTTGGGGCTTACACATCATTAGGACTTTGCTAAAACCTATGCCTAGTGCAGAGGTATTCCTCTACCCCCTACTTCTTGTATTGGAATACTGTGTAAGCACATTACTGTGTGTGGCGTACTGTGTAAGGGGTATTACTGTGTGTGGTTTACTGTGTAAGGGGCATTACTGTGTGTGGCGTACTGTGTAAGGGGTATTACTGTGTATGGCGTACTGTGTAAGGGGTATTACTGTGTGTGGCGTACTGTGTAAGGGCTATTACTGTGTGTGGCGTACTGTGTAAGGGGTATTACTGTGTGTGGTGTACTGTGTTAGGGCTATTACTGTGTGTGGGGTACTGTGTAAGGGGCATTTCTGTGTGTGGCATACTGTGTAAGGGCTATTACTGTGTGTGGCGTACTGTGTAAGGGGCATTAATGTGTGTGGGATACCATGTAAGGGCCATTACTAGTGTTCCTTCTAGGCTGTTTTAGTGGGGCACCGCACCCTGCCCAACAATGCACCCTGCCCTATTTCCGCCACCTTGCTAAATCCTGCCCTGAGCCTTCCGCACCTGTTGTCTGCAGTGTGCCGCCAGTGGGAAAAGTTGTGGTGATAGATCGCCACCGGGTTAATAGACGCGCATGGCATCTATTCAATGTGAGGAGAGAGCTTGGGGGAAGCCCACCATCTCTGTAGGTGCTGGCCATGCCCCCAAGTGTGATGAATTTGGGGAATTCTGCAAGGACGCTTCCCCTCCCTGATTAACCATGCCCCCTGTGGCGTGCGCAGAGGAACGTCATCTATAAAAACTTTTTATTTTGGTGTGTGTATGGGGTGGGGGGGGGGGAGGGGGGGCAACTGGGAACTTTTGACCTCAGCTCCACAATGTCTAGAACCGGCCCAGACTGTAAACAAGTTTAACCGCATGCAGGCAGTATGTGGATTGGGTGGGCAAGCAGGAATGCTTCCCGATTGCTTGCTATAGTCACCTAACCAGACAGTAAGCCCTTTGGGTCAGGAAGTATTTACCTCTTGTCAGGGCCGCCATCAGGGGGGGACTGCCGGGACTGTAGTCCCAGGCCCGGACACTTGGCAGAAAGGATGGGGCCTGGTAGTGCACCGGACCACCCATTACCTAGTCATAAAATTAACTGAATTAACCTCCGTGTCCCGCTCCCGCCCGGTCAGACTCAGGACCTTCCGGGAGCACTTGGTAAGTAGAAGCTGCAATGTAACTAGGAGCTGCCCCCTCCCAAACTGAGCTCCGCCTCCCCTGCACGCTTCCGCAAATGAATGGGCTTTCTGCCGATGACACGCACGTGACATGATGATGTCACCCTGTGTAATGTACGTTCTTCTCACTGACTGCGTGGCACGTGCCCATGAAGAAGAGCAGAGGAGCCGGAGCAGTGCAAAATCAACAGAAGCAGCAGGACGCCGGCCGAAACTGCTGAGTAATTGAGTCATACAGAGGTAACCTCTGTCACTTACTGTTGCACAAAGACAGACCCTTTGAAAAAACGATCTTGACAAATGGATTTGAGGCTGCCTAGAGTGAGACACACTGAAGCCCCTTTGTCATGTGGGGACATTATTTAGTTTAATTGACTGAGTTCTAGTTTTGTTGTACATGGTCAGCTGCCTAATGTATGTGTGTATATATATATATATATATATCAGGGCCGGCGATAGTCTTTGCTGTGCCCAGTGTCATCCTATGTTACCGGCCCTTCCCTCTTCCGCTCCCTCCCCCTGAGATTACCTATACACTGTACCACCTTGAGGGAGGGTGGGCATTTCCTGCGCCCGCCAGATACAATGGTGCTCTGGGCAATGGACCGACTTGCGCGTG
The DNA here is from genome assembly GCA_031769625.1 of Taudactylus pleione. NCBI lineage: Eukaryota > Metazoa > Chordata > Amphibia > Anura > Myobatrachidae > Taudactylus > Taudactylus pleione. The sequence continues at coordinate 241,041 of JAUIMM010001371.1, forward strand.
CCTGGGGCCACTACTGATACACATATATATATGTGTGTGTGTGTGTGTGTGTGTGTGTATACATATATATATATATATATATATATATATATATATATATACAAATGCACAGCTGCCTGTCCCTGAAAGAGAGCAGAGGGGGCACTGCTTAAAACTAATATCAGTTAAGGGACAGTCAGTCAAGATTTAGAAAAGGGAAGGGGTTGGGGGATTTCTGCATAGCATATAGGGGGGTGATTCAGAGGTGGATACAGCCATTGGGCAACCTACACCCACACAGCTCCCAGCATCCACGGAAGTCCCACCTGCCATCCCCCCAGAAGGGGGCCCTGTCTATTTTGTCAGTACCGGGCCCAAAAATTTCTGATGGCAGCCCTGCCTCTTGTATTCTAGTGTCTCCATTTGCTGCTATACTGTGCTATTACAGATGGATGTTTATTACAGTTTTTTATATTTTTGGTTTTATTGAACCAAAATAATACTGTATGCTTTTGAATGCACTGAAAGGGTTTTTCTTGTTCGTTTTAGCTGCCACAATAGCTGGAAAAGGAGTCAGTGCGACTGACTGTGGGTCCAGGGTGGGCCAGCCACCTAGTAGGCCAGTCCAGGTTCTAGTCACTAAGTCAATTCATTACATTATAGCTGTGAGGCCCTTATACAGTTCTAGGCTGTCAGGAAGAACTTTGCTCTTAGCCTGAGGGATATTGGATATACCGTATATACTAGTATAAGCCGAGTTTTTCAGCACATTTTTTGTGCTGAAAAAGTACCCCCTCGGCTTATACTCGAGTGAAGTGTGTAGCGCTGACCGGACGGCGTTCGGTCAGCGCTACACAGCACAAACACACAGCCGCCGGAGCCGGCAGCTATGTGTTTGCTGTAATCAGCAGCCGCTGAGAGTCTGTCAGACTCTCATCGGCTGCTGCTGCTCCCACTGCGGGAGCCATCTTCCGGCTCCCGCAGTGGGTAATGGGAGAGACGTCATGAGTAATGACGTCTCTCCCATGCAAAGCGGCCGGAGGAGCTGATAGCGGCGGGACCAGGAGCGGGAGTTTCAGGTAAGTGATTTTTTTTTTTTTTTTTAAATTCTTATTACGTCTCTCTCTACTGGGGGGGGGGACTACTGGGGGCACTACCAGGGGGCGATTACTACAGGGGGCACTAAAAGGTGGGATTACCACTGGGGGTACTACCAGGGGGGGATTACTACACGGGGCACTAAAAGGTGGGATTACCACTGGGGGTACTACCAGGGGGGGATTACTACAGGGGGGACTAAAAGGGGTTATTACCACTGGGGGAACTACCAGGGGGGGATTACTACAGGGGGCACTAAAAGGTGGGATTACCACTGGGGGTACTACCAGGGGGGGATTACTACAGGGGGCACTAAAAGGGGTTATTACCACTGGGGGAACTACCAGGGGGGGATTACTACAGGGGGAACTACAAGGGGGGAATTCTTACGGGTGCACTACCAGGGGGGGATTACTACAGGGGGCACTAAAAGGGAGGATTACCACTGGGAGTACTACCAGGGGGGATTACTACTGGGGGCACTAAAAGGGGGGGATTACCACTGGGGGCACTACCAGGGGGGGATTACTACTGGAGGCACTGAAAGGGGGGATTACCACTGGGGGCACTACCAGGAGGGATTACTACTGGGGGCACTACCAGCTGCTGTCATTTCCCACCCTAGGCTTATACTCGAGTCAATAACTTTTCCCAGTTTTTCGTGGTAAAAGTAGGTACCTCGGCTTATATTCGGGTCGATTTATACTCGAGTATATACAGTAAGAGAGTAATGCTGACTAATCCTGACTATCAAGTGCCAAATATTTCTGACCATTGTACTGGGATCACTGTTTGCTACTACAAGTATATTAACAATCCTCTTTCTGTACAGCCTAGTTAGATCTTGTTGAGCTCCTGGTTTTAGTGTGAGGCTGTGGCAGGGGGACACTATGCTCGTAGTCTCCTTTTTTTTATAGTGGAAACCACTCCAGATTTTTTTTTCGCAACTTTTGAGCTGAAGTTAGGCTCTAGCATGGAAAAAACACCTGTAATTGGCTGGCGGCTACGGGGAATCCCGGGCAGTCCTGACTTTCGTCATTTATCGTCAATACCCGCTGGTGAATGGGCCACTCCTTAATGGGAATTTTTTTGCAAATTGTAGAATCGGCCATATCATTTAGCGTAAAAGTTGATCTTTAATTCGGACCAACAACTATGAATAAAAGGTGCATTTGTTTGCAAAGGTGCTTGCATTGTGGTTGGCACACTCACTGTCCATTAGAGGACTGTTTAGCTACTAAGACCCATACAGGCAGGAATACTGTTTTATGTTTCCTTTTGGCCTCTCCCTTGGACTCTGCCCGTGCATCCTATGTGCCGATTTCCTGCTTCAGGAGACAGCGGTCATATCATGCTTATTCCCCTAAAGATGGTGTCTACTCTCTGGCACAAATGTACAGCCTCAAAGTGAAGTACTGTGAAAAGCGGATTGGGCCAAACGCATTATTTCTGCAAAAAGTTTCCCTGTGCTGTACACTTAGGGCCGGATTCAATTAGAGGCGAAAAGTCTCGGCCGATGTTTTTGTACGCTCCCGCTTTTCACCTTATTCAATGCCAAAACAGGCAAAAACGCGGACGTTTTAATGCCTTTTTTGTGGAAATAAGTCCAAATTAAGCCTAACTAACCCTGGTGATCATTATAGAAGTGTTTTACTCGCTGTATTGCAAGTATTTGTGCCAGTGAGCAGTGGATTAATACCAGCCAGTAGCAAGCAATGGGTTCAGCAGTCCTGCAGGTGCAGCAGGAGATAAGCAAATGATTACAGGAACAGAAAACTACATAGGGGGAGGTGTATCAAACCTGCTAAAGAAGAAAACTGAGCCTGTTGGCCATAGCAACCAATCACCTTCTAACTATCATTTATCTTGTACATTGTATAAAATGATAGGTAGAATCATTCACCTGTCCTCTTTAGAAAGTTTGATACGTGTCCCCCATTGTCAATAAGGGAGAGCCTACCTCATTATTTAGGCGAGTATAATCTGAATTGCAAAGGATGACACCTGAAGATGATAGGGATCATGGTGGGGTTCCTCACCATCTTTGAAAGGATTGCTGAGAGCAGTAGACCAATGAGACGGTTCAGGTCCCCTCCTAACGGGATGTAGTTAAGAGACTGGCTGCTGCAAGGGTGCCGGTCTCAATACCGACATCCTAATCCAGACAAGGAAGTTGATAGGCATCAAAATACTGACGCTTATCTTAATCCCAACACCGGAATGCCGTAGGACTCCACACCGAATGAGGTTAGTCAGGGGCACCATTAGCGTTAGCCCGCGGGGGGGGGTAGGTTTACGGTCCGTAGAAGAGTTAGGGTTAGGTTTCGTGGGGGAGGTTAGGATTAGGCATCCCCAGGGGGAGGTTAGGTTTAGGCACCCCCCTGGAAGGTTTAGGTTTAGGGTGCATTAAGGGGGGGTTAGGGTTAGGCACTAGTGGGGGAGGTTAGGGTTAGGCACCACTAAGGGAAGGTTTGGGTTAAAGGGGAGAGGGGTAGGGATAGGTTACTTACCTGCCCTGTCGGGATCTTCTCCCTTCGGGCTGACGGCGGAACTTCATACTCATTCCCTTCCTAACTGGTGGTACACAGAAAGATTACTGTACAGTGACTTATGTAAGCAGGAAGTTCAACAATATCCAAAGCTTAAAGCAGGGATTGTGTCTGGTTTGGGTGTAACTGCCCATTTTCAATGGGTAGGAATTCACAGCTGTAGGGCCTGAATTGGCTACAGGCAGAGGTTTCTAGGACAACTATGTGTGTTGATTGACATGACAGATTTGTGAGTGTCCAGCTAACATGTATACGGCATAACATAAGCCTCGTGGATTTGAAGATCGCAGGTCAGCTAATCTCCCTGGTAGAAGGACATCTGGGCTTCCTACTGGAAATGATCCATTGCAAACTGAAGGAAACACAAAACTCCAGCTTCTAATAAAAGTGCTCCAACTTTTAAAGTAATTAAGGAAGCCCATAGTGAGCTGGATCTATATTGCATTTCCGGAAGGCTGCCAAGCCCGTCTATGTTGACGGTGCCATTGTCTGGGCCATATGGCTGTGAATTATAACATCACCTGGGCAGCAATGGAATGTGGTGAACCAACATTCACCTGGTACACCTCTTACTTGTCTAACTGCTCCTTCTCTGTCTCCACACTTACCTCCCCTTCCCCTCCTCTCCCCATACTAATCAGTGCCCCATTTTTCTTCTCCCTCTACTTCCCTTCCTGTTATGGCAATAACTATGGGGAGGTAATATGATCTTGAAACTGTTTGGAGAGATGTTCTTCTTTAGCAGTTGCCTGTCCGTTACTGAGCATATTGGTACTCAGCTAGAGCCAGGACTTCAAAGTAGTAAAAACGTATTACCTGAGATAAAAAAAATAAATAAGGAGTCTGAGAACGCAATACTTGAAGTGCAGCAACCTGGTGAAACAGTAGGAAGGGACACAAGGTCAAGCCAGTGGAGTCCTGGGATATACCAACGGTCATGGCTGGCAGTGGGCAGTCAAGTCAGGGCATGGTCTGGATTTGGGGCAGGCACCTCTCAATATGATATCCAGGAAATAAGCTAAGGCCAGAAATACAGAGGCTCAATCACTGCTGCTCACAGCACCTGGGGAATATGGAGAGCACGCTACCTGTGTGCCAGAGCGCCTGTGACATCGGTATCCATTGGCAAACACCACCGGCGAGTGCGGCTACAGCCATTGAACCTAACACTTCCCTCTGGGAAACATATACAGAAAATAAGAGAAGGCCACTCAGAGCAGCGCTAGGTGGCCTTCTCTTATTTTCTGTATATGTTTTGCAAGGTTAAGAGCTGGTGATTCTGTGGGTTGGACCCCGGCTGCCGTTCTTTTAGCGCAAGTCACATACCTTTTTTCTTTGTTTACTTCCCTCTGGGAGCTTATCAGCTTCTTCGGCCTACAATGCCAGGTGACACCTGGAGGATCTACCTGACTTCCACAAATATAAAAGATAATAATAATAATACAGTATAGGGTTCATTATGTTATACTTTGATGGGAAAAGTTTCTTCTTCGGTAACGCAGGAGATACCACAGATACCGCGCTGATTTCTGACACCGATCACACAGGGGATGTGAATCCTGTGGAAACTGAATGTTTCTTCTGCTTTTTAAAAAATAAAAAAATACTGTATGTTTGTCACAGACACTGGATTCTGCTTCGGGCCACATACGGTAGTGATGACCTCACAGATAAGTTTCGCTTTCTGCAGTGGAGAGCATGGGTGCAGGCAATGGCTGCTGAGTCAGTTATCTTCACAGATAATGGAATGTAGGGGGAATTCCAATCATTCCTCGCAGAACTGACTTGGTCAAAGGTTATAAACAAGCTCAGTCTTTATACTGGGGATGTCGCTGAGTGTTGTCATTTTTTCTTGTGGAAGGAAAGTGGCGCAAATCATTCTCTTTGCAGCTGACATTAACTTTAAAATATGCTGGTGTCTTCCACAGCTTACTCAGGCATAGGGACGCCCATTGCTGCCTTCTCATATCCATCCAAAGACGGGCAACAGCTTCGGTTACATTAATGCAGATCGGGCAGCCACTCAAACACTGTGGCTCTCCTGACACGCTGAGAGCTCTCATGCTGCGAAGGAGATGGTAATGGGCAATTTATGCACGCCCATGAAACGGCGATTGAACCACCAGACACGCCTGCGTTGCCTAGCCACCCCCCTGTTACCTCCCCCAAACACTATCTGTCACTCACTTTGTGTATGGATCCTCTGTGCGAGCGTAATCGCAAACCAACCGCTGCGCGTGTGCCGTAATTCCTCCTCACATGCACAATTGCTCAGTCAGTGTAAATATCGGCATTGCGGAAATCACTGAATCAGCCCCCAGATCTGTATGTGATTAGTGTCCTGACATGAGGAGATGAGTTTGATACATGTGTCACCGGCAGAGAGTAAAATCCCGGTATTGTATAGAATATACATTGTATTGAATAGGCTTATTACTTTGCACCTATCACATGTCCTATATAATACAGATCTAATGAACCCTGACAATATAATATAACCATTATTTTCAGCGATGGCGTCTTGACTTATTCTACATTATAGTGTCATATGCATACTTGCCTACCCTCCCGATTTGGTCGGGAGCCTCCCGAAAATCGGGTGCCGCTCCCGACCTCCCGGGAAGGCAGGCAATTCTCCCGGCTACCGCCCAACCCTCCTATCCCCCCCGCAATGACCCCTGCAACCCCTGCAGTGGGGGGGCCGGTGACGCGATTCGTGTCATTTTGGCCCCGCGGGCCATAGCGGGGGCGGGGCCAAACTGATGCGATCTCGTGACCCCGCCCCCACCACGCCTTCAAGTGATGTCACCCGCCCAGCAACTCCCCCTTGTACCGGCCACACCCCCCCTGTCCTGCCGATCTGGCTGCTCCCTCCCGGAAGGAGCAGCCAGAAAGTCGGCATTTATGGTCATATGTTCAGGAGATGGGACAATTTGTGATTTGGCGGCAATGGTTCCATATTTAGCAAATTCACATATTTCTCAAGCAAATAAAGCTGTTTAAGAACACATCTTAAGGCTATAAAACGTAGAGATGTGCGATTCGGTTCTCGAGAAATCCGAATCCACCTCAACTACGTAAATCCAGGTTCTGATCACCTGATGAGATCCGGATAAATCCGAGACGCAGTTCTGATCTGCCAGCAGTTTGGAATTCAGATATTAAATCCGCATTTTCGTATTTTGGATTGCAAAAATGACATGATTTTAGTTGGTTTTTAAAATCGTTTTTTATAATTTTTTTTCTTTTTTTAAAAAAAAAATCCAGATCCAAAACACTTGAGGGTGCTTTTGCAAAACCAAAACCCAAACACGAAGATGAAACCAGATCCAAAACCAAAACACAGGGTCGGCACACATCTCTAATAATAAGTACATTTAAATGGACATTTGCTCAATTTTTATTTTATATATTTACATTATTTAAAGATATAGGAGTCTATTTACTAAGCCTTGGATGGAGATATAGCAGATGAAAATAAAGTACCAGCCAACCAGCTCCTAACTGTCATTTTCAACACAGCCTATGACATTAGAAGCTGATTGGCTGGTACTATATCTCCATTCACTTTATCCTCATCAAAGGCCTAGTACACAGGTTCTCAAACTCGGTCCTCAGGACCCAAACAGTGCATGTTTTCCAGGTCTCCTCACAGAATCACAAGCGGGCTGGCTGGCAACTTTTAGCCTGGGGGCAAATGCATGCAGGCGGCCCTGGCAGAGGAGTAGCGTGTAGCCAGGGTGTCCGAAGAATATGCGTGCTACGGCGCCCGCCCCCCCCACTCAAGTGTTCCAGGGAGGAGGCGGGTCCATATGGGATTAATGTAAGGTAAAAATAAAGATTAGGGCAGCCCTTTGTCGTAGTGCCCATATGCAGTGCCCCCGTGTGCCACAGGATAGAACACCCTTAAGCAGGCCTCCAGTATTGCCCCCAGTAGTAGTCCCCCCCTTTGTAGTGCCCACAGTAGTAGTAGTCCCCCCCCTTTGTAGTGCCCCCAGTAGTAGTAGTCCCCCCCCTTTGTAGTGCCCCCAGTAGTAGTAGTCCCCCCCTTTGTAGTGCCCCCAGTAGTAGTAGTCCCCCCTCTTTGTAGTGCCCCCAGTCGCAGTAGTCCCCCCCTTTGCAGTGCCCCAGTAGTAGTAGTGCCCCCCCTGTAGTGCCCCCAGTAGTAGTCCCCCCCGTGTAGTGTTGCCCCTAGTAGATGTCCCCCCCCTTGTAGTGTCCCCAGTAGTAGTAGTCCCCCCCTTGTAGTGTCCCCAGTAGTAGTAATAGTAGTAGTCCCCTTATATTGCCCTCAGTAGTAGTAGTCCCCAGTAGTTGTAGTCCCCTCCCCCTTGTAGTGCCCCCAGTAGTAGTCCCCCACCCTCCTTGTAGTGTCCCCAGTAGTAGTAGTCCCCAGTAGTAGTAGTCCCCCACCCCCCTTGTAGTGCCCCCAGTAGTACTAGTAGTCCCCTTATAGTGCCCCCAGTAGCAGTAGTCCCCAGTACTAGTAGTCCCCCACCCCCCTTGTAGTGCCCCCAGTAGTAGTAGTAGTAGTCCCCTTATGGTGCCCCCAGTAGTAGTAGTCCCCAGTAGTAGTCCCCTTCCCCTTGTAGTGCCCCAGTAGTAGTAGTCCCCCCCTTGTAGTGCCCCCAGTAGTTGTAGTCCCCCACCCCGCTTGTAATGCCCCCAGTAGTAGTCCCCTCCCCCTTGTAGTGCCCCCAGTAGTAGTCCCCACTTGTAGTGCCCCCAGTAGTAGTAGTCCCCCCCTTGTAGTGCCCCCAGTAGTTGTAGTCCCCCACCCCCCTTGTAATGCCCCCAGTAGTAGTAGTCCCCCCCTTTGTAGAGCCCCCAGTAGTGCCAGCCTCCCCCCCAGTAGACACACATAATATAAAAAACAAAATAAAAAAAACCACTTACCTGAATCCCCGCTCCCGCCGCCGCCATCTGCTATTCCGTCTGTCCTCCCGGGCCGGGCCACTCTGCATTATGGGAGAGACATCATATGACATCATGATGCCTCTCCCATTGCCCACTGCGGGAGCCGGAAGATGGAGCGGCTCCCGCAGTGGGCGCAGCAGCAGCAGCTAATGAGAGTCTGACAGACTCTCATTGGCGGCTGCTTACAACAAACACACAGCTGCCGGAGCTGGCGGCTGTGTGTTTGTCAGTGTAGCGCTGACCGAACTCCGTCCGGTCAGCGCTACACATGCGGTGCAGTCTGTGTCACAGTGACACAGACTGCACCGGCCCGCATGACGCTGCAGCCCGCCACTGATCACAAGTGATATAATTAGCTCCACCTGTGGGTTTTTTAAAATGTGTCAGCGAGTAGTGAATACACCTGTGCACCTGCTGGGTGACCTGCAAATTATGACCTGTGCGGGGTCCTGAGGACCGAGTTTGAGAACCACTGGCCTAGTAAATAGACCCCCTAATGTTAAAATTATTTTGGTCACAAATTACTTTTTTCATTATTATTTGTGTTGGTGTCTGTGAAAAAAAACACAAATTGACATTTTGCTCCCCTCCTAGTGACGTATTTCAGCTATTAAGATACTAAAACTGAAAAATTGTATAGTAACATTACTGTACACGCAGTGCAGACACAAAGAAAAGGGAAAGTTTGACATTACAGCTTATAGTATTGTCTATCTCCTAGTGCGTTATAACATAATATCTAACTTGTAGATGTCTTCTCTGACAGATGTCCCACAGGCACATGAAGGAGAGGAAATGCAATCTTTAAAAAGCGAGGACGTTAACCAACCGTAAGTACTATCAGTATAAAATTATACCAATGTAAGTTGGATGGGACTGAATCGGAAGTTTGGATATTTTGGCAGCTGGGTCAATCACTTGAAATGCATAATTATAGTGTTCATTCAGATAGCGCTCGGTCATCCATGGCCGACCCTGCTCAAAAGCCTAAGGTGCCATTGCTCCAGGGTGGGGGGGGATGGTGCGAACAGCAGGCGCAATGCAGATTGACTAACAGAAAATGGCAGCTGCTCAAATCGATCTGGCAGTACTCTTCAGGTGCATGAAAGGGAGGGGTCATGCCAAGGAGAATTGTTCCTCAGCACACTGAATTGCACCTGCAACAATATATGAAGACTACATGGTGCTAGAAATTCAGAGATATTAGTTCCATGCATTTGCAAATACATGGGAAGCTGCTAGGCAGCGTCACGGCCTCTCTGTTACTAGCAGCCCCTAACACTAAGGGGTTCACGCCCGAGGCGCAGGTCACCCCAAAAAACGTCCAGCCCAGGACCCCTCCCAGGGCATCACACGAAAAAAGGAAGAAGGGTGACAGTGAAGTGTAAAGTATAGATGCGTAAGAATAATTAATAAGTGTTGAAAAAGGGTTAAAATATATGTGAAAAAATGACATGAATAAAAAACAAACAATGCAGATTGACGCCAGATCAGATGTTGATGGAGATTAGTGGCTGTTTTGGTCCCACAAACTCGAGATTTGCCAGAATTGCAGCATGCATAGGAATTGTTGGGGCAATTCTAACATACATCACCTTTCACACCTGTGTTATAGATGGACAGTTAGGAAATGTGCATAAATTGCAAGCAACATATTTCCCTAATTCTATGTTTGTCTTTGTTGTTCTTCGCTCAGAGTTCCTACCAAGATTACCACGGAGAATGAGACGGCAAACGGGTCTTCCCCAGATCCCTCTGCCTAACGGCCAATTTGTAAGACTGATGAAGGGCAATCTGAAGATCAAGCACTGCGACATCTCCTGTAGTCCCTTTTTGTGGTGCTGTGGAGGATAACGTCATTCCTGGACTTTAAGCGGGGGGAGGGGGGGGGGGAATGATGGAGCATTTCAAAAAGGGAAGCCGTTGTAACCTGCAATCTGCACTATGGAACCGACTGAGATGTGACTTTTGATATGTTTTATTTCATTCATTCTGCACTTTACTAGCAGTTTAGGTTATGAAGCAGCGATGAGCAAAATTTTCAAATCTGTTCCAGAAATCGTCGCCTCATTTGGTATTTGGCTGCGGAAGTTTCCACATTTCCCGGGCGGAATGCCCTGCACGTATTCTCCATAAGAGGAGGGTGAACTGGCACCTTCATTTTTAGCTCTGTTTGCACACTATGCATTCTGCACACGATGCCATTATGGCGTGGAACTGGAAGACGCTAGCCTCGGAACATGGCGCCTTCGTGAAATGGCCTAAAGTGTCACACAGCTGCCACTCCGATCACCGCTGGTTGTCACATACCGTAGGCGATGTTATGTTATAAAAAAAGGGCGTTGTGATGTCAATATGAGGCAATGCAGATGATTTCCTAACATTGTGACGTCATGTGTTGCGTTTCCACCGTAGGAGGGAATCCGCAGATAGAACGCGTGCGCGTAGCACCAATCGCTGATTTTTGACAGAATCGCGGATTAATGTGGCCACAAACGCTCCAAAAATTCTTTTGTTCACTTTTTATTTTGAACTTTGTATTTTTATATTGTTATTCTTTTTTTAAGCCAATATGCTATGTACATACAGACCGCACCTAAATGCTCATAGTATACATTTGAAAGTCAATGACAGTCCCGGAACTAAAAGGTGAAAAAAGACTTAGCTGCATACTCTCCTAATACTGTATTTATTATCTTACTGCACTTAGAGACAGTCAGCTAAGCTGCTACTCAATTATAAATTAAAGCCAGGGTGTTACAGTATACAGAATGTCCATGCAATGATGTCTACTGATAGCAAAACATTTCACAGCCCCCTTCTCTGACACTTCAGTAAATCATTTGAATTTAGCTCTCTTATGTAGTGAAACAAAAATCCAAGTTAAGTGAAATCTTTGTTGCATGGCAATGTATACAGGTGGAGTAAAGTTTAGTTCATAGTTCGTGCACTACAATATATGTGTCATTTGCAGGATAGTGCATGTACAATCCCTTTGTTCTAATGGACAATGTGTGGCAGAAAGCTTTCTAATTGGTGCTAACTTGAGCCAGATAAAGACCCATCACCTTTAGCTTGGGTCACAACAAATGAATGTAGCATCCACGCTAAACAAAGAATATTAAACTGGTGCTTGTACTGTAATCACGGGTAACCTGTAGCCACAATAACTTGAAACCATATGAACAAAATAAAATAGCAAAAAATGAAAATATTGCAATAAATAATTGCAGTGTTTCTGGACGCTTTAAGACTTCGAAGCTGGACGTTTAAGAAGCGAAGGGGGTTATGGGACAGACAAAAACAGTATCCCAATGTTTAATAGCATGTTAGCTTTAGCTATTACATTCAAGAACACCTCTGTAGTGAAACAAAATTTTTATTTTACAGTCATCTCAATGGCACCCAAAAACGATAGGAAAATAAAATTATTGTTACTGCGCTTTTAAACCTATGAGCAATACCAAAATTAAAATACAAGCAAATGGTTCCACTGAACAATTACAGGTGAGATGACTGCGTTACTATGTTGCAATGGTTGGTCATGTGTTCCGTCACGTGTTCCGTCTTGCTAATAATGAGCAGAGAACATACTGTACAAATTCATGCATGGCTGCCTATACCGATAGCGATTCTATATTTAAAAACTATTAACAAACACAACTGGATGCAAGGCACAATAATGCCGGTGATCTCCCTTGGGTATATTTTCTATTCTTGGAAATAGTCCTAAAATGAGCCTACTAGGTAATTACTTTGTTTTAAAATGACATTAAACAAAAAGTAACTCATTTTAAGAAAGGAAAATGCCTCCACATTATTCAAACTGAGGTCTTTATAAAAAAAAAAATTCATGTTGAATTGTCAAACTGAACAGTAAACTCCCGGCAGCAATGGGTTAATGTAATAAGTTATTTAAGTAATCTTTTTTTTTATTGCCATGAGTTTTCTGACATTGCTTTTTTAGCAGATTTTTCCATTATACAGTAGCAACAATAACGTCAATATCAGAATTAAAAAAGGGCTGTGCAAATTTATCATTATTTGAACAAAAATATTTATTTTAAGGATTTTTTTTGCCAACTTAACTTCATGCAAATGTAAGCTATTTTTTTCTTAAAACTTTAAGCTGTGGAATGAATTTATTTTGTAGAACAGATGTATCATAGGCGACCCACAAGTGGCCCAAAATGTAAAAACGTCAATCGCTTGAGACATTCAGTGAAGGTGAAAACTAATAGCCGCGCATGCGTATTGCCAGGTCTCGGCAGTAAAGTGATTGCATTCGCCATCTCTTTGATGTAGACTCTTCGCTGGGACAGGCTCTCATCAGAGTCGCTATCCTGACAGAAGTTTCTTGATAAATAAGCAGAGAAAATAATTTCCTTTGGGCTTTGTACAAAGCAATAAGAAATTATAGTTTAAAGGACACCCACTGCCACTGATGATGAAAAGACCCCTAAATGTCTACTAGGGTGTCAAATTAGGACTGACCAACTTTTTAAAAAATATAACAAAACCAAATTGTAAATATCAGTTATGTTTCCGTTGACAATACAATTATGTCCTGTGGTGCCCTGTCTAAGAAATTCACATTTGGCTGTTAATGTGTAAATAAGCAATGGGAAATCATAAAGTATTGCTTTGTTTTGTATCTATTTATTATGTCTGCTTTTGTGTTTTTTTTATATCTTTCTGTATTAATAACTTTGCTGTATTCATGTTAAGCATTGAATGTGTGAACAATATGTGCCGAAGGACTTGCCCGTTTATCTGCTTATAGTATGTGCAAAGATTTGTGACTGGTACATTTTATTTAGTTTATTTATTTTGGGTGTATTTTCTATTTTTTTTACACAATATAATTTTTTATTATAAGTTATAATTTGAATAATATTATTTCATTTTAAGTGTGTTATTTTACATCTAGTTTTTCTTTATATGACATTAAATATACAAAGTATGGCTCAACTCAAAATCTAAATCTATTATTATTATTATTATTAATAATAATAATTAATGTCAGTGCATCCTTATAAAAAAAAAAAAAACAATAATATTCCGGAACTAGAGGAATTTATGAATTTAGTGGCCTGTGTGCAAGAGTAGTGCTTGGGCCCTGCTCTCAAATGTGACATATGTCATTATTAAACTAAACATCTCCTGGAAAACTGTTCAAGCCCTCCATCGACCAGCCTCCTTCCCTACAACCAGCCACATCATTAAATTATTAGCCTCCACATTTTATAAAGATAACACTTGTTGGATTAGTCCCTACAATATGTAAATATCCCCATCAATTTACACTACTGTAATAGATTCTCTTATTTAATAGAGTGTATAGGATATTTACACTCTGTCGCTGGAAAGATATTGCTGTTCTAAGTGAATGCTAAGTTACACCCCTAGTCTGCGAACCCTGTTTTATTAGAGGCTCTGGTTAGGGATGACACAATGATAACATGCTCTTGTCTAAAAAAAGTAAAAGGTCGTCTAAAGCATAAGGTAAAAAATATGTACAAGTCTATTTAAACAATACAGTAATATCTGGGTGTTTAGTCCTTCATTCCAGAAAATAAATAAACGCTTTGCCTGCTGAGGGTTTATCTCTTCACTGAATATATATATATATATTTCTATGTAAAAATGTCTCTAAATATATCACAACCTGTTAATATATTTAAAACAACATACACAAAAGTGTAAAAGAATAAAAATAAATAAAACAAAAATAAAGCAATAGAGAAAAAGTAGTTTTTTCACTCAAATACTTGCAACACATTCAGACCGCTTCCTCAGGCCTGATACCTTTACCAGTACTTTTTGTGGAAAGTAGCCTATAGGGTGTGAAGATGGCATTAGTTACTAGGTGGTTGGTAAATTCAGCAATTAATATAGACAGTATGGTTGAAAAGTTTCCAGCAGTTTCAGGACATCCTCGCACCCAGTCTAGGACTTCAGTGACGGTGATGCTTGAGGCTGAGAGAGGATATAAGGGCTGCCAGTTGAGTCGAGGAGTGCAGTTTAGGTAACTGTGAAGCGTGGACCTGGTTGTCCTGTGGTGGTCCGCCCATGTACCTAAGTGTTGAGCGACGGGGGTTTCCGGCCAAGCCTCCCTCACTGATAAGATAAGGAGGAAGGTGTAAAGCTGAAAGTAGGAATGGCAATCAACTATTGATGGTTCACAATCATTGCTGGTTAACCACCGATGGTTTTGCCATCAATGGTGGAGATCCAGTGTTTCTCTGCCATCCGTGGCACTGGGCAACTGAATGTTTTTTTTTTTCATGTGCCGGGACACAGAGCATAGCTCCAACCCCCAACATGACCCATAAAGCCCCGCCCCCACTCTCTGATAGGCCTGTTGTCCTGGCAATTATTAAGATATGGATGACCATTGGTGGATGTAACCATTGATGGTTGCCAATCAATGTATTCATACCATCGAGGTCAACCACCAATGGTGCTATTGATGATTAACCCACCAATGGTCATCCCTAGCTGAAAACCACCCCTGGGGAGGAGCTATGAATCCTCAGCTGTGAAGAGGGATGGATGGAGCACACAGAGCTTTCCACTCTGAGAGATAGAGTCTCTGCAATAGACTAGGGAGCAGGTCTGTAGAAAACTGCAATTCTCAACACCAACCACAGCTACACTCTATCTAGCTAGAACTTAACTGAAGTAGACCAAAGCAATGTAGAAACAGACATACACTTTCTAACTGCAGACTCTCGCCCGTGAGTGGAATCACTTAGAGATTGCAGTAAGTCATGTGGCCGAAACATTATCCGCTTGAAGGGGACAGCGAGAGTGAGAGAAGCTCTCCAAACTGCCAGATACCTAAGAAAGGAATGCTGCTATGAAAAGACTAGTGAGTCAGCCACACAGGTCTCAGCTCCAATCTAGCAAAATAAAGTGCACCACCGATCTCATGGGCATGCAACCAATGACAATTGTATTGACATTAACAGTTACTCATTGGCCCTCATTCAGAGGCACTCGCAAGAAGCGAGCGCTTGTTCTGAATGAGGGCGGCCGCTTGGTTTTTTTAGTGCGGCCTCCTGGTCACTAGCTAAGCTGTGGGTTACCACCCACAGCTTCAGCCACCGACCAGGGTGATGGTCGCGATGGTCAAGACCATCGCGACCATCGGGGCTTGCAACGAGACCCTAAGGTTGGGTCTCGGCAACCGCAAGCCCCAGGGAGCTTCCTGCTCTGATCGAGCAGGAAGCTCCCCACTGACATCACTGCTGATGTCAATGCGGCAGTGGCGTCACAAGGCGGGTGCGGGGGGTGCGGCCCGCACCCGGGTGTCACCCGCCGAGGGGTGACACCAAGGTGCAGGATCCCCCTCAGTGACAGGAGCCGGGTGCTGCACTATAGCATTAAGTGCAGCACTCGGCTCCTTTCAGTGAGGGAGCCGGCACTGCCAATGCCCGCACCTCCTGCACCCCCCGCCGGCACCACCCCATTGATACCTAATGTATAATTTTGTTAACCACGGCCACGGGCCGGGTTCGCGCCGCGAGGCCAAGCCCCTCCTGAAGGTCCAACATGTGAGGCCACGCCCCCGACACAACCCCTCCCGAAGACCACGCCCCCATTTCGGCAGGTGCCGCGTGCATGGCGTCCCTCCCCGCACCGGGTGTCACCGTGGGGAGGGACGCCACTGCAGTGCGGCCTCCCACAAAATGGCAGGCGTTCCATCAGGAACGCCTCCGTTTGTGTAGCCACCCCCCCGCCACCGCCTACAAAACGGGGCGAGCTGTCGATCAACATCGACAGCCGCTCAGCGTTTGCGACCGGGTCTGAATGAGACCCATTATATGTATAGTACCAGTACTATAAAGGGCTTATTGGAAATTTAGGCATTAGGAGGAGTGAGTGTGAGAGAGTGAATGGGACCTGGGTGTATTACCAGATGAAAAAGAAACCCGCCTCAGGCTAGGTATAGAGTACTTCGATTATTAATGCCCTTATAAGCGGGACACCAACAGAGAGTCTACCATTTGGTTAACAAGGAGCAAATGTGTTAAAGGAGAAGCGATCTTTCTAGGGGAGATTTATCGAGGCTTGGAGAGAGATGAAGTGAAGTGAGATAAAGTTCCAACCAATCAGCTTCTAACTGTCATTTTCAAACACAGCCTGTAACATGACAGTTAGGAGCTGAGTGGTTGGTACTTTATCTATCTCCAAGCTTTGATACATCTCATAGAGAGTGTTGTACGGTTATACCCTATGCTGGTACTTCTAATTTAAGGTGAAGGTACAGCCTACAGTATGGGTTTGAATTACATACAGTAGAAATGTGTGAATATATTTTAATGTCGTTATTGAATATTGGCTGAGGACTATTATTGCTTTTATTCCAGCGAGGAAGAAGATTTCCAGGAAAATAAATGATTTTATTCTTTCCGCTTGTTATTGTTTAATGTACACAACTCTTGTATCTTATTAGTGTGTATGTGGGGACTAAACCTAGTAACAGCTGAGGTGTGTCTTGGGTGTGTGATCATCATACATGACAAAACTTATCTGAGAAATAAACACACGGAGACAGCAAATGGAATTAAAAAGGTCAGCTATTTATTTAAAGAATTTATATATTTTTTTTAATTTTAATTGTATGGTGTTTAGAAAGGACGGCCCTAAAGCGTACGGCAAACTAAACAACCAAGTGTCCGCCCAGTGGATGCAAAAACGAATCACTAGGGTACTAATCACAAATCTCCAACTCTCCCAATCCCATCCGAAGATGGCCATACTGCCCCCCATAAAGAAGGTACTGTATGTCTCCACAATTACTACAAGGTGAGTGCACCCAATGCACCAACTGCACCCGGGCTGATGATAGTCCGTACTTTCACGCCCAAAACAATAGCTAACAACAAACAAGGCACTAGGGAAGGGAGCGTGGTAACATTTTCTTCAGGAGAGAGTCCTAAAGCCTGCAATCCAGAGTATAAATAAGCTCTGCACAAGCCACACCTCTAGCTATACAATAGGTCAACTAAATGTGCATGTGATCACCACTCAAACCAGCCCCCAGTCTCCTGGTTTTAGCCACTCCCTGCTCATCCAAGCCATCCATTATTCTTATGCTGGATACACACTGGACGATATATTGTCTGTACAGCTAGCACATGATATATCGTCCTGCCCGTTGGCTCGTGCGTACACACGATGTATCTGTGAATGACGTCAGCCATGCAACAAAGCAGATGATATATTTCTTACAGATATATCATTCACATCTGCTGGCATGTACACAACTACCGACACATTTGCGGGTCACAGGAAGGGTAAAATGATGTAATCACTACTTTCTTTGGACAGATGTATCGGCTGGCTGATTGGTAAGTGTGTATGCACACTTGAACACTTTTGTAGGTATCTGGTGTATTTGGAATGCCGGGGTTGAAGTGTGGGTCTGCGGGGGGTGAGTAGTCATCGCCGGAGCAACAGATTCAAGAGCAGAAGTAAAGCCGGGTACACACTAGATGATATGTGTACGCACTTGCCGATGACTGCACCCCCGCTGGGTCCCGCCGCAAGTGACATCGGCTGGGCACACATTTTTTTGCAGTGCAGATTACCCCAAGCTGAGCTTTCTGTTCTGTTATGAATCGCTCTCCCTTTCACTACATCATTAATAGACCCGATATACAGAGCCAGCTACATTACATCCCTTATTCTGCATCTTGTGGTCACAAATTGCTATTGTGGTCATGAATCAAGCCATGGGGCTGGGAATGAGCTGGAAAGGGGGGTTTCCAGGCAACTGGAAACCCCCTCCTGCATTTGCCTATGCTTGCCTTTACATGCTTTTTTCATAAAGGCAAGTTGATCCAGAGTCAACTCTATGACGGAATCTGTAGGGTTGTTACAATGACTCCTCCTTCTAGGTTTTTATACCAAAGACGTTAAGAGAGCCAGGGAAATATTCTGTACATGTGTATGCAATTATTATCACAGTTCTGATGCTGCGTATGGCCCAAAATGTTATCAAGTTGCAGGGACTTATTTTAGGAGTAATTCACAGCCATTTTGCTACCTACACTGCAATCAGCCTCAACATTTAACAAAAAAAATAATGAATGGAATCGTCCAAGTCTGACTGCAAACACATCGGATGTCAGATATCGTTATCCGACCATCGGGAACGCGCATCGTTCAAATCGTTCATCTGACAGATCTGACAGATATGTCAGATTTTCCTTCAGATATGAACGATTGAACGATTTTTTCAATCGTTATCGTTCAGATCTGAAGAAAAATCTGACCGTGTGTGTGCACCATAACTCACGTGATATACACATTGTAGCATACAGACTGTAAACATATAAATTAAATAAATAGAACAAACAAAAAAAAAGAAAAGAGCAAAAATAAACAATAATCTAGAGCAACTGCAGCCGCGGTTCCAAAACACTATGGGGGTCATTCAGACCCACTCGCAAGCGGCAGTACGCTCGCAAGTGGGTCGATGGTCCCCACTGCGCATGCGCGCGACGGAGGGAGCTCCGCTGTACGCATGCGCGAGACCCGGCGAGCGACGGGGAATCCGTCGCTCGGGGTCTCGCACCAAAGGGGGCGTGCTGTCGATGGTGACTGACAGCACGCCCACTTTGGTGGGCGTGCCGCATGGGCGTGGCGGCCAGACGGGGGCGTTCCCATGGGAACGCCTACCGTCTGAAGCCGGCCCCACTGACATCACTAGTGATGTCAGTGGGAGTGATTTTGGCTCTGACAGAGCCAAAATCACTCCTGGGCTTGTGGCTGGGAAACCCGACCGCAGGGTTTCACTCGCAAGTCCGATGGTTGCGATGGTCAAGACCATCGCGACCATCTTTTTGGACGCTCGTATTTGCTGTGGGTGGTCACCCACAGCTATACGAGCGTCCAGGAGGACGCTCCATTTTAATGGAGGAGGGCCCTGATTCAGAGCGAGCGCTCTGGTCAGAGCAAGCGGCTCTGAATCAGGGCCTATAATAGGAGCCTTGGGAAGGAACCTACCGAATTCCTTATCGATTAATTTAAGGAAATAGGTGGGTCTTGTGTCACTAACCCGGATTTGTTTAATAGTTGTGAGCAAGGGTGCATACACACCAGGACGATATCGGCACGATTTGGCCAAATGGGAACGACAAATCGGGCATATCGTGCAGTGTTTATGCCCAATTTGCGCGCTACCGCGGTCGCATGCGATATCGCGTGATTGGCCGTGGCGCACATTCAATCACACGATATGGCATGTGAGGCTGTACATATTAATGTAGGACTGAATAGTGATTGTTAAGTCATTCATTAAATCTTTTAAGTGTGTACCGTTAATCATGCGTTGTCCAGGGTGAAAGCAGATCGCCCTGAGCATCGGCACGATTGCCGGTCGTTTAGGTGTGTACCCAGCCTTAGAGACTATCTATATGACTCCCATACCATAAAGAAACATTCTATGTATTTTTCTTTATATAGAAGTGTTTCCACCCAGTCCATCCTGAACAGAAAATAAAGTTTTTTCAGGAATAGAGGTATTTGAGGAGGGGTACTGTCTGTCCTGCCCTGCAAAATAGTTTTCCTACCAGCGGCACTGTTAGCTAATAATAGTTTCCTACTTTCCATTGTCATTCATATTAGAATCAAGTATACCTAAGATTGCCCATTCCGGGGTATACGGCACAAAATGTACAAGTTTTGTTTCTACATAGCTGCGAATAAGGTGCCAAAAATATTGGGCTCTGGAGCAGGCCCAGAGGCACTGATATGTATCGGCCTCCTCCTGATGACATTTTGGACAAGCATGACTTTCCGAGGTCCCCATTCGGAAATGTTGGAGTGGGGATAGATGGGTATTAGGATATATATTAAGAAAGAGTTCAGTGTACATGCTGGATGGTAGTGTTTTCCTGTATAATGGACAGATATCGCCTTGTGGTTAGGTAAACGTTGCTAAAGTACTATCCCGATCCCCATCCGAAAAATCACCAATAACTTGCATTACGTAAAAACAGGTTAGTAGGAAAGGATAGGGGCTAACCATGGCAGATTTAGAAGGAACCTCAGTATAGCTTAGTATGCATTTATTTTCTGTGGATACCAAAGATCCAATATTGTCTATCCCCGCTAATCTCCACAAAGCGAAAGGTTGAGCAGCCATGCCGTCCAGAAAATTAGGTTTTCGGAGTAAAGGTAAGTATAGTGAAAAGCATTTAAGCCCACTTTATGTCTAGATTGTAAGCTCCTAGGAGCAGGGTCCTCCTCCTCCCTACTGTCTCACAGCCCTCTTCTCTAGCACTTCTATGACAGCCTTCACCTTCAGAGCTGTATTGTGTATGGAGAATTGTGCTGCTAATTGTTACTTGTGTTCTGTTAATATTTTGGTTACTGTATTATAATGTAATGTTCTGTGTACCCTTTACTGTATAGACGGCGCTGCGGACCACTTGTGGCGCCCTATAAATAAAATGTAATAATAATAATAATGTCTGACAGTCTGAGCATATGCCAATTTTTTCTGGTCGTCCACAAAAGAGGATTCAGTTGCAGATTATCTGGTTTTTCCTGGTCATGTTGGTGGAGAAAACCAATGAGGTCCATGTCACCCCCAAATTCTTGTTCCAATGAAGTGTTAGTGTAAACAGAAGTTTTATGAAGCCAGTCACGCAAATGCCTTAAGAGGGTCGCGGGATTGTAAGTTACTATGTCTGGGAAATTAATGCCTCTATTTGATTTTGGCTGGCAAAGTTTTTGGAAGGCAATTCGCCAACGGCCTCCCCCTTCCAGTTAAATTTACGAAACAGGGCACTTATCAATTGCACATCTGCTTTAGTCTAGATTATAGGGAGTGATTGTAGAGGATATAGCTGCCGCCATTTTAAGTAAATCAGCTCTCCCTAGGAAGGACAGTGCTAAGCGTTCCCAAGTCTTTACATCATTGTAAGGGTCAATATAGCCCGACCTATGTTAAGCCCATATAAATCTGCGGGATTGCGGGGCAGAACTATTCCCAGATATGGTATATGAGTTTTGGCCCATTGTAAAGAAAACCTAGCAACCCCGGAAGGACATATATTCTTACCGTATCATTGCGGTAGATTTTTCCATATTAACACAGAAACCTGAGATAGAGCCATATAAATCTATCTTATTAAATATTTAAGAAAGAGACTGATCAGGATTAGATATATATATAGAAGGATGTCATCGGCAAACGCCAAAATTAAAATTTCCTTGCTGCCCACCCCTATGCCCTAAAAGACTGATCAGTTTTGGAGTGTTCTCAGTAGGGGGTCTAACGCTAGATTAAATGGTAAGGAGATAGAGGGCAACCCTGACGGGTACCCCGCTCCAGAAAAAAAACAAGGTCCTATAATTCCATTAATTAGTAAAGAGGTGGAGGGCTAGTTGTAAAAATAGTGTACCAATCTATGAACCCTGCCCCAAAGCCGCACGCCTCCAACACCCTAAATAAATGTGGCCACAGCATCATGTTAAAAGACTTGTGCGCATCTAGACTTATTAGCCTATTCTGTTGTGTAGTATGAGAAACCACTTTTGCTGCTACTGCTGTATGTATGGCCCTTATTGCATGTCTACCTTGTATAAAGCCTAATTGGTGCTCACTTAAAAAGAAGGAAGTATAGTTTGGAACCGCATTGCCATGATTTTAGCTAGAAGCTTGAAGTCTACATTCAGTAGATTGATAGGTCTGTATGAAGATCATAGATTAGGGTCGTGGTCAGGTTTTGGTATGAGAGTCATAGATGCTTCATTGAAAGCAGGATAAGGAGAACCTCCGGTACAGTTCTGTAATTACTTTTAAATATTTGTGAAAGGTACTTTACACACAATCGTACCAGCTGCTTCTTATGTTACCTGTAGATTGTTCATTTGACTTCAGAAGTTTCCATGACTTTATCTGTAATGTTTAGTATTTATAGCCAGTGGTTTTTATCTCTACCATCACGAGATGATTGGTATGTCTCAGGTGCAGCCAGTCCACCCCCTGCTATCCTATAGCAACATGACAAAGGAATTTGCAGAACACTTTCAGATTTCAGGGAAGCATGACTTGTCCTCCCTTAGTCATTCTGAAAATCCCCTGAATTCTGGATGTAATATTTTCCATAAGACACATTGTGCAGAACTTTCTTGCAGTCCTGTGTACATCTGTTGGATATGTTTGTTTCCAAAAACACTAACCACATAGGAGTTACAGTTAGACTAATTAAATATTTGTGTAGAGCATATAGACCCTTTTTCAGAGGTGGACACAACGCCAATGTTGTCTGAGTTGAGCGATTATTTGCTACGGCAAATGTGCGTAAAATACTGGAAAACCCTTCAGCACATGCTTTTCACTGAGTATACGCTTTTGGGTACAATATCTAGGATATAGTTATAATCTCGGCTGTTGGGATGCCAGCGTTTAAAATGCAGATGCTGGAATCCTGACACCTGCCAATCCCAGCACTGGCATCCCAACTGCAAGTATCCCGGTGGTAAGTATTGGTGTTAGGGAGAAGGTTAGGGTTAGGCTGCAGGGAGGGAGAGTTAGGTTTAGGCAATGGGTAGGGAGAGGGAGAGAGGTAGAGTTAGGATACTTACCGACTGGTGTCGGTATCCCAACCCTTTCGGATGCTGGCGTCAGGATTTTGACCACCGGGATCCCGAGGGCCGGCATTCCGTATCCAACCCCAAAATCTCTGGCATTGAGAAAGGCGAGGGAAATCATGGGTGTTCCTGTGTGGTTACTGGGAGGTAAAAAAAAGGCCATCAGGGGCATGTTATGGGAGTGTCGGGGGCTTGTAATGGGAGTGTCGGGGGCTTGTCATTGAACCTGGCTACATTCCCAGATACAGAGTCGCAGCCACAGAGGCCATGTTTACGCGGAGTACAGAAGTTAATACTGCACCTGCCATACGCTGGTGCAAGGGTCGAAGGTCTACGCGATTACGCTGCGTCTCCCTGCGTGGAGTAAAGAATTGTTTTCGGACGTTTGGCATTTAAATGAGACCCATTTTGTTTTGAATAAGCAATATTTCATTGTTATCGTCATTCATTTTATTTTATTTATTTAGCTATTTTTGGACAGACGTTTTGTTTTTGCTTTTTTTTTTTGCAATAACAATAAAAAAATTTGGAAATATGCAAAATATAAATAAATAGAGAAGCGGAACGTCACACAATAAATTACAAAGGATGTAATGAGTACTAGTCAGGGGGGTCAGCGAGGACAGCTGGTTCTTATAATAACTACAATATGTAGCCTCGAAGTAAGATGAAACGTGGCAGAATAGCCTTGATCCAGAGATAGATGCTGAAGTAATCCAATTTATACAGCAAAGAACAATCAATCACTGCCAAGAGACCATATAAACTCGAAACATACTGTATAAAGTACATTGATATGGGGCAACATTTGCTCCAGTGGATGATTTTACCAACAGTAGGGGCTGCAGCACCCTCCCCACCAGTAAAATCCACCATCCGGAGGGACTGCCAAGCAGCGGCAGTGACTTCCCATTGGGTAGTCACTGGTAATCACAGCCGAACAGGCAGTCCCTGGGGTAGGTGTTTTCTCCACTTGGGGGATGCAGTTTGGAAGCCGACGGTCTAAATTCCGACCGCCGGCTTCCAGACGTTCTAATCCCAGCGTGGTACTAATGACAGGCGTCTAAATCTAGACGCCTGTCATTAACCAGACACCGGAAGACCGACGCCCGGCATCCTGATCGAAGTGATGCTGGGCGCGGACAGCCACGGGGGGGGAGGGTTAGGTTTAGGGCCCCCGGGGGGGACTTAGGGTTAGGCTAGGGGAAGGGGAGGTTATGGTTAGGCGCCCCCGGGGGGAGGTTAGGGTTAGGCACCCCCCCTGGGGGACTTATGTTTAGGCGGCGGTGAAGGGGGTGTTAGGTTTAGGCACTCTAGAGGGGGGATTAGGGTTAGGCAACTGGGGAAGGTTAGGGTTAGGCACCCTTAAGGGAGGGTTAGGGTTAGGGGGGGGGAATTAAGTTAGCGATACTTACCTTAGGGATGATTGGGATCTTCACCCTTGTCGGGCTGCCGCTGTCGGGATTTGAACCGTCAGACATGCGTCCGGCGGTAATACCTACTACACCCCCTCCTGGGACTGCCAGTCCAGACTGCAATAGCAGAGAGCACTTCCCATGGGGAGCCTCTCCCCTGCTATTACGGCAGCCCTTACCAGCTTCTAGGAGCTGCAGCTGATGCAGTCTCTAGAAGCAGTCCAGTGTGCTATTTTGTGCGCACGCACAGGACTGCAATCCTACACATGAACACAATTACAGACCCACCAGCCAGACAGGTAAAGAGCCGCCGCTGATTCCCTCTGATTAAACTTTGGATGTGAAGACCCAACAAATTTTAGGTGGTCTGCAGGAACAGCCCCAGCAAGCTGGAGAAGACAAGGGACCATCCCACTCTGTTCCAAAGCAGAGCATCTACAGGACCGAACTAGAGAAGAACAAAGTTTTAAAAACAGTTCTGCAAATTATTGGCCTAATTTTTGTATTTCTGAACTATTTGCTGATGGAATTTAGATGAAATGATATCAGTACAGTGCAGAGTGCACTTACCTGAGTGACGAGGAATGTAAGCATTGTATCACCACAACTGTGCTCTTCTAATAAGTCATTCTAGAAAAAGTATCAACTGCGCTAGTGTATACATGTATCAATACCCAGACACTCTGATGTTAAAGAAACATGTTATTTAATTACAACATTAGTAAAACATGAACAAAATATATAAATAA
The DNA here is from genome assembly GCA_031769625.1 of Taudactylus pleione. Lineage (NCBI taxonomy): Eukaryota > Metazoa > Chordata > Amphibia > Anura > Myobatrachidae > Taudactylus > Taudactylus pleione. The sequence goes on from JAUIMM010001371.1 coordinate 266,364, forward strand.
CATACAACAATAATAAACCTTTCACTGGGTAATGATTTAATGTAAACAATTACACATCTTGTGGCTATGGGCCCTGATTCAGAGCCGCTCGCGAGTGCTGCACAGCGCTCGCAAGTGGCTCGATGTTTGCCCACTGCTCATGCGACGCATCCGGCGTGCACATGCGTGAGCCCTGTCCAGCGACTGAAGTTCAGTCTCTACGGGGCTCGCTACAAGACAGGGCGGCTGTCAATGGTGAGTGACAGCTCGCTCCATTTTGTAGGTGGGTAGGGAGGGTGGCCGGCCAAACGCAGACATTCCCTTAGGAATGCCTGCCGTTTTAGGGAGGGCTTACTGACATCACTAGTGTCAGTAGTGATGTGAGTAGTGGACTTCCTGCTCTATTAGAGCAGGCAGTCCACTCGGCCTTGCGACAAAGGGGACCCTACCACAGGGTCTCGTCGCAAGGCCGATGGTCACAATTATCACAATGGTCTCCTGGCCGCTCGCACAAGCTGTGGGTGGTCTCCCACAGCTTTGCGAGCGGCCGGAGAAAAAAAATAAAATAAACTGAAAAACGCCCACAGACCCAGCGAGCGGCCAGCGGCTGCGAGCGGGTCTGAATCAGGGCCATAGAGTGATATTAACACTGCTCACATGCTAGGTACCTAGACAAAAAATATTGTTGCAAAAATAAAAATAACGTAAAGGGACAGTGGCAAGATGGAATATTTTGGTAAGTTATAATGTAATATTTGGGGAAAAAAAGGGGTTTAAAATTTCTCAGTGAGGAGCAAGTCCCTAGTCCCAGTCACCAGATTCTTTCATTGTAGCGCTTTATAATTGCAAAGTTGTCAGACTATGGGCCCGATTCAGACCCGCTCGCTAGGATGCGTTCGCACACAGTGGAGGTGTGAAATAGCAACAGCCTAAATGGCAACAGTGTCTCAATATATATCGCTCGCCATCTGCCAGTCAGTATATATCTGTGCTGCCTACAGAACGAGGCCAGAATTTAAACTGGTTCCCAGCATTACCTTCAGGCTGTTACAAATGTTCCCAGACAAGATGTATTACGTATATACACAAAAGAAAAGTATTCCTACAGTATGTGGGGCAGTCATGAACCTCAATATGAATAATCAGTAAGTAAAATTCACAGCAAGTTTTGGAATGTAATAGTATTGAAATATAACTTTTAATGATTTATTCTTCTTAAAATATTGTCAGCGAAATATACAAAACACCAACTTAATAAAAACACAAAGTGAGGGTGAAAAAAAAATATTTTCTGATGATCTCAAGATCCTGCATTATCATTGTGTCTAACAGCCTGCATGAACATTGCAGAAATACTATAAAGAAAACACAGAACATAGTGTTCCACAACATATAACTGAGCAACAATAATGAGTGTCTGCAGTCAACAGTGAAGCATGGTGGAGGGTCCTTGCATGTTTGGGGCTGCATTTCAGCAAATGGAGTTGGGGATTTGGTCAGGATTAATAGTGTCCTCAGTGCTGAGAAATACAGGCAGGTACTTATCCATCATGCAATACCAGCAGGGAGGCGTCTGATTGGCTCCAAATTTATTCTGCAGCAGGACAACGACCTCATACATACAGCCAATGTCATTAAGAACTATGGCCCTCATTCAGAGCCGTACGCTCTGAGCAGAGCGCACGCTCTGAATGAGGGCCGCCCTCCATAATTATGGAGCGTCCTCCTGGACGCTCGTATAGCTGTGGGTCACCACCCACAGCCTATACGAGCGTGCAGTTTGATGGCCGCGATGGTCTTGACCATCGCGACCATCGCCACTGCGAGCCGGAGCCTGCGGTTGAGTTTTTCAACCGCAAGGTCCGGAGTGATTTTGGCTCTATCAGAGCCAAAATCACTCCCCACTGACATCACTAGTGATGTCAGTGGGCCGGCTTCTGACGGTAGGCGTTCCCTTGGGAACGCCCCCGGCAGGGAGGCACGCCCCCGGCACGCCCACCAAAGGGGGCGTGCTGTCAATCAACATCGACAGCATGCCCCCTTTGATCAGACACAACGAGCGAAGGAAAGTCCTTCACTCGTCGCGTCTGGCGCATGCGCACGACGGAGCTCCCGCCGTCGTGCGCATGCGCAGTGCACAACATCGACCCACTTGCGAGCGGACAGCCGCTTGCAAGTGGGTCTGAATCAGGCCCTATATTCACTGTAGAGAAGAACAAGGAGTCCTGGAAGTGATGATATGGCCCGACAGAGCCCTGATCTCACCATCACCGAGTCCGTCTGGGATTACATGAAGAGACAGAAGGATCTGAGCAAGCTACATCCACGGGAGATCTGTGCTTAGTTCTCCAAGATGTTTGGAACAACCTCCCTGCCGAGTTCCTTCATAATCTGCGTGCAAGTGTACCTAGAAGAACTGATGCTGTTTTGAAGGCAAAGAGTGGTCACACCAAATATGGATTTGATTTACATTTCTCTTCTGTTCATTCACTTTGCATTTTGTCAATTGATAAAAATAAACTATTAACACTTCTAATTTGGAAAGCATTCTTACTTTGCAGCATTTGTTCCCACACCTGCCTACAACTTTTGCACAGTACTGTATGTCAGAATACTGTATATATTTTTATGGTTTTTATTTTTAGAATTTTTTATTTTCATATATATTTTTTTACTTTTTATTCTTATTCCATTCTATTTTCATGTTTTTAATAGTGCATGAATCCATATATTAGAGAATGAAACTTATCATGTCCGTTGTATTTGAAATGAAGTTCTCTATAAGTGGCATTGGGGCCCAGTTATCATTCTATATTTGCGGCTATAACCGCAAATATTAAGCAGGGACTGCAGCCGGTATCGCTGATACCTGCTGCCTACCCTCTATTCCCGCTGGAAGCCACAACCCAAATAGCCCCCGCAGCTCTCTGGGCACATCGCAGGGACTTGTGGGCGCCGGATGCTACATTCCGGCTATAGGATCGCATGTTTCAATGCGATTATGGGCACTAATGTCATGCATAGATCGCACTGCAATTGCGTATAATAATACATGGGCGCCTTACTGTTAAAATAAGTTTTTTCCCGGAAACTCATTAGAGAGATGCCTGTTGAATTGACTAATTAAGGGCTACAGCTGTGGATGCTCCTTCCCCATTGCTACATATATGGGAACTCAGAATGTAAGCTCTCACGAGCAGGGCCCTCTTCCCTCATGTGCTTCTCTTTACATTTTCTTCTACTCCTTACTCCCCATAAGGGCACCTGACACTTGACTGCCAACTCCCTGCGGAATCGGTATGATATCCCGGCTGCCGCATGGCCGGGAGTTCGAATCCCGGCAGCGGCAGCCCGACAAAACAGGGGTGCCTAACCCTAACCTCCCCCCTGTGCCTAACCCTAATCCCCCCTCTGTGCCTAACTCTAACCCCCCTTCCCCGCTGCATAAACCTAAGTCCCCCGGGGGGGTGCCTAACCCTAAGTCCCCCCCGGGGGTGCCTAACCCTAACCATCCCTCCCCCTAGCCTAACCCTAACCCTCCCGGGGGGGTGCCTAACTCTAAGTCCCCCCCGGGTGCCCTAAACCTAACCCTCCTCCCCGCAGCTGTCCGCTCGCTGCGCCCGGCATCCCTTCGATCGGGATGCCGGGCACCGGTCTCCCGGTGTCTGGGAAATGACAGGCGTCTAGATATAGTCATTTATCCCACGCCGGGATAAAGCAGTCGGGTAGCCGGCTGTCGGGATGCCGGCAGCCGGCTTCCCGATTGTATACCCTCCCTGCTGCTTATTGTGAGTGCTTTAATTGCTATTGCAGCAATGTATGTAAATCGTGTCCTTGTCCTGCACTATAATTACTTGTTTCTTGTTCACTTATTAGTTCTATGTACTATGTAAGGCACTGCGGAACACTTGTGGCGCCATATAAATAAAGTATAATAATAATAATAGCTCAGCACTAGTGAACATGCTTCTGATGAAGGGGCACAGCTCACTGAAACGCGTTCAGCAGTTCACTTGATAAGGCTTTTGCCTTTTTCTTTTCATTGGACATTTACTGTGGAACCAGCGCAGCTTGTCTCACTATATTCTACTCAGGGGCGTTTCTAGAGAGGAGGGGGCCCATGTGCAGTCTCCGACACGGGCCCCCTCCTCTCCACTCGGCGGCCGTAAGCGCACTGAGCTGTGCGCGGCCAGCGCCGGAGTTATAGACTCTGGGCACTTGAGTGGGCCCAGAGTCTATACTGTATGCACAGGTCACCGGGAAAATGGTAGCGGCGGCCATTTTCCCTGCACTGCACATGCGCAAACGATGGGAAAATGGCCACTGCGCCCATTTTCCAGTCGTTTTGCAGCGCTGAACCCCCTCGCCGATGTGGGACTCCGTAGTGGTAAGTAATATTATGGGTGCAGGGTGTGCGGTGTGGGGCTCCCCTGGACCCAGGGGCCCATGTTCCCCGCACACCCTGCAGACATTATAGATACGCCCCTGATTCTACTGCTCCCATCTCTTAAGAGAGGTCCAACATACAAGTGCTATTCATTTCCCCAGGGACATGGTGACCTAGCGCTGATAGGGGGCCCACTTATCATTGCATATTTGCCGCTTAATCCCAGAAAACACCCGTTGCATACGCAAGATCTGTAGAAAGGTGCAAAGTCTGGTTGGGAGAGGGAAAGAGTTCCAGAGGTAGGGAGTGGCACGGACAGTTGAAGGAAGTAATCGGTTGGCAGGAGAGGCGGCATGCATTTATTGAGGGAAGTGGGCATGCAGGAGTGTAAAGTGAGATGAGATCTGAGATGTAAATGGGAGAGGATTGGGTGAGAGCTTTGTAAGTGAGTGTAAGAACCTTGAACTGGGTTTTGAAAGGGAAGGGGAATTAGGTGTCTCAGCCCGTGCACAGTCAGATGCACTGATGTACACCAGGGAAGGCCTTAAACCAGCATAAGCATAACATCACAGACGCAACTACGGCAAAAGACAGTAAAGCAGTCACAATCAGCCCTTGAATATCTTTATATTAAAAAGAAAACATGTTGCTCCAGAAACTGCAGTACCACTTGTGGCCAGCCGGTGGAGATACAGACAAACAATTCTGGTACTGCACAATTAAAATAGCCCTGCATATAATAAAACTAGGTATAGAAGAATATTATTATTATTTATTTATATGGTGCCACAAGTGTTCTGCAGTGCCTTACAAAGTACATAAACAAATAGGTTGACCAATGACTTACAGTCCACTACAATACAGGACTAGGATAATATACATTGCTACATTCGCGACCATAACACCCAGATAAGCAACAGAGCAAAGCAAAAAAGTGTTAGGTGCCCAAGTGGGGAGTAAGAAGTAGATGAAAGTAGACAATGGAGAAGCACAAGAGGGTAGAGGGCCCTGCTCATAAGAGCTTACATTATAAAGGGGAGGGGCAGACAAACAGGTGTGACACAGATAGGGTAGGCAGGGTGGAAGGAGCATGTTGCAGCAAGTTAAGATGAGAGCTGGAAGGCTTTGATGAAGTAGTTGGTCTTGAGAGCCCGTTTGAAGGATTGTAGAGAGTCTGATGGGAAGAGGGAGAGTGTACTCTTAGGTGTACTGGCTGAAAGAGGCATATAGCATGAACCTCAAATGTAGAGAAAGTAAGGGATGTTTTAAAGGGTAGGAGTAACCAGGGAATAGAAGGACCTCCACACCACCACCATGGCGACCCCCAGGCCGAGGGTTGTGAGAGAAGGTTAGCCCCCAGAGGAAAGAGCTGCAGGGGAAGTGGTGTCAGAGAGTGAAATCCAGGTTCCAGTAATGGCTAGGAGATGCAACTTTTTGGAAATGAAAAGGTAATGGCTGGGAACGAGTTTATTAAAGACTGATCTGGCATTCCAGAGGGCACAGGACAGAGAGACATTGTTTGTGGGAGAGATGTGAATTAGATTATCAGGGTTTCTGTAACAAGAAGGTGACTTTAATTTGGGTGACTGAGATGAATGTAGTGGAGAGATTGTGCGGGGACCAGTGCTGGGAAGGGAACCTGTAGGTGGTTGGCAGGGAGGGAGTTTAATATGATGGGGGTGGGGTGACATGGAGAGGAGGCTTGGAGGAAGGATTAGCGGTGGGGTAGTAGGATATAGAAGAGAATGAGAGTGGAGTCATGGGAGAGGAGAGGTAGAAAGGCAGACAGAGGAGGGGAGATAAAGGAAGGAGGAGGTGGAGGAGACAAGGGGGAAATGATAAAGGTGGAAGAAGAGGGCAGAGCAGAGGATTAGGTAGATACTGAGTGGAGGGGGAAGTGGTAGAACGCATGATAATGGTGTGGATGAGTTGAATAGTGGGAGGAGAACTAGATGTAGGAATAAAGTTTTCAACTCTTTTCTCCATCCATAGTCCCAGGCTTGGACTGGGCTGCCGGGGATTCGGGGAATTCCCCGGTGGGCCCCAGTGACTTATAGCCACACCCACTTTTGTGGGAGGGCATGGCTTAGCCCCTCTAACCGGCACCGTTTTTGACTACTTGCTGGAAGGTGATCAGCAGCTGTGCAGCGGGAGGTGTGCGGGGGTGGGCTGTGCGCGGCAGACGGCAGGCAGTATCATGTAATGAACTGCAGGGTTTCTAATGTCACTGATTCCTTCCTTTGGAATCAGTAGTGACGTCACGGGGGAGGAGCCAATCACAGGCTTCTCCCTTCTAAGCTCCGCTGTGACTGTCCTTGCTCGATGCGGCAGTGGGAGGAGGAGGGGGGGCAGGTTGCTGTGCACTGTAGTTGCTCAGCTACATACAGAATACAGCGGTGGTGACGTCAGTGGGGGAGGGGCGGGGAGAGGCTGGCTGAACCCATGTGTGATTGACAGCAGCTGCACACATGGATTCCAGTGATGACATCAGCAGGGGAGGAGCCAAGGCTGCTGCAGGCTGCTGAGCTGCTCCATGCACAGACAGAGAGGACGGAGCATGTCTGGGCCGACACTCTGAGGACTCAGTGGGGAGAAAGAAAGCCACACCCAGCAGATTGAATGGCATTAAGGTTAGTAGTTGCTTGCTGGAAAAAGGAGGATGGTCTGGTATGTAATGATGGGGCTAGTTAGGGCAGTAGTGGGTAAGGGGTGCCAGGGGCTGGGCTATTAAGTAATGATGGGGGCATTAGTGGTTAGGAGAGTGCCAGGGAGTGTGCTATTATATAATGATGAGGGTAGTTAGGGTAGCAGTGAGTAGGGGGTGAGCTGGTATGTAATGAAGGGGGTAGTTAGGGTAGCAGTGAGTAGGGTGGGTGGTATGGTATGTAAAGATAAGGGTACATAGGGCAGCAGTAAGTAGAGATGCCAGGGGGTGGGCTAGTATGTAATGATGATTGATGAGGGTTTTTAGGGTAGCAGTCAGTAGGGGGTGAGCTGGTACAGCATGTAATGATAAGGATAGTTAGGGTAGCAGTCAGTAGGGGGTGAGCTGGTACAGCATGTAATGATAAGGATAGTTAGGGTAGCAGTCAGTAGGGGGTGAGCTGGTACAGCATGTAATGATAATGATAGTTAGGGTAGCAGTGAGTTGGGGGTGGGCTGGTATGTAATGATGGGGGTAGACAGGGCAGCAGTAGCTAGAGATCCCAGGAAGTGGGCTAGTTATGTAATGATGGGGGTAGAGTAGCAGTGGCTAAGGGGGTGCCAGGGAGTGGGCTGGTATGTAATGCTGGTAGTAGTTAGGGCAGCAGTGGGCACAATGTTCCAGTATTCCTAAGCCTCCCCCTCTCCTGCCCCCATTCTCAGGGGCTTACAGAACCATCGGCTGCCTTTTCCAGAGACTGGCAGCCCCAGTTTCTGCAGCGAGCACTGTCCACACATGAACTCAAACTCAGCTTGACTGCCAGCGGCCACGAGAGGTAACACAGTGAACTCCACAATCACACCGGTCCGGGTGCAGGTGGAAAGGTAAGCGTACACATATAGCTCTCAAAAATAAATGAGTCAGAAATTAACAGTGTACTTACTTCTCACACATCATTCAAAATAGTTTATATAGTTGACAGAAAGAAAACTATTTTACATGGCTGTACATGATATACATATTTTTAGGGATGCGGTCATAATAAAGTTAGGTTTAGGCAGTATGGGGGGAGGTTAGGCTTATGCACCGGGGAGGGAGGGTTAGGGTAGGGAGAGGGGGAGGGTTAGTTAACCGACCGACAAGTGTCGGTATCCTAACCCTGCCGAGATGACGGCGTCCGGATTGACCGCCAGGATCCCGAGCTCCGGCATCCCATACCCAACCCATATTTTTATTAACTATCCTACACTTTGTCATTTGTTTAAACATTAAATATACTTCAAATATAACATGTGCGATAATTATTTGGGAGATTAAAAAAAATATGTTTTTGAAATAGGGACCCTTGGATATATGAGAAAATATCTGAAAAACACTTTCTCATGATTATTTTTTTTCCACTATTAATAAAAAAATATATAAATCATCCACTTGACAACATATAAGAACCCTCAATACTGTCCTTATGGCCTCTGGGCCTGATTCAGCAGGGATCGCAATTGCAACTGCGTACGCAGTTCAATCGATTGTTAGCTCATGCGTATAAGATACAGAGTGAGTGACAGGGAGTGAGCGTTTGGGGGTGGTGGGAGTGGTTGGAGAAATACAGGCGTGCCAATCTGTTCGAATGCTGTTTCATGGGTGTGTATAAATTAGCCACTGCGATTGCATACGCAGCTTGAGTACTCACTGCGTGCACCGAGACTTTCGCCGACGGGTCAGATTTGCTGTAATTGTGCGTGACATGCCGAAGTCCTTTGATGTTACTGATATATACGCAGGACTACGAGGTATTATGGATGTGAGAAAGCAGCAGTGGGATGTCTCTATGCTGGCTGAACCCTGGCAGGCATTGGCATATTTTCGCAGCTTCATTGCATGCGATTACGCAGCTGCGATCGCAATTGCGATCCGTGCTGAATCAAGCCCTCTAACCTTCTATATGGTCCTGCTATCTCAGTTGTAACTTTTCTGATGTCCCAGATGATTTTCCCATTTTTGTTAATGCGCTTCTCCCAGATCACCTTTTGTAGAATAGTCATGTGACCTTGATGTGTCGGTATCCCATGATTTGCCATTGCTAAGTGAATCTCGCATTTCTCATGTGCACTTTGCCTGGATGTGCGCAAATTTTATAATGCGGGTTCGCTTTCGCAAACTCACATGCAGCTCCTTAGAGACAACCAATTCACTTAGGCCCTCATTCAGACCCTCTCGCAAGCGCAGTGCACTCGCAAGCGGGTCAATGGTGGGGCACTGCGCATGCGCGTGCGCAAGCCCCGGAGCGAGTGAGAAATTCACTCGCTCCGGAGCTAGCTACAAACGGGGCGGCTGTCAATGTTGATCGACAGCTCGCCCCGTTTTGTGGGAGGGGGGGTGGCTGGACAAACAGAGGCGTTCCTGAAGGAACGCCTGCCGTTTGTGGGCGGCCCTACTGACATCACGAGTGATGTCAGTAGTGAACTTCCTGCTCTATTAGAGCAGGAAGCTCACTGTGGCTTGCGGCAGACGAGACCCTACCACAAGGGTCTCGTCGCAAACCCGATGGTGGCGACCATCACCTGGCCGCTCGCAAAAGCTGTGGGTGATCACCCACAGCTTAGCGAGCGGCCAGGAGGCCGGCTAAAAAAAAAAGCGGCCACTCTCAGAGCGAGCGCTCACTTTTTGCGAGTGGCTCTGAATGAGGTCCATAATGTGAACAGATTGTAAATAATTAAAAACATTTTTTTTTCATTTATACATATTATGAAACATACTTAAAAAAGGCAACCAATACTATGTGACTGGTTAATGCTTATTTAGGTGCTGGTATCAACACTTGTCAAGTTGTCATTTATCTTCTATGGACCAATAATGATATTATGAACCAGTATTAATTTATAGCCTATAGTTCATACTGTAGTCCTCAGTGTCCAAGGGGCCTATTCATCATCGTAGGCTGTACTTAGTATTGATCACACTGCCACCGAAGAGTCCGTGACAAGGCGGCGGAGGGATCTGCTCAGATCTCTTTTGCATCCCTGGATCTCCTTCCCATAGGAAAGAGCGGGGCTACGATAGCAAGCGTCATCTGAAGGTGTTCAGTTTTCGGAGTTTGCTGATTATCAGGGGGTCTTATCGGACCCCTGATGATGAATAATGTTTCCGCATGTTTACCGGCCCATTTATCGATGATGAATAGGCCCCTAAGTCTGGTGCTCTGTTACAGTCACCTACCTTTTTTACTATATACCTATATGACCTATTTATTACCTATAAAGTTTATAAACCTATATTACCTATTTTCTGTATGCCATTTATATGGTATCAAACCCCTCCATGTGCCTCTTATATAGTTTAGAACACTCCAGGTGTCCCTTTTATATGCTATTCTTTGACGCTCCTATAATAACTGGCCACTCCTCTCTGGTGGTTGACCACACCCTTTCCAATAACTGACCACACCCCTTAGTGGGCCCCTATGATTGCATTCCCTGGTGGGCCCTTCAAACCCCAGTCCGTCACTGCATAGTCCCCTCTACATTCTCCCCCTCCTCCCCCTCCTCTGTCTCTCTTCATCACATATAAGTCTCTCCGCTGCATCTCCCACAATTCCAGTATTATTCACTACTCTTCCACCATGGTCCTGCTGCACCACCACTAAACTCTGCACCCTCTCTTTTCTCCAAGTTACCTATCCTTTCCCCCCCCCACACTAAACCTCCACCTTACCCACCACCTGCTGTCACCCTTCCTCATTCAGGAGCCAGCCACATAACCCCACACTCCTTATCCCCCTTCTCTAGATCAATATCACCTCCACACTACATCAACCCTAATAATCTCATTCTCCTATCGCCTCTTAACTCTGTCCCTCTCTCCTGTTCCCTCTGGAAAGCCAGTTTTGTCTATAATAAACTGGTCTCCGTTCATGAGCACTTCATCTGCAATGCCTTGATTCTCCTTGTCATCACCAAACCCTCTATGTACCCCTCTGACACCACTGCTCCTGCAAAATTCCTCCATCACTTGGCTTCCTGGCTCTTAATCTTCAAATGGGCCATCAAGACCCATTTCTTTCTCAATGCTTTCCAGTGCTCATCCCAACCCACTACTCTATGCTCCTTCTTCACTATCTAGCCCATCTGTGTCACCCCTGTTTGTCTGACCCTCCCCTCAGAATGTAAGCTCTCGCGAGCAGGGCCCTCTTTCCTCTTGTGCTTCATCTTGCCTTACTATTACTTTCATTTACAATGGCACCTAAAACTGCTTACTGACACCCTGTTGCTTATTTAGGTGTTATGCAGCATTGTTTATAAATCATGTACTTGTCCTACATTGTCTGTACTGTTAATAACTGTTGTTTTGTGTGCTCATTTGTTTCTATACTTTGTAAGGTGCTGCGGAACCCTTGTGGCGCCATATAAATAAAGGATAATAATAATAATAATAAAAAAGTATGAGTGTGAGAGAAAGTACAGGAGATTAGCAGAGAAGCAAGCAATAGTACAGTGGAGAAGAAGGTGCCGGCACAATTACCAAACTTAATTATTGAGCAGAGGATAAGAGGAGGTTTAATGGGAAAGAAATGGAATATTAAAGTAAACTGAATTAGAAGACAGATGACAGGCTAGGAAAAGAAATAAAGTAGGAAGACATTTATTTCCAAGGCATAAACTGAAATTGGCACTGAATACAGTAGGCTATGAGGTGTTTATGAAACCAGAGAGTCAGTACACATTTAGCAAGTAAAGTGTAAGTCCAGTTATGAATGTCCAGGTTATGCAGACAGCAGTTGCTTGTAGTGAAGAGATTGTGAACTTACATTTCTTGATTATACTTTGTCCTTATGTTCTTGTTTTTGAATGGTTTGAAGTTAGAGTGGTCTCCTTCTGTTTAACTTCGGTTTAATGTCAGTATAATGCTGAATTTGGTTACAAATGTGAAGTGCACTTTTAAAATTGTGCCATGAGAGGGCTGGGGAAAGCCCAGCTAGTGAGGCTCCCCCCAGCCTGACGTTATTTGGAGGTGTACCATGCGGGCACGCCCCTCAGATAATGTCACATAAGGAGGCATGGCTTATGGTTCTTAGACCACGCCCCCAACTTCGGCCGTGCGCGATAAGGAGCCCAGAGCACTCAGCCGGCACAGGGCGCTATTAGCCCTGAAGCCGGCCCTGTCCCCAGTTGGTCCCCTAAGGCAACCAACTGTATTGTTGTTAATGTTGGGCTTAAAGCAGCTAAGTTAACAGTGCCATCAATTATCTCTACAGTGGAAAGATGTCATTGTCATTAGCATCCTCATCCTCACCCTCGTCAGTGTTTATATCATCTTCACGCAATATTAATTCATCCCCGCTGGAATCCACCATTACAGAAGTCTCTGTACTTTGACGTAATTGCCAGTAAAGATCTTCCCCGTGGAATTTATAGTTCATTTTGATGAACATCATCTTTTCCACATTTTGAGGAAGAAGCCTCCTATGCCGATCGCTGACGAGGTTCCCAGCTGTGCTGAAAACATTTTCCAAGTACACACTGGAGGGCAGCATAAGTTAAGCAAAGCCAGTTTGTACAAAGGCCTCCAAATTGCCTTTTTTTCCTCTCAGTAGTAAAAGGGACTGTCTAACATGTCTATTTGCAGACTGTCATTAAAATAATCCTCAACCATTCTATTCTATGGATGGTGACTTTATCAGATTACGTTACAGTTTTGTAAGTTTGAGCAACTCTTTTAGACCTTAACAGATATCAAAATGTTGTGCTGACTTATCTGCATCACCAGTGAATCTCTTGGGAAAGCTCAGTTTTTTTCCTGACAGCTGCAGTTGCAGGAGAAAATGAAGGAGGAGATGTCATCGTATGATGTGCCACTTAAACTGACAACTTGCTTGCCAACTTTAAGATCTGTGTTGGTTGGAAAGAAAGACATGACGTGCGACTTGAACTTAGGTTCAAGCACAGTCGACAAGATGTAGTGATCCATATTCAAGATGTTGGCAACCCTTGGAACCTGGGGAAGAAAATAAAGGACTTTATCTACAAGTCCAACATACTTGGCGGAATCGCTTTGTTTCATATCCTCCTTCAGTTTCTTGAGCTGCTTTTCCAAAAGTTTAATTAGGGGAATCACCTGACTCAAGCGGGCAGAGTCTGAACTCAGTTCACAGGTGACTACTTTGAATGGTTTCAGCACCTTGCACAACATGGAAAGTAATCTCATCTGCGCTGGACTAAGGTACATTGCCTCTCCGCTTCCTATGTCATGGCTTGTTGTGTTGGTTTGGCAGACATCCTGAGGCAGTGCAGAAATTGTGCCTCTAAAGATCACATAGATGGCAGCCGGTCACCACGTGGTATGGAGGTCACAGGGCCAGAGCTATTGAAGGTGGAGAGTTTATCCTTGTGTAGACATCAATTTAGGGGGCCAGGACTTGACACGTTTCTCAGCCGAACACCAATGGCTGTTTCATTTATTAAGGTAGTGGCCCTTGACCTACTGACCATTAGTGTTAGACTTAAACACAGTATCAAGACCTGAAGTTTTTTGAACACACAAATAACTTTTAAATACCACACACAAGTAATATATAATATAGATGTAACTGTCCTATAAAAAAAACAAAACAATGTTTTGCTGACTGCGTATCATGTGGGTGCCACTGCCCGTCAAACAGAGGTGCTTTGAAGTTGAACTTTGAGAAGTTGAAGTTGAGCTTGAAATTCTTTCGCAGCTCCGCTGTCCTACACCTCCAGCGGTCCTGTGATAAATGGCACCCAAATCACCACGGGAGGGACTTATATCGGATTTAAATCACGGAACATTCTTGGTGAATTTCATGTCAGCAGAGAATACGGGATACAGTAGGAGGTTTGCTTTACATCTGCCCCCATTGCACCTGTCTGCAGCATACAGAATGTGCCAATAACTTCTAAGTGTAATATTTAAAGATCCACACTGTGTATAGACTGAGCTACACATACACACCCCTTACAATGCATTGCTCGTATACATCTCTAACTCCGCATTACATTGTGCAAGCCTACATCTGTCAGCATTTAACTACTGTCCACAGCTGACAGAGGCTATAGGACCTGATTCAGTAAGGATAGTTATTGCATTCGCACCTGCAAATTTGCACGGAAAGCAGCAGGGACAATATGCTAATGCCTTCCAAAGCTCAGCCGGCATAAAGACGCCCGCCGCTGCTTTCTCACATCCATCCACTGTTGTTTTTCTGTACTATCGGTACCATCGACGCACATGTACGCATTTACATCTAGTCTGATCAGCTGAAGATATTGCAAGTCTCCTCGCATGCAGTGGGCTCTCAAGCTGCGAATGCAATCGCTGTGGCTAATTTATGCACCCCCGAGCAACGGCGTTCAAACGGACAGGCACATCTGTGATTTTCTAAACACTCCCCCGTCACCACCCCCAAACGCAGACTGCCTGTCACTCACTCTGTGATGGATTCCTCTGTTCGTACGTATCAGTACTGCGCAGTGCGATCGCAACGCACATGCAGTGTGGCTTATACGCATGTGCAATGGCAAACAATCGCTCGATCTGAGTACATTGGACCTCATTCAGAGGCGGTCGTTAGTTGCAAGCGGTCGCACTGAATCAGGACGGCCGCTTGCATCCTGAACGACCGCCTCCTTGTTGATCGCTAAGCTGTGGGTTAACACCCACAGCTCTAGCGACCGACATGGGTGATGGTCGCGATGGTCAAGACCATCGTGACCATCGGGGCTTAAAACCAGACCCTAAGGTTGGGTCTGGGCACTCGTAAGCCCCAGGGAGCTTCCTGCTCTGATTGAGCAAGAAGCTCCCCACTGACATCAGCAATGATGTCAGTGGGACCGCCCCCAAATGGCAAGCGTTCCGGCGGGAATGCCTCCGTTTGGGCAGGCACGCCCCCTGCCCTCCTCCCAAACGGGGCGAGCTGTCACTCACCAGCGTCCGTCTCTAGCCGGGTCTCGCGCATGCGCATGACGGAGCCGGCTCCATCGTGCGCATGCCCAGTGGGGCAACATCGAGTCAGTTGCGAGCTCTCAGCGCTTGCAACCGACTCTGAATGACCCCCATAGTTTCATTAGCAATTGCTGCTGAATCAGGCCCCTAATCCGCTACTTTCATACCCTGCAAGTTTAAGTAAATTGGGTTACCAACTAATGTGCACCAACGTTACCCCGCGTTATTTTACCACTTTCTTGTTAGAGTGGGTGAGTTGTTTGGGTGTGACAATCGTCTGAAAGAGCTTGTACCCTTTCATCTCGTTACTTGATCAAAGTATTGTTCTATTATTGATTGCACATTGATGTTAGTTTATTGGTTGAATATTTGTAATCACCACTTACAGTATAGTTTATGTCAATTGGCTATTCATACCTCTTGTTCTCCCACCTACACTTGTGCTGCAGTAAACTAATTATAGTGAGGTGATTTTCACATAAATCCATGATTTCATGTGTGTGCCCTACCCGTTGCTTTTATTGGGTACAAGGGTTGTACTCTAGTGAAAGAATCCTTGGGTGGATTCACTGATTCTGAGTTGGATGCTAACCACGTGCATCGGGCTTAAGACTGGGGAAAATGTGCACTGATTATAATGACGGCTAAGAAACCCAGTGTATGAAAAGAGGTTATGTGGCTTCAGAGATGACTGCATAGAGGTGAGTATTCACATTTTTCTGTGCCATAGCTGCCAACGGGCATTGAACTCTGCATTGGCATTTGTATCTTTCAAATCAAAGTCAATTCTCAACCTGAACCGAATGGTATATCTATCTTTCATACTCCACTGTGGTAAGGGTGTAGATGGTGTGGTGCCAGCACAGGTCGGAGTTACCTTGGTGGAGGATTGTCGTTCATGGGATTCTTTCTTCAGCAAGCAGCTTTTCATTATACCACAAACCAGCAGAGCAGCAAGGGTTCCCCAGACAGACACAAATAAATACAAACCGGACTTTGCTTACATTAATATCAGTATTTGTTCTGCAAACCGGATAAGCAATTATTTATGGGAATTAGATCCAAATGCAGTGAGGAATTTAAATATAACTCTAATATGAAATATATTCACATAAATGACAAACAATACTTTCAGACATGTAATCAATCTCTGCAGTTTTCTTCCTACTTTATATACAGTCAGGTGCATAAATATTGGGACATTGACAGAATTTTCATATTTCGGCCTCTATTCACCACCACAATGGCTTCGAAATGAAACAAACAAGATGTGCTTTAAATGCAGGCTTTCAGATTTAATTTGAGGGTAATTACATCCAATTCAGGTGAACGGTGTAGGAATTACAACGGTTTCTATATGTGCCTCCCACTTTTTACCGTAATTCCTACACCGTTCATCTGATTTGGATGTAATTACCCTCAAATTAAATCTGAAAGTCTGCAGTTAAAGCACATCTTGTTTGTTTCATTTCAAAGCCATTGTGGTGGTGAATAGAGGCCAAAATATGAAAATTCTGTCAATGTCCCAATATTTATGCACCTGACTGTATATATCTAACAGCACTTAGAGTAACAATATTAGCATTGATCAATCAGTAGATAACTGTGTGTGCTTTTCCAAGAAATAAACTTTCATATTTTCAAAAATAAATGTCGATATTTAGTATCCCAGTTACTTTAGCTCGTCATACTGGTTTAAAGTTAGTAACATGGGTTACTAATAGCATCTGTACATGCGTTTTTTGATGGTATTGCATCTGCAACTATAAGCACAGGGTCAGATTAAGGGCTACATGGGTCTGGGGCTGAAAATGTTCAAGGGCCTATACTGAGAAGGGGAGGAGCTAGGATTAGTGCGGTGTGGGTGTGGCCAGAGCCATATGGGTGTGTACCAGTAATAGCCCCCCCAGTAGAGGTCCTCCTAATAATGGTGCCCCCAGTAATAGCCCCCCCCCAGTAGAGGTCCTCCTAATAATGGTGCCCCCAGTAATAGCCCCCCTCAGTAGAGGTCCTCCCAATAATGGTGCCCCCAGTAATAGCCCCCCCCAGTAGAGGTCCTCCTAATAATGGTGCCCCCAGTAATAGCCCCCCCAGTAGAGGTCCTCCCAATAATGGTGCTCCCAGTAATAGCCCCCCCCCAGTAGAGGTCCTCCTAATAATGGTGCCCCCAGTAATAGCCCCCCCCAGAAGAGGTCCTCCCAATAATGGTGCCCCCAGTAGTAGCCCCCCCGTTGTGCCCCCACCCCAGTAGAGGTCCCCCCAGTGATAGTCACCCCCGTTGTGCCCCCAGTAGTGCTGACAGGTTTTTAAAAATATATATATAAAAACATTCTTACCTGAATCCACGCTGCTGCTGCTCCTCCAGTCCGCGACGCCGCTCCCGCTGCCGCCCGCCAGTCCTCCCGGGCTGGCGCGCTCAGCATAATGGGACAATCGTCATGACGTCTGTCCCATTACCCACTGCAGGAGCCGGACGGAAGTCCGGCTCTTGCAGTGGGTGCTGCAACAGTCAATGAGAGTCTATCTGACTCTCATTGGCTGCTGTTTAACACACGCATCGCCGCCAGCGCTGGCGGCGATGCGTGTGTTATGCACAGCCTGAGCCCGCCTCCTGGCGCTATTGGGCAAGCGCTCAGGGGGAGGGAACGGGCTCAGGTGTGCAGCACAAGACCGGCGCTGGAAGCCTAGCGCCGGTCCTGTGTAAATGTGTAGCGCTGACCGCACTCATTGCGGTCGGCGCTACACTGGTGGCTAACTAGGGTGGGCCGGACCGTGGCCGGCAGAGCACCCCCGCGCCACCGGTCCCACAGCGCCCAGGGCACGCACCCTGCCCGACCCCCCCTAGTTACACCACTGGCATGAGGCTGTGATGGTGCTCGATTGTACCGATGGTTTTACAGTCCTGCTGAACATTACGGATGTGTGCTAAGTAAAGTGGTGCTCCTTATGTAGTGCAGCGGCGGTATTGCAATCGCAATAGATTAGCATACTCTCACTATGGCATTGGCAGTTGTGTTCCTTGCTGAGTCAGGTCCTGAGTTCCCAGCCACTAGAGTGCCATGCCTGTGACACTCCTATAAAATGCCCAAAAGATGGGCGACCTTCGTGCGTCCACCTAGCCACCTCCCAGTCATGCCAAGTCACCAACCAGGGGGGGCTGATACAAGTGATCATTGTGCTTAATCTGAGACTGTATACTAAACACTCTGCAACATAAATACTAATCCCGTGTTTAGGACACTAAGGGCTCTATTTATTATCATTATTTTGACTAAAATACAGTGATAAAGGCTGTTTTGTGTTTTCACACCCTTTTCACATTATTTTAGTATCACCTATAGTTATTACAGGGCAATTGGAGTAGAATTCATAAAATTCTACTCCAACCCCTAAGTATCACTTATTTTTAGTAAGCAGATCGCATTTCCCATTGTTGTAATGGGAAATGTGATCCGCCCAGAGTTACTAAAAATAAAATGTGAAAAAAATATCGGAGAAAGCCCTGTGATAATATCGCCACCTGGAGGTGGCGTTATCCAGGGTCTCCCCCGGTTACCGGACTCCTGCTCCACTGTAACGGGGAGAGCAGAGCCGGTCCCAGTGCTCAGCTGTGTGGTCTAAACAGACCGCAAGCTGATTACGGTAAAAAAAAAAAAATAAAATAGTAAAAAAAAAAATTAACTTACCTGACTCCAGGGACCGGTGATCGGAGCTCCGGGTGATGTCCTCCCTCCGGTCAGCTGGTCTCCCATAGTGCACTGCGGCCCGGTCATCAGGTGATTGGGTCCCAGTGCAGTATGGGATATCACTTGACCGGAGGACATGGAGAACATCGAGGACATCACCGGAGACCCGGATCATGCAGGTAAGTGTAATCAAGGGAGGGGGGGTCACGGTGGGGTGGGTTGGGGGGGGTCATGGGGGTCTGCGAATGCGGGGGCGGGATTTAGCGCCAGGGGGCGGGGCTTAGCATTGGTGGGGGGATAGCAGCGGCGCCCGTTTGGCGCATGTGCAGGCACTTTGTCATGGTATTTTTTGCGAAAATACCGTGACTAGTGTGCGGAGGGGATTCGCAGGGACAGAGCTTTATCGCAAGCTCTGTCCCTGCAAGGGATTTGTAGTAAATCCCTGTGATATTGCCTGAATTCGCAATGCAATCTGCATTCAATATGCGGATTAGTAGTAAATAGAGCCCTATAAGTGACTTTGTATGCAGCTTTTTATTAGGGGTGTGCACCGGCCACTTTTCGTGTTTTGTGTTTTGGTTTTGGATCTGGATCTTTCTTCGTGTTTTGGATCTGGATTGGTTTTGCCAAAACCACCCTTCCGTGTTTTGGGTTCTGGGTTTTGTGTTTTGGATCTGTATTTTTTATAAAAACAGCTAAAATCACAGAATTTGTGGGTTTTTCTGCTCCTATGCTATTATTAACCTCAATCACCTTAATTTCCACTCATTTCCAGTCTATTCTGAACACCTCACACCTCACAATAGTGTTTTTATGTCCAAAAGGCTATGCTAAGCGACACGAGTGGGTGGCACAAACACGTGGCCCATCTAGGAGTGGCACTGCAGTGGCAGACAGGATGGCAGTTTGAAGAACTAGGCCCCAAACAGTACATAATGCAAAAGAAAAAAAAGGGGTGCAAGAAGGAATTGTCCTTGGGCCCTCCCACCCACCCTTATGTTGTATAAACAGGACATGCACACTTTAACAAACCAATCATTTCAGCGCCAGGGTCTGCCACACGACTGTGGCTGAAATGATTTGTTCGTTTGGGCCCCCACAAAACAAACTGGCAATTAATCTGTCCCTGCACAAACTGGCTCTACGGAGGCAAGATGTCGTCCTCATCCTCCTCATCCACCGATTCCTCACCCTCTTCAGTGTTGTGTACATCCTCATCCTCACAGAGTATTAACTCGTCCCCACTGGAATCCACCACCACAGGTCCCTCTGTACATTCTGGAGGCTGGTCTCCCTGGAAGAGTTGATAATTCATTTTTATGAACATCATCTTCTCCACATTTTGTGGAAGCAACCTCCTACGCCTTTCGCTGACAAGGTTCCCGGCTGCACTAAACACTCTTTCGGAGTACACACTGGAGGGGGGGCAACTCAGGTAAAATAGAGCCAGTTTGTACAGGGGCCTCCAAATTGCCTCTTTTTCCTGCCAGTACAGGTATGGACTGTCTGACATGCTTATTTGGATGCTGTCACCGATGTAATCCTCCACCATTCTGTCAATGGTGACAGTATCATATGTAGTGACAGTAGACATGTCAGAAATTGTTGCCAGGTCCTTCAGTCCGGACCAGATGTCCAAACTTGGTCCTTCCTGCCCTGCATCACCGCCAGTGGGTTGCTTAGGATACCTAAGTTTTTTCCTGGCAGCCCCAGTTGCGGGAGAAAATGAAGAAGGAGCTGTTGACGTGTCACGTTCCGCTTCAGCTGACAGTGTGTTCACCAGCAGGTCTTTGCACCTCTGCAGGCTTGTGTCGGCCGGAAAGAGAGACACCACATAGGCTTTAAACCTAGGATCGAGCACGGTGGCCAAAATGTAGTGGTCTGATTTCAACAGATTGACCACCCTGGAATCCTGGCAAAGCGAATGAAGGGCTTCATCCACAAGTCCCAAAAGCCAAGCGGAATCGCTCCGTCTTAGCTCCTCCAGCTGCTTCTGCAAAAGCCTGATGAGGGGAATGACCTGACTCAAGCTGGCAGTGTCTGAACTGACATCACGTGTGGCAAGTCCGAAGGGCTGGAGAACCTTGCACAACGCAGAAATCATTCTCCACTGCGCTTGAGTCAGGTGCATACCCCCTCCTTTGCCTATGTCATAGGTGGATGTATAGGCTTGAATGGCCTTTTGCTGCTCTTCCATCCTCTGAAGCATATAGAGGGTTGAGTTCAACCGCGTCACAACCTCTTGCTTCAGGTGATGGCGGGGCAGGTTCAAGAGTGTTTGCTGGCGCTCCAGTCTTTGGCACGCAGTCGCTGAATGGCGAAAGTGGCCAGAAATTTTTCGGGCCACCCAAAGCGTCTCCTGCATGCCCCTGTCGCTTTTCAGAAAATTCTGCACCACCAAGTTTATTGTGTGAGCAAAACATGGGACGTGCTGGAATTTGCCCAGATGTAATGCCCGCACAATATTGGTGGCGTTGTCAGATATCACAAATCCCCAGGAGAGTCTAAGTGGGGTAAGCCACTGGGTGATGATTTCCCTCAGTTTCTCTAAGAGGTTGTCGGCGGTGTGCCTCTTACTGAAACCGGTGATACACAGCGTAGCCTGCCTTGGAACAAGCTGGCGTTTCTGAGATGCTGCTACTGGTGACGCTGCTGCTGTTACTGCGTAAGGTGATACATCTACCCAGTGGGCTGTCACAGTCATATAGTCCTTAGTCTGCCCTGTTCCACTTGTCCACATGTCCGTGGTTAAGTGGACACTGGGTACAACGGCATTTTTCAGGACACTGAGGACACTTTTTCTGACGTTTCTGTACAGTCTCGGTATCGCCTGCCTAGTCAAGTGGAATCTAGACGAAATTTGGAACCGGGGACACACTACCTCCATCAATTGTCTAAATCCCACTGCACTAATGGCGGATACCGGACGCACGTCTAACACCAACATAGCAGTCAAGGCCTCAGTTATACGTTTTGCTTCAGGATGACTGCTGTCGTACTTCATCCTCCTCGCTAAGGACTGTTGGAGGGTCAATTGTTTAGTAAAAGTAGTGGTGTTCCTACTTCCTCTCTGGGATGATGAACGACTCCCAGCAGCAGCAACAGCAGCAGCGGCAGCAGGAGGCGTAGCAATGCAGGATCCTCCGGAGGAATCCCGGATAGGAGAGTCAGTCATGCCAGTGACATGGCCTGCAGGACTACTTCCGATCCTGACTAAGGAGGAAATTGACGAGGAGGGAGTTGACGGTGTGGTTTGCAGGCGCTTGGATACAACAGGACAACAGGATTTAGGTGTCCCTGGACTGCTTACGGTCTTAGCCAAAGTTTCTGAACTTGACAGTAACTTTTTATGAACGCGCTGCAGGTGCCGTATAAGGGAGGATGTTCCTAGGTGGTTAACGTCCCTACCCCTACTTATTCCACCTTTACATATGGTACATATGGCAAGACAGTTGTTGTCCGGATTTGGATAGAAATATTGCCAGACCAAAGAGGTGGAATGTTTGGTCTTCTGCCCAGGCATGACCGTGATGGGCTTTTTCATCCCACGGACAACAACTGTCTCCCCCGGAGCCTGATTTAAACAAACCACATCACCATCAGAATCCTCCTCGCCAACTTCCTCCTCAGCGCCAGCTACACCAGTATCCTCATCCTGTTGTACTTCAACAGTGACATCTTCAATTTGCATATCAGCAAGTGGACTGTGGGTGCTCCTTTCAGCACTTGCAGGGGGTGTGCAAATCGTGGAAAGAGCCACCTCTTCCCGTCCAGTGCTGGGAAGGTCAGGCATCGCAACCACCACCACACTTGGACTCTCCTTGGGGATTTGTGATATCTTCTTAGAACGCACAGTTCTTCGCTGTGCTTTTGCCAGCTTAACTCGTTTGATTTTTTTAGTGGGAGGAGGGCTTCCATCGTCATGTGAAGCTGAACCACTAGTCATGAACATAGGGAAAGACCTTAGCCATTCCTTGCCACTCCGTGTCGTAAATGGCATATTGACAAGTTTACGTTTCTCTTCAGATGATTTAAATGTTTTTTCAAGGTCATTTTCCTGAACTTTGTCATTTGGGATTGTATGTGCCGTCTACTATGACATTGGGCATCGGCCTTGGCAGACGACGTTGATGGCATGTTATCGTCTATGTCATGACTAGTGGCAGCAGCTTCAGCACTAGGAGGAAGTGGTTCTTGATCTTTCCCTATTTTATTTTTATCGGAGAAAGTTTGGTCCTCCATTTATGTTATATTGATATATACGTGCGGCTAAGGCGCACACAATTCACAAACACAAAAAAATATATTTTTTTATTTTGTTTGGAGTGCCCTTTGGGGGTTACAGCACCCTTTAACGGACAAGCCAGCCGGCCTTTTACTTATGGGACACGGCGCACGCTTGGCGCTGCTCCTTTGTTGATGCACGTGCAGCCACAGTGCACACAATTCACAAACACAGAAAAAATATTTTTTTTTTAGCACTTGGGGGGAGCACCCCTGACGGACAGAGCACCCCCTGGACAACACTACAGCACCCCTTTAGGACTGGGACACTGCACAGGACTTTGGAGTGGACACAGCCCCTATGGACAACTGACTGCACAACACAGTCCAGCCAGCCCCTATGGACTTTGAAGTAGTGGACACAGCCCCTATGGACAACAGCAGCACAGCGCAGCACAGCACAGCACAGCACAACACTACACTGCACTACACTACACTACACTACAACACTACACTACACAGCCCTGCCAGCCCTAACTCCCACCCTCCCTCTTCACTGTCCACAGCCGAGTGAGAAAATGGCGCCGAAGCGGGTACCTTATATAGCATCCAAAACCCGCGAGACCCGGAAGGCGGGATGATGACGTTTTGCCTCTATTTCAGATCCGAGTCAGGCGGGAAAAGTCGAGCCTGACTCGGATCGGCCTCGGATCGGGGGGGCTCGGGGGGGTTCGGATTTCAGAAATCCGAACCCGCTCACCCCTACTTTTTATGCGCTCTGACAGTATACAGATGTATCCTCATACACCTAGGGGTAAATTTATTAAAGAGAGGGTTTTTAGAAGTGAGCTTTACATGAGCTGTTGCCCATAGAAGCCAATCAGATTCTACTTAACATTTAACTAGCACCTTCTATAAGATAATAGCTAGAATCTGATTGGTTGCAATGGGCAACATCTCCTCTAAAACTCACTTCTAAGAACTCTCACTTTAGTCATACGGGACAACACGTCATACAGCACAAGACGCCCGGCATGACTGAGCCACGCAGAAATTTGCATTTCTTTCCCATTGCAGACAGGGTGAAACACCACTCACAGTGCACCAGAGACACCGGGCCGCGACTTTAACCGCACAAGAGTCACAGGTGAAGCACAATAGATTCAGACTCATTCGTGCACATACTGTATATACAAATGTACATACATCAAATTGATTAGAGCATTCAAAGTAGATCTGCCACTTTTGAGCAGAAAAGACACTCGGCACGGCTGAGTCACCTGGAGCGCAGAGACGGGCTGTTTGGCGTGACTGAAGGCTCAGTGTATAATGACACATCGATAACTGTAAACATGAGAGTAATTAATGATGATGGCAGCTGTATTGCCGTCAGATGTAAAATGCTGTAAGTAGAATTTCCGTAGTTTCCGACATCACGGTGTCCTTATAATGTCTGATTGTCGACAAGTCAACTTTTTCCGTAACATCTAACTTACCCCATAGACTGTACATGAGAGCTGCCTGGACTCTTTACCATTTCTATTTTGACAGATAGATGCAACCAGCTTCCAGAAGTCAAAGCCCACATTGAGCACAAGTGCCACTAAGTTGAGGCTGGTAGATCTAATCCAGGTGTACTACCAGTCTCTGGCAGAACTACAGCCATTTCAGGGGGTCCACTGCCCGCACCCACAATTATGTTATCATAGTGAAGATGAAACAGGGCTGTACTGTGCGTATGGGCTCTGCTGGGGCTGAGGAAGGAAATATTGCTTCACCAACCCCCATCCAGTTTTGCTATTGGGGCCATGGAAACTTTCTCCCTGGTGTCTAGTGCCACCTCTGAGACCTGAAGGTGCAGCCTGGCAGCATAAGCAGATGGGGTTCACTAAGCTCCACTGTGGTGCTCTCAGGAGCAAGGCTGATGCTACCACTAGGCACCATGGTCTATGGTCTGGTGCGCCTCCTCTCAGTGCATCGGCCGCAGACATGAGTGGGCAGCTGCTGTCAGCTTCTTCCTGGGTGCTGCTTCTCCTTGTTGATAATGGACTTAAAGTGCAGCACTGGGCTCTGATGTCACAGCTTGGTGCCGCAACACAGAGACGCCACTCTACTCGCAAGGTAAGACACAGCGGGCCTGATTCAGGGCTGGACACTGCTGCATCCGCTCTTAAGTCTGCCTCCAAAGTCTTGGCTGCAGGTGCAGTTTCTCCATCTAAACACGGCCTCTGTAGCTGCAGCTGTGCGTCCAAGAACGCAGCCGCTGTCACTGACTAGAAAGCGACACTTCCATAACACGCCCATGAGACTGACTTTTTTTGCATTCACAAACCCTGTTGTGAGAACAGCGCACTCCGGGTCATGATCACCTGGAGTGCGCTGCTAGCCAGCCGATTGGTCCGGCTTCAGTGGCGCTTGGAGATGACATAATCTCCAAGCCTCCACTTTCACGCTGGGAAAGCCGGGTCTATGCAGACCCGACTCCGGTGTGAGCGGCGCCGACTCGGGAATATCCCAAGACAGCGCCGGCTAAATTTCGGGTCTGATACGGATAGGAAATCTGTTCTAACTCCGGGTCAGACCCGGAATTTTGGTGGAAAAGGGATATAAACGGATTGACCCGGGTCCAGTGACCTGGGAATCCAACAAGACTAGCTTGCAGGGTTGGCCACGGGTCGTTCCTGTGTCACCCTGCAGTGTAAACGGCGTGATCCGGGTCATGCTGCATGCTGTCTGATTGGCTGGCTTCTGTGGGTCTTGAGGATTACATAATCTGAATGCTGGAAGACCTGGGTCACTGCAGACCTGGGTCTGGTGTGAACGGCGCAGACCCGGGGATAACCTGGGTTTATGCTGCAGTGTGAAAGGGGTCTGATCTAGGTTGTAAAGGTGTTCCAAATACTAGGTCAGACCCGGGACTTTGGTGTAAAAGCAGCTGTATGTACAATCAATCATATACCGGCTTCCCAGTACATACACTTATACCCCTTTTCCACCTAAATTCCGGGTCTGACCCGGAGTTGGAACAAAGTTCCTATCCGGATCAGACCCGGAATTTTGCCGGCGCCGACCCGGGATATTCCCGAGTCAGCGCCGCTCACACCGCAGTCGGGTCTGCATAGACCCGGCTTTTGCGGAGTGAAAGTGGTCGCTTGGAGATGACGTCATCTCCAAGCGCCACTGAAGCCGGACCAATCGGCCGGCTAGCAGTGCACTCCAGGTCATCGTGACCTGGAGTGCGCTGTTCTCACAGCAGGGTTTCACGGGCTACGCCCGTGTTAAACCCTGCTAGTTACCTGGGTTGGATTGCCGGGTCACTCGACCTGGCGATCCAACTCTCTCCCCTTTTACACCAGGGAGCTGCCCGGGTTAACCCTTAAAAAACACGGGTTTTAGCTCCGGTGTAAAAGGGGTATTATAGTTTCCAAAAGGTCTCCTTTTTCTCTCCTATATAGATCTATGATAAAACAGTTGGTTACCTATGTCCATATGAGCTAACATGCTATACTTACCCTTAGGTAGTTTTCAATTAAGTATACTGTAGCAAGCGTGGCCCACTGCGTGCGATTATCATAGAATTGTATCCTATTGGCCCCACCCCCTCTGCGTGGACCGCTATTCCCGGCCCACCTCACTACACATAGACATTTGTTACTGCAAAACATAACAGTTAAAACTTCTGTATTCTGCTTAGTAATAAATAACTATTTAGCCTGCAGCTATAGACAGCGCAAGGTGAAAAATACAAAAGGTGACATGAAGGTCAAATACAGCTAGTAGTTATTGGCTGCACCCTGTCATGTCGCATACAGTATGTATATGTAAAGCACGTCCTGTGGGTTTCAGTGTGAGTAATGTATCCACAAGTCTGAAATCAAATAAAATATCAGTCATCATTTAAGGGCGTCTTTTCTCAGATTCAACAATTTGCATGAGACAGTGTTTCATCTATGTTAAATCAAATTCAACAAAAAAACAATTGCATGCACAGTTACTGTGGCGTCTAAAACGTCAGCCCATAACAGCTTGTCACATGTTAAAATGGCATCATGGTAATTAAGAAAAAAATAAACGAGAGAGAGAGAGAGAGAGAGAGAGAGAGAGAGAGAGAGGGAGAGAGAGACTGTGCAAAGGTTTTAGGCAGGTGTGGAAAAAGTGCTGCAAAGTAAGAATGCTTTCAAAAATTAGAAGTGTTAATACTTTATTTTTATCAATTAACAAAATGCAAAGTGAATAAACAGAGAGGAAATCTAAATCAAATCCATATTTGGTGTGACCGCCCTTTGCCTTCAAAGAGCATCAGTTCTTCTAGGTACACTTGCATTCAGTTTTTGAAGGAACTCGGCAGGGAAGTTGTTCCAAACATCTTGGAGAACTAAGCACAGATCTCCTGTGGATGTAGCTTGCTCAGATCCTTCTGTCTCTTCATGTAATTCCAGACAGACTGGATGATGGTGAGATCAGGGCTCTGTGGGGGCCATATCATCACCTGCAGAATAAATTTGGAGCCAATCAGACGCCTCCCTGATGGTATTGCATGATGGATAAGTACCTGCCTGTATTTCTCAGCATTGAGGACACCATTAATCCTGACCAAATCTCCAACTCCATTTGCTGCCTGAAATGCAGCCGCAAACTTGCAAGGAACCTCCACCATGCTTCACTGTTACCTGCAGACCCTCATTATTGTACCACTCTCCAGCCCTTCGGCGGCGAGCACACTGCCTCTGTTACAGCCAAATATTTCACATTGTGACTCATCATCCAGAGCACCTGCTGCCATTTTTCTGCACCCCAGTTCCTATGTTTTCGTGCATAGTTGAGTCGCTTGGCCTCGTTTGAAGGAAGGTATGGCTTTTTGGCCGCAATTCTTGATTTGATTTAGATTTATCTTTTCATTTTGTTAATTGATAAAAATAAACTATTAACATATCTATTTTTGAACGCATTTGCACTTTGCTGCATTTTCTTGAGGTGCACCCCAGCAATAAAGCCGTTGAGGTGAGAGTGCAGAACATTGACTGTTCTTTTTATATATAAATATATATATATATATATATATATATATATATAGAACATCCAGGGGTGGCACTCTCAATAATAGCAATACATACAGAAAGGTGCCCTCCAGTAAGATCTGACCCCAGTCAGCCCAAATACAAATCCAATCAGGCGTCACTCTGGTGAATAAATCAACTCTACACAGGGATATCTCCAATGTTTCAGAGCTGTTTATTGCTCCATCATCAAGGTCGAGTTTCTTAACATACAATGAACATGTATATATATATATATATATATATATATATACTTAAGAAAATTCCGGCACTCGTGGCGAAAAAGGCTGTGAAAGGCGTAGGTGCCATCCATGGACCACCAGGTCCTCTATAGTCAGCAAATAATGGCGGCACTCCACGACTAAGTAATAAACAGGAACAACAGCTTTAATACCTCAATCCAACGTTTCGGGCATCAGCCCTTCGTCTGGGATACACACATATAATAATACAGTGCACATAAATAGACAAACAATTAAAAATGACCTGATCCAGGTGAGCCGGAACTTCAGCGTCCACCTCCATCGGCCCTGACAAACACGCGCCCAAGAAGCAGAGTCGCGGTCAGCGTGACGTCATCAGGAAGTGTCCGGGAGGTAACCGGATCACCTGCGCCGCCCATGTAGGCATGGCAACAAACCTGTTGCCGGAAATATAGAGACATTATCTAGTGATTATGAAGCCATTATAGCGTAATCAATGAATATGTGTTCAATGAAGAATCAATATTAGGTTGATTAAAGATGCTTTGTATATTGTTTGATGTTCCCCTGATAATGTCTCTATATTTCCGGCAACAGGTTTGTTGCCATGCCTACATGGGCGGCGCAGGTGATCCGGTTACCTATCGGACACTTCCTGATGACGTCACGCTGACCGCGACTCTGCTTCTTGGGCGCATGTTTGTCGGGGCTGATGGAGGTGGACGCTGAAGTTCCGGCTCACCTGGATCAGGTCATTTATAATTGTTTGTGTATTTATGTGCACTGTATTATTGTATGTGTGTATCCCAGACGAAGGGCTGATGCCCGAAACGTTGGATTGAGGTATTAAAGCTGTTGTTCCTGTTTATTACTTAGTCGTGGAGTGCCGCCAAAATTTGCTGACTATATATATATATATATATATATATATATATAGCAATACCACGGGTGCGGCACTCAGGGCTATGTAGAGAATTAAAACTCCAACACGTATAATAACGTACAACGTTTCAATCACTTTATGATTTTCATCAGGTAATAACAGACAAAACGAAAAGTACCTTACCTTATACCTTTACAAACAGCAAATGAAACACCCAGTGACTCGTGCTCCAGCCCGACTCGGGACAGCGCGCACAACAATGACGTCAACCACAGACGTGTAGTATCTGTCAGTGAGACCCATAGCATAAACCATCACCATGGAGACAGCAGAATACATAGAAATATTGCAAATGTCAAAACACAGATCTTAAAAGAAAAAGGATCTAATAATGACAAACTCATGCATCTCATATATATAAACAATAGTCACGAGTCATGTAAAAGTCAATAATTCAGACATGCTAATGGCAACATTTCGTTTAAGCCTTTTGGTGCTATAACATCCAGAAAATGAATCCAAAATGCTTCACGTTTGAGTAATAACGTATTCCTGTCACCTCCTCTCAAAGGTTGGGTGACATGGTCAATCATCCTGTATTTTAAACAGGAGAGACCATGGCCAGCCTCTAAGAAGTGGCGAGCCACAGGCTGATCGCCAGAGACTTTTGTAAGTGCACTTCTGATAGCGGATCTATGCACCCACATTCTCTCTTTGAATTTTCTAGGGGTTTTACCTATACAGGTAAGTCCACATGGACATAAGATCTGATATATAACATGGGTCGATTCACAGGTAAGATGATGCTTAATGACTAACTTTTTCCCAGACTGTGGATGATAAAAAGTGTCACCAGTAAGCATAAATCTGCAAGTTACGCAAAGGCACCTAAAGCATCCGCGTTTATTGGGAAGTATATTGCCTATTGGGTTAGTCCCCTTGCCAGTAATGTCAGTCTTAACTAATAAACTTCTCAAGTTCCTGCCCTTAGAGTAGCAGGTACGTAATCTGTGATTATTTAGCCCAATATCATTATCCGTCTGGACCAGATGCCATAGTCTCTTACTAATGCCGTTAATCACAGGGGACAGGATGTTATACTGTGTAACCCACGTAAAAGATTCCTGTTGCTCAGCATGTACCTTTCTGGTTAACAGCTCTTCTTGGTCAAATAGTAACACTTTATTTTTAAGCTGCAGCAAGTGTTTTAATCCATAACCCCTCTCAATGAACCGCAATATAAGCTCATCTATTTGTTGTTCAGCTTTATGTCTATCATTATTAATCCTCCTTAGTCTGACCATCTGCGAATAGGGGATACCTAATTTTAGACCTTTAGGGTGGCAACTACTAGCATGTACAAATGTATTGCGATCAGTATCTTTGCGAAAGACTGTGGTATTAAACGAAGGATTATTGAAACTAATTCTCACATCCAAAAAATCAACTGTCTCTGCATGTATATTAAACGTAAATTTCACAGGACAGTCAGAAGCATTGTGATTTTCAAAAATCATACTAAGATCATTACAAGGACCAGACCATATCAAGAACAAATCGTCTATGAATCTCTTGTAAAACAGAATCCTCGACGAAATTCTAACATCATCAAAAAATATCTGTTGTTCAATGTCGAACATATAAATGTTAGCATACGTAGGGGCAACAGATGTCCCCATCGCACATCCTTTAGTCTGTAAGTAATATGCCCCATCAAAGATGAAAAAGTTACAAGAGAGAACAAGTTCCAATAGTCGCAAGATTATATCAATAGTATCTGGATCCATAGTGCTCTTCTTAATCAGAAGTCTCTTTACAGCCGCTATTCCATCCTGATGGGGAATGATGGTGTATAGGCTGGTGACGTCAGCCGTGACAAGCCAAATCTCCATAGACGGAGGAATATTGATCAACTTTAGTAATTGTAACAACATAGTTGTATCCAATAGAAAATTTGGGTGATCCTGAATGAGGGGTTGAAGTATAGAGTCCAATAGTATGGAGGTCGGTTGCAATAATGATTTTCTGGCTGACACGATCGGCCTACCAGGTGGTGGGTAAAGGCCCTTATGTACCTTGGGAAGGGTATATAACACCGGTTTAAGTGGGAACGATGGAATAAGGATTTGTAAAATCTGCTCATCAATCAAATGTGCATCTTTAGCCAAAGTTAGGATTTCTTTAAGCTCACGTGTAAAAGTCGCAGTTGGGTCACCCTTCAGTTTACTATAGACACCCGGTTCGTTTAGTTGCCTCATGATTTCAGCTCGATAAGCCCCAATATCTTGAAGAACTATTGCCCCGCCTTTATCCGCGGGGCGAATAACAAGTTGGTCATTGTCACTTAGAGATTTTAATGCATGTCTTTCATCAGGAGTAAGATTATGATGGACAAGTCTAGGTTTTGATACACAGTCAGCAGTCTCACTTTCCAAAAGTCTCATGAAAGTTTAATGGATGGATTATTAGATAATGGGTCAAATGTAGATTTACTTTGCAACGATTTTAATTTATTCGGTATGGTTATTTGCCCAGTATTCGGTCCACTGACATTCTTTGAAAAATACTCCCTAAGTTTAAGCTTACGATTAAGCTGAAATCTTTCAGCCTGCCACCTGAGATCAGAAAAAGCATTAGTGGGGATAAATGAGAGACCTTTTGATAATAAGCTGCGTTCACTCATAGTTAACTCATGGCTAGATAGATTGAATATTATTTCCTCTTTGTTGGCATAGGAGGTTTTCTTCCACGTCCTCTCGCGCTTGTATTGACCTCCTCTCCTGGTGTGTCATTTCTTTGGGCCCCTTGTGTACGGGTAATAACCCCTAAAGGGACAGACGGATCACGTTGTCCTCTTTGTCTCCCCTCACTTTCACTGGTGTTACTATTGCTCTCCGCAGATGTATCTGTGTCAATAACATTTTTAGGATATTTGACTCTTCTATGAAAAGGTTTTCTACGGTCATCAGACCTATTGCCAGATAACCATCTGTAGACTTGATGTTGCTCATAGTCTTTATTAACTTTTTCAAGTTTTTGCTTTTTGAATTTAATCAGATCACGTCTATATGTAACCAGTTGCTGATTTAACTTGTTCATCCAATCATTGTTCTCGTCTTGTATTAAAGCCGGCATGTGTTCAGTTTCAAATTTAGCAATTTTTTCTTTAAATAATTCCACTTCTTTATTAGATTGCTCAATCACCAATAAAAGAAGATCCATAGAACACTTATTCAGTACCGCAATCCATTTGCGGCAAAAAATGGGATCAAATCGACCAATAGTAGGACAATTACGGATCCTAAATCCTCTCGGGATCCTCTTGGCACGATAGTAATCACTCAAGGACATTGCATGATAGTTAAAATCAATCTCTTTCTTTTTAAGGAGAAGTAAATCACGGAAAAGGATGTCACATGGTAATGCCTCCGGTAATTCAAATAGAGGGTCCTTACGAAGAATATTCTCCGCTTCATTCTCAGAGAAGCTCAGAATCTCATCTAGTGGAAGGTTTAATGGATCGAATGTCCCAGAAGTAGCATCATCCAATTCTGTCATATCGGCACCAGTTCCTCCAGGAACAGTATTCTGCGTAGTATCCACAGGGTAGTGATGACAGAAAATCTCCAAAAATAGTGAAACACTAATAACTTTAAAAACAAATCCAATGGGTATTGGAAAAAATGCTGAAGAAAAAGGTCCAAATAGTTAACGGTGCCTTGACCTGGTTCAGCTCCTCAGTGTTGAAAGAAGCTGTTCCAATATGATATCAGAAGATGGTCCGGCACTCATGTACAATGCATATCTTCGCCCGGTGCCTCCACACTACACAACAGTAATAGCAATACCACGGGTGCGGCACTCAGGGCTATGTAGAGAAATAAAACTCCAACACGTATAATAACGTACAACGTTTCAATCACTTTATGATTTTCATCAGGTAATAACAGACAAAACGAAAAGTACCTTACCTCATACCTTTACAAACAGCAAATGAAACACCCAGTGACTCGTGCTCCATTATTAGATCCTTTTTCTTTTAAGATCTGTGTTTTGACATTTGCAATATTTCTATGTATTCTGCTGTCTCCATGGTGATGGTTTATGCTATGGGTCTCACTGACAGATACTACACGTCTGTGGTTGACATCATTGTTGTGCGCGCTGTCCCGAGTCGGGCTGGAGCACGAGTCACTGGGTGCTTCATTTGCTGTTTGTAAAGGTATAAGGCTAAATTTGAAACTGAACACATGCCGGCTTTAATACAAGACGAGAACAATGATTGGATGAACAAGTTAAATCAGCAACTGGTTACATATAGACGTGATCTGATTAAATTCAAAAAGCAAAAACTTGAAAAAGTTAATAAAGACTATGAGCAACATCAAGTCTACAGATGGTTATCTGGCAATAGGTCTGATGACCGTAGAAAACCTTTTCATAGAAGAGTCAAATATCCTAAAAATGTTATTGACACGGATACATCTGCGGAGAGCAATAGTAACACCAGTGAAAGTGAGGGGAGACAAAGAGGACGACGTGATCCGTCTGTCCCTTTAGGGGTTATTACCCGTACACAAGGGGCCCAAAGAAATGACACACCAGGAGAGGAGGTCAATACAAGCGCAAGAGGACGTGGAAGAAAACCTCCTATGCCAACAAAGAGGAAATAATATTCAATCTATCTAGCCATGAGTTAACTATGAGTGAACGCAGCTTATTATCAAAAGGTCTCTCATTTATCCCCACTAATGCTTTTTCTGATCTCAGGTGGCAGGCTGAAAGATTTCAGCTTAATCGTAAGCTTAAACTTAGGGAGTATTTTTCAAAGAATGTCAGTGGACCGAATACTGGGCAAATACCCATACCAAATAAATTAAAATCGTTGCAAAGTAAATCTACATTTGACCCATTATCTAATAATCCATCCATTAAAACTTTCATGAGACTTTTGGAAAGTGAGACTGCTGACTGTGTATCAAAACCTAGACTTGTCCATCATAATCTTACTCCTGATGAAAGACATGCATTAAAATCTCTAAGTAATAATGACCAACTTGTTATTCGCCCCGCGGATAAAGGCGGGGCAATAGTTCTTCAAGATATTGGGGCTTATCGAGCTGAAATCATGAGGCAACTAAACGAACCGGGTGTCTATAGTAAACTGAAGGGTGACCCAACTGCGACTTTTACACGTGAGCTTAAAGAAATCCTAACTTTGGCTAAAGATGCACATTTGATTGATGAGCAGATTTTACAAATCCTTATTCCATCGTTCCCACTTAAACCGGTGTTATATACCCTTCCCAAGGTACATAAGGGCCTTTACACACCACCTGGTAGGCCGATCGTGTCAGCCAGAAAATCATTATTGCAACCGACCTCCATACTATTGGACTCTATACTTCAACCCCTCATTCAGGATCACCCAAATTTTCTATTGGATACAACTATGTTGTTACAATTACTAAAGTTGATCAATATTCCTCCGTCTATGGAGATTTGGCTTGTCACGGCTGACGTCACCAGCCTATACACCATCATTCCCCATCAGGATGGAATAGCGGCTGTAAAGAGACTTCTGATTAAGAAGAGCACTATGGATCCAGATACTATTGATATAATCTTGCGACTATTGGAACTTGTTCTCTCTTGTAACTTTTTCATCTTTGATGGGGCATATTACTTACAGACTAAAGGATGTGCGATGGGGACATCTGTTGCCCCTACGTATGCTAACATTTATATGTTCGACATTGAACAACAGATATTTTTTGATGATGTTAGAATTTCGTCGAGGATTCTGTTTTACAAGAGATTCATAGACGATTTGTTCTTGATATGGTCTGGTCCTTGTAATGATCTTAGTATGATTTTTGAAAATCACAATGCTTCTGACTGTCCTGTGAAATTTACGTTTAATATACATGCAGAGACAGTTGATTTTTTGGATGTGAGAATTAGTTTCAATAATCCTTCGTTTAATACCACAGTCTTTCGCAAAGATACTGATCGCAATACATTTGTACATGCTAGTAGTTGCCACCCTAAAGGTCTAAAATTAGGTATCCCCTATTCGCAGATGGTCAGACTAAGGAGGATTAATAATGATAGACATAAAGCTGAACAACAAATAGATGAGCTTATATTGCGGTTCATTGAGAGGGGTTATGGATTAAAACACTTGCTGCAGCTTAAAAATAAAGTGTTACTATTTGACCAAGAAGAGCTGTTAACCAGAAAGGTACATGCTGAGCAACAGGAATCTTTTACGTGGGTTACACAGTATAACATCCTGTCCCCTGTGATTAACGGCATTAGTAAGAGACTATGGCATCTGGTCCAGACGGATAATGATATTGGGCTAAATAATCACAGATTACGTACCTGCTACTCTAAGGGCAGGAACTTGAGAAGTTTATTAGTTAAGACTGACATTACTGGCAAGGGGACTAACCCAATAGGCAATATACTTCCCAATAAACGCGGATGCTTTAGGTGCCTTTGCGTAACTTGCAGATTTATGCTTACTGGTGACACTTTTTATCATCCACAGTCTGGGAAAAAGTTAGTCATTAAGCATCATCTTACCTGTGAATCGACCCATGTTATATATCAGATCTTATGTCCATGTGGACTTACCTATATAGGTAAAACCCCTAGAAAATTCAAAGAGAGAATGTGGGTGCATAGATCCGCTATCAGAAGTGCACTTACAAAAGTCTCTGGCGATCAGCCTGTGGCTCGCCACTTCTTAGAGGCTGGCCATGGTCTCTCCTGTTTAAAATACAGGATGATTGACCATGTCACCCAACCTTTGAGAGGAGGTGACAGGAATACGTTATTACTCAAACGTGAAGCATTTTGGATTCATTTTCTGGATGTTATAGCACCAAAAGGCTTAAACGAAATGTTGCCATTAGCATGTCTGAATTATTGACTTTTACATGACTCGTGACTATTGTTTATATATATGAGATGCATGAGTTTGTCATTATTAGATCCTTTTTCTTTTAAGATCTGTGTTTTGACATTTGCAATATTTCTATGTATTCTGCTGTCTCCATGGTGATGGTTTATGCTATGGGTCTCACTGACAGATACTACACGTCTGTGGTTGATGTCATTGTTGTGCGCGCTGTCCCGAGTCGGGCTGGAGCACGAGTCACTGGGTGTTTCATTTGCTGTTTGTAAAGGTATAAGGTAAGGTACTTTTCGTTTTGTCTGTTATTACCTGATGAAAATCATAAAGTGATTGAAACGTTGTACGTTATTATACGCGTTGGAGTTTTATTTCTCTACATAGCCCTGAGTGCCGCACCCGTGGTATTGCTGTTACTGTTGTGTAGTGTGGAGGCACCGGGCAAAGATATGCATTGTACATGAGTGCCGGACCATTTTCTGATATTATATATATATATCCATGCAAAGAATCAGCGGCACTCCTGGACTGTTGTCATAAGCAAAAAGAAATTGAATGCATGCCACATTGCCGACGTTTCAGAGCCAGACACGACCCTTTTCTCAAGGCAGGCATAACAGTATTCAGTTACATTATAAACAGCAGACATAAACACTAATGAGTCTTACCTTTAAATAGCGGTATGCTTCCTGTGTGCTGGCGCCGGCCGGGACAGGCAGGGGGAGGAGTTGGCGCGCACGCGGCGGCTTCTGTCCTCCGCTGATAATGTAACTGAATACTGTTATGCCTGCCTTGAGAAAAGGGTCGTGTCTGGCTCTGAAACGTCGGCAATGTGGCATGCATTAAATTTCGTTTTGCTTATGACAACAGTCCAGGAGTGCCGCTGATTCTTTGCATGGATATTGGATACATACAGAAGGCACCCTGGCACATACTTCTTCTACTTTTCGAGTGCCGGTTCACACCTGGAATATATATATATATATATATATCAGGGCCGCAACTAGGGGGGGGGCTAGAGGTGCATGTGCACCGGGTGCTGGAATGCAGTGGGTAAAAAAGGGATGACTCACTGTGGCTTGGGGACTGGAGAGTCAGAAAACGGCCATCCAAAAATGGCCGCCGCCAAGGAGGAGACAGATGCTAGAGGTCCTTACTGGACCTCTAGTGTCTGTTAGGCCAGCGCAAGTGCCAGGAGAAGATGCTGAAAGCTGCATCTTCTCCCATGAAACCCCCTGGCAATGAGCATAAACCCCATGGCAAAGAGCATGTAACCCCTGGCAATGAGCATAAACCCCATAGCAACGAGCATGAATCTCCCTGGCAACTAGCATGCAACCCCCTGGCAATGAGCATAAAACACCTCTGACAATGAGCAGGTAATTTTAAGTAATTAGAAGCCTTACTGTGGGGCATAAAATGGTGTCGGGCAAATATGTAAGTGGCACTTTGGTAATAGGCATTACAGTGTGTGGCATAATGTGTAATTGGCATTATTGTGTGTGGAATAGTGTAAGTCATACTTGCCGACAATCAGCTCCAGCCTTCCTGGAGGGAGCTGATTGTCGGCTAATAGCGGGGGTGGGGCCGGCCATTGGGGGCGGAGCCGGGGCGGCCATTTTGGGTCACACTGGGAGCGGAGCCACACGATCGCGTCATCGTGACTCCGCCCCCTCTTCACAATGCCGTGATTTTCGGCATTGTGAAGCAGGGGGCGGGGCCACGATGACGCTTCTGCGCGAATCGCGTCACCAGGCCCCCCGCTGCGGGGATTTCTGTTTTTTTCTGGGGGGAGGTGGGGAGGGTGTGAGACTTCCAGAAGGCTTGCCTGCCTTTCCGGGAGGCCGGGAGCGGCACCCGAAAATCGGGAGGCTCCCTGCCAAATCGGGGGGGGTAGGCAAGCCTGGTGTAAGTCACCATACCAGGGACGTTTGACTAGTGCACTGCCTTATGGAGGAGCAAGGACAAAATCCAGGTACGGGAAGGGTGGGGGCGTAAAATTGCTACCTTGCACCGGGTGACAGATATCCTAGTTTCGGCCCTGTATATATATATATATATATATATATATATACTTTGTATGGTTTGACACTCAATGTTCCTCTGGTGATAAAGTATCTGGGTGCTCGCACAAGAAATAATGTAAAACTCCAAGGTGTGCTATCACAGGACAGGACAGAACACAGCACGTCACTACTGGATTTCATATAGGGCAACATTTTGCCATATATCAAATCCTGGAGTGACGTACTGTGTTCTGTCCTGTGATAGATATATATATATATATATATATAATATATATATACACAACACCACGTGAAATCTGCGCTGTCTGGAGTCCGTGACCAGGTCGCGCTGTGATGACGGCGCATGCAAGTGACACGATGGTGCTAGGGAGGAGAAAACGCCCTCAGATCACGTCCCGGTTATCCAATTTCTCATGGTGTTGTGTAAGTATATATATATATATATATATATATATATATATATATATAACAAACACAGAAAATTATTTTTTTTCTGGTTTGGACTGGAGTGTACTTTGGGGGTTACAGCACCCTTTAACGGTCAAGCCAGCCGGCCCTTTACTTATGACACAGGCGCACGCTTGGCACTACTTTGTTGATGCACGTGCGGCTACTGCGCACACAATTCACAAACACAGAAAATAATTTTTTTTTTGATTTTTACTGGAGTGTACTTTCGGGGGTTACAGCACCCTTAACGGTCAAGCCAGCCGGCCCTTTACTTATGACACAGGCGCACGCTTGGCACTACTTTGTTGATGCACGTGCGGCTACTGCGCACACAATTCACAAACACAGAAAATAATTTTTTTTTGGTTTGGATTGGAGTGTACTTTCGGGGGTTACAGCACCCTTTAACGGTCAAGCCAGCCGGCCCTTTACTTATGACACAGGCGCACGCTTGGCACTACTTTGTTGATGCACGTGCGGCTACTGCGCACACAATTCACAAACACAGAAAATATATTATTTTTTTAGCACTTGGGGGGAGCACCCCTGATGGACAGAGCACCCCCTGGACAACACTACAGCACCCCTTTAGGACTGGGACACTGCACAGGACTTTGGAGTGGACACAGCCCCTATGGAGAACTGACTGCACAACACAGTCCAGCCAGCCCCTATGGACTTTGAAGTAGTGGACACAGCCCCTATTAACAACAGCAGCACAGCACAACACAGCCAGCCCCTATGGACTTTGAAGTAGTGGACAACAGCAGCACTACACTACACTACACTACACAGCCCTAACTCCCACCCTCCCTCTTCACTGTCCACAGCCGAGTGAGAAAATGGCGCCGACGCGGGTACCTTATATAGGATCCAAAACCCGCGAGACTCGGAAGGCGGGATGATGACGTTTTGCCTCGATTTCAGATCCGAGTCAGGCGGGAAAAGTCGAGCCTGACTCGGATCTGCCTCGGATCGGGGGGGCTCAGGGGGGTTCGGATTTCAGAAATCCGAACCCGCTCACCCCTAATATATATATATATATATATATATTAGGGATGTGCAGGCTCGGATAGGTTCGAGTTTGCACGTGGAGTTCGGATTTTTCCCTCCAAAAAAACGGAACTCAGAAAGAGGCAAAATGTCATCTTGCACGGACGAACATCATCATTCCTGGACTTTTGTCCTAACCGAGCCTGCACATCCCTAATTTGAAGGCATTGTGAAAGGGGTATATATAAGTGAGAAAACTGCAGCATCTAGTGTAACATAATTAGTCTATTTAAAGAAAGTTTGTGATTTTCTGAAATCCTCTTCTTAGAGAATCTTAGTGATCTAGTAATCAATGGTACATAGAGAAAAAAATGTATACAAGTCAGTAATATATACAAAATAAATGTGAAGGCATTCACTAGCCCCACACCTGTGCAGTGTTAACTAGTGAGCAAAAAAGGCACTGCAAATAAGTGTCACACAAACAACAACACTCCATAAAGTGCACTGTGCTTAAAAAACGCAATTTATAAAGTGCACAGGGCCTGATTCAGAGCCGCTCGTAAGCGGCCGCTCGTTCATTCCGAACGATGTTTGCACAACTGCGCATGCATACGGATCGTAATACGCATGCGTGAACCAGTCAGTGCGGCCGAAAATCGTTTGTTCGCTAAATAGCGAATGCCTGCTATTTTGAGTGACAGGAGGAGGCGTATGTGGGTGGTAACAGGGGAAGGTGCTTGAAAACGGGGAGTGGAGATCAGGCGTGCTTAAAGGTCAAAACGGGCGTTTTATGGGTGTGCATAATTAATACAGCAGCGTCATCATTGACCACGTCACTGGGTTATTTTATAGTCAGAACTGCTCGCAAGATTGTGGTAGCAAAAACCAACCACAAGAATAGCGAGCAGTTCATACGCTGGTCGATGTACTTGATTAATCTAATAAATAGCGGACATGATGTAGGATGCGAGCGGCCAGGGGGCGTAGTTTTCCAAAAAACGACCGCAAGTTTTGTTCGCTCGTTCAGACCTAGAGGCGTGAACAGACCGCAAGGAGCGAATGGTTCATTTGAATAGCCACCCCTTTTTTCTGAAAGAGCGAGCGCAAATAGCGTCCGGCTCTGAATCTGGCCCACTGTGCTTAGCCAAAACCCTTAGGAGATTTAACATTTCCTCCATAACCACATGACCACAAATTAAAAAGTGCATGCACTCGTACCAAGGATGAAATTGACTCTGTCCTTATGACCACACTGTCACTGAGATTGATTTGTGGATAAAAACAGGCAAAAAGGTACAAATGAAGCATATTTAAAAAACACATTTAATAAGTAATATAAGAAATTTACATCTAAGAACAATATGTAGAGGTTATCTGAAATGACACTGGCTCAGGACACAAATAGCAGTGGATGGAAAACATTCCCAAAGTCACCTCAAATTGCCAACTGGCTGGACTTCATCTGGAAGATAAGCTATAGGTACCGCATGATGCCCATTATGTACCCACACTGATTAGTTTAATCAGTTCAATTAGAAAAAAAAAACTAGGCATCTAAAATGCTAGCAAGTATGTGCACTAGCCGGGGTATGTCAGTTCAATATCCTGGTTTAACGCATTGTTCATGTGCCAACCCCAAAGGCTCATGGAAATACGATCTCCGCCGTTAGTCACAGCAAATGCCATGATCATCAAACTGATGAGTGATACAGGTAGAGGCCACCAATACATTGAGCCCCCATACAGATAGCAGTGTAAAACCCAGCCCTCAACATGTTTTGAAAAGCCAAAATTACAAATAAATACACTGCAGCGGCCATTTTCTTGTAGTCCTGTAAACAAGAAAATAAAACTAATATAACAAATCAAGGGCTTATTAAAAAGTATATATATATATTTTGCTAATATTCCTCTTACGAATTACTGCTGCTCCTATATGGAGTATTTCTGTAATACTCCGGATCGAATAATAATCAGTTGTTATAATTTATATCAACAAGGAGCACAAAAAATAGACTTTCAATCATTTAATAAAATGTATAACAATACATAATAATTTAAAAAGTTTCAAATACAAATTTGCATATGATACAAATCAATAATATACCTCTCAAGTATATCTCTATAGAAGGATATGCAGTAAATTTTGTATAAATATAGAGTATTAATTTTCCACTCTGTCCATATCCATTTAAAAAGAAGTGAGCATAGAGGGGGTCATTCAGACCCGGTCGTTAGCGCCGATGCGCTCGGACCGGGTCGATGGCCCCCCACAGAGCATGCGCACGAAGGCGCCGGTGCCGTCGTGCGCATGCGTGAGACCCCCTACGACCGACAGCACCGGTCATAGCGGGTCTCGATCCAAAGGGGACGAGCTGTCGATGTTGATTGACAGCTCGCCCCCTTTGGAAGGCGGGCCGGGGGGGTGGCAGCCCAAACGGGGGCGTTCCCATGGGAACGCCTACCGTTTGGGGGCGGCCCCACTGACATCACTAGTGATGTCAGTGGAGAGCTTCCGGCTCAGACAGAGCCGAAAGCTCTCCGGGGCTTACGACAAGGGAGACCCTACCCTAGGGTCTCGTCGTAAGCCCCGATGGTCGCGATGGTCTTGACCATCGCGACCATCACCTTAGGTGGTCCTAAGGCTGTGGGTGTTAACCCACAGCCTTACCACCGCAAAGGAGGACGTCTTGAAAATTCAAGAGGTCCTCCCCTCATTCAGACCGACCGCACGCTCTGTCCGACCGGCTCTGAATGAGGTCCAGAGTCCTGTATATGCAGACTTCCAATAACTGGAGAAAATAAATGGTTCAATTATATCTTCTGTAGGAGTATAATATCCGGACTTGTACACAGCAAGAAGATGCTGATGGTTAAAATAGTATAATTCACCCTTCCAGGGAGTTTTTTTTTTCATTTTTCACAAATAGCGCTTACCGCTCCTTTAGTATGCAGTCTGTCAGGGCCGCAATCACCAAACCTCCTCTCTGTAGCGTAACTTGCTGATGGTATACGGTGGCATCCATCTCTGGTCACTCAATATATAATCTCTCTGGGCTGCAATCACCCCACCGCCTCTCTGCAATCTTGACCGCTAGTGGTATATGGCGGCGTCGATCTCCTGTGAAGGACGGACCAGTTTCTCCGCCTGCTTACTAGCAGGAAAAA
The DNA here is from genome assembly GCA_031769625.1 of Taudactylus pleione. Lineage (NCBI taxonomy): Eukaryota > Metazoa > Chordata > Amphibia > Anura > Myobatrachidae > Taudactylus > Taudactylus pleione. Next base: position 308,946 of record JAUIMM010001371.1, read on the forward strand.
GCAGGCTGCTGCAATATAATCAGGGCCGGCTCTGGGGGTGTTCGACCAGTGCGGTCGCACAGGGGCACCACCCGTAGAGGGACATTGGTGACCCCCACCGCCGCAGCTGTTCGGCGGTGCCGGACCCCCGGAGTGTGAATGGATGCTGCGTGCATGCACGCGGCAACCATTCACTGACGGGAGAGGGCTGGGGGAAGCCCAACCAGTGACGGAGTGCTGGGCTTTACCCCAGCTTGATGTTATTTGGAGGTGTGCCATGCGGGCATGCCTCCAAATAACGTCACATAGGGGGCATGGCCTATGGTAATTAGGTCAAGCCCCCAAATTCGGTTGCGCGCGGCTTCACCACTCGTAATGTTAGGGTGCCTTCTCGAGGGCTGGCACAGGGTGCTCCGAACCTTGGAGCCGGCCCTGAATATTATAATAATAATAATAATAATAATTTTATTTATGTAGCGCTTTTCTACTAAAGGACTCAAAGTGCTTTACATTTACAGTACAAAATACAAAATAAGCTTAAACGAGGGACACTAGTGAAATGCTTGGGTGAATAGGTCTTGAGTCTATTTTTGAAGGATTCTAGAGTGGAGGCCTCTCGAACTGTGCGGGGAAGTGAGTTCTCCATAAGGTTGGAGCCACAAAACTGGAAGCTCGACCTCCAATCAACATCGACAGCTCGCCCCCTTTGGAAAGAGACCCGCTACGACCGGCGCTGTCGGTCGTAGCGGATCTCACGCATGCGCACGAGGGAGCCGGCTTCCTTGTGCGCATGCGCACTGGCCAAACATCGAGGCAGCCGTGCGGTCGTAGATAGGAATATAAAAGATAAGTTAGACCAATGTCAAGGTTCTCACTCAAATTGATATAAATAAATATAAATGAGGGCTGTTATATATTAGTACAGGTTATTTCATGATCAAACAATTACCGTCATTCATATCCTCATTATACTCAATTCTTGAAAATTATAATGAGTTAACAGCTCTTAATGATAAAGTGCACACGTGTATAATTTTTAGCAGCAACTGATAATAGCATAAAGACATAGATCTAGCAGCAACAATTTATAAAGTGCATCCGTAATGGAAAATAGTTTCATGGCAGTGAAAAAACATTGCACGTATACACAGCATTCCTTATGTGCATTATAGATACTGTATGAATCAGTTCACAAAAACTGCCAGAGAAATAGTTTCATTGCTGTCCATAGTCAGTATAAAGGGGCCTATCGATCAGACGACTTTTTGAACGATCCGACCTCCTGGTTTTGGTCGGAGCGTTCAGAAAGTCGTCTAATGGACAGCTGGCAAGCACCAGCGATGCGCGTGCACGCTGGGACCTTGCCGACAATGACTATCTGTGGAACATGTACGTCAACCTCAGGTTCCCCATGTTCCCAGATAGGAGGTCGGTCTCCTGCACTGAATGACGTTCAGTGAACGCCGTTCAGTGCAGGCACAGCACCTAGGCGGCCGGAAGGTCTGAACGCTAGTCGTTCAGTTTTTCAGGTCGCCTAATGGATAGGCCCCTTAGCTCTGATGGCAGACATGGGCACTAGCTCTAAAATACATTTGATACATAGATAAAAGACATCAAAATAAAAAAATCAGCAGTAAATCACAGTAGCTGATAGTCTGCGATCAAGCCACGCAGGTGAAACGGCTGTACTAAAATATTCAGATGCTGCAGGAGGCGTCTTGAGTAAAAAGACGCTCACTGCCGGCTTGTCTGATCCGATGCTGCACCCGAAGGCGCTGCAGCAGATCACCTGATAGACCATGGGACATCCTCAGGCACTCGGGATGTCCGGCAAAAATCACACTGCAGGGACAGTGAAGAGGCCGGCGTAGCCACGGGCTTTGGTCCACCCAGAAAACTGGGCTCACGCCCCTGTTTTTGTTAATACTGGCCATCGTGCCCACCCCCCAAAAAAATCATGCCGCGACTTTTGGAGCACTGCAGTGTCGCAGGATTAGATATGCACATGCGTAGTGCGGCCCCTGCATCTGTGACTCTACAGTATATCCACAAGGTAACCCAACAAGAAAATGCATATAGATGGTGTATAAATAGGTTTCCCTAATGCTGGGCTCAACAAATCCCAGTTGCCAGGTCACCATGGGGACCAAGTTTTCAGACCTGGCGACTGGCTTTTGCAGGAAAGAGAGAATTCCTTAGAAGCTCTGCAAATCCCCGGCGTGGAGGTCTCTGGGTCCCGGTGCGGAGGTCTCTGGGTCCCGGCGCGGAGGTCTCTGGGTCCCGGCATCCCCAGCACAAAAGGTCTGTGGGTTCCGGCATCCCCGTGCGGAGGTCTGTGGGTCACGGCATCCCCAGCGTGGAGGTCTGTGGGTCCCAGCATCCCCGGCGCAGAGGTCTCTGGGTCCCGGCGCGGAGGTCTCTGGGTCCCGGCATCCCCAGCACAAAAGGTATGTGGGTTCCGGTATCCCCGGGCGGAGGTCTGTGGGTCACGGCATCCCCAGCGCGGAGGTCTGTGGGTCCCAGCATCCCCGGCGCAGAGGTCTCTGGGTCCCGTCGCGGAGGTCTCTGGGTCCCGGCATCCCCAGCACAAAAGGTCTGTGGGTTCCGGCATCCCCGGCGCGGAGGTCTGTGGGTCACGGCATCCCCAGCGCGGAGGTCTGTAGGTCCCGGGATCGCCGGTGCGGAGGTCTGTGGGTCCCCGACATCCCCGGCCCGGAGGTCCCTGCATCGCCGGCATGGAGGTCTCTGGGTCCTGGCATCCCCGGCGCAGAGGTCTCTGGGTCCCGGCATCCCTGCCTGTCTCTGGTCCCAGATAGCGTCTTCCTCTGTGGTCCCAGCAGCTTTGGCAGAACCAACGGTCCCAGGCATCCCCAATGAAGAATCAGAGCAGCTGCAGCAGCAATACAGTACGGGTAAGACACGTTGCTTCTATCTGCACATTAACATCACGCCACCGTCCTGACACCTACTACCTTGGCCTCCTGCTTTGCCTTATTTGGTCCTGAAGCCACTATGCTCATCTGTTCAGCTGCCCCCCTTCCCCCACTGCTGGGCTTCAAGTTTAATCTACTGCAGACATTTTATTTTAAGGTCTTCCTCTTATAAAAGTATTATTAATTGGGGGCCCTGCTGTGTGGCTTGATATGAATTGGGGGTCCTACTGTGTGGCTTGATATGAATTGGGGGTCCTACTGTGTGGCTTGCTATGAATTGGGGGTCCTACTGTGTGGCATACTATATATTGGGCATCAGAGATAGGTATGTGGCTGGGCTTGATGGGCATTGAAGAGACATGTGTGGTGGTTAAATGGCATGTTTGGAGGTCTGAGGGGCACTGAAGGTGCTTGCGTGGTAGTGTATAGAAGGTTTCATATGTTTTGGTAGGGGACGATGGTCTGGCTCCTACATTTTTAAGCTGGCTCCTAGATTTAAAAAAAAATGTGTCGAGCCCTGTCCTAATGTCCATGGTATCAGGGGTTTCTGTACAGGAGATTTAGTCATTAGAAGTACAAGGAACCCCATTATAAGCTGTGTGTGCTGCTGGCAGATCAGTCACAAACACTTCCTCCTTATCACACCAATGACCTACTTACGGTATGTTAGTGGTTTTGGTTTCCATGGCAGTAAAGTGTGTGCTGAGAATATGCTGCCCACACGCTATGGTCGGCAGGTGCGATACTGTTTTGCATTTCACACCTTGAATTTTAAAAAAACTATTCACTCACTAACCAATTCCTCTGCCATTTACAGCTGTTATACATAGGGGTGAGCGGGTTCGGATTTCTGAAATCCGAACCCCCCGAGCCCCCCCGATCCGAGTCCGATCCGAATCAGGCTCGACTTTTCCCGCCTGACTCGGATCTGAAATCGAGGCAAAACGTCATCATCCCGCCTTCCGAGTCTCGCGGGTTTTGGATCCTATATAAGGTACCCGCGTCGGCGCCATTTTCTCACTCGGCTGTGGACAGTGAAGAGGGAGGGTGGGAGTTAGGGCTGTGTAGTGTAGTGTAGTGTAGTGCTGCTGTTGTCCACTACTTCAAAGACCATAGGGGCTGGCTGTGTTGTGCTGTGCTGCTGTTGTTAATAGGGGCTGTGTCCACTACTTCAAAGTCCATAGGGGCTGGCTGGACTGTGTTGTGCAGTCAGTTCTCCATAGGGGCTGTGTCCACTCCAAAGTCCTGTGCAGTGTCCCAGTCCTAAAGGGGTGCTGTAGTGTTGTCCAGGGGGTGCTCTGTCCATCAGGGGTGCTCCCCCCAAGTGCTAAAAAAATAATATATTTTCTGTGTTTGTGAATTGTGTGCGCAGTAGCCGCACGTGCATCAACAAAGTAGTGCCAAGCGTGCGCCTGTGTCATAAGTAAAGGGCCGGCTGGCTTGACCGTTAAAGGGTGCTGTAACCCCCGAAAGTACACTCCAGTCCAAACCAAAAAAAAATTATTTTCTGTGTTTGTGAATTGTGTGCGCAGTAGCCGCACGTGCATCAACAAAGTAGTGCCAAGCGTGCGCCTGTGTCATAAGTAAAGAGCTGGCTGGCTTGACCGTTAAGGGTGCTGTAACCCCCGAAAGTACACTCCAGTCCAAACCAAAAAAAAATTATTTTCTGTGTTTGTGAATTGTGTGCGCAGTAGCCGCACATGCATCAACAAAGTAGTGCCAAGCGTGCGCCTGTGTCATAAGTAAAGGGCCGGCTGGCTTGACTGTTAAGGGTGCTGTAACCCCCGAAAGTACACTCCAGTCCGAACCAAAAAAAAAATTATTTTCTGTGTTTGTGAATTGTGTGCGCAGTAGCCGCACGTGCATCAACAAAGTAGTGCCAAGCGTGCGCCTGTGTCATAAGTAAAGGGCCGGCTGGCTTGACCGTTAAAGGGTGCTGTAACCCCCAAAGTACACTCCAGTCCAAACCAAAAAAAAAATTATTTTCTGTGTTTGTGAATTGTGTGCGCAGTAGCCGCACGTGCATCAACAAAGTAGTGCCAAGCGTGCGCCTGTGTCATAAGTAAAGGGCCGGCTGGCTTGACCGTTAAAGGGTGCTGTAACCCCCGAAAGTACACTCCAGTCCAAACCAAAAAAAAATTATTTTCTGTGTTTGTGAATTGTGTGCGCAGTAGCCGCACGTGCATCAACAAAGTAGTGCCAAGCGTGCGCCTGTGTCATAAGTAAAGGGCCGGCTGGCTTGACCGTTAAAGGGTGCTGTAACCCCCGAAAGTACACTCCAGTCCAAACCAAAAAAAAAATATTTTCTGTGTTTGTGAATTGTGTGCGCAGTAGCCGCACGTGCATCAACAAAGTAGTGCCAAGCGTGCGCCTGTGTCATAAGTAAAGGGCCGGCTGGCTTGACCGTTAAAGGGTGCTGTAACCACCGAAAGTACACTCCAATCCAAACCAAAAAAAAATTATTTTCTGTGTTTGTGAATTGTGTGCGCAGTAGCCGCACGTGCATCAACAAAGTAGTGCCAAGCGTGCGCCTGTGTCATAAGTAAAGGGCCGGCTGGCTTGACCGTTAAGGGTGCTGTAACCCCCGAAAGTACACTCCAGTCCAAACCTAAAAAAAAATTATTTTCTGTGTTTGTGAATTGTGTGCGCAGTAGCCGCACGTGCATCAACAAAGTAGTGCCAAGCGTGCGCCTGTGTCATAAGTAAAGGGCCGGCTGGCTTGACCGTTAAGGGTGCTGTAACCCCCGAAAGTACACTCCAGTCCAAACCAAAAAAAAAATTATTTTCTGTGTTTGTGAATTGTGTGCGCAGTAGCCGCACGTGCATCAACAAAGTAGTGCCAAGCGTGCGCCTGTGTCATAAGTAAAGGGCCGGCTGGCTTGACCGTTAAGGGTGCTGTAACCCCCGAAAGTACACTCCAGTCCAAACCAAAAAAAAAATTATTTTCTGTGTTTGTGAATTGTGTGCGCAGTAGCCGCACGTGCATCAACAAAGTAGTGCCAAGCGTGCGCCTGTGTCATAAGTAAAGGGCCGGCTGGCTTGACCGTTAAGGGTGCTGTAACCCCCGAAAGTACACTCCAGTCCAAACCAAAAAAAAAAATATTTTCTGTGTTTGTGAATTGTGTGAGCTGTAGCCGCACGTGCATCAACAAAGTAGTGCCAAGCGTGCGCCTGTGTCATAAGTAAAGGGCCGGCTGGCTTGACCGTTAAAGGGTGCTGTAACCCCCGAAAGTACACTCCAGTCCAAACCAAAAAAAAATTATTTTCTGTGTTTGTGAATTGTGTGCGCAGTAGCCGCACGTGCATCAACAAAGGAGCAGCGCCAAGCATGCGCCTGTGTCCCATAAGTAAAGAGCCGGCTGGCTCATTTCTTAAAGGCTGGTGTAACCCACAAAGTGCACTACTCTCCAGCAAAAATATAAAAATATTTTCTGTGTTTAGCCGCACGTATATATCAAATCGATATAACATAAATGGAGGACCAAACTTTCTCCGATAAAAATAAAATAGAGAAAGATCAAGAACCACTTCCTCCTAGTGCTGAAGCTGCTGCCACTAGTCATGACATAGACGATAACATGCCATCAATGTCGTCTGCCAAGGCCGATGCCCAATGTCATAGTAGAGGGCACATACAATCCCAAATGGCAAAGTTCAGGAAAATGACCTTGAAAAAGACATTTAAATCAGCTGAAGAGAAACGTAAACTTGCCAATATGCCATTTACGACACGGAGTGGCAAGGAACGGCTAAGGTCGATCCCTAGTATGTTCATGACTAGTGGTTCAGCTTCACATGACGATGGAAGCCCTCCTCCCATTAAAAAAATCAAAAGAGTTAAGCTGGCAAAAGCACAGCGAAGAACTGTGCTTTCTAAGAAGATATCACAAATCCCCAAGGAGAGTCCAAGTGTGGTGGTGGTTGCGATGCCTGACCTTCCCAGCACTGGACGGGAAGAGGTGGCTCTTTCCACCATTTGCACGCCCCCTGCAAGTGCTGAAAGGAGCACCCACAGTCCACTTGCTGATATGCAAATTGAAGATGTCACTGTTGAAGTACAACAGGATGAGGATACTGGTGTAGCTGGCGCTGAGGAGGAAGTTGGCGAGGAGGATTCTGATGGTGATGTGGTTTGTTTAAATCAGGCTCCGGGGGAGACAGTTGTTGTCCGTGGGATGAAAAAGCCCATCACGGTCATGCCTGGGCAGAAGACCAAACATTCCACCTCTTTGGTCTGGCAATATTTCTATCCAAATCCGGACAACAACTGTCTTGCCATATGTACCATATGTAAAGGTGAAATAAGTAGGGGTAGGGACGTCAACCACCTAGGAACATCCTCCCTTATACGGCACCTGCAGCGCGTTCATAAAAAGTTACTGTCAAGTTCAGAAACTTTGGCTAAGACCGTAAGCAGTCCAGGGACACCTAAATCCCGTTGTCCTGTTGTATCCAAGCGCCTGCAAACCACACCGTCAACTCCCTCCTCGTCAATTTCCTCCTTAGTCAGGATCGGAAGTAGTCCTGCAGGCCATGTCACTGGCATGACTGACTCTCCTATCCGGGATTCCTCTGGAGGATCCTGCATTGCTACGCCTACTGCTGCCGCTGCTGCTGTTGCTGCTGCTGGGAGTCGTTCATCATCCCTGAGAGGAAGTAGGAACACCACTACTTTTACTAAACAATTGACCCTCCAACAGTCCTTAGCGAGGAGGATGAAGTACGACAGCAGTCATCCTGAAGCAAAACGTATAACTGAGGCCTTGACTGCTATGTTGGTGTTAGACGTGCGTCCGGTATCCGCCATTAGTGCAGTGGGATTTAGACAATTGATGGAGGTAGTGTGTCCCCGGTTCCAAATCCCGTCTAGATTCCACTTCACTAGGCAGGCGATACCGAGACTGTACAGAAACGTCAGAAAAAGTGTCCTCAGTGTCCTGAAAAATGCCATTGTACACAATGTCCACTTAACCACGGACATGTGGACAAGTGGAACAGGGCAGACTAAGGACTATATGACTGTGACAGCCCACTGGGTAGATGTATCACCTTACGCAGCAACAGCAGCAGCGTCACCAGTAGCAGCATCTCAGAAACGCCAGCTCGTTACAAGGCAGGCTACGCTGTGTATCACCGGTTTCAGTAAGAGGCACACCGCCGACAACCTCTTAGAGAAACTGAGGGAAATCATCGCCCAGTGGCTTACCCCACTTAGACTCTCCTGGGGATTTGTGATATCTGACAACACCACCAATATTGTGCGGGCATTACATCTGGGCAAATTCCAGCACGTCCCATGTTTTGCTCACACAATAAACTTGGTGGTGCAGAATTTTCTGAAAAGCGACAGGGGCGTGCAGGAGACGCTTTGGGTGGCCCGAAAAATTTCTGGCCACTTTCACCATTCAGCGACTGCGTGCCGAAGACTGGAGCGCCAGCAAACACTCTTGAACCTGCCCCGCCATCTCCTGAAGCAAGAGGTTGTGACGCGGTGGAACTCAACCCTCTATATGCTTCAGAGGATGGAGGAGCAGCAAAAGGCCATGCAAGCCTATACATCCACCTATGACATAGGCAAAGGAGGGGGTATGCACCTGACTCAAGTGCAGTGGAGAATGATTTCTGTGTTGTGCAAGGTTCTCCAGCCCTTCGAACTTGCCACACGTGAAGTCAGTTCAGACACAGCCAGCTTGAGTCAGGTCATTCCCCTCATCAGGCTTTTGCAGAAGCAGCTGGAGAAAGTGAAGGAGGAGCTAAGACGGAGCGATTCCGCTCGGCATGTGGGACTTGTGGATGAAGCCCTTCATTCGCTTTGCCAGGATTCCAGGGTGGTCATTCTGTTGAAATCAGACCACTACATTTTGGCCACCGTGCTTGATCCTAGGTTTAAAGCCTATGTGGTGTCTCTCTTTCCGGCCGACACAAGCCTGCAGAGGTGCAAAGACCTGCTGGTGAACACACTGTTAGCTGAAGCGGAACGTGACACGTCAACGGCTCCTTCTTCATTTTCTCCCGCAACTGGGGCTGCCAGGAAAAAACTTAGGTATCCTAAGCAACCCGCTGGCGGTGATGCAGGGCAGTCAGGACCAAGTTTGGACATCTGGTCCGGACTGAAGGACCTGGCAACAATTTCTGACATGTCTACTGTCACTGCATATGATACTGTCACCATTGACAGAATGGTGGAGGATTACATCGGTGACAGCATCCAAGTAGGCATGTCAGACAGTCCATACCTGTACTGGCAGGAAAAAGAGGCACTTTGGAGGCCCCTGTACAAGCTGGCTCTATTTTACCTGAGTTGCCCCCCCTCCAGTGTGTACTCCGAAAGAGTGTTTAGTGCAGCCGGGAACCTTGTCAGCGAAAGGCGTAGGAGGTTGCTTCCACAGAATGTGGAGAAGATGATGTTCATCAAAATGAATTATCAGCTCTTCCAGGGAGACCAGCCTCCAGAAGGTACAGAGGGACCTGTGGTGGTGGATTCAAGTGGGGACGAGTTAATACTTTGTGAGGATGAGGATGTACACACTGAAGAGGGTGAGGAATCGGTGGATGAGGAGGATGAGGATGACATCTTGCCTCCGTAGAGCCAGTTTGTGCAGGGACACATTAATTGCCAGCTTGTTTTGTGGGGGCCCAAACGAACCAATCATTTCAGCCACAGTTGTGTGGCAGACCCTGGCGCTGAAATGATTGATTTGTTAAAGTGTGCATGTCCTGTTTATACAACATAAGGGTGGGTGGGAGGGCCCAAGGACAATTCCATCTTGCACTTCTTTTTTTTCTTTGCATTATGTACAGTTTGGGGCCTAGTTTTTCTAACTGCCATCCTGTCTGCCACTGCAGTGTCACTCCTAGATGGGCCACGTGTTTGTGCCGCCCACTCGTGTCGCTTAGCATAGTCATCCAGCTACCTCGGTGCAACCTTTTGGACATAAAAACACTATTGTGAGGTGTGAGGTGTTCAGAATAGACTGGAAATGAGTGGAAATTAAGGTTATTGAGGTTAATAATAGCATAGGAGCAGAAAAACCCACAAATTCTGTGATTTTAGCTGTTTTTATGCTTTTTTAAAAAAAAATACAGATCCAAAACACAAAACCCAGAACCCAAAACACGGAAGGGTGGTTTTGGCAAAACCAATCCAGATCCAAAACACGAAGAAAGATCCAGATCCAAAACCAAAACACAAAACACGAAAAGTGGCCGGTGCACACCCCTAGTTATACAGTACATAACATTGTCACACATTGGTAGTAAATGTCACCTCTGCAGCCGTTATACGTGTGAGTTCCAGCTTCAGGCTACTAGACCTACAATCAGTCCTTCTAAAGTAATAACCAGCCTTTAACCTAAATAGCATATTGAGGTGGATGGATAGCAATGTGCTGTATAATACACTTGTATATTGTATAACAGCTGCTGTGGAGATGCAGCCAGTCTTGAATTGCTACCAAACAGAAAGACACAACATTAGAAACATTGATCACAGGGTGACATAAACTCTGCATCAACCAAGAGAAGGACATGTAACCAGCAAAGCCAGGCTGCACAAACAGCAAAAGAAGCAACAGCGCCCCCTGCAGGAGACTGTACACTCTTCCACCCTAGATAATATGAGGTCTCATCCACTTGAGAAGGACTCTGGTGCGTTGGGACCATCCTTCAGTACTTGTAAGTCACAGTGGTGCTTATTCAGAAGGATTGCAATTACCAGTACAAAAAAATGTACAGCTAGAGGTGCTACTTAGTGTCAATCCAGATGAGTGCTATAAAATAGGTACAACACGGGACAGGTCTATGTTTGCGTGTGTACAAAATTAAATATATAGGGGTATTCCAAATATCGGGGTATACACAGACTAGCTGCCGTATTATCTGGGTAGTCACCCCAGAAAATATCTATCATACTGATCTATAGAAATAGACAAAAACAGCGCATATAATCTTATACATCGAGATGTACCATGTATTAGAAACCTATTCTCCTGGGGACAAAACTAGGATGGAAAACAAATTAAAGACTGTGTGAGTATCCTTTTAAGCAATAAAGACAATTTTAATAAATACTAAGAAAGAAAAAAAAATAATAACAAACTTGTGATTTATGTATTCCTATATGCACAAGTTTGTTAATACCATCTTCAGATGGTGTAAACAGAGCCGCCAACAGCCACGCTGGGTCCAGGTGACAGGGGGTGTGGCCTAATCGTGGAAGGTGTGGCCACGCCCCCGTATAAATAAAAAAATATTATTTTTGTAAGTGCTGCGCGCTGGGGAGGGGGGCGCTGTGCCTCTCAGCCCGGCGCACAGCCAATGGAGGGTGCAATCAGTGTGATCACTCCCCCCACAGGCATAAGAGACTGCTCCGGCTGTCCATGTGGACTAGCCATCCGCATGGACTCTGCTAAAAACGGCCATCCAAAAATGGCCGCCGCCAAGGAGGATATAGATGCTAGAGGTCCTATTGGACCTCTAGTGTCTGTTTGGCCAGCGCAATGCAAACAGCATTCCCAGAAGTGCCGGGAGAAGATGCTGAAAGCGGCATCTTCTCCAGTGAAAACCCATAGCAACGAGCATAAAACCCATAGCAACGAGCATGAAACCCCCTGGCAACAAGCATGAAACCCCTGGCAACGAGCATGAAACCCCCTGGCAATGAGTATGAAACCCCCTGGCAACGAGTATGAAACCCCCTGGCAACGAGTATGAAACCCCCTGGCAAGAAGCATGAAACCCCAGGCAACGACCATGGAACCCCCTGGTAACGAGATTGTAACCCCTGGCAATGAGCATAAACCCCATGGCAATGAGCATAAACCCCCTGGCAACGAGCATAAACCCCCTGGCAACGAGCATGAAACCCCCTGGCAACGAGCATTAAACCCCTGGCAATGAGCATGGAACCCCTGGTAATGAGCATAAAACCCCTGACAACGAGCAGGTAATTTTAAAGTAATTAGAAGCCTTACTGTGGGGCATAAAATGGTGTCGGGCAAATATGTAAGTGGCACTTTGGTAATAGTTATTACAATGAGTGGCATAATGTGTAATGGGCATCAGGGCTGCCATCAGACATTATGGGGCCCTGGACTGACAAAATAGGCAGGCCCACAGGCCCCCTTGCCTCCCAATACCCCCCCCTCTTCCCCGTCACGTGCGGGTCCCACCAGCTCCTTCCTCCGATACCATTTTCCTTTTAAATCTGTGCCAGTGGTCCAAAGCCCAGCTCTTTTAACAACTTCCCTTTTTCCTGGCCTATTAAATCTTATGATTTACTTACCTTACTCCGAGTCCTTTCTTCTGGCTTCTTCTCCTCCAGCAGACGCTGGCGCTGCTCCGCGGCTCCTCCGGCATCTCCCATCCAGACAGAGGCGCGGCGTGACGTCATGACGTCACGGGCGCCGACTCCAGGATAAACTTGATTGAATACAGTGGCTGGCAGACCTCAGCGCAGCATGCCATGTAGTTTAGAGTGGCCAGAGAGGGCACTTTATGGAGAACGGGTAGTGCGGTCCGGGTCAGCAGCGGATGTTAGCAGCAGGTGGGTCCACCTTTTTCACGCAAGGGAGCTGCGGGCTGTGCATTGGCAGTAATAGCGGGCGGGCCCCCCCTGTCCTGTCAGTGTCCGGGCCCGGAACTACAGTTCCGGCAGTCCCCCCCTGATGGCGGCCCTGATGGGCATTATGGTGCGTGGAATAATGTAAGTCACTATACCAGGGACGTTTGAGTAGTGCACTGCCTTATGGAGGAGCAAGGACAAAATCCAAGTACGGGAAGGGAGGGGGGCGCAAAATTACTGCCTTGCACCGGGTGACAGATATCCTAGTTTCGGCCCTGTCTTCTCCATTGCTGCAGCCCTGGTGGATGGTAGCTCCTGCATAATAATGAATCCCCACGATCAAGCTGGTATTGACAATACTGTAAACATTTCCATTTTATGATGTGAGGTCTTCTACCACCATCATCAACAAGGAACGAGAGAATACCATCTACTGTCACTTTTTTTCATGACATTATCAGTGATGTGCGGTGAGGTCAATGGCTGGGGAGTGACACATGGAGATGGGTCTGAGTGCTGGGAGCCTGTCTCACCCCCTACTCACTGTAACTCTCCCCTCACTACACTAAGCTTCAGTGTCCATTGATTCTCCTAGCTGCATCCCTGTGTTTTTTCTTGCTGCTGAGTTGAGCTCCGATCTCTAAAAACTTCAGTGCACTTCCTGGTCATATGACCCATCCAAGGTGTCCATCAGTGCTCAAGGGATGCCCCCCATACTCAGAGGCATGCCTCTATTAGCTTTCTTTCTGTGCAGCTTACTGCCAGAGGTGTGGCCCCGCCCCCAGTTCTGCAAGCAGTGTCTGACTATACAGTAACGAGGCTGAGCTGTTGCTATCTCATCTCTTGTCTCCCTGCAGTCCCAGGAAGCTCCACAAAGCTGGTGAGTGTTAAAAATGATTACAATAAACCAAGGGGATGTTTATAAGTTATAAATATCTTCTTTATATTATTCTAATCATTTTTATATTAAATCTCAGGAGTATGACAGGCTTGTCTACCCTGACTGCAAGTCCCTAAACATTATCAAAATGGAGATGAGCACATGAAAGATAGAGATGAAGGGCAAAAGTTACTAAGTGGCGGTTTGACGGCGGATTCTATTCTATTCTAAACCCTGGCGGTTTGGTGGCGGGTTCTCTTCTGTTCTAAACCTTGGGGGTTTGGTGGCGGGTTCTCTTCTGTTCTAAACCCCGGGGGTTTGGTGGCGGGTTCTCTTCTGTTCTAAACCCCGGGGGTTTGGTGGCGGGTTCTCTTCTGTTCTAAACCCCGGGGGTTTGGTGGCGGGTTCTCTTCTGTTCTAAACCTTGGGGGTTTGGTGGCGGGTTCTCTTCTGTTCTAAACCCCGGGGGTTTGGTGGCGGGTTCTCTTCTGTTCTAAACCCCGGGGGTTTGGTGGCGGGTTCTCTTCTGTTCTAAACCTTGGGGGTTTGGTGGCGGGTTCTCTTCTGTTCTAAACCCCGGGGGTTTGGTGGCGGGTTCTCTTCTGTTCTAAACCCCGGGGGTTTGGTGGCGGGTTCTCTTCTGTTCTAAACCCCGGGGGTTTGGTGGCGGGTTCTCTTCTGTTCTAAACCTTGGGGGTTTGGTGGCGGGTTCTCTTCTGTTCTAAACCCCGGGGGTTTGGTGGCGGGTTCTCTTCTGTTCTAAACCCCGGGGGTTTGGTGGCGGGTTCTCTTCTGTTCTAAACCTTGGGGGTTTGGTGGCGGGTTCTCTTCTGTTCTAAACCCCGGGGGTTTGGTGGCGGGTTCTCTTCTGTTCTAAACCCCGGGGGTTTGGTGGCGGGTTCTCTTCTGTTCTAAACCCCGGGAGTTTGGTGGTGGTTTTGTAGCAGTTTCTAAATGACAGCCCTGTTCTATTCTATTCTAAAATGTGTTTTGATGGCAGTTTTGCAGCGGTTTTGGCCTTAGTAAATCTGCAGATAGCAAAACCGCCGTCAAAACACATTTTAGAATAGAAAACAACAGGGCTGATATTTAGAAACCGCTGCAAAACTGCCACCAAACCCCCGGAGGTTTAGAACAGAATAGAACCCGACACCAAACCGCTGGGGTGTAGAATAGAATAGAAACCGCCGTCAAACCGCAGCTTAGTAAATTTTGCCCGAAATCTGGACAAAATAGAACGAAAGGGGTTTTGGGGTAGAATCCACACTAGTTACTTCCCCTTACCTTGAACTCAGTCCAAATTGGTATTAGGTGAATGTGGAGGATATGAGGGAAAATGTGCTTCCTTATCCAACTTAATGCGAAATTATTGTCCACTGCAAGGACAGTATGAACAAGCTGGTGAAGCTCCCTAGAGTCAGATATAAGTTATCAAGAAACTAGAGAAATAAGACTCTTTGGCCCTCATTCAGACCCACTCGCGAGCGGCTGTCCGCTCGCAAGTGGGTCGATGGTCTGCACTGCACATGCGCACGACGGAGGGAGCTCCGTCATGCGCATGCGCGAGACCCGACGAGCGAAGGACTTTCCTTCGCTCGTTGTGTCTCATCAAAGGGGGCGTGCTGTCAATGGTGACTGACAGCACGCCCCCTTTGGTGGGCGTGCCAGGGGCGTGCCTGCCAGACGGAGGCGTTCCCAAGGGAACGCCTACCGTCTGAAGCCGGCCCCACTGACATCACTAGTGATGTCAGTGGGAGTGATTTTGGCTCTGATAGAGCCAAAATCACTCCTGGCCTTGCGGTTGAAAAACCCAACCGCAGGCTTTTGCTCGCAGTTTCGATGGTCGTGATGGTCAAGACCATCGCGACCATCATCCTGCACGCTCGTATATGCTGTGGGTGGTGACCCACAGCTATACGAGCGTCCAGGAGGACGCTCCAAATTAACGGAGGTGGGCCCTGATTCAGAGCGAGCGCTCTGGTCAGAGCGTCCAGCTCTGAATCAGGGCCTTTGTTCGGGCATTATTACTGATTATTTTGAATTAGATTGTGTTTTATGAAATCTTTATTTTTATTATATAATTGTTAAAAGAAAATGGGGAAACAATTTAAAGCAGAAATAGCAATTGGGTCATTCCATGAAATATAGGACACAATACATGAAAATTAAATTGTTTCACAGCAGATGCCAAGACATTTTCAACTTAATTTCTTTCTACTAATGAACTTAATTTAAATGTCACTGGGACTTCAGATGATGTAGAGACCAATGGTGACTGGTTCTATGTTGAATATGATGGAGTTACTGTACCCAGGTGAGATCAAGGACATCAGAGATGGTGAATACTTAGTGAGCACAATGCAGCAAGCTGGCAGCAACTGGAAATGGCCATCGTCACCAGATGACATACTGTATTTTATACACCTTCGCAGTTAATCAATATGATAAACAGGCCTACATTGATTAATTTATGTGGATTATACAGATTTGAGTAATTAGTATCAAAGCCCTTAACTGAGGACAGAAATGTAATGTGAGTCACATTTTTATGTAACATGAGTTACATGTCAGAATTGATTTAATGTATAGTTTGGTTAACATTCAGTTTTTTGTGTGTGTGTTATTCATAAGTTTAGGGTCTTATAAGTGCATAGTATAACAATCAAATTGTAAATATAATTAGGACAGTGAGTTTAAATAAATATATAAGTCTCCTCAGTTCCGATGTCCATTCTGTTGTAACATGAGTCACACATATAAAAATTAAACAATAATATTAACTACTAAGTGTAAATTTATTTTCTGCTTCTAAGCATTAATTATGACTACCTACCCCATATTTTATTGTCATATTTTTAAAATGTTGAATTTCAGCTTCATTTTTCTGTGCGGTACATTTAAACTTCTAAAAATTAACATGAAATGTAACGTGAGTCACATGGAATGACCCAATTAAATGTTAAATAAGTAGATGCAGGGCCAATTCCTGCCAAGCTGTGCTGTAATACAGATTAATACAAAATATTTTAAACAGAAATGCTGTCTTAGTACATTTATCTCGGCAAAATATTTATCAATTTTTAAAAACAGTCTAAGCACTGGTTTGTGGCAGATAAAAATAAGGAAAATGAAAATAAGGAAAATTATCCTATAAGATCCTCTCATTAGATGACTGGTATCTGGTTTTCTAGTCACCTGTGTCTGGCATTATGAATCACACTATCTAATAGTAGCACTAGCTTGTTGTATCACCAAAAATTAAATATATTGTATTCTACTGTATAACAAATGTCTGAAACATACCTGGAAAGTCACAAATTTGTATTACTGGTATAAGAGGCAAAATATTATACTGTGTTTAATATACCAGGTCAGTTCCACGAACCCCCAATGTGTTTTTCAGAATCACACCACACATAGATATTGGGGACAATTCATAGCACCGGGACGGAGTTTCCGAAGCTATTCAATCCAAGTTGTTATAGTCGAACTAAACAGTTCAGTGAATTATATAGCTCCAGGACCGACTTCCCGACGCTCTTTGCCTCAGGCTGAATTGAATCACCCCCATGGACTGTACAAAAACAAAAAGTGCTGCATAACTTTTTAAAAATCACAGCCACAGTATTGTGCTATCAATTCCTGGTGCAGTAAATGTCACCAGGGGAATTTTAAGAGAGGAGGCGACCCGTGTGCTCTCTGGCGGTGCCGTGGCGGGTGCAGTAAAGTAGATTCTGGCTTAGTACCAGAATCTGCTGCGAATGCGCGGATCTCCGGGAAAATGGCATCCGTGCGCGAGTCACTGGGAAAATGGCCAGCACTTTGGAGACAACAGACAGGTAAGTATTAAAGACTATATGGGTGCAGGGTGGGCCCCCTTGACCCAGGGGCCCGTGTGCACCGCACACCATGCACCCATTATAGATACGCCCCTATCTTAATCCCGACGATGGAACACAGACAGACACCAAGCCCAAACGAGGTAAGTCCGGGGCGTCTTAGCTGTTAGCTGTGCGTGAGGGGGAGGGGTAGGTTTAGGTAGCACAACAGGGTTAGCATTAGGTTTTGGAGGTGAGATAAGAGTTAGCCACCCCTAGGGGGGGTTAGGGATAGTCACTAAGGGGGTAGACTTAGGTTTAGGCACTAATGGGGAGGGTTAGGGTGTGGGGTGGGAAGGGTTAGGAGGGTTAGGGGGAGTAGGGGGGAGGGTAAATATACTTTCTGGACCCCTGTCGGGATACCAACCATCGGGATGCCGCTGTCTGTATTTTGACAGGAGGCTTCCCGACTACCGGCATTTCATACCCATTCCCTCTCATTGAAGTTATTAAACCTTACATTACTCTGCATTACATTTAGTACAATTATACACACCCACAGTATAGCTTCCTGCTCGGCCGGTTAGGGAGCATGTGTTAGCAGACTGTGCGATGGAAATGTGTCTGTAGTCACCAACCACACAAAGCTCTGGCCAGAACTGTTACCACCTACGTGTACTAATATTTCACTACACAAACCTCTGACAACACTAAACATTACAAAGGGAAAGTAACCTCACCAGAACCATCACCTTTATCATTCATAATATAACCTGGCGATGCAGAAGTAAGATAGTCACAGCCTGGGTGACCTAGTTTATACATTGCAGCCTGTCTGGGGGCTTTTTCTGTATTTCCTTACATAAAAGAAAGACATCAATCAGCGCTAACTTTTAAGTGGAAGAAAAAAAATAGAAAATATTTATTTATACAAGATTTAAATATTAATTTAATTATTGAAATAAGGGCTTATAAGGCTCATTGGCTGACCGCAGAACATGTGTATGATAAGAGCATATTAGGTCCACTTAGTGCAGGTGATCACCTCTATTCTACTTTATTGCGCCTGTAAACTCAGAAGACATTTTGCTGTATTATCGGTCCAGATGGATATGGTGGAAAGACTGAAAATGTAACTTCATGTTCCGCCGATACAGATAACTGGAGGCTTTAGGGTTGGACTGACCAGTAGGGGTACAAGGAAATTGACAGAGGGCCCCATAACCTGTGCTCCCCCTACCCGCCTATAGGAGTCAGGTAACAGGTTCCAGACTGTGTACTTGAACTATACATCAACAAGCAACTAGGCGCTTCAGTGAATCGTGTGGTATCCCTGAATCTGAACGCAATTCACCAAAGGGGGTGGCTAGCCCCTAAAATAGGAACAATCAGAGAAGGAACTGGAAGCGCATGGAGATAACAAATGAAAATAACTTATTGAATAAAATGAATGCAGTATGCATAAATCAAAAGTACATCCAACTAGTGGACAAATACCCAAAATATACATATATAATGCACAAGGGAATCTACAGGTATACGTACAAATGTATAGACCAATAAATACAGATGACAATGCTAAAAATCATAAACACTGTGGTCACAGGTCAAACAAAAAAAAGGGTGTGTAGACCAAGTGTAGCATCAACAGAAAAAAGCAGCCGCAGTGTTAGGTGTTACTATGCAATAGCGGCGGCTTAGTAGAGGAAATGACCATCGCGACCATCGGGCTTGCGACGAGACCCTTGCGGTAGGGTCTCGCTGTCGCAAGCCCTGGAGTGCTTTCGGCTCTATCAGAGCCGAAGGCACTCCCACTGACATCACTAGTGATGTCAGTGGGGCCGGACCCAGACGGTAGGCATTCCCATGGGAACGCCTCCGTCTGGGCAGCCACGCCCCCGAAACGCTCGCCAAAGGGGGTGTGCTGTCAATCACCATCGACAGCACGCCCCCTTTGGTGCGAGACCCATAACGACGGCTTGGCCGTCGTTATTCGGGTCTCGCGCATGCGCACGACGGAGCGGGTCTGAATCAGGCCCAAAGTCAACTCCCTGTGTTAAACTCAATGTTATAAGTCGATTAATAGTAAATATACCAGTGTGACTGTGATCGAATACAGGAGGACTCAGCGTTCACATTACAGTGTACATGAACTCCTTGCAGAGCGGATAGGTATTTATGCGTCCTGTGCAGTGATACGGTACAGGTTGGATAATCAGCATGTGCCGGTTTAAGCCAACAACATCCTCGCTGCACCACATATTATGCTGCTAAATCCTTGGTGGCTGTACAGACGCTCTCTATTCCAGCTATATCCAGGACACAGCTACAGATATAAGGGGGTCATTCAGACCCGTTCGCGAGCAAAGGACGCTCGCAAATGGGTCGATGTTGCCCCACTGCGCATGCCCCACGAGCTCCGTCGTGCGCATGCGCGAGACCCGGACTGCGACAGCCAAGCTGTCACTCAGGGTCTCGCACCAAAGGGGGCGTGCTTTCGATGTTGATTGACAGCACGCCCCTTTTGGTGGGCGTGCTGGGGGCGTGCCTGCCAGACGGAGGCGTTCCCATGGGAACGCCTACCGTCTGAAGCCGGCCCCACTGACATCACTAGTGATGTCAGTGGGAGTGATTTTGGCTCTGATAGAGCCAAAATCACTCCTGGGCTTGCGGCAGGGAGACCCTACCTCAGGGTCTCTGTCGCAAGCCCGATGGTCAAGACCATCGCGACCATCATCATGGACGCTCGCATATGCTCTGGGTGGTCACCCACAGCTATACGAACGTCCAGGAGGACGCTCCATTTTCATGGAGGAGGGCCCTGATTCAGAGCGAGCGCTCTGGTCAGAGCGTCCGGCTCTGAATCAGGCCCTAAGTGTACTGCTAATTCGGACTCCTGCTTGAATTCAGACATGGATTTGCTGGTAATTACCATCAGTACAGATATTTATTAGACAATCATGGTGCGTATACACGTAGCGTTTTAAAAGGAAGATTTGAACGTTAATGATATCGAGATCGTTATCGTTACCATTATCTTTCAAATCGTTCTTTTACATGGTCCCTACCAACTAACCTTCGACCAGCGATGCGCGGCCACGTATGGACGATAGCGATATCATCCATCGGTTAACTTGCTTGATTTTGAGCAAGTTACTGTAGGGACCATAGTTGGCGGTAAGTTGGTGGTGTGCTGGATGATCGATATTGATCATTCAGCATACCAGGGAGGGTGCATAACGATCTTTCAGCGATGTCGTATCGCTAGCTGATTGCTACGTGTGTATGCACCATCAGGGTGTATGGTGACACTGCTATTTATAATAGGGGTGTGCACCGGCCACTTTTCGTGTTTTGTGTTTTGGTTTTGGATCTGTATTTTTTTGAAGAAAAGCATAAAAACAGCTAAAATCACAGAATTTGTAGGTTTTTCTGCTCCTATGCTATTATTAACCTCAATAACCTTAATTTCCACTCATTTCCAGTCTATTCTGAACACCTCACACCTCACAATAGTGTTTTTATGTCCAAAAGGTTGCACCGAGGTAGCTGGATGACTATGCTAAGCGACACGAGTGGGCGGCACAAACACGTGACCCATCTAGGCGTGATACTGCAGTGGCAGACAGGATGGCAGTTAGAAAAACTAGGCCCCAAACTGTACATAATGCAAAGAAAAAAAAGAGGTGCAAGATGGAATTGTCCTTGGGCCCTCCCACCCACCCTTATGTTGTATAAACAGGACATGCACACTTTAACAAACCAATCATTTCAGCGCCAGGGTCTGCCACACAACTGTGGCTGAAATGATTGGTTCGTTTGGGCCCCCACAAAACAAGCTGGCAATTAATCTGTCCCTGCACAAACTGGCTCTACGGAGGCAAGATGTCATCCTCATCCTCCTCATCCACCGATTCCTCACCCTCTTCAGTGTGTACATCCTCATCCTCACAAAGTATTAACTCGTCCCCACTGGAATCCACCACCACAGGTCCCTCTGTACGTTCTGGAGGCTGGTCTCCCTGGAAGAGCTGATAATTCATTTTGATGAACATCATCTTCTCCACATTCTGTGGAAGCAACCTCCTACGCCTTTCGCTGACAAGGTTCCCGGCTGCACTAAACACTCTTTCGGAGTACACACTGGAGGGGGGGCAACTCAGGTAAAATAGAGCCAGTTTGTACAGGGGCCTCCAAATTGCCTCTTTTTCCTGCCAGTACAGGTATGGACTGTCAATGGTGACAGTATCATATGCAGTGACAGTAGACATGTCAGAAATTGTTGCCAGGTCCTTCAGTCCGGACCAGACGTCCAAACTTGGTCCTGCCTGCCCTGCATCACCGCCAGCGGGTTGCTTAGGATACCTAAGTTTTTTCCTGGCAGCCCCAGTTGCGGGAGAAAATTAAAAAGGAGCTGTTGACGTGTCACGTTCCGCTTCAGCTGACAGTGTGTTCACCAGCAGGTCTTTGCACCTCTGCAGGCTTGTGTCGGCCGGAAAGAGAGACACCACATAGGCTTTAAACCTAGGATCGAGCACGGTGGCCAAAATGTAGTGGTCTGATTTCAACAGATTGACCACCCTGGAATCCTGGCAAAGCAAATGAAGGGCTTCATCCACAAGTCCCACATGCCGAGCAGAATCGCTCCGTCTTAGCTCCTCCTTCACTTTCTCCAGCTGCTTCTGCAAAAGCCTGATGAGGGGAATGACCTGACTCAAGCTGGCAGTGTCTGAACTGACTTCACGTGTGGCAAGTTCGAAGGGCTGGAGAACCTTGCACAACACGGAAATCATTCTCCACTGCGCTTGAGTCAGGTGCATACCCCTCCTTTGCCTATGTCATAGGTGGATGTATAGGCTTGTATGGCCTTTTGCTGCTCCTCCATCCTCTGAAGCATATAGAGGGTTGAGTTCCACCGCGTCACAACCTCTTGCTTCAGGTGATGGCGGGGCAGGTTCAAGAGTGTTTGCTGGCGCTCCAGTCTTCGGCACGCAGTCGCTGAATGGCGAAAGTGGGCAGAAATTTTTCGGGCCACCCAAAGCGTCTCCTGCACGCCCCTGTCGCTTTTCAGAAAATTCTGCACCACCAAGTTTATTGTGTGAGCAAAGCATGGGACGTGCTGGAATTTGCCCAGATGTAATGCCCGCACAATATTGGTGGCGTTGTCAGATATCACAAATCCCCAGGAGAGTCTAAGTGGGGTAAGCCACTGGGCGATGATTTCCCTCAGTTTCTCTAAGAGGTTGTCGGCGGTGTGCCTCTTACTGAAACCGGTGATACACAGCGTAGCCTGCCTTGGAACGAGCTGGCGTTTCTGAGATGCTGCTACTGGTGATGCTGCTGCTGTTGCTGCATAAGGTGATACATCTACCCAGTGGGCTGTCACAGTCATATAGTCCTTAGTCTGCCCTGTTCCACTTGTCCACATGTCCGTGGTTAAGTGGACATTGTGTACAACGGCATTTTTCAGGACACTGAGGACACTTTTTCTGACGTTTCTGTACAGTCTCGGTATCGCCTGCCTAGTGAAGTGGAATCTAGATGGGATTTGGAACCAGGGACACACTACCTCCATCAATTGTCTAAATCCCACTACACTAATGGCGGATACCGGACGCACGTCTAACACCAACATAGCAGTCAAGGCCTCAGTTATACGTTTTGCTTCAGGATGACTGCTGTCGTACTTCATCCTCCTCGCTAAGGACTATTGGAGGGTCAATTGTTTAGTAAAAGTAGTGGTGTTCCTACTTCCTCTCTGGGATGATGAACGACTCCCAGCAGCAGCAACAGCAGCAGCGGCAGCAGTAGGCGTAGCAATGCAGGATCCTCCGGGGGAATCCCGGATAGGAGAGTCAGTCATGCCAGTGACATGGCCTGCAGGACTACTTCCGATCCTGACCAAGGAGGAAATTGACGAGGAGGGAGTTGACGGTGTGGTTTGCAGGCGCTTGGATACAACAGGACAACGGGATTTAGGTGTCCCTGGACTGCTTACGGTCTTAGCCTAAGTTTCTGAACTTGACAGTAACTTTTTATGAACGCGCTGCAGGTGCCGTATAAGGGAGGATGTTCCTAGGTGGTTGACGTCCCTACCCCTACTTATTTCACCTTTACATATGGTACATATGGCAAGACAGTTGTTGTCCGGATTTGGATAGAAATATTGCCAGACCAAAGAGGTGGAATGTTTGGTCTTCTGCCCAGGCATGACCGTGATGGGCTTTTTCATCCCACGGACAACAGCTGTCTCCCCCGGAGCCTGATTTAAACAAACCACATCATAAACAGAATCCTCCTCGCCAACTTCCTCCTCAGCGCCAGCTACACCAGTATCCTCATCCTGTTGTACTTCAACAGTGACATCTTCAATTTGCATATCAGTAAGTGGACTGTGGGTGCTCCTTTCAGCACTTGCAGGGGGCGTGCAAATGGTGGAAAGAGCCCCTCTTCCCGTCCAGTGCTAGGAAGGTCAGGCATCGCAACCACCACCACACTTGGACTCTCCTTGGGGATTTGTGATATCTTCTTAGAAAGCACAGTTCTTCGCTGTGCTTTTGCCAGCTTAACTCTTTTGATTTTTTTAGTGGGAGGAGGGCTTCCATCATCATGTGAAGCTGAACCACTAGTCATGAACATACTAGGGATCGACCTTAGCCGTTCCTTGCCACTCCGTGTCGTAAATGGCATATTGGCAAGTTTACGTTTCTCTTCAGCAGATTTAAATGTTTTTTTCAAGGTCATTTTCCTGAACTTTGTCATTTGGGATTGTATGTGCCCTCTATTATGACATTGGGCATCGGCCTTGGCAGACGACGTTGATGGCATGTTATCGTCTATGTCATGACTAGTGGCAGCAGCTTCAGCACTAGGAGGAAGTGGTTCTTGATCTTTCTTATTTTATTTTTATCGGAGAAAGTTTGGTCCTCCATTTATGTTATATCGATTTGATATATACGTGCGGCTAAACACAGAAAATATTTTTATATTTTTGCTGGAGAGTAGTGCACTTTGTGGGTTACACCAGCCTTTAAGAAATGAGCCAGCCGGCTCTTTACTTATGGGACACAGGCGCATGCTTGGCGCTGCTCCTTTGTTGATGCACGTGCGGCTACTGCGCACACAATTCACAAACACAGAAAATATTTTTTTTTTGGTTTGGACTGGAGTGTACTTTGGGGGTTACAGCACCCTTTAACGGTCAAGCCAGCCGGCCCTTTACTTATGACACAGGCGCACGCTTGGCACTACTTTGTTGATGCACGTGCGGATACTGCGCACACAATTCACAAACACAGAAAATATATATTTTTTTGGTTTGGACTGGAGTGTACTTTGGGGGTTACAGCACCCTTTAACGGTCAAGCCAGCCGGCCCTTTACTTATGACACAGGCGCACGCTTGGCACTACTTTGTTGATGCACGTGCGGCTACTGCGCACACAGTTCACAAACACAGAAAATATATATTTTTTTGGTTTGGAGGGTACTTTGGGGGTTACAGCACCCTTTAACGGTCAAGCCAGCCGGCCCTTTACTTATGACACAGGCGCACGCTTGGCACTACTTTGTTGATGCACGTGCGGCTACTGCACACACAATTCACAAACACAGAAAAAATATTTTGTTATTTGGTTTGGAGTGTACTTTGGGGGTTACAGCACCCTTTAACGGTCAAGCCAGCCGGCCCTTTACTTATGACACAGGCGCACGCTTGGCACTACTTTGTTGATGCACGTGCGGCTACTGCGCACACAATTCACAAACACAGAAAATAATTTTTTTTTTGGTTTGGACTGGAGTGTACTTTGGGGGTTACAGCACCCTTTAACGGTCAAGCCAGCCGGGTCTTTACTTATGACACAGGCGCACGCTTGGCACTACTTTGTTGATGCACGTGCAGCTACTGTGCACACAATTCACAAACACAGAAAATATATATTTTTTTGGTTTGGAGTGTACTTTGGGGGTTACAGCACCCTTTAACGGTCAAGCCAGCCGGCCCTTTACTTATGACACAGGCGCACGCTTGGCACTACTTTGTTGATGCACGTGCGGCTACTGCGCACACAATTCACAAACACAGAAAAAATATTGTGTTATTTGGTTTGGAGTGTACTTTGGGGGTTACAGCACCCTTTAACGGTCAAGCCAGCCAGCCCTTTACTTATGACACAGGCGCACGCTTGGCACTACTTTGTTGATGCACGTGCGGCTACTGCGCACACAATTCACAAACACAGAAAAAATATTGTGTTATTTGGTTTGGAGTGTACTTTGGGGGTTACAACACCCTTTAACGGTCAAGCCAGCTGGCCCTTTACTTATGACACAGGCGCACGCTTGGCACTACTTTGTTGATGCACGTGCGGCTACTGCGCACACAATTCACAAACACAGAAAATAATTTTTTTTTTGCTTTGGAGTGTACTTTGGGGGTTACAGCACCCTTTAACGGTCAAGCCAGCCGGCCCTTTACTTATGACACAGGCGCACGCTTGGCACTACTTTGTTGATGCACGTGCGGCTACTGCGCACACAATTCACAAACACACAAAAAATATTATTTTTTTAGCACTTGGGGGGAGCACCCCTGATGGACAGAGCACCCCCTGGACAACACTACAGCACCCCTTTAGGACTGGGACACTGCACAGGACTTTGGAGTGGACACAGCCCCTATGGAGAACTGACTGCACAACACAGTCCAGCCAGCCCCTATGGACTTTGAAGTAGTGGACACAGCCCCTATTAACAACAGCAGCACAGCACAACACAGCCAGCCCCTATGGACTTTTAAGTAGTGGACAACAGCAGCACAGCGCAGCACAGCACAGCACAACACTACTCTGCACTACACTACACTACACAGCCCAGCCAGCCCTAACTCCCACCCTCCCTCTTCACTGTCCACAGCCGAGTGAGAAAATGGCGCCGACGCGGGTACCTTATATAGGATCCAAAACCCGCGAGACCCGGAAGGCGAGATGTTGACGTTTTGCCTCAATTTCAGATCCGAGTCAGGCGGGAGAAATCGAGCCTGACTCGGATCTGACTCGGATCGGGGGGGCTCGGGGGGGTTCGGATTTCAGAAATCCGAACCCGCTCACCCCTAATTTATAATCAACAAGTGGACACACTATGGGGGGTCATTCAGACCCGGTCACAAGCACCGATGTGCTCGCAACCGGGTCGATGGGTGGCTCTGCGCTCCGGAGCTCACTACAAAAGGGGCGGCTGTCGATGTTGATCGACAGCTCGCCCCTTTTTGTAGGCGGGCCGGGGGGGTGGTTTCCAAAACTGAGTCGTTCCTTTAGGAACGCCTAACGTTTTGTGGGCGGCCCCACTGACATCAGCAATGATGTCAGTGGGGAGCTTCCTGCTCGATCAGAGCAGGAAGCTCCCTGGGGCTTGCGAGTGCCCAGACCCAACCTTAGGGTTTGGTTTTAAGCCCCGATGGTTGCTCTCATTCAGAGAGAGCGATCGCTTCTTGTGACCGCCTCTGAATGAGGTCCTATATCCTATATATGGACCATTATTTTAATGGATTAACCTTATAATGAATTGTGTTTAATTTTTAACACGCAAGTCTCTATTTTTTTTGCAACAGCAAATTGATCAATTAATTCAATATCACCACTATGGGCCTGATTCAGCAAGGAATGCACGGATACAGACGCACGCACCTGGCCGCTGCGAAAATATGTTAATGAACCCAATCGCATTGACTCCGCAGCACAAGAACCATATACCCACCACTACATGATCACTTTTGCTTTACTCGCATCCACAACACCTCACTAGACAGCGAAAACATTGGTAACATTGAGAACCATCGGACCCATTAGCATAATAGTGGTTGACCTGACCTCAGGATATGGGATGCTTCCTGTGTGCATCTAGAGCTCTGGCTGCATCTTCCGTCGCAGGGGCTTAATTATGCACGCCCCTGTAACGGCGTTCAAATGCACTGGCACGCCTGCGTTTCACTGACCACCCACCAAACGGTAACTTCCTGTCAATGTGTGATGATCGCAGCGACCGGTTTGCGCAGGCGCACTGCGACATATATGCATGCGCAGTTTGAAACAGTCGACCGGGTTTGTGCGAAATCGCAGCTGCGTTCCTTGCTGAATCAGGCCCTATGTTTCCAGTATTAGACTAGTCCAATGAAACTTAACCAGGTTGTGTGGTTTATTGAATACAGATGTACTCACTGTTACACTGGTTGTCCAATGTTAGGCAGCTCACCAGCTGGTGACTGAGGGCCTGATTCAGAGCCGCTCGTAAGCGGCCGCTCGTTCGCTCCGAGCGATGTTCACACAACTGCATATGCGTATGGGCCGTAATGCGAATGCGCCAACCAGTCATTGCGGTCGGAAATCGTGCGCTCGCCAAACAGCGAGGGGCTGCTAATTTGAGTGACAGAATGTACCGTTTGTGGGTGGCAACAGGGGAAGGTGCTTGAAAACGGGGAGTGGAGATCCGAACGCAGGCGTGCCAAACGTTCAAAACGGGCATTTAATGGGTGTGCATAATTAACAAAGCAGCGTCATTGACCACGTCACTTGGTTGTCTTTTAGCCTGAACTGCTCGCAGTGATTGCGGGAAGTAAAATCTACCACAAGCACTGCGAGCAGTTCAGACGCCTTTCGATGTACTCAATTAATCTAATAGCGGAGATGACGTATGATGCAAATGGCCAGGGGGCGTCTTTACAAAATAGCAAGCGCATGTTTAGTTCGCTCGCTCAGACATAGAGGCGTCAACAGACCGCAAAGAGTGAGCGCTCAATTTAAATAGCCGGCCCCTTTTTCTGAATGGGCGTTCGCAAATAGCGTCCAGCTCTGAATCAGGCCCTGTCAGTTTTTGTAGTAATGGTGCAGGTAATGGAACAGTGGTCATATGCAGGTAGACGTCTCAGGTCAGGAGATAAGGGGAGAACATCTGTCCTCCGCTGTATCGCTCATACACAGTAAACAAGATGGTGCATGGGTAGTTATAGTATATCAGCTGCCATCTTGGTAAGGAACTGAAGTATCCATTGAGAAGCCATATTGTTGGTGACTGTACAGAAGCACACTCCACTTTTAGCAATGAGGACACATCTATAGCTATAAATAGCATAAACTGCTATCAACTATATACCTAAAGTGTAAGACCCGGAGTGAGAAAATGACTAATGACTTCTTGGACACTACTTTCTTTCTCCTTCTTAGGGGGATTTCCTGTCACCAACAGGTCTGAACTAGAATTTATTACAGTAAATAATTTGTACAGAATATCAATGTTCAAGTACAGTTCAACACTACAAAAGAAATTAGATGCTCATCATGCCTAAGACATTCAGTGACAGATATCTTCATTATCTCCAGTGTTCCAAGATGTTTAAAGAGTAGGTGGAAATTAAATCTAACTCTGTCTGATGGCCATAATGAGACTGACGCGTTTCACTTGCTGTTATTTCACAAAAATGTGCTTAAAAACAACTTCCTGATGCATACTGTTGTTGTTATTTTATTTCTAGTGCTCGCGTCTTAATAGATGGTTTGGAATCTGCCTGTGTGGCGGCATAGTGAAGGCTTTGGCAAGACTGAAAAGAGGTGCATCCGGCACGGGTTGGAATAAGGATCACTTTATATGAACCATCTCACTTGTCCATCAGAGACTTGTTATCAATTGCAGTATTACTAGTTCATCATCTCACTGCTAAAGATGCTCAGTAGCAATCATTTGTGAATTTAAATATACTCTGTTTTCGCCATTAGTGTAGTGGTACCTGGCATACTGTCCCCAAAGTCTGCAAAAGTGTGGCTGAAAACTTATACTGTAGCTCTTTGTCATTGTTTAATCATGTTATATATATATATATGGATTTTCTGGCACTCACTGCATACTGCGGAGATCTGACCCCGTTGCCCCCATCACGAAGACGATGGTAACCTCTACCTTCTACACAAAGTCACACAATCAGCGGCACTCAGGAATTAAAAGAAACACAAGACCACCAGGTAGCAAAAGCCAACGTTTCAATGCTTGTGCATTTTTTTCAGGGACCAGCTGTGGCCCGGGCCAGGAATAACCTTTATTTCGGCAATTTGGTGGTGTGATGTCATAAGTCACGTTGCCACACATCTTCCTTGCCCGTCAGGCAGGCTGCGCCACTACGGTGGTGAGAAGTTTCATTGTTAGGAGATAGAGGATAAGGAATAGGGGCTGGGGGCAGAGGAAGGTGATAGGGGCTGGAGGCAGAAGGTGACAGGGGCTGGGGGCAGAGTAAGGTGGTACCTGGGAACAGAGGAAAGTGAAGGGGGCAGAGGAAGATTAAGGGAGCTGGGGGCAGAAAAAGGTGATGGGGCTGGGGGCAGAAGGTGACAGGGGCTGTGGCAGAGGAAGCTGATGGTACCTGGGGATGGATGAAGGTGAAGTGGACAGAGGAAGGTGATGGGGCTGGGGACAGTGAAAGGTGATGGGAGGCTACTGGGCTGGGGGTGGTAATGAGAGGCTGAATATGAGGAAGGTGATGAGGGGCTGAGGACTGAGGATAACTGATTGCAGACACCTACTCCTGAGGCATCCACAGCACTGTCATCAAGAAGCTTTATTTAAAGGCTGGCATGTCTTTCAGTTAACATTATCATGCTTCACATATCACACATGCAGGATGTGAAGAAGACATCAGTGTACTGGGCCCTGAGATTTCTGTTGCTGGCCCTGGGGCCACAAGCACCTGCATGCAGGGCAGCTCTTGAGGAACAGCACCAATGTCATTTTTAATCAGGCACCAGTCGCAAGCAACTGCTGCTGATTGGCTGCAGGTCCATGAGTTCCGATTGGCTCATGACAAAAATTACATTAGTGCTGTTTCCCCATGGTTGCGGCTGGATACAGGTGCTGACGGCCCGGCACCAAATTCACCAGGGCACACAAGAATAAAGGCTGGTGGACTGACTCAAGGGGGAGATGAGATACTCCCAGAGGGACACAGGGAGAGTTGCTGGAGAGGGGGTGGGGGTGGCATAACAGCTTAGGTAAGGGGCAATACTGTGTGACACTACTGTGGGGAATAATGTGCTATAAGAGGCATTACTGTGTGTGTGGCATAATGTGTAAGGGGCACTACTACTGTGGGGCATAATGTTTATAAGGAGTACAACTGTGCATAACATAAATGAGGGACCCCTTAAAAATTTTGTTATGGGGCCACAAAGTTCTAGTTACACCCCTGGTTCCAGAGGTAGGGAGCAGCACAGGTAAAATCTTGGAGGCGAGAGTGGGAGGAAGTAATCAGTTGGCAGGGGAGGTGGCATGCATTTGCTGGGCAAAGTGGTTACCTGTTCTCATGTATATTACTTACATATACAAATATTATTATTATTACATAAAGCAGAAGGTTGAAGACTTCACCCCTGTGTAATTCTAAATTTCACATCTAACCATTGCTGTGACCCATATTTTAGGAGACGTTTAGTCACTGAGTAATAACTGTAATCCCACTTCCTCTTATACTTCCAATTCCCTAAATCCACATTACATATAACATTTCCTCCCTCACTCACATTTCAAGCAACGTTATAATGTTTTTTATTTTTTTTATTTTAACATTTGAGTGATGCCAGGTACACACTACATGATAAGTCATCCGATCCGGCGGATCGGGCGACATATCGTCCACATCGGCCAGTATGTGTTTTGCCTATGTTGCTGACGATGCACACTCACGCGCATCGTCAGCATCATCACCCGTCGGACGGGCGATATCGTTAGTGGGAGCCATGCTGCCGAGCCTGAGTCAGGACTCTATTCGTCTCGGAATCCCAAAGTTCGGGTGTGTTCGGTTTTTGGAAAATCTGAACCGCTCATCTCTAATTTCCTTTCGTATATTGCTCCAGCGTATTCTACTGCACTTTACAATTGGGAACTAAACAGTAATAAAATAAGACAGGATAATAACAGATAAATGGGAAGAGGTAAGCGTTTATCTGTCCCGAAATATGGGAGTACTGTAGCATTATGTTGAAATGTTTTTTCCGCTGCAGAACCTGTAAAACAGAACTGCAGAAACGCATCAGATTAGAGAGTTCATTACTTGCAAAAGCAAGAATGTAATTTACCTACAGTATTAGAGTGTGAGTGTGGAAAACAATATATTGGTAGGACAGGGAGGACTTTGAAAGAAAGGTTAGCAGAACATAACCATAATATACAAACAGGATACAAAATGCACAGTGTATCCAATCACTTTAGAATATCCCACAATTGTGATAGAAAACATTTTAAGTCATTTTGTGGGATTTGTATACCACGAGTTGACTGGAGGACTAATGATACAATGTGGGCTCTAGCTAAGCTGGAAATGAAAATGATTTATACATTGAGGACCTTGACACCCAGAGGGCTCAATCTGGATTTTGTGATCAAATGGTTTTAGAATAATTTTTATATTATTGGTGTGTAGGTCTTCTAGCTGATTACAATAACCATATCATTTTATCTTTTGCCTGTTTATTTGATCTAAAATATTTGTGGTTCTAATATGCACTATTTTTTGTCTCCTTTTTCTCTCGTCCCATCCGAGCACCCTACGAAATCTACACCTTACTTTTTATGTTTAACATTCCAGAGGTTGTAATGTTTGATGAACAGGATGTATATTCACAGCAGCACATCTTGACAACAGACACAGACATCACCGAAACGTGTTGATGCTGCATGGACTTTTAACAGAGAGACTGACAAGCCGGTGAGAGGGAGTGCACAACGGCCGCGAGTATTACATCAGCTGGACTTACCTGGGTGCTGTCATTGAGCTCTCCACGTCTTCATTTCTGACCCCCACCCGTCGGGTTCGAAGCTTTTTCTTTATTTTAGATACTTATACTTTTATCTGTATTATTTTTTTATCATGTCGGGTTCATGTATGGGGCTAATAAAGAGGCTTTTTTGTGAATGCTGCATGACAACTATTCCTTCATACATTTGTTTCTATATGCTGATGGGCCATGAGATGATCACATATAGTGCAACACCTGATCGGATACGGATTGCCTATAAAGAAGCCTTTATGTGAACTGCCGCCAGAATGTAAATGTAAGTTTATTTCTTGTTTGAGAATAAAAAGACAAAGAAGTTGCTGATTGTTGATACAAAGTGAAGAACTCCTGGGAAGAGAGGGAAAAGAAAGCTTTATGGGAACATAGGGCAAGGCACAAATGTGAGTTTTTCCTGGTCTCATCACAATAGAAGTTGTTTTCTCAGCTGTGGACTTCAAGCAACCTGTACCATACAAAGAAACCTTTATGTGCACTTAGAGTATTGTTATATATGTGAGCTACAATTCATTCCAATTATATAGACCCCTTTTGGACCCAAAACCACATGGTTAATATTAGAGATGTGCGCCAACCCCCGTGTTTTGGTTTTGGATCTGTATCTCCCCTGGTTTTGGATCTGGATTGGTTTTACCAAAACCGGCCCTCCGTGTTTTGTGTTTTGGTTCTGGATTTTTTCTTTAAAAAATAATAAAAACAGCTAAAATCACATAAAATGGGTTTGTTTTTGTTCCTATAGTATTATTAACCTCAATAACATTTATTTCCACTCGTTTCCAGACAATTTTGACCACCTCACTGCTCACAATTTTGTTGTCATCCAGTTTATGCCCAAAATTTGCACCAAGCTAATAAACTAAGTGGCAGCAGTGGGCAGCATAAACATGTGGCAGTTCAAATTCCAACATGACACATCAGGAAACAAATGTTTTTAATAATAAGAGAGGCGTGAGGGAGTTGGAGTATGTATGTAGTTGAACGCAGGGACAGGAAGGGTTTGGTAGTAAATTTTATTTCATTTTTTCAGGAGGGAGAAGGGGAGGGGAGGAGGCAATTACAAAAAATATTTTACTCATTCAACATCAGTCCTTGCCCCAGAAGAATCCTTGAGTGCCATGCCTGCTGCTGCTGCTGGGAGTGGATTTTTTCATCTCAGAAGGGAACCAGGAAGACTTCTAGTAGTGCTTTCCACATGAAAAAGCATTTCCCAACGTGTCCAGAGATATTAAAAAAAACATAGTTAGTTAGTGGCCTCCAAACTGCCACTTAGCACAAAGATATTAAAGGGTACATTTAATTTACTAAAGTGAGAGTTTTTACAAGTGCATTTTAAAAGTGATGTTGTCCATAGCAACCAATCAGATTCTACTTAACATCATTTACCTAGCACTTTCTAGAAGATAATAGCTAGAATCTGATTATTTGCTATGGGCAAGCAACATCACTTCTAAAACTCACTTCTAAAAACTCTCACTTTAGTAAATTACATTTACCCCTTAAGGCCTTACGTTGTGTCTTTCTTGAGAATCCTGCGCCTGCTTCTGTGGCTAGGAGTGGATTTTCATCCCAGAAGGGGACCAGGGAGAGTGCTTTCCAAAAAAATTGACTGTTAAATAATCCTTTGTAAACCTTCCGAAAAAGCATTTCCCAACCTGTACACGGACATTAAAAAAATAATAGTTAGCTAATGGCCTTCAGTTCAAACTGCCTTTGTACCCACTGTCCACTTAACTGGAGCAGATATTGTGGACAAACGGAAAACAGAGCAACAAATGCAACATTTAAGATTCAAGGTTTAAGTCTTAGGTTGTGTCTATCTGGAGAATTCTTGCACACCATGCCTGCTGCTGGGAGTGGATTTTCATCCCAGAAGGGATGAAGACATTGTTTTTTCTTTCCAACGGACACAGATCTGAAGAGAAAGAGATACATGTAAATAACTACTGGCAGGAAAAAGAGGCAATTTGGAGGCCCTTACACAAAACTGCCTTTGCTTTACTTGAGCTGCCCACCTTCCAGTGTGTACTCAGAAAGAGTTTTCAGCACAGTCGGGAACCTTATCAGTGACCGGCCTGAGACTACTTCCCCAAAATATGGAAAAGATGATTTCCATCAAAATGAAATACAAATTCTATGAGAACGACCTTTACCGTCAATTACGTAAAAAAATTACAGAGGCACCTGTAATGGTGGATTCCAGCGGGGACAAATTAATATTGTGTGAAGAAGATGATGTATCCATCACCCCAGATTATACCATGACCCAAGCCTATATCGTCATCCCATCATGTGTTGTGTGTAAATTATAGCTGCTCTCCCTGTTAGATTGGGGATTCATTGTCCACTTTAGTGGATGTGAGCTCTATTTTAGTCCATATCATCACCACACCCCCTACACATCTTCTGACTTGGGCTACAGGAGGAGCAGCTGCACTCTGGAATACGGTTGCATGGAGTTGCCCCTCTGCCTCACTGAAATTCAGGTAGAGGGACCATGGGTAGGGACTGGGAATAGGGACACTATAATCAGAGAAAGCAGTTTTATCTGCTTTAGTTTATTAAATTTTTTAAACCATATCCTCTATTTTCACCTTTTGAAAATGTTTATGCAAATCTCAGCAGAGGCGTTTGTGATGTCATGGCTAACGTGCACACACACACACAGACAGAAAAAAAACACCTTGATTCATTTTTATTTTTTTTTGCCACTTGGGGGAGAGCACCCCTGATCAAGGCACCAGCCCCTTGATAAATGACACAGACAGCACCCCTGATGGACAGAGCAGTGACCACCCCCTGGACAACACAGCAGCACAGACAGCCAGCCCCTATGGACATTAAGCAGCCAGCCCCTAACACAAGTGACAACAGTAGCCAGCCCTATCAGCACGGTGATCACAGCCACAGCTTCCTCTTCACTGAGGGTGTCAACTAGCCTAGCCAGCCCCCACAGCGATCACAGGCAGCCCCCTCCTTCCTCTTCACAGTGTCCACTCTAGCTAGCCAGCCCATCAGCACAGCCCCCTCCTTCCTGTTCACCGTCCACAGCCGGAATGAAAATGGGGGCGATCGCGGGACCTTTAATACAATCCAAAATCAACGAGAATCCGACAGCGGGTTGATGAAGTTTTGCCTCGTTTTGAGATCCGAGTCAGGTGGAAAAAACCCGAGCCGACTCGGATCTCGGCTCGTATTCCAAAGTTCGGGTGGGTTCGGTTCTCAGGGAACCGAACCCGCTCATCTCTAGTTAATATAGGCACTGCGCGTGTGAAAGGTTTTTTCAGAGTGTTGGTATATATTTATGTGTCCAGTTTCTTTGACCTTAGCGCTGAGGTCCTCAATATGTTAATTTGAAAATGGTAAGAGGGCCCTGCTCGAAAGCTTACAATCTTTGATGATTAAAACGCTAAACCGAGCAATTAATTTGAAGAAAAATGGAAAAAGTTATTAACATGGCGCTTGTCCTACAGTAGAACTAGAAACAGGTCAGACTTTGATGTAGCGTTTGAACTGTTTCAGCCACACAGAATAACCAGAGTGTTTCCAGGTTCCACTGGCCGGAAAACAATGATATAATTAATAAATAAACCAGCCATGTTGTTCTATAATGGAAAACACCTACTAGAGACCAACCGTTGTGTGTTATCTACAGAGCTTTTAGCAGTCAGCCCATCAATATGTGTAAGAATATACTCTGTAACCTTTAGGTAACAGGAAGTTTTAAGCTGCACAGTTAACCTAGCAATTTAGAAAGCAGAAGACATCTAACCGTGTTGTAGCAAGAAGTAAATTTTCTCCTCTCTGGCTGATAAGACAACGACTGCAGAAACATTGTAAAGACTTTTTCTGCATGGAAAATACCAATCCTGATATGCAGCTGCTACAATCAACATGTTTGTTCTGCTTCTAACGGTGTTTATTTGCGGGAATATAGTCTCAGCAGGTAATTATTATATATGTATTGTATTAGAGTAAGTTATTCGCTTTATCTGGGAGTTGGGAGGAAGGGAACGACATCCATATAACCCAGAGTGTAGTACATTCAGTATGGTGTGTTAAATGAAAAACATCATGGATGCGGGAAAGGCTTCGTTAGCATCCAGTCCTAGTAATCAATTAAGAATATGAAACTAACCAACATTACATAAGTTGGATACACACTGGGTAATATATAATCCAAAGGCCGATATATCAAGAGCGGGAGGCAGGTGACTACTCTTTATAAGTCTGTGAACGATGTAGTTCTCAGATATATCACATCGGCTCTGCAGCACAGCAGATGGCCGATATATCTGCAGATATATATCGGCGCAGCTTGCTGTGTGTATGGGCAGTCAGCCGACCGCCCGTACACATGTTGCAGGAACCGCCAG
The DNA here is from genome assembly GCA_031769625.1 of Taudactylus pleione. NCBI lineage: Eukaryota > Metazoa > Chordata > Amphibia > Anura > Myobatrachidae > Taudactylus > Taudactylus pleione. Next base: position 345,321 of record JAUIMM010001371.1, read on the forward strand.
TGATTGACAGCTCAGATGGGCAGGAAAATTCAAATGCCCGCCCAGTTGTGATGTCAGCGCTGACACATCGAGGGGCCGATTGGTAAGAGTGTATAGCTTAGCTGGTCGGCTGTTCTGATGGTGCAACGGCGGGTCAGCAGAGAGTTCTAACTGATGTGTACCCACCTATATTGTAGCCAGTATATGACCTCTTACAGCATTGAGGTGCAGAGGCCCTATTATTCCAACTGCCCTTTCTATAAATATAGATAATCCAACAACAGAAAAAAATAAAATAAGAATAAAAAATGCCTCTACAATAACTGTTTCCCACCCCGTTCCGCCTGCCCCCTTCCCAGTATTATGAGACCAGATCACCTGCGCTGCTGAGAGACAGAGATGACATTTGTATTTGGTATCTAGCAGAGTAAATCTCATCCAGTTCCATAAAAAGACTCCATCACCCCATAGCTGCCCACCCACCATTGGCTCTGGCTTCCCTTATTCCCACCATAGACACTAGAACACGGGTGCCGTCCATGAGTGCGGCCGTCGCTGCAGAGATTACATAAAATAAATTAAACTGAAACTACGTGAGGAACCTTAGTTACTGATCCTTTACCCTCATTAGAGCCAGCGTACAGTACACATATGTGGTATATCTAGGCGTAGGCAACCTATGACACTCCAACTGCTGATGAACTAAAAGTCCCAGAATGACCTGTCACAGTTTTGCTGTTAGGGCATAGTAAAACCATGGCAGTGCATGCTGAGTCGTTCCACAGCAGCTGGGTGTCTACCCCTGATCTATACGATATTACAGTATATCTATTCTATATAATATTATTATATACATTTCTGGGGTGGGGCTAATCACATGGAAATAGCTAAAGGCTGCATCATGGTCTTTATTTACTATTTTATTGTTATAATGGTCCTAAAACAAAACTAATATCTGCAAGACTGCGCTGCTCTGACCTTTAATCCGTTAATTACAATGTAAAACATATCCTAATCTATCGACGAGGGGAAACAATGTAAAGCCCCACAGAATAACACAATATGAATACATTAATGTGTACCTATAACTCGTACCTTTTTATTACTACTATTCATGTCATATTCACATGTATATAACTATGCTACATCTATATGGCCTCCGCTGGGTTCCGTGGAAGGTCATCACTGGGACCCTTGGCCTCAGACTAAGCACCACCCGATGCCTAGCACCAGAGGGCAACTGATGGAATCGCCCGTCAAGTGGTGGGCGAAGTAGGGATAACAAACAAAAAATGGATGCACTCACCGAGCGTTCTCTTGTCACCTTGATAGATGAACGGTCATGGTCTCAGTACCTGCAATTAAGCACAAAACCATCCCACTCACATGGCTGCACGACGCTGACTTTTTCCCCAAACATGTACCACCCACAACAGCCTTAGTGCAACCTACATACGTCAGAGCCTTATAACTATAACTGACATGGTGAAACATCAAAGACAAATACAGGCTGGGTGTAGTGCACTATACTATCCACAAATTGCTACTACTACTACTGTATGTTTCCCATCAGTACAGTGACAAACCATAGCAATAAACACAAGCAGCTAAACTAAACAGTATCATAAACACAAGCTGCTACTTGTCAACTGCCTACCCTCAATGGCTTACCAATGGGCCTATACACTAATTAAAGCACTGTGGGCACTAGGCTCACAGTGGCTTGGGTCTAGTGCCAGCCTAACAAGAGGCATATGACCATTACTAAAGGGACTCATATCCTCAGTGGCTTGGACCTCGTACCCACCTACCAATGGGGCTGCTTATATTCCCTGTTGGGCTTAATGTCTTTGCACCCTTAGGCCTAGTGCCTACCTTACTTTCGGGTATATGTACATATATATCTATAGGGTCTTAGTCTTTCATGCCTCCCGGGCCTAATACAAGCCAATTATGCCCGAACCCTATGGCACCAGAGCCTAGTGCCCAGTTGTCCCATAGGCCTGGTGCCAGACACCCTGGTGGTTTAGGGGGATACATATACACTGTTGGCAGACTTGTCAGTACTGCAGTCTTTGACTGAACCAAGCCAGGGCTTCCACACAGTGTTCACGTGAGACGGCCTAATCAGGGCCGGCTCAAGGGGTAGACACGACCTAATTACCAGAGGCCACACCACTAAATGATGCTATTTGGGGGCGTGCCCACATGGTACGCCTCCCATGTAACGTCAGGCTGGGGGTGAGGCCAGCACTTCCTCACTAGCTGGGTTTCCCCCAGCCCTCTTGTCAGAGTTCAGCCAGGGATCGGCCGTCCCTTACCGTCCCGCCGGCTTCCTCTGATTTCCCGGGCAGTCGGGCAGCTGGTGCGGCGACGTGGGAGGTGCTGAGCATTCTCCCTGATGCTGGTGTCTCTGGCGGCCTGGTGCGCGGGATCGGAGTCCCTGTCATGGGCGCCGCCATGACACTTCCTTCTCTGACTGCCCTTCCTCCCCTGACAGTCTGGCCAGTCAGCTGATGCTGTGGACCAATCAGTGGGCTTCCAGGGGTATATTTCCGGCTCCTGTGTATCAGGTAGTTGCCTGAACAACCATTGTCGCTGCTAGTGTTACTAGTGGTCTCTCGTTCCAGGTTCCCTTGTTTCTAGTGATCTATTCCTGTGTACAGCTATATCGTCACCAGTGCTTTACCACCTCAGCCTGTGTGCAGCTAAATCATCCATCTCACCAGTGCTTTACCACCTCAGCCTGTGTGCAGCTATATCATTCATCTCATCAGTGCGTTACCACCTCGCCTGTGTGCAGTATACCTCCATTCCACCAGTGCGTTACCACCGCCACCTGTGTGCAGTATACTATCCATTTCACCAGTGCTTTACCATCACAGCCTGAGTGTAGTTATACGTACCCACCTCTCCAGCGTTATAATCTCTGGCTGGCTCCAGTGCCACTACCCACCTCGTTACTGGACTCTGTGGTCCCTACCTACGTGTTACAGTATTGCATCGTGGTGTGCTCTTTCTGACCGGCAACCCGGTAGAGTGTGTCCACAGTGCACACTTCCTTGTACCTCAAGTACAGTGTCCCTACGTGCCCCTTACTGGCACCGACCCTTTGGGCCACGAGTGTTCATCTCTCCTTTTTCCCGCAGGCTTTGGTCACCTAGTCAAAGGACCGCCACCTGCTTACGAGGTGCAGCTCAAGCCCATATCCCGATTGGTGGGGTCACTGGCGAACACCATCTCGTGGGTTAGATTCCGCACCTTTGACTAGGTCTCGCCAACGACCAAGACCCGTGGATGCGGAGGTCGTACATTCAGGCCCCTCGCCTCCGTTTCCTCCCGCAGCCTCAGGCCTCAGCTTCCAGAAAACCGCCTCCCAGCGTGACACCTCTCCCGGCACTGAATGGATGCCGCGCACATGTGCAGAGCATCCATACAGCTGAAGCGGTGGGGATACCCAACCTCCTGACCAGACCACCCGCGGTCCACTTCGGCCCACGGGTGGAACAGTGGGACATTGCTGTCCCGCTGAAATTGGGATGTTGGGGAGGGGTGCGCCCTCTATGGGGTGGCACCTCTGTTCGAACGCACTGGCCGAACATTCCAAGAGCTGGCCCTGGGCCTAATCCTCATCACCTCATGGCTTCCAGCTGTGATTATCTTAAGTGAGCCACTCCTCCCCACCTCAGGGTTTCTGGCATCTGTGGTGCTGGCCTTTACCTGGCCAGCAGTGGCCTGCTTAAGCTCTTATGAAGTGGCCACTGCTGCACCAGGACGACCAACGTCTTCACCGACCCCTCTTCCGGTCGGCATCAGCTCTTTTGTGCCTCTCAGCATCTTCTGCCTTCTCTAATCTTCAGGAGCTCTTCTCTGCTGTTGGACTGAGGCCTGCCACCTCGTGGGGACTAGTATAAGTCAACACGAGGGTATGGGGCAATTTCAAAGTAATCCACAATTGGCTTGAGCGGCCATCTTGTATTTGCTCCAGAGTGAGCTCACGATGTAATTTCTAAATGGGCTGCTGTGATTGGAAGAGCTTGAATCCCTGCAGATTCAGGCTTGCCATTGTGTTTGTGGGCAGCGGTGGGAACACTTACATTAACATCTCGTAACACAGGTTTTATCCAGAAAATAGCAACAAGGTTTAAGTAACAGAGAATCCGTACATGCAGAGTACATAAGCTGTATATATTTGTCATAGAAAATAAAAGCCGTCTGATTGTCCCCTCACTGTCTTTTGTTACATAATGCTAAAAAAGAAAGTGAAACAAAACTTTTTTCTATGATCACAATAGTACAAATGATAGAGGGGAGGGGCCTAACGTGATTGCAGTCGGCGCTGTGTGAGCCATGTATCTAGAGGACACAACCTACAGTACGCTACTATGGATACCGCAAAGGCTGGAGTACAGCATGTGATTTCCACCTATACAGTATCTGTACTATCCATAACTGTACAATAAAGTAGAGATGTGTGGTTCAGTTTTACTCGGATATGTTCAGTTCTCATTAATGGCATCATATTGGCAACCCAGCTCTCATGTGTTTTGGATAGCCAATATGATAAATCCGAACTAATCCGACCTTGAGCTAATTTGGCGATAAGAACCGAATAACACCGAACCCGCACATCTCTACAATAAAGATACAGGGCCTGAATCAGAAATGGACGCCCATCTGCGTCCGACTTTCTGCAAATGCTGCTACCAAGTCCTTCCCTGGTGTACATCCTTGCATATGAATGTGCAAGGACTGAGATGCCCACTGTCAGTTGGATGCAGTCAGAATCCCGACTGCTGGGATTCCGGCGGTCGAATGCCTACACCGAAATACTTACTTTGTATCAGAATACCGGCGAGTGGGAGGGTTAGGTTTAGGCACTAGGAGGATTAGGGTTAAGGATTATGCACTAGGGGGAGTGTTAGGCCATAGGGTTAGCCACTAGGGTAAAGGTTAGGTTTAGGCTGCAGGGAGGACAGGGTTTAGGCACTAGGGGAGGCTAGGTTTAGGCTGCATGGAGGGAGGTTTAGGTAAGGCGTACTTACCTTTAGGTGACGGCATTGTAACCTGGTCGAGATTGGGACTGGTATTGGGATTCTGATGGCTGGGTTCCCGAGCGCCGGCATCCTGTACTCATCCCCTGTCAGCATCCGTATATACTGTAATACAGCATGATGTATAATTAGATGCCGCCAGCGGTCGCACCATTGAAACTTGCACCATACTTATGGCAGGTGCATAGGGCCTCCAAAGTGAATGATTGAGCATCTCTGTGCACAAACACATCAGTGACACGCCCACCACACACCAGTGACATGCCCACCACACATCGGTGACACGCCCACCACACTTCAGTGACACGCCCACCACACATCAGTGACACGCCCACCACACTTCAGTGACACGCCCACCATACATCAGTGACACACTCATCACACTTCAGTGACACGCCCATCACACTTCAGTGACACACCCACCACACATCAGTGACACGCCCACCACACATCAGTGACACGCCCACCACACATCAGTGACACGCCCACCACACTTCAGTGACCTGGAATGTCCAGCACATTTCTGATACTGTGCCGCGGCGCCCTTGTGCGTACACTCTGTGGGACGCATGCGCCGTACAAAAATTTAGGGATTTCCACACATGAGCAGTGGCAAAAAAAATCAATCAAGTCCGTGAACATCGGCATCAGCTGCTGCTCTGAATACACTCTGTGCAGCTTACATGTAACGATTAGTTCATAGCCTCCACTTGTTTAAGTCATGGGGGTAAATTCACTAAAGGTCTATAGAATGAGTTTGATCAATTTTAAATCGATCTAAATCGATGTTGTGTTTTGTGGGGCTAAATCATACGTCTACTAATAGACAATATTTCATTTGTTTCTGCAAGTGTTAGTAAATATGTAATTTAGTCCCAGAAACACGACATCGATTTAGAATGATTTCTAATCGACCAAAATCAATCTACATAAATTGGCCTTTAGTAAATTTACTCCATGGCATTACTTGAAGTTGCAGTTATGTTGAGGCATTACATTATGGGCCTGATTCACTAATGATCGCAACTGTAATTATGCACGCAATCGGGCGATTGTTGCATTCTGCACATGCATATGCATCGCAGGGTGTGTGCACGAAGACTCCACTGCGGTGACTATGCAGACCCATCGCAGAGTGACTGGCAGGAAGTGAGCGTTTGGGGGTGGTGACGAAGGGGTGGTCGGCAAAACGCAGGTGTGTCAGTGCGTTTGAATGCTGTTACAGGGGTGTGCATAAATTAGTCACTGTGATGCCATACGCAGCTTGGGCTGTCACTGAGTGAGATGAGGTTAGTGATTCCTGAGTAACGTCAGAGCTTGTGTAAGTGTGTGTGAGGCTGCGATGGTACTCCATGTTACCGATGGTTTCGCAGTCTTGTTAAGTATTACGGATGTGTGCAAGGTAAAGGGGGCGTCCTTATGTTAGGCTGTGTATAGCATTGCGATTACAATCATTAGCATATCTTCACAGTGCATAATCGCTATTGCGATCGAAATAGCCATCCTTACTGTATCAGGCCCTATATGCTTTATTAAATGGCTGGGATCCACTATATGGGCATACTTACCTACTTTTGCACATTCTCCTCCGGGAGAAGCCCAGAGGAGAGATGCCGCTGTCTGGAGGTTGGGACGAGGCCCAGCATTAAGTATGTCTAGGCCCTGCCCACACGAATTGTGGGCCAGTCTAAAGGGGGCGGGGCCAATATGATGTTATTTTCATAGAAACATGTTATATTGGCTATGCCCCCTCCCTGATTACCCACGATTCATGGCATTACCCTCTCCGTAGTGTCCACTATGCCAGAAAGTGGTCAGTATGCGGGAGGGCGGCCTACTCTCCACATTCGGGAGTCTGCCGCACCTTCCGGAGAGTAGGCAAGTATGTATACGGGACATATATTATTACATTGCAATAAGGTGGGAAGATGAATACATCAGATACAATGCTGTCATGATGTACTTGTTATAATAGAAAATGTCAGATCTCTGCTATCACAGAGAGACATGAGCAGCCCCCACAGGTCATCAGCAGAGGGCCCCAGCCACATGCGAGGGACGGCAGCCTGATAAATAGAGGGAATGGTCAGTGCCCCGGGGAGAGCAGTGGCAAACGCAGGATTTCTAGAGGGGGGTTTCCAAATGCTTGAGTGTAGAGTGAGTGTGGCCAGTCCATGAAGAGGGCATAATTCATACTTGCCTACTTTTGAAAAGTAGTTTCAGGGAGATTATAAAAGTAGAGGGGGCGTGGCCACCTCTGCCCAAAGGGCGTGTCTACCTCCACCTATGGGCTTATCATTTGCCACTCAGTGTAGTAGAGATTGGCTCCTTTTTACAATACTAGATTGTCAGACCCAAATGCTAACAGGAGAAATTGAAGAATGTGGGTGCTGAATATCACAGGCATTACCTGCCCTCAGAAAGGACACTCATTGACAGCCGTGGAATGAATGGCTGTCAGTGAGTGCCGTTTCAGAGTGCAGGGTGACACTCCCCACCCAGCCACTATGGACCCCTTCATGCAGTTCCCTTATATTTTAGCAACCGTGGTGGGGAGAAGAGAAGGGCCACCACTGCATGCCTGCCACCGCATCCTCCGTCGCCGCCAAGCACACTGTCCAACACTGCTAGCCGGCCACCGCTACTCACAACACTGCCAGCGGCTGGCTGGCAAATCTTAGCTTGGGGGGCACACACACAGTACTAGCCCACAAGCTTCAAAAGTAGTAGTACAGGGACACAATGACACAAGGAGGTAGCATCATGGATACAGATGATAGATGGAGGGTAGTAGCTGGGGCACAGGTGACAGATGGCGGTAGTAACAGGAACACAGGTGACAGATGGCGGTAGTAGCAGAGGCACATGACAAATGGCAGTAGTACCAGGGGTATAGGTGACAAATTGTGTTAGTAGCAGGGGTATAGGTGACAGATGGTGGTGGTAGCAGGGGTATAGGGGACAGATGGCGGTAGTAGCTGGGACACAGATGACAGATGGGGTGGTAGCAGGGGTATAGGGGGCAGATGGCGGTAGTAGCTGGGACACAGTGACAGATGGGGTGGTAGCAGGGGTATAGGGGACAGATGGCGGTAGTAGCTGGGACACAGGTGACAGATGGGGTGGTAGCAGGGGTATAGGGGACAGATGGCGGTAGTAGCTGGGACACAGGTGACAGATGGGGTGGTAGTAGGGGTATAGGGGACAGAGGGACACAGGTGACATATGAGGTGGTAGCAGGGGTATAGATGACAGAGGGACACAGGTGACAGATGGGGTAGTAGCAGGGGTATAGGTGACAGATGGACACAGGTGACAGATGGGGGTAGTAGCAGGGGTATAGGTGACTGAGGGACACAGGTGACAGGTGGGGGTAGTAGTAGGGACACAGATGACTGCTTGGACTGATAATAGCAGTAGCAGAGATTGGTTGGGGGTAGTACAAGTGATACATTTAATCTGTGGGGGGTGTAGGTAGTAGCAGCAGCACTGACAGACATCAAGTGTTGGAGTGGTAGTAGTGGTAGTAGCAGGGACTAGGTGGGGGTAGTCGAAGGGACACAGAAGTCAGCTCCGATTAATACAAGTAGTAGTGTCACACAAATGACAGTGGAGTATAAAGTTGTCAGTCAGTACCTGTACTTCTTCTGGAAGGAGGGATGCACCGTCCTTCATTAGGCTACATGAGTCTGTGTGGGGCAGCTGCAGGGGGTGAGTGTGCTCCTCTCTCAGCCTCTCAGGATCTTTCACACCAGTAGAACTTTGCCTACCCACATCCCCTCCCATGTTCTGCGGCAGCTGCCGGGACTGAGGCACCACAAGAGCAGCGGTCTGTCACTCTGAATCCCCGCCTCCTGTAGGCTTTGGTCAGGAGGTGGTGGAGCCAATACTAATTCCCCGCTGTTGCTGAGACAATGGACGGAGTGCCGCATGGGCTGCACACACACAGTCCAAGATCGCATGCACCTACTGTGTAGGACACTAGGTGGCCCACAGCAGTGCAAGATGGTGCGAGCCAGGTGAGCACAATTCCCCCTGCAACCCGGCAGAGTCCGCCCCTGGGAACTGGGTATTTGCGGTGGAGGGGGGCCGGGGACAGGAGGAGCGGGGCAGCTGGTAGAGGCAGAGTGAGTCAGCCGGGTACTGCTGGGGCTAGGACTAGATGCGCCGCGTTGTTGCTGGCATAGCTTCATTCATGACGTCTCCTGTTAGGCACCACCCCCCTGCATTTCCAGACTTGCGCATGTACAGTCTGGATTTTCACAGAGTGCCTGTAAAACCGGGAGAAGTAGTATGATTTGCAGGGCAGCGGGAGACTTAATTAATAATCGGGAGTCTCCCGCTGAATTCGGGAGGGTAGGCAAGCCTGGCATAATTACCACTTATCCAGCTTTAATATGTTACATACAAAGTGTATTGTGTTGCATAATTCCAGCATATACAGGACCAGCGATCACAGTAAGCCATTAGATGCGGCAGCAGGGCCGGATTAAGGGGGGGCAACAGGGGCAGTCGTCCCTGGGCCCCCACACACAGAGGGCCCCCACACTACAGCATGCAGCAGCACAGTCAGTGCTGCTGCATCAGCTTGGGGCAGGGTGGTAGTGTGGACGGCACATAAGTGCCGTCCGCACTACACAGCACAAACACACAGCTGCCGGAGCCGGCAGCTGTGTGTTTGTTTTAGCAGCCGATAAGAGTCAGACAGACTCTCATCGGCTGCTGCGCTGCGGCCCACTGCCAGAGCCTCCATCTTCCGGCTCCCGCAGTGGCTGACTGGAGAGACGTCGACGTCTCTCCCGTCACGCAGAGCGGGCCGGCCCGGGAGGACGCCGGATGGAGGAGCAGATGCCGGAGCGGGGATTAAGGTAAGTGGAGATTTTTTTTTTCTACCTGTGTGTGTGTGTCTGGCCGGCCGGGGGGGGGGCGACTACTCCTAAGGGCACTGCTGGGGGGGGGAACGGACTACTACTAAGGGCACTGCTGGGGACGGAACGGACTACTCCTAAGGGCACTGCTGGGGGGGGGAACGGACTACTACTAAGGGCACTGCTGGGGACGGAACGGACTACTCCTAAGGGCACTGCTGGGGGAGGGAACGGACTACTACTAAGGGCACTGCTGGGGAGGGAACGGACTATTACTAAGGGCACTGCTGGGGGGGAACGGACTACTAGTAAGGGCACTGCTGGGGAGGGAACGGACTACTACTAAGGGCACTGCTGGGGAGGGAACAGACTACTACTATGGGCACTACTGGGGATACTACTGGGGGCACTGCACATTGCTGGGACCACTACTGGGGTCACAGCATAGAGGGGGGATCACTACTAGGGGTACTCCTGGGGGGACTACTGTTGAGGGGGATTGCTACTGGGGGCACGGCTGAGTTGGGCTCGGCTCTGTGTGGCTTGAAGGGGGCCCCCGCAATTTAGTTGCCCTGGGGCCCCCACAAGCCTTAATCCAGCCCTGTGCGGCAGTAGGGCCATCCTGCCTGAGCAGAATGGTTTTTTTTTCAGATGTGGGCATCATTCCAGAGCATTGGAGCAAGTCCTGGAGTCTGGGGGAGCAGCAGAAGAACCTAGCACTGCCCTGGACATATATGTACATATCGGTCTCCATCGGTCTCCACCTTATGTACTGGATAGTGTATTATTATACAGTATTAATAATTAACCCTATTGATGGTCTATAGCAGTGCACCCCTAACAGTGCATGTTTTCCACATCTTCTAGTTGGTGCACAGGTGTATATATTACTGGCTGACACATTTTAAAAGATCCACAGTTGGTGCTAATCATTTCATTTGTGATACTGAGAAGAACATGCAGCACTAGTAACATTCTATTATATTACTATTTCTATTATGGTCATGGTGTGTGCTGGGGAGGGGGTTTCCAGGCAGATGGAAACCCCCCCTGCGTTTGCCTATGGAGAGAGAGACGCTGTGACCTCTTCCTATAATGATGGCAGTATATATTGTAACAGGTGAAAGTACAATTAAGAGGTTACTGTTACTATTAGGGGTGTGCACCGGCCACTTTTCGTGTTTTGTGTTTTGGTTTTGGATCTGGATCTTTCTTCGTGTTTTGGATCTGGATTGGTTTTGCCAAAACCACCCTTCCGTGTTTTGGGTTCTGGGTTTTGTGTTTTGGATCTGTATTTTTTTGAAAAAAAAGCATAAAAACAGCTAAAATCACAGAATTTGTAGGTTTTTCTGCTCCTATGCTATTATTAACCTCAATAACCTTAATTCCACTCATTTCCAGTCTATTCTGAACACATCACACCTCACAATAGTGTTTTTATGTCCAAAAGGTTGCACCGAGGTAGCTGGATGACTATGCTAAGCGACACGAGTGGGCGGCACAAACACGTGACCCATCTAGGCATGAAACTGCAGTGGCAGACAGGATGGCAGTTTGAAAAACTAGGCCCCAAACTGTACATAATACAAAGAAAAAAAAGAGGTGCAAGATGGAATTGTCCTTGGGCCCTCCCACCCACACTTATGTTGTATAAACTGGACATGCACACTTTAACAAACCAATCATTTCAGCGCCAGGGTCTGCCACACAACTGTGGCTGAAATGATTGGTTCGTTTGGGCCCCCACAAAACAAGCTGGCAATTAATCTGTCCCTGCACAAACTGGCTCTACGGAGGCAAGATGTCATCCTCATCCTCCTCATCCACCAATTCCTCACCCTCTTCAGTGTGTACATCCTCATCCTCACAGAGTATTAATTCGTCCCCGCTGGAACCATAGGTCCCTCTGAACGTTCTGGAGGCTGGTCTCCCTGGAAGAGTTGATAATTCATTTTATGAACATCATCTTCTCCACATTTTGTGGAAGCAGCCTCCTACGCCTTTCGCTGACAAGGTTCCCGGCTGCACTAAACACTCTTTCGGAGTACACACTGGAGGGGGGGCAACTCAGGTAAAATAGAGCCAGTTTGTACAGGGACCTCCAAATTGCTTCTTTTTCCTGCCAGTACAGGTACGGACTGTCTGACATGCCTACTTGGATGCTGTCACCGATGTAATCCTTTAACAGACAGACGCACGCTTGTCGCTGCTGCTTTGAGGATGCAAGTGCGGATACAGCCCACACAATTCACAAAGACAGAAAAAAGAAGAATATTTTTATTGTTTGTGTAGCACACTTTGAGGGTGTCACCACCCTTTAACAGACAGACGCACGCTTGTCGCTGCTGCTTTGAGGATGCAAGTGCGGCTACATCGCACACAAGTCACAAACACATTAAAAAAATAGTTTTTTATTTTTTGGAGCACTTTGAGAGTTACACCACCCTTTAACAGACAGACGCACGCTTGTCGCTGCTGCTTTAAGGATGCAGGTGCGGCTACAGCCCACACATTTCACAAAGACCGAAAAAAAAGAACAATATTTTTATTGTTTGTGTAGCACACTTTGAGGGTGTCACCACCCTTTAACAGACAGACGCACGCTTGTCGCTGCTGCTTTAAGGATGCAGGTGCGGCTACAGCCCACACATTTCACAAAGACCGGAAAAAAAAGAACAATATTTTTATTGTTTGTGTAGCACACTTTGAGGGTGTCACCACCCTTTAACAGACAGACGCACGCTTGTCGCTGCTGCTTTGAGGATGCAAGTGCGGCTACAGCCCACACAATTCACAAAGACAGAAAAAAAAAGAACAATATTTTTATTGTTTGTGTAGCACACTTTGAGGGTGTCACCACCCTTTAACAGACAGACGCACGCTTGTCGCTGCTGCTTTAAGGATGCAGGTGCGGCTACAGCCCACACATTTCACAAAGACCGAAAAAAAAAGAACAATATTTTTATTGTTTGTGTAGCACACTTTGAGGGTGTCACCACCCTTTAACAGACAGACGCACGCTTGTCGCTGCTGCTTTGAGGATGCAAGTGCGGCTACAGCCCACACAATTCACAAAGACAGAAAAAAAAAGAACAATATTTTTATTGTTTGTGTAGCACACTTTGAGGGTGTCACCACCCATTAACAGACAGACGCACGCTTGTCGCTGCTGCTTTAAGGATGCAGGTGCGGCTACAGCCCACACATTTCACAAAGACCGAAAAAAAAAGAACAACATTTTTATTGTTTGTGTAGCACACTTTGAGGGTGTCACCACCCTTTAACAGACAGACGCACGCTTGTCGCTGCTGCTTTGAGGATGCAGGTGCGGCTACAGCCCACACATTTCACAAAGACCGAAAAAAAAAGAACAATATTTTTATTGTTTGTGTAGCACACTTTGAGGGTGTCACCACCCTTTAACAGACAGACGCACGCTTGTCGCTGCTGCTTTGAGGATGCAAGTGCAGCTACATCGCACACAAGTCACAAACACATTAAAAAAATAGTTTTCTATTTTTTGGAGCACTTTGAGGGTTACACCACCCTTTAACAGACAGACGCACGCTTGTCGCTGCTGCTTTGAGGATGCAAGTGCGGCTACAGCCCACACAATTCACAAAGACAGAAAAAAAAAGAACAATATTTTTATTGTTTGTGTAGCACACTTTGAGGGTGTCACCACCCTTTAACAGACAGACGCATGCTTGTCGCTGCTGCTTTGAGGATGCAAGCGCGGCTACAGCCCACACAATTCACATAGACAGAAAAAAAAAGAAGAATATTTTTATTGTTTGTGTAGCACACTTTGAGGGTGTCACCACCCTTTAACAGACAGACGCACGCTTGTCGCTGCTGCTTTAAGGATGCAGGTGCGGCTACAGCCCACACATTTCACAAAGAGCGGAAAAAAAAGAACAATATTTTAATTGTTTGTGTAGCACACTTTGAGGGTGTCACCACCCTTTAACAGACAGACGCACGCTTGTCGCTGCTGCTTTAAGGATGCAGGTGCGGCTACAGCCCACACATTTCACAAAGACCGGAAAAAAAAGAACAATATTTTTATTGTTTGTGTAGCACACTTTGAGGGTGTCACCACCCTTTAACAGACAGATGCACGCTTGTCGCTGCTGCTTTGAGGATGCAGGTGGAATCTAGACGGGATTTGGAACCGGGGACACACTACCACCATCAATTGTCTAAATCCCACTGCACTAATGGCTGATACCGGACACACGTCTAACACCAACATAGCAGTCAAGGCCTCAGTTATACGTTTTGCTTCAGGATGACTGCTGTCGTACTTCATCCTCATCGCTAGGGACTGTTGGAGGGTCAATTGTTTAGTAAAAGTAGTGATGTTCCTACTTCCTCTCTGGGATGATGAACAACTCCCAGCAGCAGCAATAGCACTAGGAGGAAGTGGTTCTTGATCTTTCCCTATTTTATTTTTATCGGAGAAAGTTTGGTCCTCCATTTATGTTATATTGATATATACGTGCGGCTAAAGCGCACACAAACACAGAAAATATTTTTTTATTTTTGCTGGAGAGTAGTGCACTTTGTGGGTTACACCACCCTTTAAGAAATGAGCCAGCCAGCTCTTTACTTATGGGACACAGGCACACGCTTGGCGCTGCTCCTTTGTTGATGCACATGCAGCCACAGTGCACACAAGTCACAAACACAGAAAATATATATATTTTTTGGGTTTGGAGTGTACTTTGGGGGTTACAGCACCCTTTAACGGTCAAGCCAGCCGGCCCTTTACTTATGACACAGGCGCACGCTTGGCACTACTTTGTTGATGCACGTGCGGCTACTGCGCACACAATTCACAAACACAGAAAATAATTTTTTTTTTGGTTTGGACTGGAGTGTACTTTCGGGGGTTACAGCACCCTTTAACGGTCAAGCCAGCCGGCCCTTTACTTATGACACAGGCGCACGCTTGGCACTACTTTGTTGATGCACGTGCCGCTACTGCGCACACAATTCACAAACACAGAAAATAATTTTTTTTTGGGTTTGGACTGGAGTGTACTTTGGGGGTTACAGCACCCTTTAACGGTCAAGCCAGCCGGCCCTTTACTTATGACACAGGCGCACGCTTGGCACTACTTTGTTGATGCACGTGCGGCTACTGCGCACACAATTCACAAACACAGAAAATATATTATTTTTTTAGCACTTGGGGGGAGCACCCCTGATGGACAGAGCACCCCCTGGACAACACTACAGCACCCCATTAGGACTGGGACACTACACAGGACTTTGGAGTGGACACAGCCCCTATGGAGAACTGACTGCACAACACAGTCCAGCCAGCCCCTATGGACTTTGAAGTAGTGGACACAGCCCCTATTAACAACAGCAGCACAGCACAACACAGCCAGCCCCTATGGACTTTGAAGTAGTGGACAACAGCAGCACAGCACAGCACAGCACAGCACAGCACAGCACAACACTTCTCTGCACTACACTACACTACACTACACAGCCCTAACTCCCACCCTCCCTCTTCACTGTCCACAGCCGAGTGAGAAAATGGCGCCGACGCGGGTACCTTATATAGGATCCAAAACCCGCGAGACTCGGAAGGCGGGATGATGACGTTTTGCCTCGATTTCAGATCCGAGTCAGACGGGAAAAGTCGAGCCTGACTCGGATCGGACTCGGATCGGGGGGGCTCGGGGGGGTTCGGATTTCAGAAATCCGAACCCGCTCACCCCTAGTTACTATTATTATGAACATTTAGAACCTCAGCGTATTCTTCTCAGAGTAACACAGCACAATTCCTGTAATCTGTGGGGTTAGCATGAAGGTGCCTGGGATAGATCTGATGATTAGAGTTGAAGGGTTTTCTATCTTATCTGGATGAATGTTACAGAAATGTCACTTTTTTATTTAAAACATTTTATAAAAAATGAAAATAAAGAAAACTTTGCTAATGCAGAAATATATCACACAAAATGAAAAATAAAACTACTACAGTAGTTTGGTGGTTAGGTGTAGCGATTATACCCAGAAATAATCACCAGAAAGCATCTGTATTCTAGGGATGAGCGCTTTCGGTTCCCTAAGAACCGAACCCACCCGAACTTTGGGGATCTGAGTCAGATCCGAGACGGTGCACAGGGGTGATGTGTGATGTGCTGCTGTCTGTCAAGGGGCTGCTGCCTCTTTCAGGGGTGCTCTTCACCCCCAGTGTGAAAAAAACCCAAAAGACATTTTTTTCTGTGTGTGGTTGTGTGCGTTAGCCCCAACATAGCTGCGCTATAATTGCTTGGTGACACTGCTGTAAGACCGCAGTGAGTATGGAGGACAGTCACATGACCGGAGAGCAGGATCCACATACCAGTCTTGTAGCTGCCAGCAGCAGTCATGATGACTATGCAAGGCAGTCAACGTCATCTATGAAGGCCGATGAACCAGGGCTTAAGTCAGGCTAAAAAAAAAATCAACTTTTACCCTTTTAAAGCAAGAAAAATCTAAAGCTAAGTCAGCTTTAGAGAAACAAAAAATTGGCTACATGAAGTGGCAAGGAAAGGATAAGGCCTTGGCCTTTATTTATGACTGGTGATGATTTAAGCCCTTCTGCTTGAAGAAGAGGTACAAAAAAAATGTAAATTGTCTCAGAAAAGTCACAGATCCCCAAGGAGAATCCAAGTGTGTCCGCGGTTGCCATGTGTGAGACTGATCTTTCTAATACTGTACTTGAAGAGGATCGTACATCCACCATTTGTGTGCCCTCTGCAAATGTGGGGATGAGCAGCACAAGTCAACATGCTGACATAGAAATCGAGGATGCTTCTGTGGAATTGCACGAGGAGGTTGAGAAGGATATTTATGTAGTTGGCGATAACAACAACAAGGATGATGAGGATGTTGATGATGATGAGGATGTTGATGCTGAGGATGTTTGTGTAAAAACTGTAAATCAGGCAACAGTTGTTGCCCATGGCGGGAAAAATCCATATGTTACCATGCCTGGGCAAAGGACCAAAAAATCCACTTCTCACGTGTGGAATTATTTCCACCCAAATCTGGACAAACTTTTCCAAGCCATTTGTAACCATTGCCAAGTAACAGTGAATAGAGGTAAGGACCTTAACCATCTAGGAACCTCCTCCCTGTTACGTCACTTGCAGCGCATTCATCAAATTGAAAAGTGTATTTCAAATTCAGAAACTTTGGGGACAAAAAACCTAACATCAATCAGTCCAGTGTCACCTAGCTGCTCCCTTCTATCTGGATCCAAGCGCCTGCAATCTCTACCACCAACACCTGCATCATCATCAACATCCTTAATCATGATTGGAAGTAGCCCTGCATACAATTTAAAAAGCATGACTGACTCCTCTCCTATCAATGATTCCTCAGAAGGATCCTTGAGTGCTATATCTGTTGCTGCTGCTGGCGGTGGATCTTCATCCCTGAAAGGGACCAAGAAGTCTACTACTAACAGTAAGTTAAAAAAAACAATTGACTATTAAACAGTCCTTTGATAGAGGAAGTAAGTATAACAGCTGTCACCCAGTTTCACAGTAGATTACTGATGCCATGACGGCTGTTCTAGTATTAGATGGTGAAATAATAAAAAATGAGGATGATAGTGTGGAGGAAGTGCAAAAGGAGGATGAGGGGGAAATTTGTGTCCTATCTGACGCTAATGAGGATGTTTATGATGAGGATGTTGTTTGTGTAAATCAGCCACCAGTGGCAGCAGTTCTTGCTCATGATAAAAGGAAAGCCACAAAAGCCACGTCTTGGGTATGGAATTATTTTAATTTAAATTCTGACAACAGTTGTAAAGCCAAAGTTAGCAGAGGAAGGGATGTTAACCATCTAGGCATCTCCCCCATGTTACGTCATTTGCAGCGAGTCCATGCAATTTGTTTTACAAAATTATTATAATTTGTAAATTCATTCAAGCAGTCCAGTATCAGCTACCAGCAGTTTGGACCAGCACATGCAATCTCCACCACGAACACCCTCATCATCAACCTCCTCCTTCATAATTGAAGGTAGTCCTTCCAAAAAATGTTTTGTGGGAGCCCAAATAAACCAAGGAGTTCAGCCACGAAAGTGTCAGTCCTAGTCGCTAAAGTGCTTGGTTTGTTAAACTGTGTTAATATCCCACATAAGAGTGGGTGGGAGGGACAATTCCATCTTGCACCTCTTTCCTTTACATTTGGCACAATTTGGGGCATTGCTGACTGACATTATTATACTTTATTAAACTGCCATCCTGTCTGCCACTGCTGTGTGGCAATGTTTCATAGATGTCCTATATTTTTTTAAACTGCCGTGCGTTTGTGCCGCTGCTCTGTTGCTTACTTTAGCCAGCCAGCTCGCTGCAGCCTTTGGCCTATATTAGTGAAAAATAGTGAAATCAATATTGCGAGCTGTGAGGTGGTTAAAAATGCCTAGAAATGCCTGAAAATAATTGTTATTAAGGTTAATAGTACTGTAGGAACAACAGCAGGCCCAAATTATGTGGTTTTAGCTGTTTATATCATTTTTTGGAAAAATACGGATCCAAAACCAAAACTGAAAAACAAAACACTGAGGAAAAACCAAACAAAACCAGATTCAGATCCAAATCCAGGGGAGATCCAGATCCAAAACCAAAACCAAAACACAGGGGTCAGCGCACATCTCTACTGTATTCTACTGACCTATGTGTGACCTTATATGTTTTTGAACAGATGTACAGTTTATTATTGGTCTTCCTATAAGCTATGGGCAGTCAGCATGTCACCATTTATAACCCATTGTAAGGGATTGTGGGCCTGATTCAGACCCGCTCGCTAAGATGCATACTCTCATTGCTGTCGATGGTATGCAATGTGTATGCATCGCAGTGCGCATGTGCATACCTTAGCGAAAGTTCACAATGCGTTCGCTCTCTGCACATAGACAGCCCAGCAGAGTGAGTGACAGGAGAAGCCATTTGTAGGTGGTAACGGGCTGGCCATTAAAAATGGGGGAGTGGAGGTGCAAACGCAGGCGTGCCTGAGCATCTCTAAGGCGTTTCAGAGGTGTACATAATTATAAGACAGCATCATAGTACATGTCACCTGGCTTGTTTTTACACTGAAGTGCTTGCAGTGCTTTCGGCAGGGTATGGTCAACCTAAAGCGCTGAGATAGCATCCGATGTTACCCGATGTACCGATGGTTTCATACACTTCCTGGACATGACGTGCACAAGTGGGCGTTTTAAACCAGGCTGGTGGGTGTCTGCATTAGGGGTGAGCAGGTTCGGATTTCTGAAATCCGAAACCCCCACGAGCCCCCCCGATCCGAGGCCGATCCGAGTCAGGCTCGACTTTCCCCGCCTGACTCGGATCTGAAATCGAGGCAAAACGTCATCATCCCGCCTTCCGGGTCTCGCGGGTTTTGGATTCTATATAAGGTACCCGCGTCGGCGCCATTTTCTCACGCGGCTGTGGACAGTGAAGAGGGAGGGTGGGAGTTAGGGCTGGCTGGGCTGTGTAGTGTAGTGTAGTGTTGTGCTCTGCTGTGCTGCGCTTTGCTGCTTTTGTCCATAGGGGCTGTGTCCACTCCTCCAAAGTCCATAGGGGCTGGCTGTGTTGTGCTGTGCTGCTGTTGTCCATAAGGGCTGTGTCCACTCCTCCAAGGTCCATAGGGGCTGGCTGTGTTGTGCTGTGCTGCTGTTGTCCATAGGGGCTGTGTCCACTCCTCCAAAGTCCATAGGGGCAGGCTGGACTGTGTTGTGCAGTCAGTTGTCCATAGGGGCTGTGTCCACTCCAAAGTCCTGTGCAGAGTCCCAGTCCTAAAGGGGTGCTGTAGTGTTGTCCAGGGGGTGCTCTGTCCATCAGGGGTGCTCCCACCAAGTGCTAAAAAAATAATATTTTTTGTGTGTTTGTGAATTGTGTGCACTGTGGCTGCACGTGCATCAACAAAGGAGGAGCGCCAAGCGTGCGCCTGTGTCCCATAAGTAAAGGGATGGCTGGCTTGTCCGTTAAAGGGTGCTGTAACCCCCAAAGGGCACTCCAAACAAAATAAAAAAAATATATTTTTTTGTGTTTGTGAATTGTGTGCGCAGTAGCCGCACGTGCATCAACAAAGTAGCGCCAAGCGTGTGCCTGTGTCATAGGTAAAGGGCCGGCTGGCTTGACCATTAACAGGTGCTGTAACAACCAAAGTGCACTCCACAAAAAAAAAAATATATATTTTTTTGTGTTTGTTAATTGTGTGCACTGTGGCTGCACGTGCATCAACAAAGGAGCAGCGCCAAGCGTGCGCCTGTGTCCCATAAGTAAAGGGCCGGCTGGCTTGTCCATTAAAGGGTGCTGTAACCCCCAAAGGGCACTCCAAACAAATGAAAAAAATATTTTCTGTGTTTGTGAATTGTGTGCACTGTGGCTGCATGTGCATCAACAAAGCGTGCGCCTGTGTCCCATAAGTAAAGGGCCGGCTGGCTTGTCCGTTAAAGGGTGCTGTAACCCCCAAAGGGTACTCCAAACAAATGAAAAAAATATTTTCTGTGTTTGTGAATTGTGTGCACTGTGGCTGCATGTGCATCAACAAAGGTGCAACGCCAAGCGTGCGCCTGTGTCCCATAAGTAAAGGGCCGGCTGGCTTGTCCGTTAAAGGGTGCTGTAACCCCCAAAGGGTACTCCAAACAAATGAAAAAAATATTTTCTGTGTTTGTGAATTGTGTGCACTGTGGCTGCATGTGCATCAACAAAGGAGCAGCACCAAGCGTGCGCCTGTGTCCCATAAGTAAAGGGCCGGCTGGCTAATTTCTTAAAGGGTGGTGTAGCCCACAAAGTGCACTAGTCTGCAACAAAAATAAAAAAATATTTTCTGTGTTTGTGTGCGCTTTAGCCGCACGTATATATCAATATAACATAAATGGAGGACCAAACTTTCTCCGATAAAAATAAAATAGGGAAAGATCAAGAACCACTTCCTCCTAGTGCTGTTGCTGCTGCTGGGAGTTGTTCATCATCCCAGAGAGGAAGTAGGAACACCACTACTTTTACTAAACAATTGAGCCTTCAACAGTCCTTAGCGAGGAGGATGAAGTATGACAGCAGTCATCCTGAAGCAAAACGTATAACTGAGGCCTTAACTGCTATGTTGGTGTTAGACGTGCGTCCGGTATCCGCCATTGGTGCAGTGGGATTTAGACAATTGATGGAGGTAGTGTGTCCCCAGTTCCATATCCCGTCTAGATTCCACCTGCATCCTCAAAGCAGCAGCGACAAGCGTGCGTCTGTCTGTTAAAGGGTGGTGTAACCCTCAAAGTGCGCTCCACAAACAATAAAAAAATTCTTCTTTTTTTTTCTGTCTTTGTGAATTGTGTGCACTGTAGCTGCACGTGCATCAACAAAGGAGCAGCGCCAAGCATGCGCCTGTGTCCCATAAGTCTGTTAAAGGGTGGTGTAACCCCCAAAGTGCTCCAAAAAATAAAAAACTATTTTTTTTCTGTGTTTGTGACTTGTGTGCGATGTAGCCACACGTGCATCAACACAGTAGCAGCACCAAGCGTGCGCCTGTGTCATAAGTCAAGGGCCGGTTTGGACATCTGGTCCGGACTGAAGGACGTGCCAACAATTTCTGACAAGTCCACTGTCACAGCATATGATACTGTCCTCAAAGCAGCAGCGACAAGCGTGCGTCTGTCTGTTAAAGGGTGGTGTAACCCTCAAAGTGCGCTCCACAAACAATAAAAAAATTCTTCTTTTTTTTTCTGTCTTTGTGAATTGTGTGGGCTGTAGCCGCACCTGCATCCTCAAAGCAGCAGCGACAAGTGTGCGTCTGTCTGTTAAAGGATTACATCGGTGACAGCATCCAAGTAGGCATGTCAGACAGTCCGTACATGTACTGGCAGGAAAAAGAGGCAATTTGGAGGCCCCTATACAAACTGGCTCTATTTTACCTGAGTTCCCCCCCCCTCCAGTGTGTACTCCGAAAGAATGTTTAGTGCAGCCGGGAACCTTGTTAGCGAAAGGCGTAGGAGGTTGCTTCTACAAAATGTGGAGAAGATGATGTTCATAAAAATGAATTATCAACTCTTCCAGGGAGACCAGCCTCCAGAACGTACAGAGGGACCTGTGGTGGTGGAATCCAGCGGGGACGAATTAATACTCTGTGAGGATGAGGATGTACACAACACTGAAGAGGGTGAGGAGTCGGTGAATGAGGAGGATGAGGACGACATCTTGCCTCCGTAGAGCCAGTTTGTGCAGGGACAGATTAATTGCCAGCTTGTTTTGTGGGGGCCCAAACGAACCAATCATTTCAGCCACAGTCGTGTGGCAGATCCTGGCGCTGAAATGATTGGTTTGTTAAAGTGTGCATGTCCTGTTTATACAACATAAGGGTGGGTGGGAGGACAATTCCATCTTGCACCTCTTTTTTTTCTTTGCATTATGTACAGTTTGGGGCCTAGTTTTTCAAACTGCCATCCTGTCTGCCACTGCAGTGTCACTCCTAGATGGGCCACGTGTTTGTGCCGCCCACTCGTGTCGCTTAGCATAGTCATCCAGCTACCTCGGTGCAACCTTTTGGACATAAAAACACTATTGTGAGGTGTTCAGAATAGACTGGAAATGAGTGGAAATTAAGGTTATTGAGGTTAATAATAGTATAGGAGCAGAAAAACCCACAAATTCAGTGATTTTAGCTGTTTTTATGCTTTTTTTCAAAAAAATACAGATCTAAAACACAAAACCCAGAACCCAAAACACGGAAGGGTGGTTTTGGCAAAACCAATCCAGATCCAAAACACGAAGAAAGTTCCAGATCCAAAACCAAAACACAAAACACGAAAAGTGGCCGGTGCACACCCCTAGTCTGCATACACTAAGAAATACTGGGCGTGCTAATGCATTGCTGTGCGATAGCACTGCCTATGCAAGATGCATACACATCGTGCGAGCAATCGTATCTAGCGATCGGTTCTGAATCAGGCCCTGTGTTTATAGTTACTACAGTCATGATACGCACTTCAAACAGCATCCTTTGTTATTGCTGAGGATCCTCAGATACACAAAATTGTGTATTGGCAGAATCTGCCATGAATACTACCAAAATCAAGCTAAACATTTATGAGCCATCTCCTAACCTGGACTTCAAAACCCTATTTGAAGATCATAGTGTTCCCTTTCCCTGACAGGCTGATAACCTAGCCAAACTTCCTATGCAGGTCGTGATGTGGACCTTCTAACAGTTCACTGAAGTTGAGTGCAGCTGCATCACCTATGTACTTAGCAGGGGGGCACTACACATCCACACTGGACACCCTAAGCCTGCACTTGCCTTTTCAAAGGACATGAGGAGGAGGGGACTGCAAGCCATGGGACATCCTATAGTGGCAGTCATACAATACAGTGGAAACAATATTCCAGGTCTATTCCTGAGGAAAGCTCAAGGCTGAGATGCACCATTTACTTAACAAAGTGACTTCCTCTCACAACAGTTTCATAACTCATACATAGTACAGCAGTGTATGGTGGGCGCTGTTGCTGTTGACAGGAGTAAGAGGGGAAAGGGGAGACAGGAGACCGTAGCCCCCGGCAGGCCCCTCCAGCAAGCCCGGGCATGTGTAATGAGTACCCACCTTCATCCTCTCAGCACCCCTGTCTGGAATGGCATCCTGCAATCAGTATCACTGCAGCAGTGCCGTACAGAGCATCCTGACAGGCAACCTACAGTCTGTGCAGCCGCTCGTAGTGTCCACAGGTCTCTCTGAGCAGTGCTGCACTTCCTGCTGCACTACAGATACCAGCGGAGGTCTAGTCCCATTTGCATGTAGGAGCGATGTGTCTCCATTATACACAATTAAATAGTGTTCACTTTATATATAAGATTCCTGTGTTATTTCCCATTGCAGACGCTACACACCACAACAAGATTGATATCGCTCCAGTCAGTGGTTTACTCACAGCCATAATCATCAGTACTCACTGGACACACCAGGTGCAGCGCTGAGTACAAACAACTTAATGTTCCCATACATCTGTGATGGCCGGGTCAGAGGATCAGTGAAATCCAATATATGATCGTCATTGGCAAATCTGTGAAATTTAACATGGTGGATTTCACTGATCTTGCGACAGATCGCGGTACATCGATTTCTGCCAGTCGGCATTACCGATCCTATCACAGGATCTGGCGATCCGTCGGCAGGTGTATGGGGGCCTTTACACCTGAATGCAATGAATGTGCACAGCTGGAGAATAAAATCCATGTTTGAACTGATTTTCTCATCTGTACTTGTTTTATTTTCCAGTAACTAATAATGATGTTTCCAGTAACTGATAATGATGTTTCCAGTAACTGATAATGATGGTGCAGTAACAGATAATGATGTTTCCAGTAACAGATAATGATGGTGCAGTAAATAATATTGTAAAGAAAATCTTCGTTTGGAAAGTAAAGGTGCAGAGAATATTGAGGTGTCTCAATTTTAGATTGCTGTGTAACCAGGGCCGTAGAGAGCCCGGCTGGGTCCAGGTAAAGGGGGGGTGGCCAAATCGTGGGAGGCGTGGCCACGCCCCCTTGAAAAAAAATAATAAAGAATAAATAACTGCGCGCTGGAGAGGGGGATGCTTTAAGCTCCCCAGCCCGGCGCTAAGCAGGAGTGGGGGCGCGATCAGCGTGATCGCTCCCCCCAACAGCCATAGGAGCCACGAGCAGCAGCCACGAGCAGTCTCGCACTGCAACCCAGCACAAGCCTGGGCCAGGGTAAACTGTACCCGCTCCCACCCTCCTCTCGGCGCCCATGTGTGTAGCCCCTCTTTGTGTTCTTTCTTAGTACATTGGAGGGCCAATTTGAATGTAAGAAAACACAATAGACAAAGATCCTAAATCTGAGAGACGCGCAAACCACTCGCAATGCCAATGCTTACATAGCTGAGTGATTTTTTGGATGATGCATGCCAGAGTGTACTCTGGGGAGGGGGGCGCTGTGAGCCCCTCATCCCGCTGCAAAACCAGGGGGTGGCACGATCATTGTGATCTTTGCCCCCCCCCCACAGGTAGAGGAGAAGAAACTGCTGCAGCTGTTTAGCGCCAGAAGTCTCCCTGGTCTCCCACTGCAGCCCAGCACACAGCAGCATGTGCTGGACTGCTGAAAGATAAGAGGGAAGGGTGGTGGTGTTGGACCCGGACCCATCCCGTGCCCCTCCCTTATGCAGTCTGACCCGGCAGTGCTAAGTTTCACTGCTCTGAAAGTAGCAGAAACAGCAAGGGATGTTTGGATCAGCTGCTTCTGCCCTTGAGTATTGTTGAATTGGTTTGGCAAAGTTATATCTGCTACTTGTAGCAAGTTGGATTCTTAATTATTGGGGCAGCCCGGCGCCTGATAATTAACATGATGAATGTACCCCTTAGTGTCTCTGCTGTCCCATAAGCACAGAAAACAGCCGTACTCTGTGAATACACCTTACAAACCTGACAGCAGTACAACCACCTGTGAATGCCCCCATACATCAGCAATCTCAAAACCACAATTGAACAATTTGAAGATTTATTGCCCGATCTTAGGATTTCCCAATCGAGCAATCTGCGCCCATACATTACAGCTCTTTTTCAGTGATTTGCAGATCGATTGCAGAAAACACAGATCAGACAATCCTGAAAGGCCCATCATTTTACTGGTAACGGTCTGCAAATCTGCTGATCATGGCCATACACTAGCAATCTACAGCCCCAATCGATCTGTGAAATCCAACATTTTGGACAATCAGATTTAACAATTCCAATCACTTTTTGGTTGCAATCTGCGATCTGTGAAGCCCATACACTGCAGATTTTTATACACAATCGATTGCAAATTGCACGATTGCTGCAATCCATCTCTGATGTATGGGGGCCTTAAGTTACAGCAATGATTCTATACATGATCGTTATAGTTGATTCCCTCCAACAGCACAGCCATGCTTTCATAAGTTTCTTTCCACTGCATAGGCCAGGGACGCTTAAAGGGAGTTTTTTCCCATTATGGAATAATTGATTACTTAAAGGAATCAATAAACAGTCGCCACCCAATAGTATTGTGCTGAACACCAAACTTAATCATTATACCATTAACATCACACACACACATTTTTCTTTTCAAAACATGTGGCCAAAGAAAAGTTTCTCTTTTAAAAGCTCAAATTTTTGTAACTTGAGCCAGAAGTTTCCACTGTTGCAGCCTAGAACCCAAAAGTTCGGTTTGTTGTTTTGACAGTTTTAAGTCACAAACCAAATCATTTAATTCTTCCCATTCTATGACGTGAGGTGATTTGTGCTGAGTTTTGGGGTGATACTGCGCTGTAATTTCTGTATCTTCTGACACGCTTTCCGCTGATGTCCCCAATTCACTGGTACACACACAAAGTACAGGAACAGGCAGACCTTCTCCATGAGGCACAGGGTTGAGTGCTGAAGACACTTCGGATACTGTAGTTGGTAGTGTACTTGGTTCTACTGGAATGCCCAGCAATACTAGTTAGACTGTTGTATGATTGACCACGCTAAGGAACTGGTAAGAGGAGAATTTCTCTAAAAAGACATACGGGATTTCTGCCCCTCGATGCATTTTTGGTACCAGGAGTGTTTGATCTACAATGAAACTGCAAAAATGTATACAGAGCTTTGCATTTTTTGTGTTATAAGTAGTATAAGTGTGGTTATTCTGCATGTAAGTGGCTACTTATGCTATCGATTTTCTCTATTGGACATTTTTGGCAGAATAACTCTCTCATCATGTGTAAAATGCATAACACGTGACAGCAGAAGTGAAAACCAATTACTGTACATGTTCATATAGCTCTGTTGTTATCATGGACAACCTGTTATCATAGAATCTCTCACGCCTACTCCAATGCCGGATGGTATGACTAGATGCAGCAGAATTCCAATTGAGACAGATCTCCTTGCCCAGACTATTCTTTACCAGACATCAACATAGGGGGGTATTCAATTAGACTGCGAAAAGTCGGATTCGGCGATAATTTATTGGCGATGACATCATTTTCACCTATTTGAATTATCCCCGTATTCAATTTCAGAGACTTTTCGCCGGTGCGAAAAGTCTTTGTAAAAAAATGGGGATAAGTTTTCATCATGTTTAACATGGCGAAAAAAAGTGCAGAAATGGGGTTTAGGGGTGCAGGCTATTTTTTGTCATTTAAATGTCATTTAAAATAAACTGTGTCAAAAAAATGTAAAAAAAAAAAATCGGGACACCCCAAAAAATTAGCTTTATTTTTGGGGTGAAGAAAAATAAAATAAGAAAAAACGGTTCTAAAATAGACAAATTACATCCACAGGGATTCCATTATATGCGGCAGATGTTTTCTTCATTGCGCAGAGTAGCGGCAGGTGCATTTTTGCAGAATTTTTTAAATTACCTTTAGGGACTTAAAAATATGCTTACCTCCATTTTCATGTACCCCAATTTGATAGCTTTTTTTTTCCCGTAAAAATAACTATTCCTAAGTGCTATTCTTTACCCCTTCTTCATAGCCACAAATATCTACCTGCTTCGGCTATATCAAACCCAGACTTCCTTCTGCAGGCAAAAATGGGGGTACCCATAGGGATCACTATGGGTATATTTCCTGAAAATTCACCTTTTTTTTTGTGGATCCAAATTCGCCGGGTCCCTTTTTCGCTCCTTTGAAATTGAATACGGGGATAAAGTGGGCACGCGCCCGTACTTTATCCCTGGAAAAGCTCTGATGTGGAGCGAAAAGTCCAGCATGGACTTTTCACTAGCAAATTGAATACGGCTCACATTATCTTATGCAATTTGATGAGAAGAGGGCCACTATGCCCAGTTACTCAGATGCGTTGTATCCTAAATATAGGATAACACATGAATCAAGTCATTAATTTTAGTCTCAAATATTTTGCCTTATTATATGTGATGGAATTTAAATGTATGTTTAATATTTCTCTCTCTCACTGTACACATTCTACAAGCATGATGTATTGTTAGTACTTGGATATTGTGGATACAATGGACCTCATTCAGAGTCCGTCGTTGCGGCCGCACGGTAGTACGCCACCGATGTTCACTAAACTGCGCATGCGTAAAGTTCGCAATGCGTGTGCGCAAACTAGCCGCTATGATCAGAAATTTCTCTCTCCTTGAACACAGCCAGGTCGGTAGTTTGAGTGACAGATTGAGGCGTTTGTGGGTGGTAACAGGGGAAGGTGCTTGAAAACGGGGGAGTGGAGATCCGAACGCAGGCGTGCCTAATTATGCGAACGGCGTTTTATGGGAGTGCATACGGTTTATGGGAGTGCATAATTAACAAAGCAGTGTCATGGCACACGTGACATGGGAGGTTTTACACTGACATGATCGTAGAGCTTAAGAGAGGGTATGGTCAACCTTTAGCTCTACGACCAGTTCCGATGGTTTCCGATGGTCGCGATTAATCCTTATATGGCCGGAGATGACGTGTAATGCGTACGAGATGGGGGCGTTTTTTTAGCGATCCGACCGCATCCTCCCCTTGGTCGGCCAGCTAACGATCCGATCTTAGGGACGCAACATGCGTGTGCATCATTTGCATATCCGGCCCCTTTTCCAGTACGACCGTGCGGCCGCAACGACCGACTCTGAATGAGGTCCAATATGTGGGTTCATATCTCATCTATACTTACTTTTATGCAGTTAACAGAATTAGAGTAAAGTATTATGCAAAAATTTTGTGGAGAAACCTTTAAAGAGTGCTCATGAAATAGAATTCTTTTCTCTCCTGTTGCTTTGTTGCATGTATTGTTACTCTATAGAGCATGGCCACGACCGATATGAGATAGGAAGAGATTGCCCAGTTATCAGGTATTTGTGATTCTTTATTACCTGTGCGGCATCTTCCTTTCCCCTTTTCCTTGATTGTGTACAGTGCCCAGATTCTATCCTGGTCACCAAGAGCCCAGTCACAGTACACGTTATAAGCCATCTTTATCATGGCACTACTAAGCTCTCTGACTTTTTGGTGTGAACTTACTGCATACATCACATTTACTTACAAACAGCGCAGTGTACTCACAAAGATACAAGATAACAAACACAAGAAAAGAAAAACGCTGATTTAAAATGGAGGAATGAAAACAAAGGTAAAATCGCCGCTTGTACTGTCAGGGGTGCGAGGGCCTCATGTCTCCTTATGGTGATCAGCCATCTTCCCACTGTGAGAACCCCCTCCCCCCCGGTTACTGATGGTCATGGTACAGTCCGGGGAGCTTCCTGATTACTTTCCTTTCTGTACGCCAGCAAGTAACATGGCATCCAGCGCTGAGGGTGGTTCTGCCCCAGTACCAGCAAATGGAGGAGAATGAGGAAGATGAGGAGGGCGATTCTGATGACATAGAGGATGAGGAGTCTGGGCAGGAGGCATACCCCGTAGCGCAGATAGAAGTTAGTCTTGCCGAGCACTTACTGTGATTAAATACTTTAATTTTGTAATTTAACATTTTCTAAATATCTAAAAAAAAAACCTTAATTGATTTCACATTTCTGATGGTATATTGGGATTCAGTGCAAAAATTACATAGAAATTGATATATATCTATCATGTCAGATGCAAAATGGCTGTTGAGTAGTGTAATCTGCCTCAGTAAGTAGCAGCGCCACCACCAGCTACTAATGTGCGTCAGACCTGTGCACAGCCTAGCCTGCTGGGAGGTGCAGAGTCACTGTTAGTGTTGGTAGGTTAGTGATGGAGAAATGTCACTCCTCTGCCCTTCAGTGGGGAATCTGGGTGCTTACTGCCCAAGCCCCACTAGCTGCGGCAATCTCCCAAAGAACAAAATGGCTGCTTGTCGGGCTGCAGTGAAGAATTGCAGCCTCACCTGTATTGTAGTCATTCACTATCTACAAAGCCAGGATCACAGCAAGCAGAGATTCCACTAATATGTCTGATTATTTTCTGTCTTTCAGATGTCTCTGTGATGTCTGTAACTGCTATAATCGGCTATCCTGTTATCCTGCAATGTGACAATGATACTGATCAGACCCTCATGTCTGTAATATGGAAGATTCATCTCCGGAATAACTATACATGTATATTGGCAAGGATGGTTTCAAATGAATCAGAACCACACAGCACCTGTAGTGCGAGACATAAATATTACAACTTATCACTGACTATAGATAGCGCTCAGATATCTGATAAAGGAAACTACACGTGTGAAATAGCAACTGCCCATGGGACATGTATCAATGTAACTACATTATACATATTAGGTAAGTAACAGTTTGTATCTGATATAATGCACAAGTAATGTTACTATATATAATTCTATAATATTTATATAGAATGTGAGTTCTGATGTGGCATATCATGTCTAAGTGGCTCTAGTGTGTGGTATAATGAGTATAAAGGGTACTACTGTGTGGCGTAATGTGTATAAGGGGCACTACTATGTGGAGTAATGTGTCTAAGGGGCACTACTGTGTGGTGTAATGGATATAAGGGGCACTACTGTGTGGCATAATGTGTATAATGGGCACTACTGTGTGGCATAATTTGTATAAGGGGCACTACTGTGTGGCATAATGTGTATGAAGGGCGCTACTGTGTAGAGCATTGTGTATAAGGGGCACTACTGTGTGGCATAATGTGTATAAGGGGCACTACTGTGTGGTGTAATGTGTATAAGGGACACTACTATGTAGAGTAATGTGTATAAGGGGCACTACTGTGTAGAGTAATATGTATAAGGGGCACTACTGTGTGGCTTAATGTGAATAAGGGGCACTACTGTGTGGTGTAATGTGTATAAGGGGCACTACTGTGTGACATAATTTGTATAAGGGGCACTACTGTGTAGAGTAATGTGTATAAGGGGCACTACTGTGGCGTAATGTGTTTAAGGGGCACTACTGAGTGTCATAATGTGTATAAGGGGCACTACTGTGTGGTGTAATGTGTATAAGGGACACTACTGTGTGGTGTAATGTGTATAAGGGGCACTACTGTGTGGCTTAATGTCAATAAGGGGTAATATGAGACATGTCAAGATAACACATTTGCAGGTGGGCACAAATTTATAGTTTGCAGGGGGAGCTGAACACCCTAACACTGGCCCTGGGCAAAGGAGTTCCTTGGTATTGGCACAAAAACTTAAAAGAAAACACTGAGATAGCATAATGACAGGAGCTGCTGCGAGAGCTCCATTTAAAAAAAAAAAAAGATGAAACCTGCAGTGTACCAGACACACAGACAGACAAAACAGGGAGAGTGTTGCTGTACAGCCAATATTAGAAACCTCTTAAAAGAACAGCAGCAGATACAAAGGCTGTTGGAGTTACTGTAGAGGGCCACTGTGAGAAACATAAACAGCAAGAAAAAGAGACAAGCAGCAGTGTGAGATACAGCAGAAACACAAAAAAAAGAGCCTGGGACTTGTGGTTCACCTGCTAATTATCCTGTAACAGAGATCAGAGCTTAAAGGCCTCCCTTTTTACATGTACATACTATTAAAGGTTCGGGACATGTACTATACATGCAACATTAATAGTTACCTGGGTCACTAATACTAGGTCAAGCTTCTTAAGCTATTAGGGTTTTATGCTATTGTCTTAAGGACATTGATCATTTGATATACGGTACTGTTGGAAATAGTCATCTATTTATCTGTACATTTATTGATCTACAGAGTTATGTACAGTCATGGCCAAAAGTTATGAGAATGACACAAGTATTGGCTTCATAAAGTTTGCTGCTTCAGTGTTTTTAGACCTTTTTGCCAGATGTTACTATAGTTTACTGAAGTAAAATTACAAGCACTTCATAAGTGTCAAAGGCTTTTATTGACAATTACATTAAGTTTATGCAAAGAGTCAATATTTGCAGTGTTGACCCTTCTTTTTCAAGACCTCTGCAATTCGCCCTGGCATGCTGTCAATCAAATTATGGGCCACATACTGACTGATGGCCGCCCATTCTTGCCTAATCAATGTTTGGAGTTTGTTAGAATTTGTGGGTTTTTGTTTGTCCATGTGCCTTTTGAGGATTGACCACAAGTTCTCAATGGAATTAAGGTCTGGGTAGATTCCTGGCCATGGACCCAAAATTTTGATGTTTTCTTCCCCGAGCCACTTAGTTATCACTTTTGCCGTATGGCAAGGTGCTCCATCATGCTGGAAAAGGCATTGTTCATCACCAAACTGTTCTTGGATGGTTGGGAGAAGTTGCTCTTGGATGATGTTTTGGTACCATTCTTTATTCATGGCTGTGTTCTTAGGCAAAATTGTAAGTGAGCCCACTCCCTTGGCTGAGAAGCAATCCCACACATGAATGGTCTCAGGATGCTTTACTGTTGGCATACTTATTATTATTATTATTATTATTATTATTATCCTTTATTTATATGGCGCCACAAGTGTTCCGCAGCGCCTTACATAGTACATAGAACTAATAAGTGAACAAGAAACAAATAACTTACAGTACATTACAGTGCAGGACAAGGACACAACTTATATACATTGCTGAAATAGTGATTAAAGCACTCACAATAAGCTGCCGGGAGTTGGCGGTCCCGTGTTAGGTGCCCTAATGGGGAGTAGAAGAAAATGTAAAGAGAAGCACATGAGGGAAGAGGTCCCTGCTCATGAGAGCTTACATTCTAAGGGGAGGGGCAGACAGACAGGCGTGACACAGAAGGGGAAGATAGGAAGGAAAGAGCATGAGGTGGGTTAGGAGGAGTGCTGGAAGGCCTTGATGAAGTAGTGGGTCTTGAGAGCCCGTTTGAAGATTTGTAGAGAGGTGGAGAGTCTGATAGGGAGAGGGAGAGCATTCCAAAGGTAGGGAGCAGCACGGGCAAAATCTCGGATGCGGGAGTGGGAGGAAGTAATCAGTTGGCAAGAGAGGCGGCATGCATTAGTTGAGCGAAGTGGGCGGGCGGGAGTGTGAAGCGAGAGAAGGTCAGAAATGTATGCGGGAGAGGATTTGGTGAGGGCTTTGTAGGTGAATGTAAGAACCTTGAATTGGCATCTGAAGGGGAAGGGGAGCCAGTGTAGGGCTTGAAGGAGAGGGGAAGCAGATATAGAACGTCTGGAGAGGAAGATGAGCCGAGCAGCAGCATTGAGAACAGATTGTAGTGGAGAGAAGTGAGAGACTGGGAGGCCAGCTAGGAAAAGGTTACAGTAGTCCAATCTGGATATGACCAGTGAGTGGATGAGGGTTTTAGTGGCATCCTGGGTGAGGAAGGGTCTAATCCTGGAGATATTTTTTAGGTGAAAACGGCAGGACTGCAAGAGGTGCTGAATGTGCGGTTTAAAGGAGAGGGAGGAGTCTAGGATAACTCCAAGACAGCGCACTTTGGGGCTAGAGGAGATAGTTGTGCCATCAATAGATAACGAAATTGTGGAAAGTGATGTAGTGGAAGAGGGTGGGAAGATGATCAGCTCAGTCTTAGACATGTTAAGTTTAAGAAAGCGCTGGGACATCCACGAAGAGACAGCAGAGAGACAGTTGGAGATACGGGTAAGGAGCTCAGGGGTGAGCTCAGGGGTGGAAAGGTAAATTTGAGTATCATCTGCATAGAGATGATATTGGAGGTCAAAGGAGTTAATGAGTTCACCTAAAGAGGATGTATATAGGGAGAAAAGGAGAGGTCCAAGAACAGAACCTTGGGGAACTCCTACCTTTAGTGGAAGTGGAGGGGAAGAGGAGTCATGAGAGGACACAGCGAAGGAATGATCAGAGAGGTAGGAGGAAAGCCAGGAGAGGGCAGTGTCACGTAAACCGAGAGAGTAAAGGATTTGCAGGAGGAGAGGGTGGTCTACAGTGTCAAATGCAGCAGAGAGGTCAAGGAGAATGAGCAGAGAGTAGTGGCCCTTGGATTTGGCAGCAAGGAGGTCGTTGCTGACTTTCGTGAGGGCAGTTTCCGTGGAGTGGAGAGATCGGAAGCCAGATTGAGATGAGTCAAGGAGGGAGTGGGAGGAAAGAAAGGTGGTAAGGCGGTTGTAGACAATACGCTCAAGGAGTTTGGAAGCAAAAGGGAGAAGAGAGATGGGTCAATAGTTTGAAAGTATGTTAGGATCAAGGGTAGGTTTTTTAAGAATGGGGGAGACAAGAGCATGTTTGAATGCAGAAGGGACAGTGCCAGATGATAGGGAAAGATTAAGGAGGTGAGCCAGATGGGAACAGGCAGAAGGAGACAGGTGGGAGAGGAGACGGGAAGGGATAGGGTCAAGAGGGGAGGTGGAAGGAGGGGAGGACCGGATGAGGGCCAAGACTTCCTCTCCAGAATCAGGGGAGAAGGATGTCAGAGTTGGTGAGACAGAAGGGGAGGGGTGGTAAGGGCAAGGAGGGAGAGGAGTGCTGAGGGTCTGATGGGATATGATGTCCTCACGTATGGAGTCAATTTTAGATGTAAAGTAGGTGGCAAAGTCGAGGGCAGAGAGCGAGGAGGGAAGGCCAGGAGGGGAAGGGCAGAGTAGGGAGTTGAAAGTGGCAAAGAGACGCCGGGGGTTTGAGGACTGGGAGGAGATGAGGTTCTTGAAATATGTTTGTTTGGAGAGAGACAGGGCAGCACTGTAGGAGGAGAGAATAAATTTGAAATGGAGGAAGTCAGCCTTAGAGCGTGACTTTCTCCACTGACGCTCCGCAATTCTTGAACACTTTTGTAGGTATCTGGTGCACTTCTCAACCGTCCTGATATTGGTGGAACAGTCCTGCTTTTTGGCCACTGTCCCATCATCCCGCTCAAGGACCATCCACCTCTGAATAAGGCCCAGTGAGTAAAGGGAAAGCAGCTATCTTGTAACTAAAATCTGGAACACTTTGGACAAAGTCTAAATTTAAAGAAGCCTCAGAGATCACAGGCATATTGTAGCTCCCTCCAAGGCAAACATTCAGGTAGATTAATGTATATTTCAGGAGTTTGTAAGCTACAAATTCATTACTCAGGAGCAAGTGATCACTGTTATAGTTATTCCCATTAATTTTTAATGAAACATGGCAAAAATAGACAGAGCTAACATTAGGTAAAGGAATGCACACATATGCTCTGCGCATATAAGGACATGAAGGGGCTCTATGGAATATAAAGTGGTATGAGGAGAATTTGAGGCATATAAGGGCATGAGAGATCTCTGAGATATATAAAGGGGCATGATGTGGCTCTTGGCATACAAAGGCTTATGGGGGTTCTGAGGCACATAAAGGGGCATGAGGGGGCTCTGAGGCATATAAGGAGATGAGGGTCTCAGAGGCATATGAGGGGACATAATGTGGCTCTGGGCAAACAAAGGCTTATGGGGGCTCTGAGGCACATAAGGGGGTATGAGGGGCTCAGAGACATATAAAAGGGCATGAAGGAGCTCTGTGACATATAAAAAGGTGATGGGGGTGTCAGAGGCAAGGTGAATGTAAAGTAGATTGCATAAAAAGGCAGTGCACTCAGGTAGTGGTGCCATGAGCAGCGGGAAGTAGAGCAATACACTGAGCAGGATGCTCAAGGTGGCTGTACAGGCTGCAAGATGCATGGCCGGAGGGTCCAAAGAATGATCCGAGTGGTACTGGAGCAACGATATTGGCTGTAGGGTGCTGTTCCAGACGTGGGTGCCATCCCCATTTCTCTGAGTCCTGTCTGACGGTACTGCTTGCACACCCCTAGTTATTGCCCTGTGTAATGGGACTTGCAGGGGCCTGAAATCTGAGAAATAAAATGGCTGTTACCAAGAAATGGTGGTAACCCTGGTTCTCCCCGTGTCTGCATGGATTTCCTCCTGGTGCTTTGGTTCCCCATAAACTCCAAACAGGGGTCTGTTATAAGAAGCAGGACTGAGAAGCAGGGACCTGTGGGGGAAATATATGATACTGTGGTGAAAAGTAGTGAGAAGCAGGAGGCTGTTGTGAGATGCAGGGGACAGGAGCAAGAATCAGGAGACTGTTGTGAAATGCAGGGGGCAGTAGTGAGAAGCAGGAGGCTGTTGTGAAATGCAGGGGGCAGTAGTGAGAGGCAGGAGGCTGTTGTAAGACACAGGGGGCAGGAGTAAGAAGCAGGAGGTTGTTATGAGATGCAAGGGGCTGTGGCGAGATGACATTGCTCACGTGCGAAGCCAGGGTGGGTTGCTAGTTGGTAGATAAATTGGCTTCTGACAATAATTAACCCCAGTGTGTGTACATGTTATAGGAAATAAAGATTGTAAGCTCCACTGGGTCAGAAACTGATGGTAATCACAGAATATTCTCTGTAAAGTGCTGCGGAATATGTGTGTGCTATATAAACAGCTGCTAATATGTAAATAAATAATAAAAGGACTAGCCCAAATCATAGTAAGACAGCACCTAAGGCTTCAATGGACTTGTGTTTTCCAGTACTGCCTCAATCTATTCCGCTATAACTCCAACCTACAGTAGAACACTTTTTTTCCTATGACTGATACTCGTGATGCAGACACAGCCTTCCATATCAGTTACTAATTTGATTGGAACTGGTCACATGAGACAGATTCTGTAGCATTTCCATAGCGATCTCCCAGCTGTTCCAGACACAAACATGCAACAACTTTGTACCAGATTAATCTAAATTGTGCAGGTTCTCCATCCATATTGCTGTGTGTATTGGCAGCTTATGTAATGTTTTGTACATAAGCTCCCCGTGTCTGCATGGATTTCCTCCTGGTGCTTTGGTTCCCCATAAACTCCAAATATATATATATATATATATATATATATATATTGTGATAGGATCACTGGTAAAATGGTCTGTGGCAGGGACATTTATCCCAGATTCCTGTCCTATGTGTTTAAAATCCCCAGGAGAAAGTCTGCAGTGTAGCAGGCTTGAGTTTCGGCTTTTTGAAAAGCCGGTTTGGGACCTGGGGGTTGTGGGTGAGAGGAGAGGGAGGGCTCCACCCACGGCCACTCCAGGTTTTGGTTCTCGCAGCCTGGTAACAGGCTTGTTAAGGTTTCCACCTGAGAGTGGCCAATATAAGCCTAGTGTGTTGAGGGCTGATTGTCTCACCTGGGAGAGCAGACAGGGAGTTTGCTCAGAGACACTTGGAAACCTAACCGTGAGTGTTGTGCTGTGCTTTTGTTGCTGGTGAGGTCATTAGGTCCTGCCAGGTTCTGGTAGTGAGGGAACTACCTGTGAAGTTAGTGCCCCGACAGGGCTAGGATTTATGTTTATGTTTTCTTTATATTTCTGACATTGTACAATAAAGACTGGCGCCGACCAGCTTGTACTTGCATCCAGACTGGTGTGCTGCTTCCCTGCTGCTGTGTGTGTAAGGAAGAAGTCCTCTACCCAGGAGAGGGACCCCCAAACCTAACTGTGTCACAATATATATATAATATTAAAGTTCCCGGTTCTGGAGTCTGTGTGTTCATCCGGGCTAATCTATTGGACCACTGGACGGATTTTGATGGGGTTATCACTATTCTATACAACATTGGTCGAGGAAGGTTTAGGTGTATGAACCATTCATCTGTAACAAAAGGGAGAAGAGCAGTGACTATTTTACTGAAGCAGTCACAGAAATAAATCTTATCTTATACCAAGCTGAAGTAGTGTAGCTGCCCATAGTGCTGAAACAGCAAAGTGAGAGATGTATTTACACCCCTTGCATTGCAACATGGTTTGTCCATGTACAGAGATACTTGTTCTATCTTACTCTATTCCCAAATCTGAATCAGGGACAGAGAGTAAGAGACAGCCTTCAACGAACCCATGAAGATGCCCTGATGCAGTCACAGTAGCCAGGAAGGGGACAGGGAAGGCATAACTATCAGGAATTTAATAAAAACAAACAACCATGAGAACACCATCGAATGATTTCCATTCATTGGTGGCACACATTAGACTGTCACCATCAAATGGTAAAAACACTACCATCAGAACACAAACAAATCATTGGTTAGTAACCATCGGATTCCGATGTCCATCCCTATGCTGAACCTGCAGGCGGACCCCAGCCAATACTCCTCCACCATGAAGTGCTCCCTCTCCAGCGTAATGCTCCTGCTCAGCCACACGCCTTTGGGTACATTTTGCAAAAAGGACATTGCTCATCGCCATGTTCAGCAGTTGGGGAGGGGTGCGCACATAGGATGTAGAAATATGCACAGATGCCCCAGCTAGGGGTGCCGAGAGGGAGGGGAGCAAGTACTAATTACCTGGCCCGAGCTTGTTGGAGGGGCCCGGCTGGGTCTGGGTCAGAAGCCCCCCACCCTTACCTGTTATCAGCCAGCACTGCTGTGTGCTGGGCTGCCGTGGGAGCCTGCAGCAGAAACAGTCTCCTCTACCTGTGAGGGTAAGCAGTCACACTGATCGCGACCCCCTGGATTTGCACCGGGCTAAGGGTCTCACAGTGCCCCCCTCCACAGTGCGCTGCAAATAGGTTTTTTAATTTTCTGTGTTTTCTAAGGGGGTGTGGCCATGTCCCCAATGACACGGCCAAGCCCCTCCCCCCGGGCCCGGGATGGCTCTCTGAGGCCCTGGCTCCAGCCCCAGGCACATGCTGCTGATAATGCTTACAGTAGCTGCAATACAAATCTCTCATCTTCCTGCCTTCCCAGCACATCTCAGTGGCCAGGCCCCGGCCAGTTGCAGGGCAGTAGCAGTGGATGTTGTGGTGACACTGCTGGTGAGATGTAAGGGGCAGGAGTGAGAAGCAGATGGCTGCGGTGTGATGCAGGGGTCTGTTATAAGAAGCAGGACTGAGAAGCAGGGACCTGTGGGGGAAATATATGATACTGTGGTGAAAAGTAGTGAGAAGCAGGAGGCTGTTGTGAGATGCAGGGGGCAGTAGTGAGAAGCAGGAGGCTGTTGTGAAATGCAGGGGGCAGTAGTGAGAAGCAGGAGGCTGTTGTGAAATGCAGGGGGCAGTAGTGAGAAGCAGATGGCTGCGGTGTGATGCAGGGGTCTGTTATAAGAAGCAGGACTGAGAAGCAGGGACCTGTGGGGGAAATATATGATACTGTGGTGAAAAGTAGTGAGAAGCAGGAGGCTGTTGTAAGACACAGGGGGCAGGAGTAAGAAGCAGGAGGTTGTTATGAGATGCAAGGGGCTGTGGCGAGATGACATTGCTCACATGCGAAGCCAGGGTGGGTTGCTAGTTGGTAGATAAATTGGCTTCTGACAATAATTAACCCCAGTGTGTGTACATGTTATAGGAAATAAAGATTGTAAGCTCCACTGGGTCAGAAACTGATGGTAATCACAGAATATTCTCTGTAAAGTGCTGCGGAATATGTGTGTGCTATATAAACAGCTGCTAATATGTAAATAAATAATAAAAGGACTAGCCCAAATCATAGTAAGACAGCACCTAAGGCTTCAATGGACTTGTGTTTTCCAGTACTGCCTCAATCTATTCCGCTATAACTCCAACCTACAGTAGAACACTTTTTTTCCTATGACTGATACTCGTGATGCAGACACAGCCTTCCATATCAGTTACTAATTTGATTGGAACTGGTCACATGAGACAGATTCTGTAGCATTTCCATAGCGATCTCCCAGCTGTTCCAGACACAAACATGCAACAACTTTGTACCAGATTAATCTAAATTGTGCAGGTTCTCCATCCATATTGCTGTGTGTATTGGCAGCTTATGTAATGTTTTGTACATAAGCTCCCCGTGTCTGCATGGATTTCCTCCTGGTGCTTTGGTTCCCCATAAACTCCAAATATATATATATATATATATATATATATATTGTGATAGGATCACTGGTAAAATGGTCTGTGGCAGGGACATTTATCCCAGATTCCTGTCCTATGTGTTTAAAATCCCCAGGAGAAAGTCTGCAGTGTAGCAGGCTTGAGTTTCGGCTTTTTGAAAAGCCGGTTTGGGACCTGGGGGTTGTGGGTGAGAGGAGAGGGAGGGCTCCACCCACGGCCACTCCAGGTTTTGGTTCTCGCAGCCTGGTAACAGGCTTGTTAAGGTTTCCACCTGAGAGTGGCCAATATAAGCCTAGTGTGTTGAGGGCTGATTGTCTCACCTGGGAGAGCAGACAGGGAGTTTGCTCAGAGACACTTGGAAACCTAACCGTGAGTGTTGTGCTGTGCTTTTGTTGCTGGTGAGGTCATTAGGTCCTGCCAGGTTCTGGTAGTGAGGGAACTACCTGTGAAGTTAGTGCCCCGACAGGGCTAGGATTTATGTTTATGTTTTCTTTATATTTCTGACATTGTACAATAAAGACTGGCGCCGACCAGCTTGTACTTGCATCCAGACTGGTGTGCTGCTTCCCTGCTGCTGTGTGTGTAAGGAAGGAGTCCTCTACCCAGGAGAGGGACCCCCAAACCTAACTGTGTCACAATATATATATAATATTAAAGTTCCCGGTTCTGGAGTCTGTGTGTTCGTCCGGGCTAATCTATTGGACCACTGGACGGATTTTGATGGGGTTATCACTATTCTATACAACATTGGTCGAGGAAGGTTTAGGTGTATGAACCATTCATCTGTAACAAAAGGGAGAAGAGCAGTGACTATTTTACTGAAGCAGTCACAGAAATAAATCTTATCTTATACCAAGCTGAAGTAGTGTAGCTGCCCATAGTGCTGAAACAGCAAAGTGAGAGATGTATTTACACCCCTTGCATTGCAACATGGTTTGTCCATGTACAGAGATACTTGTTCTATCTTACTCTATTCCCAAATCTGAATCAGGGACAGAGAGTAAGAGACAGCCTTCAACGAACCCATGAAGATGCCCTGATGCAGTCACAGTAGCCAGGAAGGGGACATGGAAGGCATAACTATCAGGAATTTTATAAAAACAAACAACCATGAGAACACCATCGAATGATTTCCATTCATTGGTGGCACACATTAGACTGTCACCATCAAATGGTAAAAACACTACCATCAAACACAAACAAATCATTGGTTAGTAACCATCGGATTCCGATGTCCATCCCTATGCTGAACCTGCAGGCGGACCCCAGCCAATACTCCTCCACCATGAAGTGCTCCCTCTCCAGCGTAATGCTCCTGCTCAGCCACACGCCTTTGGGTACATTTTGCAAAAAGGACATTGCTCATCGCCATGTTCAGCAGTTGGGGAGGGGTGCGCACATAGGATATAGAAATATGCACAGATGCCCCAGCTAGGGGTGCCGAGAGGGAGGGGAGCAAGTACTAATTACCTGGCCCGAGCTTGTTGGAGGGGCCCGGCTGGGTCTGGGTCAGAAGCCCCCCACCCTTACCTGTTATCAGCCAGCACTGCTGTGTGCTGGGCTGCCGTGGGAGCCTGCGGCAGAAACAGTCTCCTCTACCTGTGAGGGTAAGCAGTCACACTGATCGCGACCCCCTGGATTTGCACCGGGCTAAGGGTCTCACAGTGCCCCCCTCCACAGTGCGCTGCAAATAGGTTTTTTAATTTTCTGTGTTTTCTAAGGGGGTGTGGCCATGTCCCCAATGACACGGCCAAGCCCCTCCCCCCGGGCCCGGGATGGCTCTCTGAGGCCCTGGCTCCAGCCCCAGGCACATGCTGCTGATAATGCTTACAGTAGCTGCAATACAAATCTCTCATCTTCCTGCCTTCCCAGCACATCTCAGTGGCCAGGCCCCGGCCAGTTGCAGGGCAGTAGCAGTGGATGTTGTGGTGACACTGCTGGTGAGATGTAAGGGGCAGGAGTGAGAAGCAGATGGCTGCGGTGTGATGCAGGGGGTCTGTTATAAGAAGCAGGACTGAGAAGCAGGGACCTCTGGGGGAAATATATGATACTGTGGTGAAAAGTAGTGAGAAGCAGGAGGCTGTTGTGAGATGCAGGGGGCAGTAGTGAGAAGCAGGAGGCTGTTGTAAGACACAGGGGGCAGGAGCAAGAATCAGGAGACTGTTGTGAAATGCAGGGGGCAGTAGTGAGAGGCAGGAGGCTGTTGTGAGATGCAGGGGGCAGTAGTGAGAAGCAGGAGGCTGTTGTGAAATGCAGGGGGCAGTAGTGAGAAGCAGGAGGCTGTTGTGAGATGCAGGGGGCAGTAGTGAGAAGCAGGAGGCTGTTGTAAGACACAGGGGGCAGGAGCAAGAATCAGGAGACTGTTGTGAAATGCAGGGGGCAGTAGTGAGAGGCAGGAGGCTGTTGTGAAATGCAGGGGGCAGTAGTGAGAAGCAGGAGGCTGTTGTAAGACACAGGGGGCAGGAGTAAGAAGCAGGAGGTTGTTATGAGATGCAAGGGGCTGTGGCGAGATGACATTGCTCACGTGCGAAGCCAGGGTGGGTTGCTAGTTGGTAGATAAATTGGCTTCTGACAATAATTAACCCCAGTGTGTGTACATGTTATAGGAAATAAAGATTGTAAGCTCCACTGGGTCAGAAACTGATGGTAATCACAGAATATTCTCTGTAAAGTGCTGCGGAATATGTGTGTGCTATATAAACAGCTGCTAATATGTAAATAAATAATAAAAGGACTAGCCCAAATCATAGTAAGACAGCACCTAAGGCTTCAATGGACTTGTGTTTTCCAGTACTGCCTCAATCTATTCCGCTATCACTCCAACCTACAGTAGAACACTTTTTTTCCTATGACTGATACTCGTGATGCAGACACAGCCTTCCATATCAGTTACTAATTTGATTGGAACTGGTCACATGAGACAGATTCTGTAGCATTTCCATAGCGATCTCCCAGCTGTTCCAGACACAAACATGCAACACCTTTGTACCAGATTAATCTAAATTGTGCAGGTTCTCCATCCATATTGCTGTGTGTATTGGCAGCTTATGTAATGTTTTGTACAGTAAGGCTTAACTTATAAATGAAGTACTCTGTATATAGGTGAATTATTTAAGAAAATTCAGACATATATTACACTCAAATGTGTATCATTTTTGCATTTTGATGTTACAGCAATAAGATAAGTGATTGCTAATAACAGCCTATGAAGATATATTTCTCCCTGGAATTTTAGGCTATTGATAAATTGATGACCATTTTTAATTAAACTAAATTTGTAGCACTGTATAATATATATAAGTGACAGGTTTCCAATGACAGTGTATTTTGCATTCAATATTATTATCCTTTAAATCCCTCTGGCAAAATTACCAACAATCGGCGGCTTTGGAAACCTGTTTCTTTGTAAATATTCCCCTCTAGTTCTTTTTTTCTTTTCTAGCTGAGCCCTCGGTGACCCTGGGATTAGACAGAGACGGGTCTCCTGAGTGCAGAGCCATCGGGGGGTACCCTGCGGCAGACGTCTCCTGGGTCCCACATTCACAGGATATAAACACAACAAGTACAGAGGATCCGGATGGGACATGGACAGTGATCAGTGTGTACAGCGTGATGGGCGGCAATGTGTCCTCTGTGACCTGTGTTATTTCTCATCCTACGTTTATGGATCCCCAGAAGAAATACCTCTCAGTGTCTGGTGGATACAGTAAGTGCTCTCACCATTTCTGAGTTACAATTCTGCATTGCAAGTCTATAATATAACTGTATAAATCAGGGTTACAGCATGTAGTACCGTTAATGGCGGCTTGGGGGACTCAATGCTGATGGCAATAATATATTCTAAAATCCAATTTCCAATGAAACAAATAAATGGGACAATATGTGATGCGCTAACTAAACACACAGCAGTTATCCCTAATGCAGGGGACAGAAAGCTTTGCTTCTACTGTCAGATGTCGTAGCGATGGGTTTAACACGGATACCACAGTATTTATGTACTTATATAGCAGCAACATATTTTGTTGCACTTTACAATTGAGATGTACTGTAAATGAAAACAAATAAAATGGACAATGTGCCATCATCCAAATAAACGATTACCCCCCAAATCCCCCCACACACGCAAAGCATGTACCAAGCTAATGTTGATCAAATTATAACAGGGATTATATTAACAATCATTGTTTTCCATTTAAACATGTACAATACACATTCACAGTGATATTTTTATGGGATAGATAACATTGTGCACTATTAGCTGCAGTATGGAATATAAGCCGTATGTACAATATAGCACTGCACAGATATATGTGTCCTATGTACAACACAGCACTGCACAGATATATGTGTCCTATGTACAACACAGCACTGCACAGATATATGTGTCCTATGTACAACACAGCACTGCACAGATATAGGTGTCCTATGTACAACACAGC
This sequence comes from Taudactylus pleione, assembly GCA_031769625.1. Lineage (NCBI taxonomy): Eukaryota > Metazoa > Chordata > Amphibia > Anura > Myobatrachidae > Taudactylus > Taudactylus pleione. Next base: position 389,289 of record JAUIMM010001371.1, read on the forward strand.
AGAGCACAGGTAGATGTGTCCTATGTACAACACAGCACTGCACAGATATAGGTGTCCTATGTACAACACAGCAGAGCACAGGTATAGGTGTCCTATGTACAACACAGCACTCTACAGATATATGTGTCCTATGTACAACACAGCACTACACAGATATATGTGTCCTATGTACAACACAGCACTACACATGTATAAGTGTCCTATGTACAACACAGCACTACATAGATATATGTGTCCTATGTACAACACAGCACTACACAGATATATGTGTCCTATGTACAACACAGCACGACACAGATATATGTGTCCTATGTACAATACAGCACTGCACAGATATATGTGTCCTATGTACAACACAGCAGAGCACAGGTATATGTGTCCTATGTACAACACAGCACTGCACAGATATAGGTGTCCTATGTACAATACAGCACTGCACAGATATATGTGTCCTATGTACAACACAGCACTGCACAGATATATGTGTCCTATGTACAACACAGCACTGCACAGATATATGTGTCCTATGTACAACACAGCACTGCACAGATATATGTGTCCTATGTACAATACAGCACTGCACAGATATATGTGTCCTATGTACAATACAGCACTGCACAGATATATGTGTCCTATGTACAACACAGCACTGCACAGATATATGTGTCCTATGTACAATACAGCACTGCACAGATATATGTGTCCTATGTACAATAGAGCACTGCACAGGTATATGTGTCCTATGTACAACACAGCACTGCACAGATATATGTGTCCTATGTACAACACAGCACTGCACAGATATAGGTGTCCTATGTACAATACAGCACTGCACAGATATATGTGTCCTATGTACAACACAGCAGAGCACAGGTTGATGTGTCCTATGTACAACACAGAAATCCACAGATATATGTGTCCTATGTACAACACAGCACTGCACAGATATAGGTGTCCTATGTACAACACAGCACTGCACAGGTAGATGTGTCCTTTGTACAACACAGCACGACACAGATATATGTGTCCTATGTACAACACAGCACTACACATGTATAAGTGTCCTATGTACAACACAGCACTGCACAGATATAGGTGTCCTATGTACAACACAGCACTGCACAGATATATGTGTCCTATGTACAACACAGCACTGCACAGATATATGTGTCCTATGTACAACACAGCACTGCACAGATATAGGTGTCCTATGTACAACACAGCAGAGCACAGGTAGATGTGTCCTATGTACAACACAGCACTGCACAGATATAGGTGTCCTATGTACAACACAGCAGAGCACAGGTATATGTGTCCTATGTACAACACAGCACTCTACAGATATATGTGTCCTATGTACAACACAGCACTACACAGATATATGTGTCCTATGTACAACACAGCACTACACATGTATAAGTGTCCTATGTACAACACAGCACTACACAGATATATGTGTCCTATGTACAACACAGCACTACACAGATATATGTGTCCTATGTACAACACAGCATGACACAGATATATGTGTCCTATGTACAACACAGCACGACACAGATATATGTGTCCTATGTACATCACAGCACTGCACAGATATATGTGTCCTATGTACAACACAGCACTCTACAGATATATGTGTCCTATGTACAACACAGCACTACACAGATATATGTGTCCTATGTACAACACAGCACTACACAGGTAGATGTGTCCTATGTACAACACAGCAATACACAGATATATGTCCTATGTACAACACAGCACTACACATGTATAAGTGTCCTATGTACAACACAGCACTCTACAGATATATGTGTCTTATGTACAACACAGCACTACACAGATATATGTGTCCTATGTACAACACAGCACTACACAGGTAGATGTGTCCTATGTACAACACAGCAATACACAGATATATGTCCTATGTACAACACAGCACTACACATGTATAAGTGTCCTATGTACAACACAGCACTCTACAGATATATGTGTCCTATGTATAACACAGCACTCAGATATATGTGTCCTATGTACAACACAGCACTGCACAGATATATGTGTCCTATGTACAGCACAGCACTACACAGATATATGTGTCCTATGCACAACACAGCACTACACAGGTAGATGTGTCCTATGTACAACACAGCACTACACAGGTAGATGTGTCCTACAGTATGCACAACATAGCACTGTACAGGTAGATGTGTCCTATGCACAACATAGCCCTGCACAGGTAGATGTGTCCTATGCACAACACAGCACTGCACAGGTAGATTGTCCTATGTACAACACAGCACTGCACAGGTAGATTGTCCTATGCACAAGATAGAACTACACAGCAGACTAGCCGACATTTAGCTCCCTCCTTCCGTGAGGGAGCTGTCGGGCTTACAGAGAAGGGGGGCGTGGCGCGGTCAAAGGGACGGGACCCGGCAGTGACTCGTTATTGGGGGCGGAGCATGGGGGCGTGACAGCGCGATCGTGTCATCGTGGCTCCGCCCTCTCTTCACAATGCTGATATTAATGGCATTGTGGAGCAGGGGGCGGAGCCACGATGACGCAATTCAGCGCGAATCACATCACCGGCCCCCCCGCTGCCGAGCTTTATACTTACAAGTGTGCAGGGTGCAGACACGTCGCCGGAGGTCGGGAGACTTGCCTGCTTTCCCCAGAGACCGGGAGCGGCACCCTATTTTCGGGAGGCTGCCGGCCCAATCGGAAGAGTGGGCAAGTATGGACTATACAGGTAGATGTGTCCTATGTACAACACAGCACTGCACAGGTAGATGTGTCCTATGTACAACACAGCACTGCACAGGTAGATGTGTCGTATGTACAACATAGCACTGCACAGGTAGATGTGTCCTATGTACAACACAGCACTGCACAGGTAGATGTGTCCTATGTACAACACAGCACTGCACAGGTAGATGTGTCCTATGTACAACACAGCACTGCACAGGTAGATGTGTCCTATGTACAACACAGCACTGCACAGGTAGATGTGTCCTACAGTATGCACAACATAGCACTACACAGGTAGATGTGTCCTATGCACAACATATCACTACACAGGTAGATGTGTCCTATGTATAACACAGCACTGCACAGGTAGATGTGTAATATGTACAACATAGCACTGCACAGATAGATGTATCCTATGTACAACATAGCACTGCACAGGTAGATGTGTCCTATGTACAAAACAGCACTGCACAGGTTGATGTATCCTATGTAAAACACAGCACTGCACAGGTAGATGTGTCCTATGTACAACACAGCACTGCACAGGTAGATGTGTCCTATGTACAACACAGCACTGCACAGGTAGATGTGTCCTATGTACAACACAGCACTGCACAGGTAGATGTGTCCTATGTACAACACAGCACTGCACAAGTAGATGTGTCCTACAGTATGCACAACATAGCTCTGCACAGGTAGATGTATCCTATGTACAACACAGCACTACACAGGTAGATGTGTCCTATGTACAACACAGCACTGCACAGGTAGATGTGTCCTATGTACAATACAGCACTGCACAAGTAGATGTGTCCTACAGTATGCACAACATAGCACTGCACAGGTAGATGTATCCTATGTACAACACAGCACTACACAGGTAGATGTGTCTTACAGTATGTACAACACAGCACTGCACAGGTAGATGTGTCCTATGCACAACATCGCTCTAAACAGGTAGATATGTCCTATGCACAACATAGCACTGCACAGGTAGATATGTCCTATGCACAACACAGCACTGCACAGGTAGATGTGTCCTATGCACAACATCGCTCTAAACAGGTAGATATGTCCTATGCACAACACAGCACTGCACAGGTAGATATGTCCTATGCACAACATAGCACTACACAGGTAGATGTGTCCTATGCACAACATCGCTCTAAACAGGTAGATATGTCCTATGCACAACATAGTACTGCACAGGTAGATGTGTCCTATGCACAACATAGCACTGCACAGGTAGATGTGTCCTATGCACAACATCGCTCTAAACAGGTAGTTGTGTCCTATGCAGGGGGTGCTGTTGTTGCAAGGCCTTTAGGCTCAGGGGGTCCATGTCTGGAGCCCACCTTACATTCACTTAGGTCTTATATTTGTTACCAAGTTCCAGAGCCCGCTAAGCAATTGGATCAGGCCCCATTGCCTGGCATAAAGAGGGATCATCGGTGCCCATATAGGAGGTGGCCTCAGTCTCTTCCTCTCCGTAAAGCTCACACTGATATAATGCATCACTCTGAGATGGATCACACCTAATCAGCTCGTACCTAATCAGTAAACCTAGCACTGTTGTAGAGTAGACGTCTCCTTGATTACAGTGTTTGTTCAGTGAATTAAGGATCAGTGATTGAGCTCTGAGATTAGGACTGTCCCAGAAATGGACAGTGAACCTCATTCAGACCCGGTCGCAAGCTCTGAGCGCTTGCAACCGGGTCGATGTTTAAGCCCTGAGCACACGCAGCGGCCGCACTGCGCGTGCGCAAGCCCCGGAGCGAAAGAGAAATTCTCTAGCTCCGGAGCTCACTACAAAAGGGGTGCCCCGTTTTGTAGGCGTGGCGGAGGGGTGGTTTCACAAATGGAGGTGTTCCTTAAGGAACACCTGTCGTTTTGTGGCGGCCGCGCTGACATCAGTAACCCACAGCTTAGCTAGCAACCAGGAGGCCGCACTTGAAAAGGCAAGCGGCTGCCCTCATTCAGAGCGAGCGCTCGCTTCTTGCGACCGCCTCTGAATGAGGGCCAGTGTGCCAAAATTAGGAAGACCTACATTCAATTTAGAATTTTCTACTTTAGAAAGTATGCTCCTCAATTAGGAGCTGGTTGGTCCCTGCACCCTCCTCTAATGTCTTGGGAGTGCTGTAATGTAGCATAATATGAACTAGTGGCACTACTGCTGAAAGTCTGGAACTCACCACTCATCAACTGCATGGCATTTTTAGTAAGTCGTGTGCAGAAAAGGTGCTCTTTCCCTCTCCATACAAAGAGATTTGCAGCAGTGATGAACCTAGGGAGGTCAGAAATCTCATGGTGAGTTAACAGTTCCTTGACATAATGGGCATGTAAAGCAATGCAGGGGGTACAGACAGAGACAAAGTCAGCAGCTATAGAGGGCTAAAACATGGCAGCCTTAGCTCGACATATGGCGGCCTCACACCTGGGGTGCCCCTGTTGGGCCTGCTGAGAATAGAAACCTTAAAGTGCATAAGGTATCACTAAACACTGACCATGCAGGATGTCTTCTGAGAGGGCTAATTCTTCATAGAAGGTGAAGAAAGACTTGAGATCATGGGATAGTACCCTTGAGGATGATGCCAACTACACAATATAACATAAGACAACCATTGGCAGAAGTCATCCCAAAGCATCGAATCACGGATCTCATCTTTGCGCCTGGAGGAGAGGTCATCGAACTTCATGACATTCAGGTCATTAAATCCATGACATTCAGGTCATCATCAATATAAAGGACACTTGAGTCCAGGAGGTGAGCACTTGATAAGGCATCAGCAACATTGAGGTTTTTTTACACATTTGTACACCACATCCAGACGGTATCTTTGGAGCTTGAGCATGAAACATTGGATTAGTGCGGAGACAGTACACAGGGGTTTTCAGAGAATGGTAATCAGTTGTTGGCCTGTCTCAACCAGCACTGGACACTCATAGATAAACTTGTAAAATATTTGACAAGCAAAGACTAGAGCCAACAGTTCCTTTTCAATCTTTGCGTAACATGGCTCAGTCTCAGTAAAGGCCCTGGATACACAACCAATGGGTTTATTACGCTGCATGTCAAGACCATGCTGGGAGGAATCAGCTGAGATCACAACAGGAACATGCACATCATAAAATTGGGGCACCAGGCTAGAAGTGAGCATAGTCTTGAAGCAATAAATAGCAGCAACATGGTGGTCCAACCACCACTATTCAACGTTGTTGTTGCAAAGCTGGTGGAGCTGGGCTGTGACCTCACTGTAGTGTGGCAGAAATTATGAAAGGTAGTTGGTTATACCCAAATAGCACTGTAGACTTAACATATCTGTAGACGTAGGTATGTGTTGGATAGCCTGTATCTTGGCACGATCTGGATTAAAACCCTTTGAAGTCCAGAGCTGGGAAACATAATTGACCTCAGTGACTCTGAAACGACACTTGTCAGGGTTTAACTGCATACTGATTTCACAGATTCTTTGGAGGACCTTGCGGAGGCACATGAATACCTGCAGTGACTCAGTGAAGTTGCTTTTAACAATAAAATAAATAAGGTACTGTACTAATAAAAACAATTAATTGAATATGGGGCTGATTCAGCATCGGACGGAATTGCAATGCTGCACGCAGGCTATAGATATCTAATGTATGCACGCAGACAGCTTTGCAATTCCGTCCTTACTAATATGCAAGTGCAGCAGGAGGTATATGACAACAACCCCTGCTGCATTTGCGATCCCAGCACAGTGACCAAGGTCGCGGGCTGGTTTCACCATTTTGACCATGGACAACCGGATGGCCCTGGGCCTTCGGCCAGCCAAGTAAGCCTCAGCTTTGTCAGGCTGGCCGGCTTGCAAGGCCAGGAAACTGCGTTGGTCGATGCAGTCCCTGGCCTTGGCACTCCCGGAAAACGGGGCAGACATGCCCCCATTTCCAGAAACGCCGGCAGACAACGCTCCCGCACCGCCCCTTAAATGCCTCTGCAGGCAGAGACATAGAAGGGGCTGTGTGCGATTACGCAGGACCCATTCTGCACACTCACAGAATGGGTCCTGCACAAGCGCAGATTCCCGATAATCGAGAATCTGTATTACTTACGTGCAATGCTGAATCAGCCCCAATGTATACATGACCTAAACAATGGAGAAGCAACAACTGCATCTTGGAGAATAACTACATTTTGTTTGATGAACGCAATGAGGAGCAATTGTGTCTGATTTGTCTTCAGCTCGTAAAAATAGGAATGATTTTTTTTTTTTAGGGGGGGGAGTAATTGATTTAAGAGCATGATATTTGAAAAACCAACACCAGGAGCATTTACAAGGGGGCATGGCCATGCAACAGAGTGCCTTGACCACACACCAGGGTAGGCAGTCTTAGAACCAGGACTGGCTTTATAAAGTCCGGGGCTGGTTATGCTTTTGAGGGGGGGGGGGGGGCTGCACGTCATTTAAGAAAAAATAAACTTTTACATAAGTACACACAGAAACATGCATGTATCTCATGGATATGTGCATGTTTCTGTGTTAATCGGACCTGCTCAGGATATACTCGCTATCCTAAAGGTGGTCTATTATTTGGGGACTTTTGGTTATCTTTTTTTTGCGAGTCTAAAATAGACACCCTATTACATTGGGCGAGTTCATTGTTTTCAATGGGAAAACATCTGGATGTGAGTTTGAGAATGAGGATTTTTAGTAACTCTGAAAAATGCAAGTTCTATTGAACTGAGGGGGTCATTCAGACCCGCTCGCGAGTGAAGGACGCTCGCAAACGTGTCGATGTTGGGCGAATGCGCATGCGCACGACGGAGGGAGCTCCGTCGTGCGCATGCGCGAGACCCGGCGAGCGACGAGGAATACGTCGCTCGGGGTCTCGCACCAAAGGAGGCGTGCTATCGATGGTGAGTGACAGCACGCCCCCTTCGGTGGGCGTGGCTGCCAGACGGAGGCGTTCCCATGGGAACGCCTACCGTCTGGGTCCGGCCCCACTGACATCACTAGTGATGTCAGTGGGAGTGATTTTGGCTCTGATAGAGCCAAAATCACTCCTGGGCTTGCGGCAGCGAGACCCTACCGCAGGGTCTCGTCGCAAGCCCGATGGTCGCGATGGTCAAAGACCATCGCGACCATCATCATGGACGCTCGCATAAGCTGTGGGTGGTAACCCACAGCTATACGAGCGTCCAAAAGGCCGCTCCACATTTAAATAGGACGGCCCTGATTCAGAGCGAGCGCTCTGGTCAGAGCGTTCAGCTCTGAATCAGGCCCTGACACCTTATTACATTGGAGAGTTGTGAAAAATTGCTAATTTTCACACAAAACTCGCAATTTACCAAAACAGACACCCTGGGTCAAATGTAATAGGGTGAGAGAATAGAAAATATGAGAGTTTAGCAGTAAATTCTCACATTGGTGGAGTTTTATCTTCAAATTGGGAAAATATCTGGATGAAATTTTAAATTGTAAGAGATTTTTCTGAGTCTGTAAAACATGCGAGTTTCCTCTGTTGCTTTGTTCTCAGACTCTATTACATTGGCTGAGTTGAAATTCAAGTGTGAGAAAACTATCACATTATCTAAACTCTCACCCTATTACATTTGGCCCATAGTCTGCCGTCTGCCACACTTAGAACTATTTACAGTATGAATACACATAGCTGGCACCGCGGCAGCCTGTACTTTGGTGCTGTGCCATTCGCAGTATATAATTATATATATTTATATTTATTTGCATATTAATGACTTGCTTCTCCTTACGTGGGTAGATCTGACACGGGGGTGGTCTGTGGTGACAAGCATAGGCTTATTATAAAAAATGTGTCTTCACATATGTGCAACACAATTAAATGCGAATACGCCTTTTTTGAGGCGTATATCTTGCGGAAATGGCCTGTCTTCTGATTTGCTGATTGCATATTGAACTCTCCAGTTGCGTTTCGCCTATATTATATGAAGTCATAGCATTTACTGCAGGAAAGACGATTCCTATTCTATTTCTAAAGATGAAGATGCCAAATGTTGGTGCTTAATTTAAATTGTATTTTCTTTGTATTTAATTACATTTTATATTCACAATGCAATTTTTTCCATCTATTACCAGACAATATTCTGTCTTGTGTATATGACATTATTACTGTATATTGTGTACAAATAGGGTAATGTTACTACTAATAGTACCATCAGTCCACATGCCTATGCTACAGAGTACGGGCACATACTGATATTACCCAAATGCACATACTGTATGCAATGCAATGCATGTAATGTGTCCACCTCTAAATGGCCAATCCTTGTGTATAATAAAGTGTAACAGGAAGGGAAAATGGGTAACATGGATGGTGTATTGCAGAGGTTCCCAAAGTCCTCAGGGCATCGTAACAGTACAGGTTTTTAAGGATATCCATGCTTGAGCACAGATAACTTAATTATTACCTCAGACAATTTCATTTAACCAGCTGTGCTCAACCAGGAATATCTTTAAAATCTGGACAGTTAAGGTGTCTTGAGGGTAGAGTTTGGGAACCACTGGTGCAGTAGTTAGCATTATTTCATTACAGCACTGAGGTCTAGGGTTCAATTCCCACCAAGACCCTCTCTGTATGGAGTCTGTATGTTCTCCCGGGTGCTCCGGTTTCTTCCCACAAGCCAGAAACATACTGGTAGGTTAATTGGATTCTGACATTAAATTCACCCTAGTGTGTTTGTGTGCTTGTGGTAGGGAACATATGGGTAGATTGTGAGCTCCCAGGGGCAGGGACTGATGTGAATGACTGAAATACTCTCTGTAAAATATGCGTAATATATGATCAACATATAAATATAAATAACTGGTAATAATGCAATCTCAAATTATAACGAACATACTAACGTGAATTTTTTTTAAATATTAATTGTGCCCAGTTACTATACTGTATGGAATTTTCTCTCTGCAGATGGTGAGACTAATACCCTGTGGGCTTTGTCACTCATTCCCATCCTCTTCTCCATCACGGGATGCATTGTCTGCTGGAAGCGATCACAGCTCAGGTATTATGTAACATTTCTGCCAGTAATATTGTTATTCCGCCACCAACAAGACTTTCCTATTAACATCCGGAAGCCATTTAATAGTGAAACAAAATGAGAGGCTTATTTGCATTTGTTTTACAGTAACCTTAGCGAACCGTAGACTTTTATCATTTCCTGTTCCACACAGAGAATAGCCATCATTCTGACATGTTTCATCTATCCAAACTCTATTCTGAGCAGTGGAGCACTCAGGGCATTACTCTGGCACATACAGATGTGTCCACATACATCTTACTTCCTTGCGCTTTAAACAGCCCTTCTAGTCGTGACTTGTTAGCGCTCAGTTTCTTTTGCACTACTTTTTACCAGACTCTACACCATTAAGCTATAAACCCAGTATTGAGCAACCCAACCTGACTTTCCAGAAGCACCATGGAGCAACTGGTGGATGCCGAGCCTGTCATCAGACTGCTCCTATACCCACTGGCCACCCCTAATAGTGACCACAAAGGCTCAAGCACTTGTGCCGCTAACCACCATTATTAGGAGCTGACTGTGGGTGGGATGTACTAAGGGCAAAAATGCAGCCAAAACTCCAAAAATGCAGTTTTCAGAGTTTTGGCCTCAAACTCATATGTACCATATCTGTATATGGCATTACCCAATATTAGCCTATGGGGTTCTTACCGCGTTTCGTCTGGGAGGGATCCATTCAGAGAGGACAAATAGTGAGATGGACAAATAGTGGTTTGCACTAAAATACCATTCAAATTAGCTTTATTTATGTTGTGAATTAATTATTAGAGTGAGAGGACTTTGTGTTGCCTTTTGTGTTACTTTGTGGAACAAAACTTTTTTTCTACATCGGGCAAAACACGACTAGAATTGCCTGTTTGCCTATATGTAACTGGTTGGTATAAATGGATACTGATAAAAGTATAAGGCAAGACCTAATCTCCGCCAGCGTGGATATGACCATGAACACCTCAGCGCAACACGGAAATCTTGTATTGTCATTGCTCCACAAAACTAGATTCACTAATGTGCCTACTGTCCATTTATTCAAAAAGAAAGTTTGCCTACAAAAAACTTTGGCTGCCATCTTGTTCTGTTAGCCATTGCTTCGGCCATACGTTGTGTGTAGAAACCGTCAGGGTAATTTAAAATATGCAAATTGGAAAAACGTAGTTCCTGTGCTCTTTTGTAACATTGAGGTGCACTTTGCCCAACCATGTAATTGGTGCAATTGCCGTTCTTTTATTTAGTTTGTAAATGTGTCTAATTTAATTCTTAGGGCTCTATTTACTACAATCCGCATATTGAATGCAGATTGTAATGTGATATTAACGACTGAATTCGCATTGCGAATTCAGGCAATATCACAGGGATTTACTGCAAATCCCTTACAGGGACAGAGCTTGCGATAAAGCTCTGTCCCTGTGACTCCCCTTCGGAGCCTTATCACGGTATTTTTGCAAAAAATACTGTGACTAAGTGCTCGCGCATGCACCAACCGGTCGCCACTGCTACCCCCGGTGCTAAGCCCCACCCCCCACGATCGCGGACCCCCCGCGACCCCCCTCTCCCTTAATTACACTTACCTGCATGATCCGGGCCTCCGGTGATGTCTTCCATGCCTCTGGTCAGGTGATCTCCCATACTGCACTGGGACCCGATCACCTGATGACCGGGCAGCAGTGCACTATGGGAGACCAGTTGACCTGGAGGGGAGTCATCACCGGAGGCCCGATCACCGGTCCCTGGAGTCAGGTAAGTCAACTTTTTTTTTACTATTTTCTTTTTCTTTTTTTTACAGTAATCAGCTTGCGGTCTGTTTAGCAGAGATCAGCGTGTGGTCTGTTTAGACCACACAGCTGATTACTGGGACCGGCTCCCGGCTCTGCTCTCCCCGTTAGAGCAGGCCAGGAGTCCGGTAACCGGGGGAGACCCTGGATAACGCCACCTCCAGGTGGCGTTATTATCACAGGGCTTTCCCCGATATTTTTTCACATTTTATTTTTAGTAACTCTTGTCGGATCACATTTCCCATTACAATTATGGGAAATGTGATCTGCTTTACTAAAAATAAGTGATACTTAGGGGTTGGAGTAGAATTTTCAGAATTCTACTCCAATTGCCATGTAATAACTGTAGGTGATACTAAAATAATGTGAAAAGGGTGTGAAAACACAAAACAGCCTTTATCACTTTATTTTAGACAAAATAATGTTAATAAATAGAGCCCTTATTGTCATCAATAAATCCTGAAAGTAAGAGGATCTGTCTTTTCCGTGTCTCTATAATGTATCACATTTGTACATTGATTGCATTATTTATATTGTTTTAGTGCACAAACAAAGGGCCTTGTTTAGAGTTAGGAGCAAAGGAAAAAACACAAATTTGCACCTTTGCAAAACCATGTTGCATTAAGGGGATTGAAAACGTGTGGACTGATATAGAGTTGGCATGTTCCAGGTTCATTTACCATGCATTGCTACTTAGTCTGTCCAGGAGCAAATGTTCTCCTTTCTTTGCTTTTCTCCTATATCTGATGTCCATAGTCCTTATAACCTTCGTCACTAGCACCTGTTTGGTGCAAAGGGCATACCACTGAAAGCAGTGCACCACCATGCCACTGCCACAACACACCATGTCACTGCCACCACACACCATGCCACCGCACACCATACCACTGCCACCGCACACCATGTCACTGCCACCGTACACCATACCACCACACACCATGCCACTGCCCCCGCACACCATGTCACTGCCACTGCACACCATGTCACTGCCACCACACACCATGTCACTGCCACCACACACCATGCCAACGCACACCATGCCACTGCCACCGCACACCATGTCACTGCCACCGTACACCATACCACCACACACCATGCCCCCGCACACCATGTCACTGCCCCCGTACACCATGTCACTGCCACCGCACACCATGTCGCTGCCACCACACACCATGTCACTGCCACCACACACCATGTCACCGCACACCATGCCACTGCCACTGCACTCCATGTCACTGCCACTGCACACCATGCCACTGCCACCGCACACCATGTCACTGCCACCGCACACCATGTCACTGCACACCATGCTACTGCCACTGCACATCATGCCACTGCCACCGCACACCATGCCACTGCACTCCATGTCACTGCCACCGCACACCATGCCACCGCACACCATGCCACTGCCACCGTACACTATGTCACTGCACTCCATGTCACTGCCACTGCACACCATGCCACTGCACTCCATGTCACTGCCACTGCACTCCATGTCACTGCCACTGCACACCATGCCACTGCCACCGCACACCATGTCACTGCCACCGCACACCATGCCACTGCACTCCATGTCACTGCACACCATGCCACTGCACTCCATGTCACTGCCACTGCACACCATGCCACTGCCACCGCACACCATGTCACTGCCACCGCACACCATGTCACTGCACACCATGCCACTGCCACCGCACATCATGCCACTGCCACCGCACACCATGCCACCGCACTCCATGTCACTGCCACCGCACACCATGACACTTCCACTGCACACCATGCCACCGCACACCATGCCACTGCCACCGTACACTATGTCACTGCCACCGCACACCATGCCACTGCCACCAAACACCATGCCACCGCACACCATGCCACTGCCACCGCACACCATGCCACTTCCACTGCACACCATGTCACCACACACCATGCCACTGCCACCGCACACCATGCCACTGCCACCGCACACCATGTCACTGCCACCACACACCATGTCACTGCCACCGCACACCATGCCACAGCACACCATGCCACTGCCACTGAACACCATGCCACTGCCACCGCACACCATGCCAATGCCACCGCACACCATGTCACTGCCACCGAACAACATGTCACTGCCACTGCACACCATGCCACTGCACTCCATGTCACTGCCACTGCACTCCATGTCACTGCCACTGCACACCATGCCACTGCCACCGCACACCATGTCACTGCCACCGCACACCGTGCCACTGCACTCCATGTCACTGCCACTGCACACCATGCCACTGCACTCCATGTCACTGCCACTGCACACCATGCCACTGCCACCGCACACCATGTCACTGCCACCGCACACCATGTCACTGCACACCATGCCACTGCCACCGCACATCATGCCACTGCCACCGCACACCATGCCACTGCACTCCATGTCACTGCCACCGCACACCATGACACTTCCACTGCACACCATGCCACCGCACACAATGCCACTGCCACCGTACACTATGTCACTGCCACCGCACACCATGCCACTGCCACCAAACTCCATGCCACCGCACACCATGCCACTGCCACCGCACACCATGCCACTTCCACTGCACACCATGTCACCACACACCATGCCACTGCCACCGCACACCATGCCACTGCCACCGCACACCATGTCACTGCCACCACACACCATGTCACTGCCACCGCACACCATGCCACAGCACACCATGCCACTGCCACTGAACACCATGCCACTGCCACCGCACACCATGCCAATGCCACCGCACACCATGTCACTGCCACCGAACAACATGTCACTGCCACTGCACACCATGCCACTGCACTCCATGTCACTGCCACTGCACACCATGCCACTGCCACCGCACACCATGTCACTGCCACCGCACACCATGCCACTGCACTCCATGTCACTGCCACTGCACACCATGCCACTGCACTCCATGTCACTGCCACTGCACTCCATGTCACTGCCACTGCACACCATGCCACTGCCACCGCACACCATGTCACTGCCACCGCACACCATGTCACTGCACACCATGCTACTGCCACCGCACATCATGCCACTGCCACCGCACACCATGCCACCGCACTCCATGTCACTGCCACCACACACCATGACACTTCCACTGCACACCATGCCACCGCACACCATGCCACTGCCACCGTACACTATGTCACTGCACTCCATGTCACTGCCACTGCACACCATGCCACTGCACTCCATTTCACTGCCACTGCACTCCATGTCACTGCCACTGCACACAATGCCACTGCCACCGCACACCATGTCACTGCCACCGCACACCATGCCACTGCACTCCATGTCACTGCCACTGCACACCATGCCACTGCACTCCATGTCACTGCCACTGCACACCATGCCACTGCACTCCATGTCACTGCCACTGCACACCATGCCACTGCCACCGCACACCATGTCACTGCCCCCGCACACCATGTCACTGCACACCATGCCACTGCCACCGCCCATCATGCCACTGCCACCGCACACCATGCCACCGCACTCCATGTCACTGCCACCGCACACCATGACACTTCCACTGCACACCATGCCACCACACACCATGCCACTGCCACCGTACACTATGTCACTGCCACCGCACACCATGCCACTGCCACCAAACATCATGCCACCGCACACCATGCCACTGCCACCGCACACCATCTCACTGTCCCCGCACACCATGCCACTGCCACCGCACACCATGTCACTGCCACCGCACACCATGCCACTGCCACCACATACCATGTCACTGCCACTGCACACCATGCCACTGCCACCGTACACTATGTCACTGCCACCGCACACCATGCCACTGCCACCAAACACCATGCCACCGCACACCATGCCACTGCCACCGCACACCATCTCACAGTCCCCGCACACCATGCCACTGCCACCGCACACCATGCCACTGCCACTGCACACCATGCCACTGCCACCACATACCATGTCACTGCCACTGCACACCATGCCACTGCCACCACACACCATGTCACTGCCACTGCACACCATGCCACCACACTCCATGTCACTGCCACCGCACACCATGCCACTTCCACTGCACACCATGCCACCGCACACCATGCCACTTCCACCGCACACCATGTCACTGCCACCACACACCATGCCACTGCCCCCGCACACCATGCCACTTCCACCGCACACCATGTCACTGCCACCACCCACCATGCCACTGCTGAGGAACTGTGCAGTCTCTAACCCTTGATGTTTTATAAGAATATATTTTTTCACAGAAATTCACAGTGTTGTGCGTAGACTATTCAGCAAAGACGCTCCCACTCATAGAGCCTGATTGTGAGTCGGATAGATCTCTTGCATGGTCAGTTTTTGTATACAACCCATGAGCAGATGTGACTTTACGCATATTTTTAACATGTCACCGTTTTATTCAGAGTCTGATGGAACTTGACCAAGATCTCTCTTTCCAGGAAATAGGGGTTTTGGGTGGGAACTGAGCAGTGCCTATATCCACGAACAGTGTCGGAATGGGGCATGGAGGGCCCACCAGGAAATACAATGGTAGGGGCCCAAGCTTAAGGGGTGTGGCCAGCCACCAAAGAGGGTGTGGCTAGCCACAATAGATGGACCTGGCCAACCATTAGAGAGGGCCCCATTATAAAAGAGACTGGGGTGTGTCAGCACCACCCACTTTGATTGGCAGGAGGGCTAACCTTAATGTAGTTTCCATAGAAACAAATCAAGCACCCAAGTTCATCTATGACCCTGCTTCACCCCTAGAGGAGTGTATGGGGCCCTCAGGCAGTAGGGCCCACCGGGGATTTCCCCTGTACCCCTGTGGGCCAGTCCGACCCTGTCCACAAATGGACACAACCGTACAACAGCATTTGTGACACAGACTCACCAGTTTGCACGCTCTGTACCTGAAAATTTTACTTTTATGTATTTATTTCTGTGTTTCATTTGCAGAAAATGCTTCAAAAAGTCACTTAACACAACCCCGCCCCAGCTACCGGATGGAACTGAGGAGGTAAAAGACGGGGAGGTAAGTGTGGAACTCCTTATTTCTCTGCAGACTGTAGAACTTTCTCACTTGGTGCTAGTTTTTATTTATTATACTTTATGGGGAGTGGAACTGATTTTTGATAACTCCTTTTGCTGCTTAGGCATTTTTTAGGTATTTATAACCTCTGTGCTGAGCCTATTTTTGCGCATTTGGCTTAATCCCATTCTACAGTAAGTTCAATTTTAGAAATATTTCTGTGCAGCACCGGGTACAAACTCTACCTTTATTCAGACTATGCATGAAAAAAAAAAAATAATAATAATAATAATAAATACTGTAAGTATTAAATACGTTTCTGTATAACCAAAGACTAGACTGCACGGTCATTTCTGGAAATTGGCACAGTAATAATAATGCACTTTTTTTATTTGCTTCCTTTTTTTTTTGCAGTCGCTTACATTAGCAAAATTGGGAAGCCGGCTGTCGGGCTTACATCAGCCGGTTTCCCGATTGAATACCGGGCACAACATATAGACAACCTATCGCATAACATGATCACCAGACAAGATACTCTATATAAAGAGACATTCTAGCTCTGCAGAGGAGACTTCCTTCTTTTAAACAAATTGTTGACATGTATTTCCTGCCGACAGCAAATATGGTTTTAAAATAAATAAGTAATAACACAAACATTGTAACATAATAACCTTGTATCAACACTTCTGTTTTTACTGCATGTGGTTAAATGTTAACCAGTTCCATTTTGTAGGATCTATATTATTTTCCATTTGATCTTTAGAATTTTCACTGTCACTAATTCTCTAGAATCGCTATCTCTCTTTTTTTTTTTAGGATCAAAATAAATCATCCATTTACACTCACTGTTCTAGCTGTATTCTGTATTTACTACGGAAAGAGAGGGGAAAGGGCCACAGTTAAGTAACAAGTATATCCATAATAATTATGCAGATAAAAGTACATTTACAGAGGAGAGGGTCCTAACAGAAATCTCAAAAGTGAAAGTGGAAAAATCATTGGGGCCAGATGGGATACAGCCAGGGATACTAAATGCGTTAAAGGGGTGCTGGTAACAACATTAATATAATTATACAACCAGTCACTAGCTACAGGAGTAATTCCAGAGGACTGGTAAAGAGTGTAGGTACAGTGCTGGCTCCAGTAGGGGCTGTGCGCTGTGCAGAACGGGACTGAGGAGCCCGTTAACCCTGTGCTCGATGAAGGGGGTGTGGTCTAATTACCATAGGCCAAGCCCCTTTAATGATGTTATTTGGGGGCGTGTCCATATGGCACTGCCACACAGCTGTCGCAGTGGGGGTGCCCAACCTCCTGACCACCCGAGGGACTATTCGGCCCACGGGTAGAACAGCGGGACAGTGCCCAAAAAGTGGGACTGTCCCGCTGAAATCATGACAGTTGGGAGGGGTGCTCCCTCTATGAGGTGGCGCCCATGTTTGACCGCACTGGTCAAACGTGCCTCGAACCGGCCCTGTGTAGGTAGTCCCACTGCATACTGTACTGTAACAGTGGAAGCAAGGAAGAGGCAAGTGACTGCCGACCAGGGAGCCTTACATCAGTAGTAGGGAAACTGATGGAAACACATTAAAAGAAAAAGTTGTGGAACATCTGAGATCCAGCATCTTATAGAATCCCATGCAGCATGGATTTACTGGGGGGAGATCATGCCAAACAAATCATATTGACTTTTTTTAACTTGGTGACTGAAGTAATAGATCGAGGGGGCTGTAGATATAGCTTATCTAGACTTTAGTAAGGCTTGCCGACTGTTACATAAACTGGAAAGCTTGGGATTGGATTCTATGGCTGTTGAATGGATAAGAACTTGGTTGCAGGATAGGAAACAGAGAATTGTAATAAACGGAGAGCAGTCACAGGAGGGAAATGTTACCAGTGGAGTACCCCAGGGATCTGTACTTGGTCCAGTGCTTTTAATATCTTTATTGGTGACAAAGCAAATGGTATTAAAGGGAAAGTATGCATTATTGGAGATGACACAAAGGTATGCCACAGGGTAGACACAGCAGGAGGGGTAAAACAAATGACTGAGGATCTGGGTAGACTAGAGGAATGGGCAAGAGCGTGTCAACTACAGATTAATACCAAAAAATGCAAAATCATGTACTTGGGTTTCAAAACAACAAAGGCTAAATCTATATAAGAAGTGAGAAAGTGTCTGTCTGTAGGTCTGTCCTTTATGCACGGCCAGAGTTTTGGACTAGCTCCACCAAATTTGGCATGGTGGTGTTGTTTGACCAGGATTAGGTTTTTGCCTAGGTTTGAACTCTGGACCTCATTCAGAGCCGGACGCTATTTGCGCTCGCTCGTTCAGAAAAAGGGGGTGGCTATTTAAATTGACTGTTCGCTCTTTGCGGTCTGTTGATGCCTCCATGTCTGAACGAGCGAACAAAACATGCATTCGTTATTTTCTAAAAAACGCCCCCTGGCCGCTCACATCATACGTCATGTCCGCTATTTATTAGATTAATCGAGTACATCGAACGGCGTATGAACTGCTCGCTATTCTTGTGGTTGCATTTTCCTACCGCAATCATGCGAGCAGTTCTGGCTAAAAGACACCCAACTGACGTGGTCGATGATGCTGCTTTGTTAATTATGCACACCCATAAAACGCCCGTTTTGACCTTTAGGCACGCCTGCGTTCGGATCTCCACTCCCCATTTTCAAGCACCTTCCCCTGTTACCACCCACAAACGCCTCATTCTGTCGCTCAAATTAGCAGGCACTCGCTATTTTGCGAGCACACGATTTTCGGCCGCACTGACTGGTTTGTGCATGCGTATTACAACCCGTACGCATGCGCAGATGTGTGAACATCGCTCGGAACGAACGAGCGGCCGCTTACGAGCGGCTCTGAATCAGGCCCTCTGTCAGGGCCATACACTGTCACATAATCCAATAAAACAAGGACAGTCTTAAATTACACAGGTTCTGGGGCTGAGGGGCCGGCTTCATACACACACTGGACCTCATTCAGAGTCGGTCGTTGCGGCCGCACGGTCGTACACAACCGATGTTCGCTAAACTGCGCATGCGTAAAGTTCGCAATGTGAACTGTTACGATCAGAAATTTCTCTCTCCTAGAACACAGCCAGGTCATTAGTTTTGAGTGACAGAATGAACCGTTTGTGGGTGGTAACAGGGGAAGGTGCTTTAAAACGGGGGAGTGGAGATCCGAACGCAGGCGTGCCTAATTATGCGAACAGCGTTTAATGGGAGTGCATAATTAACAAAGTAGTGTCATGGCACACGTGACATGGGAGGTTTGAACACTGATTTGATCGTAGAGCTTAAGAGAGGGTATGGTCAACCTTAAGCTCTACGACCAGCTCCGATGGTCGCGATTAATCCTTATATCCCAGGAGATGACGTGTGTGGTGAACGAGAAGGGGGTGTGCTTTAGTCTTATGACCGCTTCTTACCCTCGGACATTCAGCTAACGATCTCATCTTAGGACCGCAACTTGTGATCGCTTAATTTGCATATCCGGGCCCCTTTCCCCTACGACCTTGCGGCGGCAACGACCGACTCTGAATGAGGTCCACTGCCACACAATGGCAGGCTTATGAGCAGCTCAGCACTCAATACATTCAGATCATGGTAGTCCGCATAATCAATCCACAATCTTTGATGCTGGCAAAGCTTAGCATATGGAGATTATAAACAGTAGGGGGGAAGTTGATCACAGCCACAGAGTGCCACTGCGGACGGGCCCCCTTTTGTCCGGGAATGGTACTCCAGTCCTGGCATGCCCCCCTGATGGCAGCTTTGTATTACCATATTACTGCAATTACAGCTGCTAGTTGCTTAGTAGCTGCTGTAGCATATCCATCCTCAGCTGAACCACCCCCTCTGTTCTGCAGTGATTTCTGAAGCTCTAGTGATATTGGAAGCTATGATGATTTCTGATCTGTAAGTTGGTCTCCTAATATACCCCATTCCACACGGTATGAGAATACGCTGCCTGCACGGTCATTTGCTCCTAATGTGCATAGTTACTGTATCCAGGTTATAGGTGAGGACAAAAAAAATGAAGGCTGCAGGTGTACAGTACTTCAGGATCAAGTCATCAACCTGGGCAACGCCGGGTATCCCAGCTAGTATTGTAATAACGGCACCATAATGGAATCTACAGAAGAGGAAAGGGATTTAGGAGTCACTATTTCAGATGACTTGAAGGCAGGTAAGCAATGCACCAAAGCAATGAGGAAGGCAAGTCAGATGCTTGGTTGCATAGGGAGAGAAATCAGTAGCAGAAAGAAAGAAGTGATAATACCACTGTATAGGTCATTGGTACGTCCTCAACTCAAATACTGTGTTCAGTTCTGGAGGCCCTATCTCCAGAAGGATAGTAATACATTAGAGATGGTACAAAAGAAGAGCAACTGAAATGGTGCAAGGTCTACACCACAAAACGTACCAGGAAAGACTAAAAGTTATTACTATGTATAGTTTGGAGCAAAGAAGGGAAAGGGGGGACATGATAGAAACTTTTACATACAGTATATCAAGGGTTTAACAAGGTGCAGGAGGAGGACATTATTCAAAGAAAGAGAAGTATTAGAACTTGAGGACATGCACTGTGACTGGAGGGTGGTAGATTTAGGGGAAACTTGAGAAAACATTACTTCACAGAGAGGGTAGTGGACAAGTGGAATAGCCTCCCATCAGAGGTGGTAGAGGTTAAACAGTAGAGCAATTTAAACATGGATGGGATAGACGTAAGGATATTTGATACATCTCCCCTAAATGGGCTCTTCTCCTGTTCAGACTACACCGATGCTGTTTAAATGCCCAAGCATTGGTCCAGCTAATTTCCTCACCACACAGAGTAATGTCTGACCCAGCTGACTACCGCCATCTCCTGGCTGGCTCGCCCAACTCGCAACCTGGAATAAAGCTTTCTTTATTTATATAGTTTAGCAAAACCTGGAAAAATGGATAATTCAATCAGCATGAAGATATCATTGATGTAATAAACTCTGGATTTAGAATAGCTTCTGCTAACTTCTTACACTAAAATAAACGCCAATCCGGGCAATGGTGGTAAAAGTTAAATATTACTAGCCTTAAGCAATTATCTGCCAGAGTCATGCCTGTGTGTAACATTTTACCCTATCCTAGCAATGCCTGTCCATGAAGTCCATAGACTATGTGTTTCCTGGCTTTATTAACTGGTTTAGAAAACTCTCCAGGGGGCCTATTCATCATTATGGGCCCGTTTTTAGTAACAGGCACATTCATTATTAGGGGCGCCATGAAGCCGCTTAATATTCAGCATACTCTGATGAGTTTTCCGGTGGGAACCAACGCCATCTTTAGAAACTCCATTCCTTCTTATGGGAAGTCGGTGCAGGGTTGCGAAGAGAGATCCGAACACATCTCAACGTGGCTCCTACACTTCGTGCCTTGCGATATGTGTTGACCATACTTGCCGACTTCTCGCTCCCTCCTTCCGGGAGGGAGTCGGGCATTCTCGGCGGGGGGTCATGGTAAAAAGGGGCGTGGTCAGCAAATGGCACAATTTTGGGGGCGGAGTTTGGGGCGTGACAGCGAGATCACATCATTGTGGCACCGCCTCCTCTTCAGAATGATATTAATGGCATTGTGAAGCAGGGGGGCGGGGGCCACGATGAGGCGATTCAGCACGAATCACGTCATCGGCCCCCGGCTGCCGGGGATTTACACTGTAACGGGGGGAAGCAGACGGGTCGCCGGGAGGCTTGCCTGCCTCTCCGGGGGGCTGGGAGCGGCGCCCGATTTTCGGGAGGCTCCCGGCTGAAGCGGATTTGTTGTCACTGCACAGCGCTACAGCGATGATGGATGACGCGCACATGCGCGTTCCATACACACTCTGACGGGAGATGTTGGGGGCTTCCCAGCAGTTCCGGAGCCCTGGACGACACTTGTATGTCTGTGTGTGACTGAGTCTCTGAATCTATATATGAGGTGCTACCGATGCAGCGGCCTCGGCTTTTCTCCATGACAAGTTCCGTTGTGCTTCGTATACAGGCTCTGTCGCACACAGATATACAAATTCATATAACAATAGTCAGCGCAGTCTCCTGGTGCTTCCTAGTACATTGCATTACGACTAAGATGCAATTTTGGGTGAAATAGATGCAAAAAAGGTGTCCGGTGCTAGCAGAGTCACACAGAACCAGGGGGCTCACTGGCGTCAGGCATCTCGTGCCTCATGGCGTATTGAGGCTAGATGTATGAGGACACATCTGTATTCCTATCTGTTAACCTTACTCTACCCTGTATGGAGCCTTGGGCTGCTCAAAGCAGATATATTAACAGTGATCCATTGGTTTTGTATTAAGCAACTTTATAGGGGATATGTAGGAGCAGGAGGACCAATCAGATGGTTACATCTCTGGAAGGTTAAATGTGATTTGTCTTCACGTTCCCCCAATTCTCAGCAGAGGTTATGGGAGAAGCAGGAGGAGCCTTGAACTTGGGAAAAACATCTGCATTAAGTAGAACCCACGGCTCCTACAAGGTAAATAGGTTGCCCCCACCAGGAGAGAGCAGCCAGGTGTTAGGTGTGGGAGTGTGACATAATAAAGTGTGCAGTGTGGGGGTGTGACATGGCAAAGTGGGCAGTGTGGGGGCGTGATGCAGCTAAGTGGGTGGTATGGGGGGGTGCAGTGTTGCAATTGCATCACCACAGCCCATTCCCCGCTATACAAGCTGCGATTCCTGAACTTGTAAAGCAGTGGGTGGGGTTATGACAATGCAATTCAGTGCAAATTGTGTCTTCAAGCCGCCCAGACCGCCTACTTACCTCAGGAACTGGGTGCGGGTGGCCAGCAGGGATACTAGCCTACTCTTACCAGGATGTGGGAGTCTCACCTGAGACTAAGGAGTTAGGTCATAAACAGGGTCACAGCAGTGCAGATTATTTCAGAAGATCAAATGTGCAAACGTGGCTGCATGTGATGGGGCTGTGTCATGATATGAGGAAAGGAAGCAAAGCAAATGGGAACCTGCAGACTGAGCGTTTGACAGTAAAAGGATCAGTGTTCTCGGTATGTTTAGCCGCCGGATCAAATCCTGAAAGTGGCAGCCTGACGGGCCGGAATCCCGACTGCATCAGGTAAGTAGTCTAACCCTCCCCTCTCCCCCCCTAACCCTCCCTTAGTGGTGCCTAACCCTAACCTTCCCCCCTTAGTGCCTAAACCTAATCCCCCTCCCCGCACCCTAAACCTAACCCTCCCGGGGGGGTGCCTAACTCTAACCTCCCCTAGTGGTGCCTAACCCCCCCTTTCCCTGCCCTAACCCTCCCGGGGGGGTCCCTAACGCTAACCCTCCCCCCCCCACAGCTACACGTTAAGACACCCGGCTTACCTTCATTCGGTAAGCTGGGTGTCGGGATTTAGTAGTGGGGCTAATGATAGGCTTCAGGATTTCGACGCCTATCTTTAGTCCCATGTGGGGATGTGGCTGTCGGGATATCGGCGGGCGGAATAGCGCCCGCCGGTATCATCACTACGTTCCTTCTAACTTGAGAACATTCATTTACTAACCACATTTCTGTAACGAAGCAAAGTTAATATATTGAACTCTGCTATTAAAGAAATTATTGTTACTATATCACATATTGCGCTACTTTCTGGTGGGAAATAAAATATATTAAAATAGTTTCTAACCGTTTTGACGTCCATGCTGGAGATTACAGCCGGCATGTGTACATTTAGTATAGAAATATAAAGGTCTGGGCTCTCGATACCCATTATTCACAATAACATGCTGGGGATTTCCTGGCAATGTGTCACAGCAGATACCGGTCTGGTTGCATCACAACAACCACAAGTAAAGTGGAATTTCTTATAGTTGTAGATACACAAAACTAAAGTTAAACATAAAGTTTATTTTAATTGTAGGTTAAACTAATCAGAGGTCATTTGATGCGGATTTAATGCATACTTAGATTTAACATTCTATTTTATATATTTACTATTATATCACTGATGTGTCATTGAAAAATGAATTAAGGGCCATCTGCCACCAAATGTGTCAGAAGTCTAAACAAATTGGGGAAAGCTGTCATACACATTGGCATCATGTTTATAGTGCCACCTGCTGGGCACATCGTTCTGGGGCAGAGCTGCGTGCAAGTCATATTTTTCTAACGGATTTGGCAATGTTTAATACTGAACACGTACCATAGCCAAGCGTACGCACCTGTGAGCGACCGCGGGTAACTATTTTTATGGCTGATTTGAACAAATGCTTCTTTTCTCTATAAATGTGTTTGTCCCATATTTCCATTAGCTAAAGTAAGAAAATGTAAAATATCTGATTGTTATTCAGACCTAATTTCCCAGAAAGTGCGGTGATTATATAGGGTTATTATTAGGGATGTGCAGGCTCGGATAGGTTCGAGTTTGCACGTGGAGTTCGGATTTTTCCCTCCAAAAAAACGGAACTCAGAAAGAGGCAAAACGTCATCTTGCATGGACGAACATCATCATTCCTGGACAAAAGTCCAGGAATGATGATGTTCGTCCGTGCAAGATGACATTTTGCCTCTTTCTGAGTTCCGTTTTTTTGGAGGGAAAAATCCGAACTCCACGTGCAAACTCGAACCTATCCGAGCCTGCACATCCCTAGTTATTATACATCAGGTTGGGGCTGTCCATGTCACTTATACTGTCTCTCTACTTTTACAGGAAATTCAAGACTTTGAGCCGTACGAAGTGTACACCCAAAATGAAAATACTATTTATAGCCAAACATCAAAGGAATTGTACAGTCTGCAAAACGTCATATAAGGTCACAGTAGCCTTGGACTCAGATATATGAAGACACTGTATGACCACATGATGCATTTAGGTGTCAGCCGTCTGCAAAGCTGCAGCTTTGAAGTCGTGTTGTCCGGTTTGGATTTGGAAACAATAAATTAAACCTCTAACATTTAGCTCATGGCATTTAATATGTAGATTATAAGGCGCAACAATCGCTATATGTAAGCAAGGATAACACAGCGATGCTCCATCCGTACCATATACTGGCCATGCTGCAGAAATCAGAGGTATAGAACGGGAACTGAGCATGGAGCCATATATATATATTAGGGATGTGCGCCGACCCCCGTGTTTTGGTTTTGGATCTCCTTCAAGGTTTTGGATCTGGATTTAATTTGCAAACCACCCTCAAGTGTTTTGTTTTTGGTTTGGGCTTTGGATCTTGATTTTTTAAAATAAAAAATAGATAAAAAGTTTTAAAAACAGCTAAAATCATGTAATTTATGCAATCCGAAACCCAAAATTCGGATTTAAAATCCGAATTTCGAACCACAAAAAGATCAGAACCGTGACTCGGATCTCCTCAGGAGATTAGAACCGCGACTCACATTTACCAGGATTCATGAAATTCGGGTGGATTCGGATTTCTGGAGAACCAAACCGCACATCTCTAATATATATATAACTCGAGGTTGTAATCCTGCAAGAGGAGGATGTGTATAGGCTGTACCTGGGCCGCGACTGGGAGGTAACGGGGGCTGGCAAATCCGGCACATGCTGATGGGAGTGTCCTGGCATGTCTGTAAAACACAGGACCCCATGCTCAGTGGATGCGTTTAAAATACAGATGACGGGGAAGCCGTCTGACTAAATCCTGGCTTCTAATTCCCGACGCAGAACTAAAGGCAGTTGTAGAAATTCCGACGCCTGTCTAGATCCCGACGCCCGTATCTAGACAGATGGCTGGGAAGTGTTTGCGCTTAGCCACAGGGTGGGTTAGGTTTAGGCACCACCCCGAAAGGGTAAGGTTTAGGGTGCGGGGAGGGGGGGTTAGGTTTTGGCACCACTGGGAGGAGGTTAGGGTTAGGCACCACTAAGGGAGGGTTAGGGTTGTAAGAGGGGACGGTTAGGGTACTTACCAGCCCCAGTCGGGATCTTTAACGTTCGGGCTTGCAGCGTCGGTATTTAGTCAGACGGCTTCCTGGCTGTCGGCATTTCATACCCAACCCATACTCAGATGGGGAAACTACGCCTACCACAGGGTGACAGATGTGGCATCTAAAGACGCACCAGATGGTAATGCGGCATCTATAAATGCTGCAAGGGGATGCACGTATATGTACACAGGGAAAGGGGTTTGTAGCAGCTATTAGAGTACAGTTGCATACACTACTGCTACAAAGGATGCAGCCTCGCCCATGTCTGCCTCATAATCAACCCCTATATACCATTATATACTCCAGTCTGTACTTTCAGTGATAGGGAACTGGTTGATGCGAGTACAGATATTGGTGGATGCTGTATGCGAGGTGACATAATAAATGTGAGACAGGCAGGGTATAGGATTTAATTCAATACTGACTAGAACAAGTCCTATTATGTCGGATGTGAAAGAAAAATTCGGACAGTAAAAAAGTAATAATATTAATAATTTATATACTTTTCACCTTTTGTAAAAGGACCTTTCTATAGGGCCTGCACTATTACATGTACTGTACTTTCATACTATATAGAGAACCTTAGTATTCATGAAGGCTCTTAATGAGTTATGTATCACAAACTGCACATGCGGCTGTACTTGTGACCCAACACACGACAACGATAAGGAGACACATTTTTGCAATTGAAGGTAAGATAGAGAGTTAACATACTGGAAAACAATTTCAGACCCTCCAACATGACCCCTTCCATCAGGTACTAAATGCTCCGCTCCTGGACTTCCCTCTTAATTTATGATTGCCGTCACCTGTGTTGAAACACCTTTATGAGGGGCTGCCATCAGGGAGGGACTGCTGGGACTCCAGTCCCAGGCCCGGAGATAGAGGGGGGTCCGGGTGGAAGTGGTGCAGATTGCACCAGCAGCCAGGAAAAAATAACATCGCCAGCATTTTACATATGGCGCTGGCCGCAAGCCAGTCAGAGCTCGCTGAATGGCAGCCAATCAGGAGCTGCCATAGCGGCAGCTCCTGATCGGCTTCCAGACCACAATCTGTGATTGGCTCTTGGCCGATGCCATATTCGAAATGCCACCAGCACTTGTTTCTCCATGCCTGGCTGAAGAAACCAGGTATGTACTGTAGTTCCTGACCCTGCCCTGTGTCCCCCCCCCCTGTCCAGCCAGCTTTCCCTACCCCCCAATTCCAGACAGCCTTCCCTGCCCTGTGCCCCTCCCCCTTTATCCAGCAAAACTTACCTGCCCTGTGCCCCTCCCCCTTTATCCAGCAAGACTTCCCACTCCTGTGCCCCACATTTAGTTCAGCCAGCCTTCCTTGCCCTATGCCCCACTAGTCCAGCCTTTCCTGCCCCTCCCAGTCCAGTCAGCCTTCCCTGCCCTGTTCCCCCCCAGGTCCAGCCAGCAGTCCCTACCCTGTGCCAAACCCCTAGTTCAGCCAGCCTTTCCTGATCTGAGCCACCCCAGTCTACCCTTCCCAGCCCGTGCCTCCCCACATTCAGCCTTCCCTGCCCTGTGCCCCCCAATTTAAGGTCCAGCCTGCCCTGTACCCCCCCATTAAGGTTCAACCCTCCATGCCCTGTGCCCCAATAGGCCCAACCCTTCCCTATCATGCTGTTTTAATGATTTGTATGTGGGCCTGGCTATTTCAATGTTTTTTTAATTAGATCCAGCTTTTATGTGGTTCCGGACTATATATATATATATATATATATATATATATATACACAAAATGGCCCCCTTAAATAGCTCAAAGTGTAGTCAGCTATGCAATCCAGCCACAGGAAATACTGCATGGCTGTATAGCAGTGAGCAGGGGTGTATCTAGGGATCCAAGCGCCCCTGGCAATGTAATGGACTGGCACCCCCCCTATGCAGAGCCCCCAGTAGTAACCCTCCAGTAGCAATCCCCCTATGCTGCGTTGCTCCCATTAGTAGCCCCCCCTATACATTGCCCCCAGTAGAGTGTCCCCCCTATACAGTGCAACCCCCCCTAAATTACCCCCAGTAGTGGTCACCCCTATAGAGTGCCCCCAGTAGTGGCCACCCCTATACAAAGCGGTCACCCCCTATTTCAGTGCCCCCCCTACACACACACACAAAGAGAGAAAAAAAAAAACTTACCTGATCCTTGTTACTGACGCGACCGTCGCTGTCCGCTTAGTTCCGCCCGCTCTTCTCCTGCATGGGAGAGACATCATACGCCATGACGTCTCGCCCATCACATGCTGCAGAGGGAGCCGGAAGACGGAGCTCATTAGTGAGCTCCAGCCGGCTCCCTCCGCGGACGATGCAGCAGCTAATGAGAGTCAGCAGACTCTCATTAGCTGGATGCTATTACAAACACACAGCCGCCGCTGGCGGCTGCGTGTTTGTAAACTGTGTAGGGCAGACCGCTATCACTGCGGTCTGCCCTACACTTGTGGGGCCGAGGGACTTGTCCACCCCTTGGCTACTGGTGGCACTGCCGGGTGGCGCCCCCCCTTTAGTCTTCGCCCCTGGCGAGTGCCATCCTGGCCAATGGGTAGATACGCCCCTGGCAGTGAGCAGTAACAGTAACTAAGCAGCAAAGACGCCTGAAACACCAGTAGAACAGTGATTTATTCACACAAGCTACATGTACAGAATAAACTGTTTTAGGGCTGCCTGTAATTTGCTTACTCTTCATCCTATATAGAGGGACATGATCTACTATTACCTAGTGGTGCTATGTATGACACCCCTGCCCACCATACGTTTTTAGGGAATATAACTGATTCAGAATTAACTTCACTAAGAAAAGACAGACCAGAACACACACAAGGAGAGAGCATAAACAGAAGGGGCTGGAGGCACCGTTAGTGACATCTGTTATCATCCTTATAGATATGTGTATGTGGGAAACCTAAAGGCGCTGCATAAAATCAGGGAGAGCAGCTTGTGGTTACCCACACCTCTGTATGAACAATATAATGAAACATTTTATATAACCTTAAGCGCTACCTTTCAAAAATAAGACATGTTCAAGTTCATGCAAAAAAATGAATGCAGAGAAAATATTCTTAGACGGTGAGATCCCTACAAATCCTATGTGTCCGCTGTCTCTAGTATATAGTCATATTACACCAAACTGAATGGGAAAATATGCAAAATTTAATACATTTAAAAGACAGTAAATACATAACTTAAAACAGTCCTGTGTTACAATATCCAAGATAAAATGTATTCACATGATAAGGACGAAAAAAATAATAAAATTGGCAGATGGCTGCTTTACCAGGCACAAGAGGTAAACATGGTGGGTATAAAAGGAAGATGATTAATCCAAATTCCTCATCTCCCTTGATAAAGGGACAGGTAGTCCCGAAACGCGTTGGCAGGACAGGAGGTGCTGGACCAGGCTGCCACACCAAATACAGAAGACATATGGGAATGGATATGAGGCGTCCGGATTAATCATCTTCTGCATGAATTTTTTGGCATAAATTTGAACATCTCTTATTTTTGAAAGGTAACGCTTAAGGTTATATATATTTTTCTTAATCTGTTATAATCCCCTCTACACACACTTTAAACCTTGATGAAGCAGCACTATCATCAACACTGCTCTATTTTATCCCTACCTACAATAGCAAAAACTGCACCTAGAGAGAGATCATTACAAACTGGGCAAAAAA
The DNA here is from genome assembly GCA_031769625.1 of Taudactylus pleione. Classification (NCBI taxonomy): domain Eukaryota; kingdom Metazoa; phylum Chordata; class Amphibia; order Anura; family Myobatrachidae; genus Taudactylus; species Taudactylus pleione. Next base: position 419,497 of record JAUIMM010001371.1, read on the forward strand.
CTAAGATTAAGAGACCATTATGTTGATGATTGCAACTGTGAAGTTATGGACAATCATATGATTTTTTTCTTTTTAAACAAACCCATTTATTTTGAATCCATGTCCGTGAACCACAATCTAAAAGCCTTTCTAAAGGTGAGTACACACCTGATATATCTGCAGACTGGGCAGAACATACAGTATGTCCTGCACATGGACTTCCAGATTCGTCATGACTGACGTCACAGCTGGGAGGGAATTTACATGCGCCTGCCCAGTTGAGCTGTCAATCACCGCCGGCCTGTGAAGCTATATTAGGCATCGACTGTGCAGTGCAGCCAACTCGATATGTCTGTGAACGAAGTTGTTCACACACTATTTGCTGGTACGCACTAGTCGACGCACACACGATATATATCGTCCATTCAATGGTCAGCCTGTGTGTACCCAGCTTCAGTCTTGCTGGGTACACACAGGCTGGGTACACACTGACAGATGTATTGGTCCATCAATTGATCGGCCAATATATCTGCTGCCCGTCGGCCATTGTGTGCAGACGATATGTCTGTGAATGACGTCGTTCACAGACATACCGCATTGGCTGTGCTGCACAGCCTATGGACAGATATTTAATATGCAGACATATCTGTCCATCAGCAAGTGTGTACGGGCGGTCTGCAGACCACCCGTACACGTGCAGCAGCAGCCGCAGGGAGGGGGGCAGACCTTCCACCGCCCCGCCCCCCGGCCAGCGGGACACGCGGCTGCCGGATAGATGATAGTCGTTCAGTGTGTATGAACAACCATCATCTACAGATATATCTGCAGATCACTCCATCTGCAGCTATACCTATCAGGTGTGCACCCACCTTTACACATCATGACATTAGCTCTAACTGGAGTTCACACTGTGTTTACAGCACCTTAAGCTCAGCTCAGCAGAAGGCTATTATATCTCTGCATGATAATGACTCCAGTGTTCTGTGCCCTGCCTTTCAGATTATGATAGAGATATTCGAGAACAATTGAGTGATACCAGTACCTATTGTGTGATCACAAATAACCCCATGTATAGGATTAAACGTACTGTTGATACTATTATGAATGGCCATTTCGGCAGGTTGAATCAATGCTCCACTTACCAATTTTCTGAGAGTTGAACATCCGATCTGCCCTATACTGTACTCCTAACCTAAAATACACAAATGTTTAAACAGACCCCCTGGCAGACCAATCATCTCTACCATTGGTTCTGTATTACAGCCAATTGCACAATTTGTTGATGCAATGTTGCAATGTCTAGTCATACAGGTCAGTAGTTACATCAGAGGCACTTATTGTCCCTAATAAGGGCTATATGATGTACGGCTTGCCTGGAATCGGTATGATTTACCGCCGGACCCATGCCCGGCTTTTGGAATCCCGACAGCGGCATCCCGGCAGAGGAGGAAATCCCGATCATCCAAGGTAAGTATTATCTAACCTAATTCTACCCCCTAACCCTAACCCTCCCTTAGGGGTGCCTAACCCTAACCTTCCCCCCCAGTGCCTAACCCTAAACCCCCCTCTAAGTGCCTAAACCCCCCCTTCCCCGCCACCTAAACCTAACATCCCGGGGGGGTGCCTAACCCTAACCTACCCCCGGGGGTGCCTAACCCTAACCCCCCCTTCCCCTAGCCTAAGCCTAACCTCCCGGGGGGGTGCCTAACCCTAAGTCCCCCACGGCGTGCTCGACGAGCCTTCGATCGGGATGCCGGGCGCCGGTCTCCCGGCATCGGTAAAATGACAGGCGTCTAGATTGTCATTTAACCCTCGCCGGGATTAAGCAGTCGGGAAGCCGGCTGTCGGGATTAGGTCCGCTGGCTTCCCGACTGCATACCCCTTGCCACATTGTTATTCCCCATCAGGCAGGAATTAATGCCATGAGGTGCAAACTAATCAAAGGTCCTAACACCGGAGCTCTCATTGAGTTTTTATGTCCTCTGATTGCACTTGTGTTGACGAACAACCACTTCCAATATGGTGCTGGATACTACCAGCAGAATGCTTGAACCATGATGGGTTAAAATTTTGCTTCGGCATTTGCCAATTTATATAAGGCTGAATACAAAAAAAAATTATATTTACCCTAAAACTGGTCCCAGCTGTATTTTATATTTATACAGTAGATTAATTTTTTTTTTGTTATTGACCAGCACCCAGGAGGCTTTTGAGTCTATGGTCGTGGAATTAAATGGACTGCATACTCCTATTAGGATTACTTATCAAGTCCACACAGACAATAGTGCCTCCCTTAGGAAAATGGTTACATAGATCTGGTGGAAGAAATGAAACAACATTAATTAAGACACAAACAGACCACAACGCTATTTTGTGTGCCAATATCCACCACCCTCCTGCTCTAATAAATGGCTGATCAGTTTCCCAGTATATGTGAGTTCTCTGAATGAATTCGGACATAAATCTTATGGAGAATTAACTAAAAGATGATCCAAACATTTTTGCAGAGGTTACTCACCCGTGGTTTTGAATAATTGCTTAAAGAAAGCTAGAAATAAACATGAAACATGCTTCTGATGTCTCAACCAAACAAGATAAAACAAATGGAGGAATGGTTATTACAATCACCTTTCATGCTAACTCAGCTGTTTTAATAAATCGATATCTCAAAATTGGGACATTATTAAATCTGACAAAAGGCAAAAATTTAATTATATGAGACTCCTAATATCATATAAGATGGGACACAATTTGAGGGACCTGTTTATAAGGTCAACACTCAACTTCCAAGTGTCCCAAAAAATATGTGGCTATGTTGACAAAAAACTACTACAGTATAAGGGGTCTATGTACTAAGCAGTGATAAGTGGCAGAGTGAAAAGTGATAAGTCTGTGATAAGGTGCCAGCCAATCAGCTCCCAACTGTCATTTTTCAAACACAGCCTGTGAGATGACAGTTGGAAGCTGATTGGCTGGCACTTATCACTGCCTAGTACATAGACCCCTTGGTCTCTTGGGTTTACAACTTGCTGTGCTCACTGGATCAACTCTTAAGCACCCACACAAGGTCACCAAGATCCCAATTACTTGCTCCACTGAATATGTGATTTACTACTGGATTGACCTTGCATCCCTGTCTGTGTGGTACGAGACATAAAGGAAATCTCTACTTAATAATTCAACTCAACTCTTTGTATTAAGAGTCTGTGAAATAGCTATAATTTAACTTGTCAACCTATGTTGACTCACATCAAAAGCTACACAGCTACAGATTTAGTTTTTTACATTGTCACATATGGGACATTTCATGGACTGACCAATTTAAGGATGGTTCGCTAATCACAGATTCTTGATTGATTGTGGGAACTTCCGATAAGCCAGTTTTGCTGAACTTGGTCACTCGCTGCCGTGTTTGAGATATATTATTATAGATCACATACTCCGCCCTTTACAAGGACATGACAGAGGGAAAGTTATGCTCCAACGAGAGACCAGGAGGTTGTATGAACTCCAGATTGTGAGCCCACGGGATTGAATGAACATACAGTATTCAGTTTAAGTGTTTCCTATAATACTCGGTGGCCAATGGACTATTGTTTTTCTGTAATACTGAATGACTAGGGTGCTGGTTCTATTTTTCTATTTTTTTCCTTTATTTTTTTTTCAAAATGTTTTTCCATTAGTTATGTTTTTGTGTTGTGCAGGGAAATATTTTTTCTTTACATTTTTCAATAATTTTATAATATTTTTTAGTTATTTCTGAATTTATGGTTATATTTTAAATTTTTGCATAATTTATATGAATATAAATGATTTTAATATCAACATGTACTGATTTATCATAGGACTAGATTAATCCCGCACCAGTCTTGTATTATATTTTTATCCTGTGGGATTCTCTCTCAATGTAAATATAATTGTCAGTGTCTCCTATTCCTGTAATCAAATATATCTGTTATTGGACAGTGACAATCTAATCCGGTGTCTCCACAGGAAAATCTCACAAGGGGTGCTACCTTTACCCCAATAACTAATACTTTACACAAAAAAAGAGAAAAGTGGGGTATTTTGAATGGTGCACAATAAGAATCCCAATTTATGGTAATTGCTTGATTGTATAGTATTGAAATTAAAATCAATAAATCTTTATTTAATAATCTTAAAATGTGTTGTTCAGGATATCGAAGGCGAAATATTTGTAAAAATTATAGTATTTCTGTGTACGAAAAGTTATGAAAATTGTGTATTAAAAAGAAAAAAAAAGTTTCATTTACCGCTGATCTGTTATATGTATTATTATTTCTTCTTCAAATGTGTTGGTTGATATATGTTTCAAGCAAACTGAATGATGTTAATTTGATTACTAGTGTGTATATCTCATATCATGTTGCAGATGGTCGGGTAATTCCCGTTCGTTACCTGATCTAAATGCTACTGAATGTACTATATAGATCGGCAATGTTAAACCCTATTGTAGTTTCAGTGTATGAATATTAATAGTTACTTAGTAACTTTCAATAGGTTTGTTTTAAAGTAACAATCTAATACATTGTAGCTAATATAAGTGTCCACACATCTTCCCTATAATGATTCTTCATTGGTGGGATATAGTAGCATTGTTTTGCTTTGGAGGATAATAGTATTCCTCCCTGTTAATACTTTTTCTATTGCTACTGGTGTTTTCAGGTAAAGATACATTCATGTTTATTGTTCAATATTGATTATTGTTGCTACGTATCAGATAACACTAGTATTTCAATCGCTATTACCGTGCCCGTGTCTCCAGTTATGTCAGAGATTGTTATATTATACTCCTGTAATATGTGTGGACCTCAATAAATTATGTTACGTCACAGATTGAACTCTTGCTGAAACTTATTCTTGAGGCAACTATTAATGTTGTTGTCCCAAACCCCCGCTTTCCCCTCTGATAATGCTGTGCACGTCTGTACACACTGTCAAGCTGTGTTCTCAGCACGGAGAACTCTGTTGTCAGTCTCCGTATAATGGAGCGTACACACGGTCAGGTTTGTCAGACTTGTCAGATTTGTCAGATGAACGATTGAACGATTGAACGATTTTTGACTGCATTAAAATGAATGGAATCGTCCAAGTCTGACTGCAAACCCATCAGATGTCAGATATCGTTATCTGACAAACGGGAACGCGCATCGTTGATCGTCCATCGTTCAGGCATGTCAGATATGAACGATTTTCCTTCAGATATGAACGACTGAACGATTTTTAAATCGTTATCGTTCATATCTGAAGGAAAAATCTGATCGTGTGTATGCACCATTAGTGTTGCTGAGCGCGGCGTTTTCACATGTGAGCTAAGCCGCTTCTGTCCTCAATATCAACTTCGGTGTATTGTTACATACATAATACATTTGTACTTTCAGACACATTCAAACATATAATATGGTCATGATCAGCAGTACAACACCACAAAGCAGACAGGTGTTGTCCTGTCTACACTGGATATAGTCATAGGCAAACGCAGGAGGGGGGGGGGGGTTCTGTCTGCCTGGAAACCCCCCTCCCCAGCACGCACCATGACCATAATAGAAATAGTAATATAATAGAATGTTACTAGTGCTGCATGTTCTTCTCAGTATCACAAATGAAATGATTAGCACCATTTGTGGATCTTTTAAAATGTGTCAGCTAGTAATATATACACCTGTGCACCAACTAGGACATGTAGAAAACATGCACTGTTAGGGGTGCACTGCTATAGACCATCAATAGGGTGTAATAATACACTATCCAGTACATATGGAGACCGATATGTACATATATATGTCCAGGACAGTGCTAGGTTCTTCTGCCGCTCCCCCAGACTCTCGGACTTGCTCTAATGCTCTGGAATGGTGGCCACATTTGAAGAAAAACATTCTGCTCAGACAGGATGGACCTACTGCCGCATCTAATGGCTTCCTGTGATCGCTGGTCCTGTATATGCTGGAATTATGCAACACAATATACTTTGTATGTAACATATTAAAGCTGGATAAGTACTAATTCTGCCCTCTTCATGGACTGGCCACACTCGCTCTAAAATCAGGCATTTGGAAACCCCCCTCTAGAAATCCTGCGTTTGCCACTGATAGTTGTCCTGATGGCGGTCCCTGAGAGGATCGAAACGTCGACAATATGGTGATATTTTAAAGATGTTCCTATTAAAGATGTGATTTTATTTTTATTTTCTACCTGGTGAGTGCCTATTTTCTATTTTTGTATTTCGGATTCTGTCGGATTCTTAAGGAGCACGCCTTTGCATGTGACTTGCAGTTAAAGCTTTGAGTTCGGACTTACAGATATATATATATATATATATATATATATATATACACATACATACACACACACACTGAATCGAAACAATAACGTGTTGGCATTGACCAAACTTAAACTAAATCTACCTATTCATCTATAGCTATATATATATCTATACATATGCAACTTGACGTGACATCAATTCCACTAGTAGACAGAAGACTGGAGAGATATTGACCCATGCCGCCTGGACAACTTTCCCCAGCTCTCTGATATTTTTAGGTGCAGGATCTTGGGCTGGGTGGGTGCTGGTGCCTTCTATGAAAGATTCCCGGTACACAGGTGACAAAATTGATCGAGTAATGTAGATCTTTGGAAATGGAAAGTCCCATCCGTTGGCACCCACTATCATGCCACGTTTGAACTCTAAAAATTCACATTGCCTTGCCATGAGCAGTCTAGCCAGTGTTCAAACTGACTCCTGAGATATGCTCATGTGCATCATAGTAAATAACGAGTATATTACAGTATTACAGACTCCAGACTCGGCATGCAGCTTCGATAGTACCAGCAGGCAGACATCAGGTAGGATCTTAGTAGTAGCTAGTAATTGCCTGGCAAAATCTCCGGCCGCTGTGAACAGCGTGTGATGTCATAAGGTCAGAGGTCCCATAACAAGTTTCGCCAACAAAGTATTTCGTCGTCTGAAGATCTAGCATTGTGGTCTAATTTAGCATCAGGTCTAATTAGCATATCAATCGCATTTAACATGCAGCATTGATACAAATGACCAACATGTTTGTAAGAAACAAATGTTACATCAAACAGTTACATAATCACAATCCACAGTACAGCAGCATAATAACATAAACTTGTAAGGTTTTTATGTTAATAACAACCATTTCATAAAGTGCACTATTTACAACAATTAAACCAATTCATATCCAAAAATTATATAAAAAGTAAAAAAAAAAATTCAATAAAAAACCTTTACATGAATATTCACTATGCTGTATGGTATTTTAATTACTACAAATTCAACCAAAAAATATATATTTGTAGAATTTTACATTTGTTACTTGTTGACAAAAAATAAAACCACAGGAAAAACAAGACTTATCGCAGAATTACTAGGTTACATTTCATTGGCTGATATGTATCAAGGTGAATTACATACTGTATTCTATTGGTTTATCTATGAGTCACGATGTGCGTGGTACAAAGTAACATTGTAGCATCTATAACACATCACAAGTCGCTGACAGTGACATCTATGTCAGTTTATTTCCTCTGTGTCACTACAAGTAAAGACATAGGAAGCTGCAAGCTGGGACAGAAACCGATGATAGGACCCTCTCCAGCCCAGCAAAGCTTTATCTTCATGGAGCAGGAGAGCAGGAAACTATTCTTAAGTTGATAAAAAATAAGCAGAAATGCGCCATAACTTTTGCTGTCTCAGAACTACACACTGCGATATCATTTCTACATGAAAACTGAGAAATCCAGCATGTACCTCTGGCAGATGCACTGTATACCTAAACTATTAGTACTCCTATACGTACATACGGCTATGGCAGGTAAGACCCTGATTTATTATTTTTATGTATAGTTATAAATGTACAGAGCCATAGATGCTGCAGATATAAATGCATATATACAGATGTGTCCTGCTATATCTTTGCCGATCGCGCTACAAACATGCGCACGCATCGTGCCACGAGATTACCCGTAGCAGCATTTGCTACGGTACACTATGGCGTGCACTGCGATCGGACCAAGCATTCCTATGGAGGTGCGGGTGCGAACGCAGAATGTGTATCTGCTCGTGGGCGCACACGTGGCGTGATTTGCTGATTGCGCAGTAAAGATGTAGCAGGACACATCTGTGTGTGTGTGTGTATATATATATATATATATATATATATACACACTTATACAGTATCTATCTATCTATCTATCTATCTATCTATCTATCTATCTATCTATCTATCTATCTATCTATCTATCTTCTCCTTGTTCTTTAGTTGGCTGAAATTGAAGCTTGTTTGCTATGTAAATGTTGCTGTTACATTCTATAATGCCTTTCATTCAGTTATTGGAACATACACATTATTTGGAAACATCTTTTGACTGTACAAAGTAATATATTTACCCACCACCTGCAGGTGTACATCTGCAATTGGTTATATACGTGGTTCCGGACAATTTTCCGATTCTTGTAACTAAAGCCACAAACAATTCCCAGACGGAACCTAATTTATATACAATTATCCTACTGGTTTAAAATTCTCCCAATTTAAGTCACATAAAGCTGACAAATCTAGGTCATACTGATTCAATTATAATTATTATTAATTAGTTATTTATTGCCTGCAGATTACATAGAGCTCTGTCAATTTTAATGACTTAAGTCCCCAATCAGAGCCGTAACTAGACTTTTTGGTGCCCTGTGCCAGAAAGAGTGTTGGCGCCCCCCTCATTTTTCAATGGGACATAATACACCCAAAAAAGGGCCATGGCCTCATGGGGAAGGGCCAGGGAAGAGATAGGAGAGGCCAGGAGATGCTGGGGATGAAATAAGAGGAAGCTACAAGTGAGAATGATAATACACAGGCCCAAACAGCGCCCCCTGACCTGTGGTGCCCTGAGCGATGGCACCGGCCGCACTACCCTAGCTACGGCCCTGTCCCCAATACACCTAATAACTTACAGTATTGCGGTCAGATTAGAAATGCTGATTTGCCGGTCGGAAATGCCGACTGGCAGCCATCAATGTTCCACGATCCGTCGAAGTATCGGTGAAATTATACATGTTAATTTCACCGATTTGCTAATCACAATCATATTTTCACCGATCCTGCAACCTGGCATCTCAGCATCGCAGTTTCGCAACAACCCGTCGCTAGTGTATAGGGGCCAAAATTCTATAAAACATTTTAATGTAACACACTGATTATAAGAGGTTGATTAAACTGGGGGCAAATTGCGGGTGATGCCCACAATGTACTGTTTCGCCAAAGTTGAAATGCGGCAACGGAAATTAACTTTAAATTGCCTCAATCTTTCCCTGGATTATCCTCTAAACTATGCATTTTAGTTTGCAGCCTCATAACGTAATGGTGGCTGATATGCGCACTGCATCGCTGGCGTTGCGGGCATCTCTACTAATTGAATCGACCCCTACATACAGTATTTCACAGTATTACTATAATTTTGTATAACATTTTTTGTGACTGATTAATAACGATGAGTGAATCAATCAATTGTAGTAATCAGAGAGATGACTACTGAACCATATGTTGTTATCTTTTCCAAATAATAAGGCTCACCCTAACGCTGAATTCTAACTACGAGATTAAAAGTAGCAGAAATGTTATATTGGTATGTATCAGAGCTCGGCGAGAGATAAAATTGTGAGAGATAAACTACCAACCAATCAGCTCCTGTCATTTTTCAAACTCAGGGCCGATGTTTTGCCACTGCGCCTGCGGCTCCAACGTGCGCATGCGCAAGACCCGGTTAGCGACGGGCGCTCCGTATCTCGCACCAAAATGGGGCAGCTGTCAATTTTGATCGACAGCTCGCACCGTTTTGGAGGCGGGCAGGGGGGGGTGGCTGGCCAAACGGAGGCGTTCCCGACGGAACGCCTGCCGTTTGGGGGCGGCCCCACTGACATCATGAGTGATGTCAGTGGTGAGCTTCCGGCTCTATTAAGAGCCAGAAGCTCACTGGGGCTTGCGGGAACGAGACCCTACCGCAAGGGTCTCGTCTCAAGCCCCGATGGTTGCGATGGTCGAGACCATCGCGACCACCACCTGGCCGCTCGCAAAAGCTGTGGGTGGTCACCCACAGCTATGCGAGCGGCCAGGTGATGGTCACGATGGTCTCGACCATCACAACCATCGGGGCTTGAGACGAGACCCTTGCCACAGCTATGCGAGTGGCCCGGAGGCCGCACCAAAAAAAAACAAAACGCCTTGATTCAGAGCGAGCGCTCTTTCAGAGCGTCCGGCTCTGAATCAGGTCCTCAGTCTGTAAAATGTAAGTTAGAAGCTGAATGGTTGGTAATTTATCTCTCTCCAAGCTTTGCTAAATGAGGAGAAAAAAAGGGAAAAGTTGAAACGATTGGAGGGAGCGTATGTAAGGAGGAAGTGGTCAGAGGGCTTTTCACCATGCACCTTTCCAACTCCACCCGCAGTGTTGCAAAACAGGGCCTTAGCAGGGTAACGTACACCACCCCAAAATGTGATATCATGAGACCAGCAAGAAGAGTAGTGCCCTACGCTGGAGTGCTCTTTTCAAGCCAATTGCAGGTGCCTTATGGCAAGGTCAGTGCCACCCCTGGGCCTTGTACCCTCATCAGCGCCACCGCTCGCGCACCCTTAGTTACGGCCATGCCGCAAAAGGTCACAGAGAGTATTTTTATGGATACAGTTCCTAATAGCAGAATGTGGGTGTGCCTACGAACCTGTTATGAGAACGCATTATTCATTTAAAATGTGACTAATTAATTCAGGGGCGTCTTATGAGAGGATGGGCCCATGTGCACTCTCCATGCGGACCCCCCCACAATCATATTGGTACCGTGCCAGGGCCTAATGTGCATCTATATATCTCAGGGAGCTGGCGCCAGAGCCATTTTTCCGGAGGTTCCTTAAATGGTTATCGTAAGGTACAAACCGGTATCATGGGTCCATATAGTGAACATAAGATGTGATTACTATTATATTGTGGAGCATTGCTGGATAAGCATTGCATATGTATGTTCCATAACCTACCGTGTTCCTCTTCCGATACCGCCAATGTCAGAATAAAATTCTATAACAGCTTATTATATTATTATTATTATTATTATTATATTATTATTATTATTATTATTATTATTATTATTATATTATTATTATTATTATTATTATTATTGTTTTATGCTTCCCAGTTATAATTATGTTTCTACCTCTTTCTTCAGCACCACATTAGTTATATCTGATGGTGTGAAAATATGACATTACGTTTTCTAACCACAAGTGAGATCCTGTACAGTGATTGCGCAGTTTCATACTCCTACTGATCTGTAGGCGGCACAGCAGAGGTTGCGCTCATGGAAAATGTATACAGGACGCCTGACATGCTGTAACCGGCAGGTGCTTCCCTGAAATCAGGGGCCCTGCGGCTCTCTGCAGCACAGCTCAGTGTTATGGGGTTTTCTCTGCATTGCACATAGATTTATAATAAACCAAGCACACATGGGAAGAGATGTACTAAGCCTTGGGGAGTGATAAGGAGGAGAGATATAAAGTACCAGCCAATCAGCTCCTCATTGTCAGTTTAAAGACCGTCTTTGAGAAATGACAGTTAGGAGCTGATTGGTTGGTACTTTATCACTCTCCACTTGATCACTGCCCAAGGCTTAGTACATCTCCTCCAATATATATCTGATTTTAAACTCGCTATGTTGCGGCTGGTGAGCTTTAGGTTTATTATTTCAATTAAATACAACTCTTCTGCCTACTGTACAGTTGATACAGGGTATTTTTTTTAAAACAAATGGCACGTTATGGCGTAGATTATAGCCCAAGCCTTCCCAGGCGCACATTGTAGGTGACTGGAGACCGAGGATTTTCCACATCTTGTTAAGCTGCACATTTGTATCATATGCTCTGACTACATTGGTACACCTGGCTCTTTGTAGTAACATACAGTAGATGAGAAGTGGTCAGTTTTTGGAACAGGACAGCACCATACAGCATGTAATATTTGGTCATTACTACAGGGGCGTAGCGTGGGTGGAGCAGGTGGAGCTCAAGTTCTGGGAGCGAGGGCCATCTGGCGGTACTATCTAGGATACACATCTTTGTCCTCAACAGTTGTTAATACACCGCAAGGAAGGGAACTAGCCCTAGTGGCTCCCAATCATATGTCTATGGTCATGTGACTGCTGTTGGCTGCTGGTGTTCTAGCCAGGTACTGAGTAGCTGACAGCTCTCCATAAAGCATCAGTAAGTAAAATTTGCAGTGTGGGGACTAATCTGGTGTGCAGGAGGGGGCACGTTTTTGTGCAGGGAGGAGCATGTTATTGTGCCATGCCAGGCCCAGGTGATGGGGGCGTGACCTAATTGTGGGAGACATGGCCACGCCCCTTAGGAGGGAAAATTTGCAGCGCGCTGGGGTAGGAGGCGCTTTGAGCCCCTCAGCATGGTGCACAGCTCCCCCCCACAGGCCTAGGAGACTGTTGCAGCTGCTGCTTAGCAGCCGCGAGCAGTCTCCCAGTGCAGCCCAGCACAAAGCAGCATGTGCTTGGCTGCTGTGATGTAAAAGGGTGGGTGGGGGCGGCGCCGAGCCCCTCCAGCAAGCCCAGGCCAAGGTAATTAGTACTATCCCCACCCCCTCTCGGCGCCCCTGTGTGCAGGAGGAGGAATGCTGGTGTACAGGAGGGGGCATGCTGCTTTGCAGGGGTGATCAGACTGGTGTGAAGAAGGTGGGCATGTTGGTGTGCAGGAGGGATCAGACTGGTGTGGAGAAGGTGGGCATGTTGGTGTGCAGGAGGGGGCATGTTGGTGTGCAGAGGGGCATATTGATGTGCAAAGGGTATTCTGGTGTTCAGGAGGAGGTCATGTTTGTGTACAGGAGGAGGTCATGTTCCTTTGCAGGGGGGGAATGTGTGTTGCAGAGTACAGATGTGTCCAGCTATTTTGTTGCTGCGTCCGCACTGGCTCCTCCATAGGATTGCATGGTGTGATCGCAGTGCGCACCATAGTATACCGTAGCATACGCTGCTGTGGGTAATCGCATGGCACGATGCAAGCGCACATCTGTATGTTGAGAAATATTTGAGAAAAGCTGGTACCACTAAGGGTCACTACTGTCATCGCACCAAAATGGAAGGAGGTCCCATAGTATACTTGTTCTGGGCGCCAAGGCTCCACGCTACACCCCTATTTTTTGTTATATAATGCGTGGTTCAGGACTGATTCCTGCACCCTCTGGTGATGGATTTTGGAAAATGGAGGAGGGGATCTGGTTATGATAGATCTCATTATTACTTTTATTCTGCCCTGACACCTCCTCTGGGCACGTCCATCAGTGAAAGGCCATGCAAAGTGCCCGCAGGAGGCAATTATGGAAGTATAATAATAATTATTCTGCACAGTATAATAAATAAGTAGGAAAGAGCAGAGCATTTACACACTTAAGCTGCATACACACACAACGATTTTTTTAATGAACGATTTGAGTAAACGATTTTTTCCCTTGAAAAAATTTACTAAAATCGTTTACTAAAGTTCTTCATTTACTAAATGTCATGAACGATTTTTATGAACTACAAATGATTTTTGCATATTCCCTTAATGAAAATCGTTGAGTTGACAAGTCTGACTGAACGACAAACTACAAACGACAAACTACAAACGTGAACGCGCATGAACAATAATCGTTCATCGTTTGACTCAGAAAGTGAACGATTTTTGCCATCAATTATCGTTAAACGATATCGTTTAAGGATAATCATTAAAAAAATCGTTGTGTGTGTATGCAGCTTTTGGGGTATATTTACTAAAGTGCAGGTTTTTAGAAGTGGAGATGTTGCCCAGAGCAACCAATCAGATTCTAGCTATTATCTTCTATAGTATGCTATGAAAATGGAGCCCGGCCCTCATTCAGAGCGTGCGCTCTGCTCAGAGCATACGGCTCTGAATGAGGGCCTCTGTTCCTTGTTCCTGTCTGTAAACAGATTGGAGAGTTGCCAGTCATTTTAGTTTCAGTGCATATGGTGGTGGGATTCAGCTCCTCATAACAGGGCCTGGTGTTGGCTGCAATATATAGCTGTTGCTGGTGAACATAGGTGGTGTGCTAGCCACCACCATATTGTCTGTACCTGCTTACAGTAACTGCGGATATTTGTGGCTGATTGCCTCACAGATGGCCAGTTCCCTGCAGCTGATCCTTCGAGCTATTGCTGCCTCCACACAGAGGCTTCTAACTAAACTTGGAGATGTGATGGCTGTGTCCCCAAGCAATGAAGTTACCTTTGCATGTCTTATAAGAAAGAGCAATTTTTGGGCTTATCCTCACCTAGGGATGTGTCTACTCCTGTGCTGGATATCCTTTCAATCCCTGGGCGTTTGGAGTCCACTGCGTATTTTCGAAAGAGTCATTCTAAATTTCTAGTGGAGGGATTGAGGCTCAAGACTTTACCCTTCAAGTTCTTCATCTTTTTCTCTGTGTGTCCTTGGAGGACGGATGTCTTCAGGATACATCATTACATCAGTAAAGCATCCCATGTACTTTTCTATGTGTCCTTGGCAGTGGCGGAACTAGAGAGTGGTGGGCTCAGGTGCAAGAATATGCTTTGGGCCCCCCCATGCAGTGGCCCACGTAGTGGTACCACTATGCAGTGCCCCCAGTAGTGCACCGTATTAGTCCCACACTATGCAGTGCCCCCAGTAGTAGTTCCCTCTATGTGCAGTATCCCCATTAGTAGTCCCCGCTATGTGCAGTGCCCCCAGTAGCAGTACCCCCTATGTGCAGTGCCCCCATTTGTAGTCCCCCCTATATGCAGTGCCCCCAATAGTAGTCCCTCCTATGTGCAGTGCCCCCAGTAGTAGTCCCCCCTATGTGCACTGACTCCAGTAGTAGTCCCCACTATGTGCAGTGCCCCCAGTAGTAGTCCCCGCTATGTGCACTGCCCCCAGTAGTAGTCCCTGCTATGTGCAGTGCTCCCAGTAGTAGTCTCCCCTATGTGCTGTGCCCCCAGTAGTAGTGTCCACTATGTGCAGGGCCCCCAGTAGTAGTCTCCCCTATGTGCAGTGCCCCCAGTAGTAGTCCCCGCTATGTGCACTGCCCCCAGTAGTAGTCCCCGCTATGTGCAGTGCTCCCAGTAGTAGTCCCCGCTATGTGCACTACCCCCAGTAGTAGTCCCCGCTATGTGCAGTGCTCCCAGTAGTAGTCTCCCCTATGTGCACTGCCTCCAGTAGTAGTCCCCACTATGTGCAGTGCCCCCAGTAGTAGTCCCCGCTATGTGCATTGCCCCCAGTAGTAGTCCCCGCTATGTGCAGTGCTCCCAGTAGTAGTCTCCCCTATGTGCTGTGCCCCCAGTACTAGTGTCCACTATGTGCAGGGCCCCCAGTAGTAGTCTCACCTATGTGCAGTGCCCCCAGTAGTAGTCCCCGCTATGTGCACTGCCCCCAGTAGTAGTCCCCGCTATGTGCAGTGCTCCCAGTAGTAGTCCCCGCTATGTGCACTACCCCCAGTAGTAGTCCCCGCTATGTGCAGTGCTCCCAGTAGTAGTCTCCCCTATGTGCAGTGCTCCCAGTAGTAGTCCCCGCTATGTGCACTGCCCCCAGTAGTAGTCCCCGCTATGTGCAGTGCTCCCAGTAGTAGTCTCCCCTATGTGCTGTGCCCCCAGTAGTAGTGTCCACTATGTGCATGGCCCCCAGTAGTAGTCTCCCCTATGTGCAGTGCCCACAGTAGTAGTCCCTGCTATGTACAGTGCTCCCAGTAGTAGTCCCTGCTATGTGTACTGCCCCCAGTAGTAGTGCCCGCTATGTGCAGTGCCCCCAGTAGTGGTCCCCGCTATGTGCAGTGCCCCCAGTAGTAGCCCCCACTATGTGCAGTGCCCCCAGTAGTAGTCCCCATTATGTGCACTGCCCCCAGTAGTAGCCCCCACTATGTGCAGTGCCCCCAGTAGTAGTCCCCGCTATGTGCACTGCTCATGAGTGAGCCCCAGCCTGGCTCCCTCCGTGGGCGCAGCAGCCAATGAATGTCTGTCTGACTCTCATTTGCTGCCAAAACAAACACACCACCGCCGGGTAGTACGAGTGTACTACCCAGGGCCGGCAGCGGTGTGTTTGTTGTGTAGTGCAGACCGCACTCACTGCGGTCTGCACTACACTGTGGGGCCCGGAGGACACTGGCGGTGGGTGCAGCGGCACTGTTGGCTGCAGGGGCTATGGGCCCCTGCACCACAGCGGGCCAAGGTGCAAGCCACCGGCTGCACCAACGCTAGTTCCGCCACTGGTCCTTGGGTGAATGGGTTGGAACTATGCCTATACTTTCACTGGATGCTCAGGCCTGGCCGGATTAATAATTTGAAGCCCCTCATTCAACACTTTCTATGTTTCATTGTTCATAATATCCTAGTATATACATTATTATGTTGCCAAGCATTATGTCTGTGAAGAATGTTAAATCCTTATAGTGCGGGAGAGCTGGGTTTAGTCAACAAGGTTGGTAAGGGGGAACTGGGTTCCAAGTATGCCTGGGTTGGGGTTAAGCCATACAGGGTGGGTCTTTTTGGGGTGGCCGGTGGTTTGTTTTGAAGGGTTTTGTTTTGCTTTGATTTTTGGCAGATTATTAGAATTTGTTAATTTTATTTTGTACTATTCTGCGATCATTTTATATCAGGCTTAAGATGTGGGATACTCCTGTACCTTTATATGCCTCTAGTACTGGTCATTTCTATGTAATATTTGGTATGTGAGCTCATATGGTGCCTGTGGGCTCTTATTGCTTATTGATATACTGAGGGGTGCTCTGTATATCCTGTTATATTGCTTATTTGTCTTTCACCTAGATTCATCTCATCGCCTGATTGTACTTTTATTTGCATATCGTACTGTATGCTTTGCTATATCTGCCATTGATATTTGTTGTTGGGTGTATATTTTAGGTTTTTCTATTGGGAATTATGCCATTTAAGATAATGTTGACTGTTGATCTGTGAGTCTGTGACTATAAACCTTGTCTGCCAGAGTTCATCTGCTCTATACATATATTCTAAATGTTTGTTATCTCATATTTGTAGGTGAATTAGATATGATATTTCATTAATGTTATTTTTGATGTATATTCCGTGCAATGTACCTAATAACAGTATGCTCCATCTGATTTGTGCTCTTGTTCTAAACTGATTGCCTATCAGGCATAATTCGTAATGGAGTCTGTATATATATATATATATATATATATATATATATTTGTATTGTTTATTTTATTGTGACAACAATAAAGATTATTGAATTTAATCCAGGGACTGATGCAGTATAGTTGGTTTTAACTCTACTATATATATGTATATATACATATATATATATAATATATATATATATATATTTTTTTTATTATTATTATTATTATTATTATTTTCATTTATTTATTTATTTATTTTTTCAGTTAATACTGGCTCCAATAATGGGCCCACATTGAAGCCATTTACAAAACTAGACATCATACATTTTCTCTTTCAACCTCTCATTTATAAAAGATTATTCCCTCTGATGATCACTTTCCAGAGTGCAGTTCTTTTTCACCCTAAGTGGCATATTCAAATGGGCGTGAGGTTTAGCGAGGTAAAAAACCTCACGCCCCGCGCACCAAACTTTGGGTTACCATGGGTTTGCGCGTTCCCAATACCTGCGGCATACAATTTTAAAAAAAGGTTGCCGGGTTTTCAGAGCTGAAGACCCCACGGCACTTAAAAAAAACAAGAAAAAAATTATACTTACGTGTCTGGGGGGTTTCCGGTGGTCTTAGCGATTCCCGTGTCCTCCCTTCCATCTTGTCACTGGGGAGGGGGCTGCTGGGAGGCTCCAGGGGCTTGTGGGAGGAGTAAAGGCTGCTGGGAGATTTAGCTTGTTGACCCTCAGTTATCATAATGTTAATGTGTATATGATTTTTTAAATACAAATTTGTAAGCGCATTCAGCACTCAGTCTAAATGAGGTCTCTCTTACAGCACTCAGTCTAAATGAGGTCTCTCTCAATCTATGTGAGGTCTCACATTCAGCACCTAATCAATGTGAGGTCTCTATTTCAGCACTCCATCTATGCGAGTGAGGTCTCTATTTCAGCACTCCATCTATGCGAGTGAGGTCTCTATTTCAGGACTCCATCTATGCGAGTGAGGTCTCTATTTCAGCACTCCATTTATGTGAGGTCTCTATTTCAGCACTCCATCTATGAAACATAGCTATTCAACAATCAATCTACAGTAAGTGAGGTCTCTGATTCAGCACTTCATCTATATAAAAAGTCTCCATTTCAGCACTAGATCTGTCACTTTTATAGTATGCGAAGGCTGGATAAGCGTGAGAATAACTAAGAATACTATGTTTTTTGCTGTATGGCTGTTGATGACAGCCTTGTTGCTGGGTAGATTATAAGGCTGTCTGGTCAGCTGGTTGGGTGAGCCAATGATATTGCTTGAAGGAGTGGTCATATGATCAGTATATATTGGCTTGTGTGAACATAGACAGCCTCTTGGTTCCTGGATCTTTGAAACAATACTAGGCTGAGTATTTCCCTTTTTCTGTATATTACTACTACCTTTTCATTCCAGTTTTATCCTTGCATTCCCCCCCTGGTATATATTCCCACTGGTGCCTCTCTTTTACATTTATACCCTTTTCATGCTGTCCTGCCCCCCCTCTCCCTGCCTCCTTTCCCTATATAGCCCGTCCATTCCATTCTGCCCCCCTCCTCCCCTGCATTTGGGCTTATTTGTCATATAGCACCACTCAGCTCCAGCACGAGGCACCCCCCCCCTCCACCTCCACTTGCTCGTGGCTTCCCCGTGGCTGTAGGTCCCAAGCTCATCCCGCAGCAGTTCTAGCACTTCCCTGCGCCAGCAGGCGCTCCCGCTTTCGCGCCTCCCGCCAGAGCTCCTTTGTTCTTCCCTCTAGCCCCCTTTCCTTTACCTCCGGCGTGGGTGTGCGCTCCCGCGTCTCCCGTCGGTTTCCAGTCCCCGGCAGCACAAGCACTCTCGGCACCAGCGGGAGCTCCCACTTACGCGCTTCCCGCTGGCGCGCCGGTTACTGCTCTCCAGTCCCCACTTCACCTTCCCCACCGGTGGGGGTGAGCGCCCGCTCGCCTCCCGCCGGTGCCCAGTCCCCGTCGGCGCAAGTGCCTCTCTGCACCAGCGGGAGCTCCCGTCTCCGGGCCTCCCATTGGCATTCCTGTCTGCCCTCCAGCCTCCACTTCACCGGCGGGGGTCACCGCTCCCGTGCCTCCCGCTGGTTTTCTGGCCTACCCCGCCGCGAGTGCGGCTCCGTACACCTCTCCCCCCCCCCGCGCCGGGTCCTCCGCACTCGGGGGGGGGGCCCTTTTTACAGTACAGCAGCTAGACATTTCCCCGGCAACCATTTCCCATGGCAGCCATTTTGAGTCCCACCTTTGTAGTGGGATCTCAGCCCAACATTCATCTTTACGTTTTTTTTTTCCCAGCTGGGCTTGCAGCTTTAGTCCACAGCTGTCCCCTGCCGTTCTACCTCCTCTAGCCCTCTTCCCCACACCTCCTTTCATCTTTTTACAGCTCCATCATTCCCCCACCCCCGGCCAAAGGTTCATGGTTTCCCTTGCTTTACCCCCCCCCAATTTTTCTTATTATCCCTGCCCCTCCTTCCTCTGGCTATCTTTCTGTGCACCTTCATCCATGCCTCATAATATTTTCCTCGTATGGCCCCCCGCCTCTCTTCTATGTCTAGGCTTCCTGTACCCCATCTTCCTCTTTATTCATTATCCTTCCACCCCTGTTGGTCCCATGCACCCTCCCTGTGGTTTGCCATCATGACGCACCTGCTGGGGTAACTCTTGTCCAGGTATAGCCTACGTGTATAGGAGGGTTTATCTCCTGACTTAGGGGTTAGCTCCAAGGGAGCTAGTTTGGCTCAGTCGCCATTTTGTTTGGCTGCTTTTGTCTGTGGTTATAGCTAACTTGGTAGGTAGTTTATGGTTGTGGTTGTAGGGTTTCTTCATTCGTTTGCGTTCTGCATTGGTATAGCCTTTCCTTGACAGGACACTCCGGAGTTTGCATTCTGTCGGGATTTATTACTGTGGTTTGCCGGCCAAGGTTGGGGCAGGGGTGTTGCTGGGGTGGATGGAGGTGTTTTGTCCTTGTTCCCTCCCCTTGCAGTATCTCTATCTCTCTGGTGGGATGGTCCCCCACGCAGGTTGTGGGTTAGTTTCGGTTAGTGCAGCATGCATCCTATACATGGTAGTATCCTATACATTGTGGTAATTCCATTATTATACCATCCCCGTAGGTTCCTCATAGCAGTTTCCACATTTTATGAGTTTTTTGTTTTAGTTCACAGTCTTGTTATGTTGACTTTCTGGTTACGTTTATTCTGGGTCAGTTTTTGGTTTGTTGTCTTGCACTCGTAGGCCGGGCAATGCATAGGGTTTCAGTGGTGTTCAGGTGAATTAGCAAATAAATGTTTGCCTTCGGGCAGTGCGGTTTCCGGCACCTAGATAGAGAAATCCATTTTTTCTTACTTTCGCATGTTCAGGCCGACACTGACCAGGTCGGTGTAGCACATCGTCTGGACTGATTTCTCTTCATGGGTGCGGGAAGGAGTGACGTCTGTTTGGACCTCCTCTTGGGGCGCAGTCACCTTTTTTCCGTGTTTTGGGGGTTCCAGTTGCGCTTGATATGATTGTAGGTTTTGTGTCCGGTTTTGTCTGTTGGAGATTTGAGATAGTCACGATAGCAGGTTATGGTTGTTTGGTAGGTCTTGTAGCGTAATGGAAATGGACCGCATATCACACTAGACATTTAAGGTTTTGAGTCTCAGTGGAGACACTTTATTAAAAAAAAAAAAAATGACTGGGTTTGTAAGTTGTTTGCTTAAATGCGGCGGATTTATAGGTTTACACAGGTTGAGCAAGCACTTCGTTGTTGGGCCAAGTTTCTGGTTCAATTTAACGGTGAACTAATTTTGTACTTCAGCGGCAATTGTTGCTGCAGTTTTTTACCAATGCGGCTGGCTGGCCAGGTTTTTTGGGCTTTCAGTTGGAGGGAAATGTTTCTGCGTGGTTTATTACGATGCAGGTCTTACGAGTAATTGTTGCTGTTGGAGCCGTTCCCAATTTTCATGGCCATATAAGGCTGGTTAGTGCGACTGAGGATTAATTCTTTTCTAATCTACAGAATTGGGTGCAGTTCATGCCATCTACAACCGAAACTCGTTCCTTTTGCGTTTGCTTTGTCATTTAGTTTTGTGCGTTTAGTTTCAGAATATTATATTTCGACATTCAAATTGCGCTTCGGTCTCTCGTCCCAATGATACCAAGGAGGTAATCGTCTGCCTGGCAATTTTGGCGAGCTTATGGGCTAAGCCATCTACGGAGGGTAAGTTTTTCAATGTTGCCTTTACTTCTTTGTCTGGAACCATTCGTAGCAGAGCGGGTCCAAGGCCTCTGCGGTGGCGGCGCCGGCGGGGATCTCATCTATTGTTAGCTTAAAGGTCTTCATGTACATACCCAGTCAGCTCTTACATGTTGGGTGAATGGGTTCCCCGTTCGCGTCTCCCGGCGGCCCTTTGATGTGCAGTTTTGATTCATTGCTTGTGGTTACGGGTCAGTTGGATTCTGACGGGTGTTAGGCCTCGCTTTTACGTTTGAACTTTTCAGCTGCAATTTTGGAGGTTTAGTTTCTTCAGGGATTTTGTTTCAAGATATTGTTTCAGGAGATCAGTGGTGCTTTGCAAGTTTTCATTGGGCATTTGAGACCATAAAAGTGGGGGTGGATAGTGTTCCTTTTCTCAACATCCAGAGGTTCATTTGCCCGGTACGCCTTGTGGTGCATTATAGATGTGGCGCCCTGCTAGTTCAACACAAGGATGGTTTACATGCCAATCCTACCCTGCATACTACAGTTCATTTAGAACACGAGGGTGGTTTACAGGCCTATCTTATCCTGCATACCACATTTTAGTTCTCTGCTGTTTTTGGTCAAAGTTTTGATTGGGGCAGTTTCTATGCTTCAGCTTCTAGTACTCAATTTCTTCAAATTGGCGCAGCGATGGCGGTGGC
Source organism: Taudactylus pleione (assembly GCA_031769625.1). Classification (NCBI taxonomy): domain Eukaryota; kingdom Metazoa; phylum Chordata; class Amphibia; order Anura; family Myobatrachidae; genus Taudactylus; species Taudactylus pleione. The sequence continues at coordinate 441,561 of JAUIMM010001371.1, forward strand.
ATTTCCTGCAGGGTTTAGGGTGTGCAAACGGCTGCCTATGAGACATGTGCAGTTGCGACTAGAGCTAGTTGCGCACCTGGCGGCAACCTGAAACGTTCAACAATTGGGGGGGTGGTGAAGGGATTTTTTAATTTTCCTCCCGGGAGCCTTGATCCGGACCAATTTGGATCACGGGTAGGTGTTTTAGTTTTTCCCCTTCACTCGGGTTACTTGTTTCCCCTCTTATGCATCCCTGCTATTTAGTTGCTATGTGTTTTCTTAAAGTTGTGTCGGGATGGTTCGGGTTTGGTGTGATGCTCATGGTACGGAACTTTGTTGCTCACTGGGATTGCAGCAGTTGACAGTTTGGGTTGTGAATGATGTGCGCGGTTTGGTGTAGAGTTTCGTGCTTGAGTTTCTTGTGTCCTCGGTGACTAAATAGGATGTGACTGACTAGGAGGTGTTGCCTGTCAGGAGCAACGATGTGCGACAGTGGAAAGGTATGGAGTGATCGTTCGTGGTGAGAAGTTTTTGTTGGGCTTAAGGCCAAATTGGAGGATGTGTGATCTGTATGGTGCATAGTTTGACTTGGAGAGTGGTGAATAAGCATGGTGCGTTAGACAGGACGAGGAAGAAGGTGAATGTGTCAGAAGCCTGTCATGCGGTGTTAACTCTGTATTTTTCAATCCCGATTGAGGGCATTTTGATGACTTGGATTCAGTTTCCTTATTTAGGAATTCTTGTTTTGGGCTAGGTCGTGTTGGGTGGCGGGCCAGTTTCCTTTGGAGTCTGGCTTTGGCGGGAGTACGCTGCAGCTCAGTGGCTTTATGTGGCATAAGATACGTTGTGGGGGCACTTACCCTCGATGAACCTGGCGAATTTGTCCTGCTCCGCACGGGGGGATCCGGGCGCTTTTTGTACAGAAGCGTCTCAGATTGGCCCAGGAGGGAAGTGGGACCCTCGCAGTGTTAGTGCGTCTAGAGGGGGGACGTGTCAGTCGTTCCCTGAGTATTTGAGCAAAGTAAAAGCTAGAACTGAGTCTGCAGCGTCTCTTTGCCACCCTGGTTAGGTTAATTAATTATAAATAAAAGCTGTGACCTTTTAGCCAAGCTCTTGTTGTCTGTGTCGTTATTTATTAGTTTAAGTTAAGTAAGCTATGCAAGGTTGTTAAGGGTTAGAAGCAATAAACCAATGTATATCTTATCACCCAATCTACAATCTATGTAAGGTCTCTGCTTCATTACCCAAAGTATCTGAGGTATATTTTAGCAAACCATCCATGTGAGGACTCAATTTCATTAACCAATCCATGTGATGTCTCTATTTCAGCACTAGATCTACTGTATGTGAGGTCTCTATTTAAGCGCCCAATCTATGTGAGGGCTCTATTTCAGTCCTGGATCTATATGAGGTCTCTATTTTGGCACCCCATCTATGTGAGGTCTCAATGTCTGTGAGGTCTCTTTTTCAACACTTTCTATGTGAGATCTGTTTTTCAATGATCTCTCCATCAGCACCAGCTCTAATTGAGGTCTCACTTTCAGAGTCCTGCTTCTCTGTTCAAAAACAAAGAACATTGACCAGGCTTTAAGGTGCTGCAGTCACTCTGGAGACCCCTCAAACAAGTATATGCATCGGCGGCAGGGGTATGGGCCGGCACGCCCAATCCGCCATCCTCACCTACTCCACTGAACAGTTAATGGCAGTCAGTTGTAGGGCAGGAGGTAGGCAGCAATTCAGTTCAGGATTCCCACCCACCCAGCACGATAGGATTTGTTTAAAAAAAAAAATTATATTGGTTTGTACGTACAGTATAGCAGGACATGGGATGTTTTTAAAATGCTCATTGACTGTATTATATTAATGTCCATATGTACAGTATGAGCCCTTAGAGCAGGGGTTCCCAACCACGTTCCTCAAGGCACACTAACAATCCAAGTTTCAAGGATAGCAAAACTTGAACACGGGTGTCTTAACTGGTACCTAAGTAATGTTGATTTAACCATCTGTGCTCAAGCATGGATATCACTAAAACCTGGACTGTTGGTATGCCTTGAGGACCGAGGTTGGGAAACACTTCCTTAGAGTAACACAATACCATTTTTGCACATAGCTGTGATACTACAGTATTGTAATCCTATGTTAGGCACCAAGAACAGTATAAAACAAAACACTCAAACTGAAAAACTTCCCACATAGTAACAGGGTTTGGTGATGACATAATTTCTGACATCCTGGGGAACCCCAGTATAATAAATAAATCAGCATTGGGTTCATGTGGTTTATCTAACCTTGTAGTGGAAACACAATGCATGACAACCAAACCACACCTACAGTGTATCTATCTATCTATCTATCTATCTATCTATCTATCTCTATAGGAAGCTATGTGTAATGGTCAGCTAAAACCATTGCAGCTAAGCAGATCAATGTAGTGTGTGACTGCAGGGGATTGGATGTGTGGCTGCATACTACATAGATCTACTTACTGCATTTGCAAAAAGTTAAAACTGACCATTACACCTAGCTTCATATATTTAGAATTACTAGACTTCATACACAGGAGCAAATAGCTCCATGTGTTAGGTGTCAGACTATGCTCTATGAGGTTGAGAATAAATTCAAGTCCCAGGTAAGGCATGCTGATCAATGTGTGTTTTAAATACAGGGGGAGGGGGGGTGTAACTCATTGACAATAATTCCCATCGTTACTAGTAGCTCACAAGATAAGTGTATTAATATGGTTTAGGAGGTTTGGTGTTCAAATCTTTGGCAGGTGTTTTCTGAAAGTAAGTGTATGGTCTGCTATAAATGTGTATATATCAGGGCCGAAACTAGGATATCTGTCACCCAGTGCAAGGCAGTAATGTTGCGCCCCTCCCTTCCCGTACCTGGATTTTGTCTTTGCTCCTCCATAAGGCAGTGCACTACTCAAACGTCCCTGGTATAGTGACTTACATTATTCCACACACCATAATGCCCATTACACATTATGCCACACACTGTAATGCCTATTACCAAAGTGCCACTTACATATTTGCCCGACACCATTTTATGCCCCACAGTAAGGCTTCTAATTACTTTAAAATTACCTGCTCATTGTCAGGGGTTTTATGCTCATTACCAGGGGTTCCATGCTCATTGCCAGGGGTTTCATGCTCGTTGCCAGGGGGTTTCATGCTTGTTGCCAGGGGGTTTCATGCTCGTTGCTATGGGGTTTATGCTCGTTGCTATGGGGTTTATGCTCATTGCCATGGGGTTACATGCTCATTGCCATGAGGTTTATGCTCGTTGCCAGGGGTTACAATCTCATTATCAGGGGGTTCCATGCTCGTTGCCTGGGGTTTCATGCTCCTTGCCAGGGGGGTTTCATACTCATTGCCAGGGGGTTTCATACTCGTTGCCAGGGGGTTTCATGCTCATTGCCAGGGGTTTCATGCTTGTTGCCAGGGGTTGTCAGTGTTTTGGGGTCCAGGAAGGTCACCCCACTTTTTCATGCACTTTTATAACATCGCATTTGGCTGAAAATTAAGCAACCCCGCTGCGTGTACCGCAAATTTTAATTGGATTGGAGAATTCTCGGGTTCATGCATTCAAGAGAAGTCTCCGAGTTTCAAGAAGCAAACTCGCTACTCGCACCTAACTGGATCGACCTGATAGAGTAAGAAGGCTATTTCCATGGGGATGTAGTCAATTTACCTCCGATCGGGATGCTGGCAGTCGAAATCGCGGTGCCGGAACACCGGCGCCAGAACACCGGTGCCGGAATCCCGACATCAGTTGAGATGCTGAGGCCAGAATCCCAACAGCCAGCACCCCAATTGTTAGGGTTAGGCTGCAGCTGCTGCCTGGGGGGGTTAGGGGTAGGCACTAAGGGGGGAGGTTTAGGCACTAGCCGGAAGGGTTAGGGTGCGGGGAAGGGAGGGTTAGGGATAGGCGGTGAAGTAGGGAGGGTTAGGATACTTACCTAGTCTCTGAGCCGTATTCAGTTTGAGCCGAGCCGCGATACTTTTTCGCGTCCCGGACTTTTCGCCTACTTCGCCTGTTTTGTAGGCGGAATAGTATCGCTCGCGTGTCCGCTTTACCCTGTATTCAATTTCAAAGTACGCGAAAACAGGACCCGGCGAAACTTGAACAGGCGGAAATTACTGTCAGATTTGGGGAAATCAGCCTGACACCCCCAAATGATGCTCTGACATGGGCGTTCCCTATTGTACCCTCCGATTTGGCTTGCTGAAGGTATTTGGTGTTTTTAAACGGGTTCAATAGCTGCTAAATAGCGTTTTTCTATACGTGGTGAAGAATAGTATTCAGAAGTATTGTTTCCTGAAAATAACTTATCCCAGCAAATTTGGGGTACTTGAAAATGGGGGTCAGCATATTTAAAAGTTGCTAAAGTGAAGTTGAAAAAATCATGAAAAATCCACCTGTCGCAAGCCCCTGCAATAAAAAAAACACCTGGGGCATACTTGGGGACCCCCCCAGAGTCAAGTTCGCTAGTTTTCAACTTTGTCCCCCCTTTTTCAAAGTCCTTAAGTGGGTTTTTTTTTTATTTTTTGACACAGTTTGGGACTATCTGAAGGCTGCACGGGGGTTCCCGCAACGTTGCACCCCAAAACCCCAATTCTGTACTTTTTTCCGCCTGCTATTCATAGGCGAAACTTTTTCGTCTAGTACATTGCATTGACTTTCCACCTAGGTGGAAAGTCTTTCAAATTGAATACGGGGTAAAAGCAAAACAGGCGATAATGACATCATCGGCGAAAAAGTATCACAGATCCGGACTTTTTGCCTCAAATTGAATACGGGCCTCTGTCGGGATTATGACTGCCCGTCTCCCATCTGCTTATTAAAAAAGTGCATTCACCTAAATGAACCACTATTAACCCTTGCCGCGCTGGTTGCACCAAATAACAGTGTTTGCAGAGTAAAGAATATATTCAGTTTAATGAACATATAAATACATCCTGCATATAAATCACAAAAAATATATCTTTAAAGAATAAACACAAAATATAAAAAATATATAAATAAAAAATCAATAGTATAAAACAATACACACTGTGAAACTCAATAAATTGGACAGACCTAATAATCCTATACTGCTTAGTCCAAGGAAATGGTTCCTTGTAATCTCCTACATAAAGATGCATAATTATCCAATGTATTTGTTTGTCATAAAGTATCCAAGTCCACAGATTTTGTTAAACAGATTTTTCACCTTAAAACAGCCAAGGGGATGAATTCCGCCATATAAAAGTAATGGTTTATATTCTCTAATAAAAGCCCTATGTAGTAATAATATTTACCATCTTTAAACCGGGGCTATTTGGCCGTATCAGGACACCCGTCTGGCCGACAGGCTGATGCAATCAAAATTATCTGGTGTGTTCCCCGGTCACTTACACGGTTCAGAAGAACATAGCTCCCATCAACCAAGACGGTAGCTGAAGGAATGATCACGGGAACTGCTACTAACTCCAACTGCGGCTGAGAACTAAACCATGCTGGATAAAGGTACCTATGGTGTGAGGCGCTGGTGGATTACTGCAGCGGCCCTAATAGAAACAGCCTGTTGAGCACAGGCCCTCATTCAGAGCCGCTCATAAGCGTCCGCTCGTTCGTAGTCAGCCGATTGTTGTACAACCACGCATGCGTCGGTGTAACAGTGCGCATGTGCGTACGGCTGATTGCGATCATTTTTTCAGTCGGTTGTCGAACAGCGAACAGGAAGTGACATGTCAAATGTGATTGACAGAACTGTCCGTTTTGGGGCGGTGACGGGGGTGGAGATGGGAAAACGCAAGCGTGTCGAGGCGTTTTTGGGGCGTACATAAATTATCTGATGCGAGCGGCCAATGTGAACTGAACAAGTGATACATCACTGTCTGATCCAATTTCCATTAAGACTGCTCGCTCAGCTTGTGGTCTGGTATAGTCTACCGCAATGACGATGGTCTCTTCGTCCTTCCCTGGGCTCATCGATGGAGTGTCGATTTATCAATTGAGGCCACAGAAACAATCATCTTTTAATTGCAAACTGCTTTTAAGTTGTTTCTCAAATAGACCATTTTTAGTAGCTAAAAACCGAACGCAGGTGAACTACTCAGCTGCTAATTTCGGCCTAATACAATCAATTAGCAAACAATTTTTAGTTTATTTTGTGGTATTTTGAAATATTTGTGTTTTTTTTTAAGTTTAAGTTTACAATATTGTACGCATGGTTGTTTTTTTGCTAATATTTTTTGGCCAAAGAAACCAATCGTCCTTTTTTTTTTTTCTAAGTGTTATTTAAAAATCATATTTTTTTTTTAACCCTTGATTTTTTGAAAAATAAAAATGTTTCTATTTCCGTTGTATTGTTTGTCATTTGGTTTGAGGGATTACCTTTTAACCAGTTTTGTAATAAATCAACAATATAATTGAGCAGATTTTAAACTGAATTTTACTAAATGTTTTTTTTTTTTCTTTTTAAATAAACCCAAATTTTTTGTTTTGCCACACACACAAAATAAGTGGCATTTGAAACACAAACAAATACAAAAATTAAAAACAATTCATAAGAAAGGAGAGGGAGGTTTTGGGCATTAAGGAATATGGGGCAAACACAGAGATGGATTGTGGGGAAATTAGCCAGTGCTGTCATCGCTTTTTAGGCCGTTTGTCCGGGGGTTGGAGTGAGCTGGAACGGGTCCGGGAGGTCCTTCGCCTGGCCTGTCCAGAGGCAGATGTTGTGGCCTCTGGACTAGGCATAGAGCTAGGCACATTTGGAGGGATGGCTGTTGTTGTGCCAGAGGTGGAGGGTCCTGATATTCCGGCAGGAATGGAGGCCGGCTCCAACATGTGCTGGCGAACGAGCTGCTCCAGGGCATTTGCAATTCGCACGTTGGCCGCAGCATTTTCCTCCAGGGCGTCCGCCACCCGTAGCAGACTGGCGTCCATCCTCAGCAGAATCTCGGTCTGCTGATCCGTTTTAACATTGAGATCACTGAGGAGGGCCACTGCCTGCGAGGGGGAAGGCCCTGGACTGTCTTCCACAGGGTCCCCAGCCAGATCTACTGCTTCCTCCCCTGCAGAGCCAGAAGAAATTCTGCGGCCAAAGCTCACCTCTGGAGCAGACTCATCCGCCTGTGTCTCTGTGAGAAAAAAGAGAAAAGAGTAAAATTATAATCTAGATATTTTCCAAAACACATTTCAGAGTTGTTAACATTACAACATTTACCTGGGTCAACATGAGGAGCCACAAAGTCTGGCATGTCGGTATCCATGTTCGACACGCCAAACACCTCCTCATCCTGCACACACCCCTGTGCCAGCTCCTCCAAATCCGTGAGCTCAAGTGACACAGGGGTTGGACCCCCACCTGTCCCCCTTGCATGCCTAGCCCTATCAGCAAGTTTTTGTTTCAGGCGATATTTGAAGTCGCTCCATCTGTTGTTTAAAAAGTTGGCATTATTACTGCAGTATTTTAAACTGTAAACACTTTTTAGTCAAATGTAGTTTTCACGTACCGGCGTTTGACCTCCCGGGTTGAACGTTCCAACTCACTCACCCCATTGGCAGCACTGGCTATGTCGTCCCACATTTTCTATCCCTGGCTTGCACCTATATTCCTTGGTGCCTGTGGCAGGGTGTCATTGCACATTTGCACCAAAACCTCCATCTCCTTACTTGTGAATTGTGGCTGCCTTTTTTTTTTTTGCTTAGTAGGCCTACTAGGCCCAGCAGCCTCTTCCATGGCATCCTCAACACCTTTTTTTAAAAAGACAATTACATTTTTAATGTAAAATGTTTACTAAATTATTGTTAAACAATCATTTTCCACCAAAAATACAAATACTTACCTGGCGCCTCTTGGCCAGTACTTTGCTGCTCTGTAGTCATTTTGGACTCACTACAGCAGACCGATTTGGGATTTCAGTGATGTTTTTATACATGCGTCAGCATTATTTGTCCGCATCATTCATTGTGCGCTCCTATTGTCCGTCCTTAATTTGAGCGGGAAAAAAAAGACTATTTATGGCTTTGTGTGACTCCATTCGAGGTGGCATTTTTGGATTGTTGGAGGTATTTCAGAGTAGTGGTTGGTTATTTGGTTGTTGGTTCGTGAAGGAGTGGTTTTTTTGTTTTTGACCGAGCGTTTTTTTTACTTTCTTTGTTTAAGTTAGCATATTTGCGTTTTTATTCTGCTATTTTGATTTATATTTTTGAGTAAGTATTTCAATAATTCCCAAAAACATTTATTCTTAAATTGTGTTTCTTTTTTTTTATTTTTTAATTTTTTTATTTTTTATTTAAACAGTTATTTTGGCTGGAACCCAAGTGACCTTTTCTAACTTTGGGATATTTGTCTGTTTTTGGTAAGAGTTTTTGATTTTATTACTTAACAAATTACATGTGTTGGTCTTAGCATATGTTTCACAAAGTAATATGTGCTTCTTCTGTGTAAAATCCTGTGTTAACTCTAAATGTAGCTTACCATTTTGCGAAGTAATATGTGCTTCTTCTGTGTAAAATCCTGTGTTAACTCAAAATGTAGCGTACCATTTTGCAAAGTAATATGTGCTTCTTCTGTTTAAAATCCTGTGTTAACTCTAAATGTAGCATACCATTTTGCGATGTAACATGTGCTTCCTTCTCTAAATTATCTAAAACTATATTTGGTTGAAATCCTAGTTTATTACATAAATCTAATATTTTTTTTCTACTTTTGAAATGTAGGTTGATTTTCACATGACACGACCCAGGCCTGTAATAATCTTTTGGTTTCTTTGCAAAGATAAGTATATTTTTCTTAACACATTTGTCGAAAAAAATAACTACCACGCTTAACATTTCAGGTTGGTGTTGGTCGTATTATATTGGCCATGGTTCCAGAACCCGACCAACCTCAACTTCATCCCAGGCGGAGGCCTCGTAGGCGTGCAAGGCCCCAGATATATAGAACACATGTCACCCTTTTTGGAATGCTAGATGATGAGGTGTTAAGTTGCTACCGTCTTCCGCCACAAATCATCATAGACACTCTCTCATTAATAGAGAGTGATCTTGAACGGCAAATCGACAGTCCTACAGCAATACCACCACTTACGCAATTAATGTCGGTGTTACATTTTTGTGCCTCAGGATCCTTTCAAACCACCGTGGGAATAGTGGCAGGAATATCCCAATCCTCCTTTTCAAGGATCCTGAGGGCAGTGATGGATGCACTTTTTAAACACCTCCATCATTTTATTAAAATGCCATTGGATATGGGTTCCCTTAATGTGGTGAAGTCTAATTTTTACCAAATTGCTGGCTTCCCACACATCATAGGGGTTGTGGATGGTACTCACATTCCACTTCAGCCTCCAGCAAGTCTGGAGGCAATATGTAGGAACCAAAAGCACTTTCATTCACTGAATGTAATGGTGGTACATGATGCCTCCCTCCAGATCCTGTCCCTGAATTCCAAATTCCCAGGCAGTGCACATGATTCCTTCGTCATCCGGCAATCAGGGCTTTGGCACAAATTAAACAACCTACATGCTGGTCATGCATGGCTTCTGGGTAAGTTGACACCTTCTGTTGAAAACAATGGTCCTGATGTTATTTTTTATATTTTCACAGGAGACAGTGATTACCCTTGCACGCCCTGGCTGCTCACTCCTTATTTGGTTCCCACACCATGGCAACAAAGTCAGTATAATTCCGCACTTACAGCCACCAGGAAGGTGGTGGAGTGCTGTATCGGCCTTTTAAAAGGCCGATTCAGATGCCTCCACCGCTCTGGTGGCGACCTCATGTATTTGCCGGCTATGGTCTCGAAAATTGTGGTCCTGTGTGGGATATTTCACAACATCGCCATAAGGAGTGGTGTAGCAATGCAGCCAGAGGATGCCTTGCCTGAGGATGGCCCCCCTGAGGTTGATCAGAGGTCAGTATGTGGGGGGGCCATACACGATGACATTGTTGCCAGATTTTTTAGGTAATTATTTCCAGAAATTTATTTAATTGACACAATGTAGACATGTAATATTTTAATGTACACTTTTAACTTTTTTTTGCTTTTGTTTTTGTTTTATTCCATAAAATTACCATAAAAAACGATGCATACTACCTGATCAACAAACATGACTTCATGTGGACACATTGGATATAACTTTGGGAACAATGATTTCTTCTTCTCATTTGTGGATTCATGTTGGCATGCTACTTCTTCAAACAGTTCCTGATTCTTGATTTAATTTGGGGTTTTTGGGGTTGTTTGGACTTTTGTGTGTGTTTTCAATGTGTGAATTGATTGTGACAATTCACTTGGTGTTTATTATTTGTGTGTATTAATTTTTTTTTTTTCGTTAAACAAACATTTCCTTGGTAAATTACAAGCAAGTGTAACCTGGTCCAAAAAATGCAAACTTGCTTAATGGCTAATCCTGTAATTTATTAAATTGTAAAAGTTTTTACCCTGCTTTGTGGCTAAAAACAAATACCAAAGGTATTATGGTGAATCAGTATGTTTTCTAATCTAGGCCTAAGCAGGTTTGTTTTAATTTTTACATTACCCCCAAAAAAGAAAAAACATTTTTTGCCATTAATTCTACAAACCTATTGGTATTGTTAGGTGTTTAATGTGCCAGCTTACATACTTACTTGAGCTTTCTACAATCAAATTTACATTTCTTAAAAACTCATGGTAAAAGAGTAGACTTATGTAAGGTTCAACAATCTAAGATTTACAGACAAGGAATGAGACTTAAATAAATCAAAATAAATTTTAGTTTTTTACAAATTTTTTGTGATAAAACAAACAAATTAGTGGCGCAGGAGTGCCAAAATATGGTCCAATGCCACAAGCATGGCAACGACATGGCCCCTCAGAATCACCAAGCCAGCAGAAATTTCAGCGTTACGCCTCTGGTCCTCTGTGGGTTAAAAAAATGTGCGGATTACTAAAATGACACCTTAATTTAGATGTTAAAAAAACAATTAAAAATCAGACTATACAAAAAAACCTAAAAAAAACCATGACCAAAACGAAAAGATTCAAAAATAAAAATGGACAAAAAATAAGAAACAAAATAAAAAAAGCTAGATTTACAACTACGCAAATATACGTCATTTGTTGATACCGTAAACAAGAAAGACACAAGTATGAGTGTTTGGACATGTGTCATATGTGTAAGGGGAAAACATCCTGGACATTGTTTCACAAAGATATATATAAAAAACATTAGAAATACTTTACAATTTTGAACTGCACAGGCAAAAGGACAACATAAACCAAAATTTAAATAATGAAAAAACAACCATAGTTTAAAAGGGAATCATACCGGTCAAAATGCTGACTGGGCCTGGAGCCCCGAAATCCTCCTCATCAGAGGTGGGCCAGTGGATCACAGATGGAGGAGCGGTAATTTGTGAGGAAGTTGAGGGTGAGGAAAAGAGAGGGGGGGTGGAGGGGAGGGTGAAGTTGGAGGGATGTGAATGTGAGGAGAGGGAGGGGACTGGGGTGGAGGGGGAATTTGGGGAAGAGTGGGCAGAGGATGTTTGGGTGGGAGTGGGGGATAGGGGACAAGCCCGACATCTGCGCCATCGTAGTCTGCGCTCAGCCCCTAAATGATGTTGAAAAAATTATTTTTAGTAAATTTTTCTTTGTTAGTGCAAAAATTTTAGAGCCAAAAAAAAAAAAAAAAGGGCTATACTGTAAACATGCACACACAGGTAGGTCCAAAATAAAGAAACAGGGCTATATGGTAAACATGCACACACAGGTATGCTTAAATTTAAAAAAAACAAAAAACACTTACTTTGATGTATCAGCAGATGCAAATTGGCCAACAGGCGTGGGGATCTGCACCTCAGATCCGACCACCTGCGTTCCAGTTGGCCGATATTTCGGCGATAGCCGATGGAACGCAGGCAGCGGCGCACCTCCGCTTAGGCCATACGCTTGCGGAGGTTGGTGATGGGGGGCGGATGCTCGGTGATTCTCTGGTCCATCACCTCAGTGAGGACCAGGAGCTCACGCCTACAAAAAGCTGAGGCTCTCATGATGGCAATGATTTTTTTTACACAAAAGTTTTAATAAAGGTCCTAGAAAAATTTTGATTGGATAATGTACTTTGTAAATTAACAGAAACCATTCTATTGGTTATTGTATGAGTCATGTGACCTACACCCTCACAAATATAATGTGAGTTATGATAGGCTTGATGCAGTGACATGAGTAAGCTAATTTAAATGTTAAAAAAAAGTTGTAAAATCGGCCTATAAAAAAAACGCAAAACAATAGTAGCATTCAAACAAACTTTTAATTTTGAACAACCATTCCCTTGGTCCAACCGTACGTATTCTGCGGAAGCAATGACACACACTAACAATTATAAGTTTATTGACATTGAAGAAAAAAAACCGATTGCAAACATGTGAATAACAATTAAGGTAATTAATATAGTGATTGCCATTAACCAATTCAAGTATGTTTGCTGAATGAAATAGCAGGCAATCGAAAACTGACAGGGCCACTTCCGGAATTGACTTGTGCGAGCGTTCCCTGCAACCAAAGAGGAGACGGACGGTCGCTATTTTGAACGTTCGCTAGCTAGAGGAGGGGTTGGGAGAATATGGGGCGGAAGATTAGCTGCGAGCGAACATACGAGCGAGCACTTGAATTAAAATTTTTTCGCTCGTACGGCGGACGAGAAAATGGCCACTTGCGTCCGGGTCTGAATCAGGGCCACAGTGCGGCTACATATGTCACGCACTGAAATGGTCCAGCAGTAAACATGCACAGGTGCCGGACTGGTATTCAGTTGATTGAAGCCGCTTGACATGCTGAATTCTGGCCACCATAAATATAAATTGCTGGTGCTTCTGAGGTAATTCATTCCCCAATAGGTGCAATATAAGTCAGGTCTGAAGTCCACAACATCTGTAGATAGGGACAGCGACGCGTTTTGTCTACTCTCTAGACTTTTTCAAGCTCAATGCTGGTCTCCCATACCCAACCCTTTCCATGATAAACGCTGCATGACCCACTAAATGTTCCCAGAGTGACGTGTTCTGAAAAAGACATCATACAGTAGGGCTCCATTCAACGAGAGATAATCCATTTAGCACTTGCAAAACCGGTTATGTCCTCTATTTTGTATTTAGCAAACAGCGGTAAGCTTGGCTATCAGTAATAAATAGACCTCACACTCTATCCTCTCTTAAATGCAAGATTCATTCATCACATCCTGGAAAGGGGGGAAGATTGCTAAACCCCATCTACTCCACAAAACATTACTATACCCCAAAATTAACTTTTAACCTCCTGATAATAATATGCCCCCATAAAATTAATAGACCTCCCACCCCATTAATATTAATATTCACCATCCAGATCACAATAACATTTATCCTCCCCACCTCATATTGCTTTTAATCATTTCCCTACGCCTCCTTATATACTTACATCTTTTCCCAGCACACTGACTGCGGAGCTCCAGAGGAGAAGGGGAGAAGGAGAGAGACTCAAAGAGAGGCTGGAAAGGAAGGAGAGGAAGGGTCAGGGGCTAGGAGAGGAGAAATACAGGAATAGGGTAGAGGACGGGGAATGGTGGGAACTGTTGATGTAGTAGTTAAATGGTTAAGTGCTACAAGCTGTCTCTTAACTGAGTACTATTGTGCAGGACTAATCATTGCACTAATCAACATCACATGTCTGAGTGAATGATATTCACCAAACATAAAGGTCAGGCTGTCTAGACTGCAAATGCAAAATTTGAATACTTGGATCTATAAAAGGGTCTACATGTCTTTACTATTCTGGATGCCAAAAGTGGATTCTAGCAGATCACATTGGACAAGGAATCATCCATGCTCACATGTTCATGGCACCTGTGGGCAGGTACGCCTTCTTCTGAATGCCCTATGGCATATACACTGGCAGTGACGTATTCCAACATTGCATAGAGAACCTCTTCGAGAGATACCCTTGTGAGATCATTCTAGTTTGGGGCCACCCCATAAAAGCACATTACATGTACCTATCAAAGGTACTCCAAAGAATCCATGAACTAAACATGCAGTTAAACCCTGACAAGTGTCGCTTCAGGGTAACTGAGGTCTCGTATGTTGGCCACTTCCTAACTTCAGAGGGTGTCCAGCCAGATCCTGCCAAAACATAAGCTATGTAACATATGTCTACCCCCAAAGACAAGTTGACTCTGCAGCACTTTTTGGGTATGACCTACTACATTTCAAAATTCCTGTTATACTACAATGAGGTCACAGCCCCACTCCAGCAGTTGTCTCATGTTGTCTTGCACGGCTGACCGCCTTCCTCCACTGAACTGTTTTGTGACCTTAAGTCTTTCTTAGGCTTCCGCAATGAAATGACCATCTCACATGGCATCCTCCTGAAAGGTCAGCATTTCATGATACCGTATGATCTTCAAGGCTTCTGTGCTCAGCAATCCCAGCAGGGGCACCCCGGGCATGAGGTCACCATATGGCAGGCTAAGGATGCCCTGCTTTGGCCTTCTATGCCTGTTGATATTGTCACTGCCATGCCCCCTGCAATGCTTTACTGGCCCGTCATGCCAAGAAACCGCTCACTCTCCCTCTATAAGATTCCTGACCTCCCTTGGTCCATTGTTGCGGCAAATCTCTTTGAATGGAGGGGGAGATAGCACCTTGTGTTACTGGATTCATATTCCGGTTGGTTTCGAGATAGGTTATCTTCCCAAAACTGAGAAGTGCCACATTCATTAAGACACTTTTCTGCACATAGTATACCACGCAAGTTACTTACTAAGAATGCCATGCAATTCATGTTCCAGACTTTCACCAATGAATGGGACATCTCATCAGCCTTGATATTCACAGTCCAACGGATTAGCAGAACGGGCAGTATGTTCTGCAATGCACCTGCTTGAAAAATGTTAGAGCCATGGCTCTGATGAGTTTATAACACTCCTTATTTGAAGAAATACTCAACAAGTAGGACTTCCCTCTCCTGCTCAATGCCTTCTGTCCAGGGGCACATGCACCATCATTCCCAGCAACAAGTTCAAACTTAGGGCCTAATTCAGACCCGCTCGCGAGCGAAGGACGCTCGCAAGCGGGTCGATGGTACCCTAATGCGCATGCGCACGACGGAGGGAGCTCGACACTTGACAACAGACCTCGGTATGTATGAAAGCATATACATTAATCACTTTTATTTATTTTATATGCAAACATCTAATGATATTACCGTCACCATTCTAATGTATGGCCATGGAAGATCATTCAGATGTTAGTAAAAAATTCTAAGCACATTTTTGTGGCTCATCGTTTTTTCACATATCGGCAGGATTACCTTTTCCAGTACATGTGCTAACTTGTGGCGACAGCCCCAGGGGTCTGGCTGTGCACACAAGATCCCATGATGTTTGTGAGATCTCTTGCATGTGCAGTGGAGCCGGCCAGGAGGTATCGACAGCGCGAGGCAGATGTGTTCAATAAGTCGCGAAGCAGGAAGAGCTATAGCGGCACATTACGTCATCTGCCCCTGTGTTACTTAATCTCCCATTGTTTTACATTTATGTTTGTTCTTTGTTCAGATCAGACCAGATCACTAACAATAAAATAGAAATATTTATTCATGCATTAATGTGAATTCTGACAACATATTTAGAAGCAATGACTACACTAAACTACAGCAAGATAACATAACCAAAGTAGCATAGCATGGGCTCTGTAGCTTTGTACACTAGGGGGTGTATTTACTAAAGTGCAGGTTTATAGAAGTGGAGATGTTGCCAATAGCAACCAATCAGATTCTACTTAACATTTATCTAGCACCTTATAGAAGATAATAGCTAGAATTTGATTGGTTGTTATGGGCAACATCTCCACTTCTAAAATTCGGCACTTTAGTAAATATACCCCTAGGACTCACTTGATGGGTAGATGTCCAAATTCCCAAATTATCGTGATCTCACAGTCAATCCCAATTGTGGAGTGCATTAATTAGGGGGTAATGATTTTTTCTCAACATGTAGTTAGCATCCAGCGAAATGCACAAATATGGGCATTACCAATCTCTTGAAGTGGTATGGAGTCTTTTTAGCAAAGCAATCGAACAGACTTGTGATGGTCTCCTAGTATAAAGTACTCGCTGTCTAGTATATTTGATATCAAAAGGTAAAAGAAAGTGACTGAAGTCCAATAGATGTAGTTCTGCTTAGATTATCTGATACGTTTCGCAATTATTAAGTGAGATTCCTATGACATGGAAATTTCACCACCTTCTTGGTGATATATAATTCCAAGAATCCCATGAATGCAATAGAGATACATGCAAGAGCAATCTTTGGGTGCACATGACCCATGCCAAGGTTATCATACCAGTAAAATGTTTGTTGAGAGAAAATCCGTGTTCTCATACATGAGTGGTTTCAGTCAATGATTTATTTAGAAATTAAATCTAGAAATAAAGTGTAATAAAATATGGATGTGTTGGAGGATGTCTAGATAAAAAAAAATATCAAAAACTTTCCAGGGTGACTAGTCCACGTCTCCATTGTCTACTTATTTTTTCATAATTTTATTACCACACTCTGCTTCCAAATTGTTTTTGTTTTGCTATGAAGTCATTTATTGTTATTTTGCCAATCCTGTAAAAAAATTTTTTTTAAATATAAATGTTAAAAGGTTAGTTCATGAACTGTTTTCATATTGTTGCTGAAAACTCAGGAGCCTAGATATTCTATAATATTATATTTAATCATGCTTTTATGCGTCCAAACTATTTGTCAATGCGGTGTAATTGAAAGGCATAATCTTTCTTTGTTTGGATGGAGGGCAGGGTTATTCATTTATTTTTTTTGTCTATGTGTATAAAAATTTTAATAAAAAAACATATGATCTAAAGAAAACATATTATTTTTCAGATGTCTCACCTGTTTCTGCTGGAAACAATACAGTTCTAGATTGTAAACATCAACCTGGAGAGATGTTACTTATGGTTACTTGGAAGTTCCATCATGCGGATCGCTCTCGATGTTATATGGCGGTCGATCTAGTGAATAACCGCACATACAACAACTGCAGTGATCGGATGCATCTGAACTTGGGTGGAAGCAGGGTGTCTCTCAGGATTGACAACAGCAGAGTCTCTGATGAAGGGAATTATACCTGTGAGATTGTAAACCTAACGGGAACTTATATCAGCACATTTATGCTACAAGTATTAGGTAAGAGATAATCTCCTACTTTTTTATTATTCTTATGTTGTGATTTATTCATATAAGGGGGCAGTGGCTTTCTGTTCTTCTCAGTAACAAAGTACATCTGAGGGGATACCTATGATTACAGCCTATGAAGATGCGAGCAGACTCAGCCTACCATACCGGGCTGATATACAGTATGTGCAAAGTGAACTGATGAAGACGCTTCATTAAATCTGCCCCATGGTCCAACCAATTCAATCCATTCCTAAAACAGGATTATTAGAAAATTTGTATAACAAATGGAGGGGTCTACATCTAATGGGGCCCTGGTATCAGAAGGGGCCACAGCAAAGAAGCCTGGGGTTCATGCATAATTCCCATTGATCATAGACTCTGAGCAACTTCTAACAGTGATAAGGGGGGCAATCAGATTCAGGAACTGCCAAACATTAGTGGAGGGGAGTCGACGTTTACTTAAACAAGAAACAATAACTGTGCAAAGTACAGGCAGTAACGTAATGCTCATATAATCTACACTATATCACGATATCAGTGTTTCATGTGTCACATAGCTACTGGTAAATACATAGTACATGGGGCAGAGGATAACTAATACAGTGAAATAAATGGTTTTTGTAGGAGAAACAGGAACACGGTGGACATATAACAATTTAGTGACATGTACACATTTGGCTAAAGGCCAGGCTAGGAATCAGATGCAGCCTATATATATAAATACCCAGTAATAGCAGAGTTTACAAAATCCAGAACTTGTGAGATTTTGGCAACAGAAAAAATGAGAAGTTATATCAAATCCAGTGGTGCCCAAATTAAATGTGAATATTGCTGAGCATGGTGAACAATTCAGAATTTATAATGATATTGAGAGCGCACACCTTGTGCAGGAAGAATTAACTCTTGAGATTTGCCAGCAACAAAAACCCCAATGGTCCAGAATAATTGGATAAATGTTCAGGGGTTGGAATGTGAATGCAGGATAAAACAGCCCGATTTCTCTGAAGTACAGAGGCTAGGATGCAGGATAAAATAGTCTGGTTTCTCTCAAGTACAGAAGTTGGATGCAAAATAATACAGCCCAGTTACTCTGAAGTTGAGAGGTTAGGATGCCAGAACAAACCGGCAGGATTCTCTGAAGTACAAAAGCCAGAGGCAAATTCTCCATAGTGGCCACCAGTGGTAGAAATGCAAAAAGCAGATCAATGCAGAAACGGAAGCCTATAGCATCACCTAGGGGTTGAAATGCAAAACAGTATAAATAGTACCCATTTTCCATCAAAGTCCTGGGTCTGTGCCAGGATTTTTTACCCGCCATTTTCCTGGGTCATATCTGGCTTAGACCCCATTTCCACTGCACCCTCATCCCAGGTTTTTCCCAGGTTGCCTCCGTTTCCACTGAACCCGGGTAAGCCCCGCAAAACCTGTGGATGTCATTAAAAATGGCATTTATTCAGGCCAGTTTTAATGACATCCACATTTAATGACATCCTTTATTATTTATTATGATTATATTTATTTATTATTTAATTATTGTTATTATTATTATTTATTTTAATTATGTATTTATTATTTTTTTAATTATTTTTTTTTTTTATTTTATGACAGTTTTAATGACCTATTTTATTCAGGTATCTCCTCTGTTCTCTGGGTGATTGTATCAGCAGCCAGCACCCTGGAAGGACCAATCAGCAGCTTTTGCGATTACCTGGGTCAAAAAACCCTGGTAAGAGCTGTCTCCACTGCAGTGTTACTGGGTTTTACCCGCTACAAACCCTGATTGATAGATACCCGGGTGGAAATCCTGGGTCAGAAGACCCGGGAATATTTCCTTGGAGCCATTTCCACTGAGTCAAGTCCCGGGTAGACACGGCAATACAAGTGGGATAATGACATCATCTATGGCAAGATCGGTAACTACAAATATAAAATTAGGGTGGGAGACGCCAGGGTCTTCTGCAATGAACTTCAACCAATGGATTACCCATTGTGACCTTGAGACAAAGGGGAGTGTAAGAGAGCACAATGTTGTGATGTCAAATGCAGTGGTGGCACCAAAGTTGGGGCGGCTGCGCAGTCCAAAATTCAGATAGGGAGCCACACCAACTGCCACCCTAATACATCGCTGGCCAGGACTCACTGGCAGTTGGGGTGGCTCCTCTATTTGAATTTTGGATTGTGCTGCAGCCTCACCTCTGAAACCGCCACTGGGCAAATGCAAATCAATGTATCGAATGCATAAATATTAAATGCATATTAAAAGTATTAAATACCACTGCATGAGACTGTAATTCTTATTTAATTAAATGGAAATAATAAAAGATTATAAACAGAGTATACAATTAAAAATAGCACATAATGGAAATGGAAACAAAATATAAATACATATTAATAAAATTAATAAATAAAATGAATGGGCACAGTCTCTCCTATGGATGTAGGAGTACCGTAGTATCCCAACACCGTTTGGATTGTGATTGGAATTGAAATAAAAGGTAATATTACCACTTTGGAGAGTCGGTTGATCTTCATGCATTAGGTGTATGTTCTTGGTGTCAGCTTGTAGTAACCCTATAAGTGATTGGACCGGTCCCTGCTAATTGCACTATAAGGCGGCAATAATGTTGTAGAAGAAGATGAAGCCAGAAAGGGACTTTTGGAGCCGGGCTGCTTAGCGTGATGGCGTGGTGCAGCTCCGTGCTCAGTCAGAGTGTACGTGTCCACATCCACAATAAAAGTCCTGTTGGATACTATGCATGTGCACCTGATAACGTAAATGTATATGGATATAAGTGATGGCACGACCCTTGGTATGCAGTCAGTGACCCAAGTACGGTGTTGGCGAGAGCCCACTTGGTACGTACAGTAGTAGCATTATGACGCGTTTTGCTGATGCTGCAACCTTCATAAGGGGCATATACCCTATACCAACATGCTCATCACATGATTAAAACAGAAAATCAGAGGTGTCCATGTGAGCATGTATATACCATAGATACCTAAATAATATACAAGTTAAAGATGCCCCCAAAAATTATATATGGTATATTAGTTTCCTTAATAATTTATACTTGTCAGAAATATTATCCCATAATTATGTATTATGCAATAACAAATACAGTAACATATGTGCTCAAAATTATATAACAGCCAGAGGTGCCACAGTTACCATAACAATATACTGCCCGAAATACCAGCCAGAGCGACAGACGTACTTATACACAAGCCAGAGGTGCCCATATATTCTTATACCAGTTGGATAGTCAGATTCCAGCCAGAAAATACTCACATAATTATATAATAGCCATTCTGTCGACACCACACTGTAGAATTTTATCAGGTCGACATAGTTAAAATCCATAACATGTCTATATAGTCGACAATATAAATCTTAGGGTTAGGGGTTAGGGTCAGCGTTAGGGTTAATGTTAGGATTATGTTCCATATGTAGATTTTATAGCAGCGCTGATATGTTCCAAGTAGACGTCGTGCATGACAATATTTTGAACTTGTCGATATGTGGACAAATCATACTGGTTGGAGCCTTTATATACCAACCTGTGCAAATACCGTTTATACCGCCAATGGTCCCTTATCATAATATAATTATCATTATATTTACTTCCTTTGTTTGGCAGCAGCAGTGGGTTAAAGCACAAGTTCAAACTAAAGTAAAAGCGTCAGTCATAGCACACAGACCATACACTCCGCCAGGGCCGTGATAACCCATGGCCGGGCCCCTAGGCTGTCAGGTATTTTGGGCCCCCTCCGGCACTGTAATCTTTCTCCCCACTACAGGTTCTGTATGCTGGGTGGGTCTGGTATGCTTGAGTGGAAAATGTGCCACAGTATATGGTGTAATACAGAGTGACCAAAAGATGAAATAGAGCAGAGTGTATGGTATATAGGGCAATAAGTGACTATACTCAGTATACAATGACTTTCCGCTTATCAGATTGCAAATTATGGAGACACCGTGCTGCAGACAATCCCAATAAAATGTACATTCATTTATATATAATGTCTAGTGCGGGAAGACTGAAGTCAGAGAGGATGTTGGGGAGATAAGTTGGCTCCTTTAGGGTTTTCCTCTGTCTGTATTCCAAATAGGGGTGATATCTCCCTGTGGCGTGTCTGCAGTGTAGCGTCTACTGATAGTGCAGTCACACACTGGGAATGGGATGTGTGAGATGACCCTTACTGGGGAGGGGGGCTCTTCATGTATGGTGTACACACCATAGGTCTCCCTCACGCTGAAGGTGGTCGTCAGGGTTTTGGATGTCCTTGTGTGTATGTGTCATGGCAGCGCCCGCACTAAGCACTTAGCAGTAGGCTGCAGCGTCCGTCCTGGTGTGTGCACTCAGGATCTTCAGTCCAGTTGGCGCCACCCCTATGATGGAGCATCCTTGCTCTGCACTCGGTGGCGGATGGAATCTCCTGTCCCTGTGTATGCTGAGGTCTGGAGGAGAGAGAACTTTCTCCAGGTAGCGGTGGTCACATGTCCTCACATGGAGGTGTAACAACCCTGATGCTAGTGCGCTATTGGTCCACTGTCTGCCAACTCGTTGTTTCGAAATAAACCTCAGCTGACTAAAAGCGTACAATGTAACTTGTCCCTGCGGGGCCCCTAGGCTTCATCCTTATATATAATACAGCCCTGCACTCTGTCTAGGTCTAATGGGGAGGAGATGAAGCATGAATGCAGTGAGGGGCAGTAACACTGTGTTATTACGTCACTTTGTGTCTTTCAGGCTTACTATAGCATTGTTTACCTCCCGGCGCTCTTTGATGGTTGTAAATATCAGTTATTTAAAATGCATGATTGAAATGTTTATTTACAAATTTAGTTAAAAAAGAAAGACTTATTTTGCTCACACTTGTAGCCAGTGATCTGGGCTCCGGTGGTGTTTTGGGCACCAAAGCGTTTGTTCTACCGGGGTATAGTGGAGGGGCCACAAGAAATTGATTAAACTGCTGGTACAAATACAAAAATTATTCTGTTCTTTTTTTAAAAAACTACTACTCATGAATTACAAGGAAATTTTTCCCCAGCACATGGAAACATAGCGATATCAGAAGTCGCTTATTTATTAACAGTTTCTTACATAGCGCAGCATATTCCGTTTTACAATTGGAACATTAATAGAACAAAACTGGGTAATAACAGACAGATATATAGGTTGGAAGGCCCTGCTCGCAAGCTTACAATCTATAGGGAAATAGGCATTGATACACAAGGATAGGTGCTATATATTGCATTTTGGTCCGACCAGAATGCAGAGTTTCTTGGTTGGCTGCATGATCCAGTCACACAGGAATGTCGGCCAAATGTCAGGAGGATGTGAGAGAAAGACAAAGGGCTCTATTTACTACAATCCACATTGGTAATGCAGATTGTAGTGTGATATTATCGACTGAATTCACATTGCGAATTCAGGCAATATCAAAGGGATTTACTACAAATCCCTTACAGGGACAGAGCTTGCAAGAAAGCTCTGTCCCTGCGATCCCCGCCACACTCTAGTCACGATATTTTCGCCAAAAAATACCGTGACTAGTGCCCCGCGCATGCGCCAATTGCCGCCGCTGCTACCCCCCTGGCGCTAAGCCCCGCCCCTGACACTAAGCCCCACCCCCAGCCGCCGCTGCTACCCCCCGGCGCTAAGCCCCACCCCCCACGATCGCAGACCCCCCAGCGACCCCCCCTCCCTTAAGTACACTTACCTGCAGTCACCGGTGCTCCGGTGATGTCTTCCATGCCTCCGGTCAGCTGATATCCCATACTGCACTGGGACCCGATCACCTGATGACCGAGCCGCAGTGCACTATGGGAGACTAGCTGACCGGAGGGGAGTCATCACCAGAGCCCCGACCACCGGTCCCTGGAGTCAGTGAATTTTTTTTTTTACTATTTTTTTTTTTTCTGTTTAGACCACACAGCTGATCACTGGGACCGGCTCCGGGCTCTGCTCTGCATTTTAGAGCAGAGTAGGAGCCCGGTAACTGGGGGAGACCCTGGATATCACAGGGCTTTCCCCGGTATTTATTTACAATTTGTTTTTAGTAACTTTGGTCGGATCACATTTCCCATTACAATTATGGGAAATGCGATCTGCTTACTAAAAATAAGTGATACTTAGGGGTTGGAGTAGAATTTTACGAATTCTACTCCAATTGCCCTGTAATAACTACAGGTGATACTAAAATAATGTGAAATGGGTGTGAAAACACAAAACAGCCTGTATCACTTTATTTTAGTAAAAATAATGTTAATAGAGCCTAATGTATAAATAAACGATAATAATAATAATAATAATAATAATAATAATAATAATGTGTGAGGTTATGTGAGGACTGTGAGGGGGGATGTAATTAGACATGGAAGCTATGAAGGTTATGTGGGTGGTTCTGGAATCTGATAAGCTTGCCTTATGAGATGTGTGTCCTGTATAGACGTCCTACTTCTGCCTTCTTGGGCTTTTATACGGTAACAGAACTCCTTATTGATATCTGATTATATTTCACTACAGGGGCGGGCCGCACTATCCTGTACATTGTATTATATGTTGAGTAACACTGAACTGTCATACACTTTGTTTTACTTTCAGTTGAACCTTTTGTAATGATAACGCTACACCAGTCTGGGTCCCCAGAGTGCCGAGCTATTGGTGGGAATCCAGCTGCAAATATCTCCTGGACCCCAGAATCTTACAATGAAATATATAGTAGAAATTACATAGAGAGAAACAGAACCACTACAGTGATCAGCACCTACAGCACAAAAGACATTAACGTGACAGAAGCGACTTGTGTCGTCTCTCACCCAATGTTTACAGATCCTGTAAGAAGATCCATTACGATTCCTGCTGTGGGTATGTACAGTATCTTTTTATTTCATTCCTTGTGTGTCTAAGAGACCTTTAATTCATTAATGCTCAAATTTTACTACAGTACCTGTTATTTACGTTGACATTTTATCATGTTTTACACCTATGAGATAAATAATATTACCTGCATAATATACAGTGCATCCGGAAAGTATTCACAGTGCTTCACTTTTTCCACATTTTGTTATGTTACAGCCTTATTCCAAAATGGAATAAATTACTGTTTTTCCTCAAAATTCTACACACAATACCCTATAATGACAACGTGTAAAAAGTTTTTTATAGATTTTTGCAAATTTCATTTAAAAAAAAACACTAAGAAATCACATGTACATAAGTATTCACAGCCTTTGCTCAATACTTTGTTGATGAACCATAACAGCCTAAAAAAAAATGAATTTATTCCATTTTGGAATAAGGCTGTAACATAACAAAATGTGGAAAAGTGAAGCGTTGTGAATACTTTCCGGATGCACTGTAACGTTTTAATGCTGATTGGCCGGATAGCTCTGGCAAATTTGCCTAAACCACTTGCAGTTTGGGGGTAGTGAAACCTCCATGCATCACCAGCTGTTTGAGCTTTCAACTGTAATTCGCCGGATAGAAAATGCCAACTGTGCCTGAGCCGCTGGGAATGGTGACAGTAGAGGACATTTAGTCAGTGGAGCTGTGTGACAGCTGCCTCTGGCTTCCCTATGGAGAGATGACTGGTGCAGCGTGATGTACCAAGCTCTAGCTCATAGTTGCCTACCTTTAATTCTCTCTTCCCGGGAGAAGCCCGGGTAAGAGAAACAGCAGGGGGCCGACGGGGGTGGGGCTTGATGATTCACGTCATTAAGCCCCGCCCCCTCGCGGTAAAATTGCCGCGATTGGGTACAATTTACATAGGGGGCGGGGCCAAATGCTGTGATTCATGCAGAATCACAGCTTAAGCCCCGCCCCCTTCACGGAGACCCGCGATCGCCGCGGGTATTCTCCTCATTCTGCCCACTTCACTAGTAAGTGGGCAGAATGCGGGAGAAATGCCTACCCTTCCGGGGGTGCGGGGGGTTACCCGAAAAATCGGGAGCCTCCCGCGAAAACCGGGAGGGTAGGCATGTATGCTCTAGCTCCATCTGAGATCATACAGAGGGGTTGATACAATAACTTGCCCCTGCATGCGATAGGGGCAAGCTGTCATTGCAATGGCATTGTAACTGCACCCGAACTCATCAATTCGTAACCCAATCTTGCCCCTTCGTGACCCAATCTCACCCTGGACTAACTTATTTTTTTATGCTAGGCTACGTTGCTGCACACAAAAATGTGTGGATCCAGCGGTACCATAAGTGTGTCATTAGCAGCACTTACTTGCAGACTCAAGATGATCAGGTCTATTTGAATCAACCCCTAGAGAATGAAGAATAATCCAGGTTGCATTGTACTAATACACATATACTGCACACCTGTTAGACAAGTTGTTGAGGCACATAGGGGATCCAGGGAGGTTAGCCTGCCCACACTGGAGTTCATGTTCTTGGATGCTCCAGGAGAATAAGCAACTATGACTAGGGATTATGTAGGTATTTTTGCATTTTATATTTTCTGTTACATCCTGCACACAACTATAACTGCCACAAGGTGGCTCTGTAGCACCACCACAAAGCACAGTAATAGAATCCTCAAGCAAGAGATGTGCAACTTTTGCAAAACCATTCCACTTCCATTCATTTAATGTATATTATGTTGAATATATGATATATTAAATAGTATTCAATATTTTTAATTACCTATATTGTTTCCAGCACTGTTTTTAATATATTGTTACACTAAGACTCAAACACTGGCACAGTACAAAAAAATTGCTCAACTCCACAAACATTGCTATTGAGTCACCTCTGAACTGAACCCTCAGTGATAGGAAATGTATAGAGAAGAAGTAGCAGGCTCCTTAATTAAATCAAACTATAAATTTAGATTTTGTATTATATGTTGGTTTACATTTTAATCGAGCTTGTGCACACAGACATTCGGTAATTCTGGGACAGATAAAGGCTAACGTAGAGTTGATTACTGCATATGGGTGTTTATAGCAGGTTTCACAATAAGATAGATGGAAAGTAAAACAATGCAACAATCTGACCTGTTTGGGAGTGATTGGCTCTATAGGGATCAGTGTTCTCTATGAGTGTGTCTCCCCTCCATTCACTGTACCTACCATAAAGTAGAAGGGAGAAGAAACAGGATAAACTAAAAAAAACCATGGCCAAATTCATGGGAATGAATAAATGAAGCCATAATTAAATAAAATACAACATTATACAGTAATGAAATAAAGTAAAATTAGTTTAGGTTTGGATTTAATTAAAATTTGTGTAATAGTGCAATATATTTCAGATTGGAAAATTCAAGCTAATAATTCAGTGAATGGATTTCAAAAAGGTATTAAATGAGCTTTATTGCATATTTTAATACTTTTTCCAATGCGGGTAAAGATATAAATTTGTTTTTGTGTTTATTGATCTAAGAGCATTTTTTATATATTGTTAAGTGTTCTTCTTTCAGTGGTATTATATGAATGTGGTTAAAAATAACAATTTGTTTTTCATCTACTATCTAATTGAGTAAATAACTCATTGATGAAGCTGCAATTTTGTTATAGCAGCTCTGTATAAAAAAAAAAATATATATTTTTTATTTTCACTATACAAAAAATGCAAACATCATATAAACAAATACTTCCCCCTACTGACATAATCTCGAATCGCACACCATGAGCTTCTGAGCTTTCAGTACATGAAAATGGCTAGAGCTATATCCACAATTTTATTTTGTTGGATGGCATGTGATCATAATTTTTCCACCCCAATGCCAAACTTCCACATTTGACCACAACTGTTACCATTTCTAAATGTAACTATGAACCACTCACATTTTGCCTGAAACATGCTAAAAGCAAGAATCTATGAACACATTTCAATATGTAGTATTACATTTATTTCTACATATTATTTTTCATATTAGTCAATCTTATTTACATTTTGTGTGAGGTGATACATCTTTTGTAATGTATTTATAGTTTATCTTGTCTGGTCTAGCCTAATCATATCTATGTAATTATCCAAATGCACTCTATTATCTTCCAGGAGTATATAATATTTGGTGGGTGTCTGCACCAATCCTTATCCTTGTGCTCGCTATAGGGATAATTATGTTCTACCTAAAAACAAGACTCAGGTAATTTACACAATTTCTATTCAAAATGTCATTAGATTGATATACTTACACATAACATATTTGTTGGCTTCCTATGATTATTTAAATAAAGGCACAATTTGACAGTGGCATAATAAGCAGAAATCTAATCTTAATAATAATAAGAAATTCCTAATAATAAGCAGACATGTAGTCTTAATGACAAGAAGGAATTACTAATAATATAAAGAGAAATCTACTCCTAATAATACACAAAAATGACTAACAATAAGCAGAAACCTAGTCCTAATAATCAGAAATTCTTAGTAATAAGTAGAATAATAACTAAAAATCTAGTCCTAATGGTTAGAAGAAATTCCTAAAAATAAGCAGAAATCTAGGGCCAAATGTAATAGGATGAGAGTTTAGAAAATGTGAGAGAAAACTCTCACATTTTTAAATTCAGCCAATGTAATATAGACACAGAACATGCAAGCTTACATGTTTTTCAGACTGAAAAAACTCTCAAGATTTAAACTCTTATCCAGGTATTTCCTGTTTTGAAAATACAACTCGATCATTGTATTAGTGTGAGAGTTTACTGATAAACTCTCACATTTTCTAAACTCTCGCCCTATTACATTTGGCCCCTAGTCTTAATTATAAGTTGAAATTCCTAATACTAAGTAGAATAAGAAGCAGTAATCTAGTCCTAATAATTTGCAGACATTTTTAAAAATAAGCAGAAATCGAGTACTTGTAATAAGCAGAAAAATAAAAAACAAATTCTAGTCCTAATAATAAGAAGAAATTCCTATTAATAATCAGAAATGTAGTCCTACTAAAAAAGCAGAAATTACTAATAATAAGTAGAATAATACGCATGAATATAGTACTAATATTAATAAGAAATTACTAATAAGCAGAAATCTAGTCCTAATAATATACAGAAATTCCTAATAATAAGTAGAATAATAATTAGGAATCTTGTCCTAATAATAAGCAACAATTCCTAATTATAAGCAGGAATCTAGTACTAACAATAAGCAGAAACTCCTAAAACTAAGCAGAAATCTAATCCTAATAATAAGCAAAAATTCCTAATACTAAGCAGAAATCTATGCCTAATAACATGCAGTCATTCCTAAGAATAAGTAGAATAATAAGCAGCATTCCAGTCCTAATACTAAGCAACAATTCCTAATTATAAGCAGGAATCTAGTACTAACAATAAGCAGAAACTCCTAAAACTAAGCAGAAATCTAGTCCTAATAATATACAGAAATTCCTAATAATAAGTAGAATAATAATTAGGAATCTTGTCCTAATAATAAGCAACAATTCCTAATTATAAGCAGGAATCTAGTACTAACAATAAGCAGAAACTCCTAAAACTAAGCAGAAATCTAATCCTAACAATAAGCAAAAATTCCTAATACTAAGCAGAAATCTATGCCTAATAACATGCAGTCATTCCTAAGAATAAGTAGAATAATAAGCAGCATTCCAGTCCTAATACTAAGCAACAATTCCTAATTATAAGCAGAAATTCCTAATAGTAAGTAGAATAATAAGCAGAAATCAAGTTCTAATAATAAGCAAAATCTATAATAAGTAGAAATTGACTCCTAATAATAAGCAAAAATTCCTAATTCTAAGCAGAAATCCAATTCTAATAATATGTAGAAATTCCTAATAATAGGTAGAATAATAAGCATCAATCTTGTCCTAATAATAATCAGAAATTACTTATAACAAGTAGAATAATAAGCAGAAATTGAATAATAGTAAGTTGAAATTCTTAATAATAACAGTAATCTAGTCTTAATAATAAGTAGAAATTCCTATTAATAATAAGTAGAAATCAAATCCTATAATATGCACAAATTCCTAATATGAAGCAGAAATCTACTGTACTCTTAATATTAATAAGAAATTCCTAATAATAAGCATCAATCTAGTCCAATAAAAAGCAGAAATTCCTAATAATAACCAGAAATGTTTTCCAAATAAAAAGTAGAAATTCCTAATAATAAGCAGAAATCTAGTCCTAATGAAAAGCAGAAATTCCCCCAAAAAACAGAAATCTTCCATTTTGAATGCAGCTGCAAGGCTGATCCTGCTCGTTAAATGTTCATTGACTGCTGATCTTTTCTATCAGTCCCTGACTGTAAGGGGGAGTGAAAAACACTGATCGCGCCACCCCTGGATTTGCACCAAGCTGCGGGGCTCACAGTACCCTCTCCCCTCACTTTATGGCACTGCAAAAAGTTTATTTTCTCCTAAGGGGGCGTGGTCACACCTCCTGAGATTAGGCCATGCCACCCTTCCCCTGGGTCTGAGCCAGCTCTCTACAGCCCTATAGATTGTAAGCTTGCAAGCAAGGCCTTCCTACCTCTATGTCTGTCTCTTATTACCCAGTTTTGTTCTATTAAAGTTGTTTGCTATTGTAAAGTGCAACCGAGTATGCTGCACTATATTAAAAACTGTTACTAATAATAATAATAATAATAATCTTGTCATAATAATAAGCAGAATTTCCTAATAAGCCGAAATTCTTAATAATCAGAAATTGTGTCATAATAATAAGCAGAAATTCCTAATTATGTGCAGAAACCTAGTCCTAATAATATGCATAACTTCCTAATACTAAGCAGAAATCTAGTCCTAATATTTATAAGAAATTTCTAATAATATGCAGAAATATAGTCTTAATAATAAGCATAAATTCCTAATAATGAGTAGAATAAAAAGCAGATCTAGTCCTAATAAAATGCAAAATTTCCTAATAATAATCAGAAATCTAGTTTTAATAATAAGCAGAAATTCTGAAATTAAGTAGAGTATAAAGCAGAAAACTAGCACTATTAAAAAGCAGAGATTCCTAATAATAAGCAGAAATCTAGTCCTAATAAAAAGCAGTAATTTATAATATTAAGCAGAAATCTCATTTCCGTAAAAGTTTTGGTGAAAACTACTTATAAATTGAATAATAAGCAGAAAGCTAGTCTTAATAATTAGCAGAAATTCCTAATAATAATATTAATCAGAAATCTAGTCCTAATATTATGAAGAAATTCCTAATAATAAGTATAAATCTAATCCAATAATAAACTGAAATTCATAATAATAAGCAGAAATCTAGTCCAAATAAAAAGCAGAAATTCCCAATAATAAGCAGAAATATTGACTTGATAATAAGCAGAAATTCCTAATAATAAGCAGAAATCTTGACCTAATACTAAGCAGAAAATTCCCTATAATAAGCAGAAATCTCATCTCCCTAAAATGTTTCCTTACGGATGGCCCACCAGTTGATATTCAACCACAGGGTATTTTCTCAGGGACACTTGTTATGACAGAGAAATGTAAAAGCCACTGAAAGATACATACTTATTTAATTCTTAATGCACATATCTACATTACAGAGGTTGGCAAACGTCTTAATGAACAAAAAATTATTATTTAAATTAATTTAATAAAGTTCTGTTCAAAAGTAATTTAAAGCACCACTAAAGCTACATTACAATATATTTTTATATTGAGGAATTGTTATTAATATTTACAGATATGTTTGAGATACAGGAGGAGATGTATTAATTATAAGAGACATCCTGTATCACCACTTATCACAGAGGTACAGGCACTGTATGAATAATAGATTCACCAGAGAGGTATTACTATAAGTCACCAAGCTGCATTATTGTACATTCAGTTAGGCACTGCAGATGAAATCTCAGATTTTTCCTTGAAATACCATTATTTACATATTGAGGAGCGGGATTGATCCCTTTATTTGGTGTAAAAAAAATGCAAAAATATTGGGTTATCACTGCTTGATACATTTGGCGCACAGTTGTTATTATGGGGTTAAAACTGTGTCTGTATTTCCATGCATATCAGACTTTGTAACCCTAATAAAAAAACTGTAAGGTATGGCTTATCTTATAATAATATGATAATATGTCTAATACAAAATAGGAAAGGACAAAGGACAGAAATGTGTATTTAGCTAGCTGTTAAGGGGCTTATCTGTAGTTAGACTCCGTTAGATACGGATGGTACATACAAAGAAAAGACACACATGCATATACACAAAATGCTTACTTACATGTATACATTGAGTCTGGTGCATCTCAAGATGTGTCCAGCTCCACACTAGTAGTATTTGCAGCCAATGTATGTCAGATATATACATACAAAAACAGATAGTCACCCAAGTGCAATTCATTGCGTTTGGGTGACTATCTGTTTTTGTATGTATATAAATTCATTGCGCTTGGGTGACTATCTGTTTTTATATGTATATATCTTTTTTGGTATTTTTAGGGAGTACCTACTGACACCCTGAAGCTGCACCTTTTGGAGCGCGGGTTTTATTCCTTTTATTGTATTCAATGTATGTCAGATGTAGAGATGTGACTTGACAGTGTTAGTATTAAATGTTAAAGTTGCATTACCCTGTTTGTATTGAGTATTGTAATTGTCATATACATAATAGAGAATCTCGATGATTATTAATAAATGCTAAAGAAGCATTTTTCTATATAAATTTAATTAAATTCCAAAACTTCCACATCTCTCTGTTCTCCTTTAGGGATCAAATAGAAGTTTTATTTTAGTAGTCCAAATGGAAATGTCAAGTAATTGGTAATATTCTTTATTCATAAGCAAAACAGGAGGTAACATTGCCCAAATACACAACTGTAAGTTGTAAAATATGCAAAACTTTATGTAATCTTAAAAGAAAGTAAAGAATAAAGTGCTTGTTGGAGACTTCCCCCCAAAATGTGCTTTCTGCACCTCTTATATAGTTTCAACAATTTTGCGCTGCAAAACGATATTGGTTTAAATTTACTATGCTGCGCTTTTCAAAGCCACCATGTATTCGGGGGTTTCGCCTCCTGAGTTTAAAGGGACATTTATATTAAATACAAACCCAGGCCCGTTTTATATTGAATATAATTGCCCCTTTAACTACACGAGTCTGATCTGTATTCGGTCAGAAGGTGATGGTACCATACATTCTTGACTCCTGGAGAGAATACCATCTTGGTCTGCAAAACCACATGATTTCCTGTAAACCAGCAACCTTAGAATCATGATATCACAAAACAGCATTTGTGACGCAGGTTTTCACATATGTACAGTAGTAAATAATCTTAATGATATATATACTCATATTTTCTATTCAGCAAACCTTGTCTCGGTAAGGAAAAGGATGACACTGAAGACACACAAGAAAATCCCAATGTGGTAAGAACCAATAGGATGTTACTGACATTTTTTCTAAAACTTGCATTTTTAAATTAGTTCCAAATAGCTGGCATCCAATCAGGTTATGTGAGTTTGAATCATTTTACTGATTACATCACACCCCCAACCTAAACCTTCAATCGTCTGATGGGTGTCCCATGTACACATCATATAATTACAACATACATAGTAAACAATAATATAAATAAAGACTTGGAAACATGGATTTTTGTCAGAATAAATTTGTTAGCTATTTATTTAAAACATGTAACAAATATTTAATTAAATGTAAATACGAGAAAGTATGGAGGCAAGAAAGGACAACAAGAATCAGCCCTCTTCAACAAGGCTCTACACAACCAAATGACATGATTGCTGGCAAATACCCCCAATGGTGCACACAAACCAAAAGATCAACAACTGACAATAGGTATCCACTCAGCCTTCTAACATGACTAGGGTGATGATGTAGCCCCTCGTCAGGGTGGTCCAGTAAAAGTCAATGAAGGTAAGTGCACCCAAAGACTATAATAACTTAACAACTCAACCAAATTTTCACCCGAATTGACATTTTTTCCTGCCACAAAAACACAAAATCCCCACCAAAACAAGACCTGGGGAGGGAGGGCGGGAAGACACAGCCCTAAAACACACACCCCTAACAACATTAGAACCAATTAATAACATGGTGCCCCTCTAGCCAGTCCCCAGACTTGAGGTGTAACCCGCACTATTCTTATTCCATCACTATGTTTCTCTTAGAGAAAAGGAGATAAGAAGACTGCATGATTTCCTCAGTCGGTGATGTTGTGAGACACTGCACCAATCAGATTAGTATAAATTCACATGTGGTCTGTACAGTACACTATAAGGGCAAGTGGTCAATGGTGTCATCATTATTGTATCATTCAAAATAATAACTGTATTCTATAAGTAATTGTGGGCAGCAGAATACTCCTTACATTTTAGCATAAACAAATAAAGGGGGATATAAGACTGAGATGTAAACAGTTTTTATGAGCAAATCCTGACCTAAACTACATAATACACAGGGGGAGAAGGGGGGATAATTTGGGAAACTCTGTTATTTCCTTTCGGTAACTGAGAACAAGAGACAGTATACACTGTACATCTGTAACAATTAACATGATACAAAACGTATACTAAATGGATGAGGGAACAGGATAAAATACCTATTCTTAGTGCACTAGGAGCCTACACTAGATTAGCGGAATCAGAAATAAGTAACAGGCTCAGAGAGGCAACAAGAATGAAAGGATGTATACTGGTGATGAGATATATGGGATTTACTGTGGCATTGGGATAACTTGTTTTGTTTTTTTAAACCACAATCTATTTTCTTTATCACCGTACAATCTATATTAATTTATGCAGATTTTGCTGGACATTGACAGGAATCGGTATGTAATACCGACAGACGGCATCCAGGCGGTCAGAATGCCGATACACTTGGTGGTCGGTATGCTCACCTTAACCCCTCTGCCTACCATAACCCTAACCCTCCCTCCCTGGTGCCTGAACCTAACCTTCCCCCCCAAGTGCCTAAACCTAACCTACCCCTCCCCACACCCTAACCCTAACACTCCCCCTAGTGCCTAACCCTAACCCCTAAACCTAACCATCCCCCCCACCCCGCTACCTACCTTTGGTATCCCGGCAATCGGGATGCCAGTGTCGGGATTCTGACCGGAATCGGTATTCTCGCGCCGGTAAGTTAAACGTCGGCATCCAGACCGCAGAGATGCCAAACGCATGCCCATTGACATTATTGCAGATACAACCTTTTTTTGTTTTTAAAAAACCCTTTATTTAATGAAATCAAAAATCACAAACTGAAAGTGAATTTTATTATGAAAGTAGCTCTTTTTGCTCTTTTTGCTCTGTCTAATATTTAGAGACTACCTATGTTACCACCCCAAATATACATACTCATGCTCTGATAATATCATTTGAAAAAGTCCATCTAATTGAGGGTTTAACAAGTTAATTAGAATAACATTAATCAATATCTAGTGCGATCAACAAATCTGTAATCCTTGCACATAAATTGTACTTAAGATGTCTCTGACTATATTTGCTTATTGGCCCTTCACACTTTGACTTGTTTCTTTCTAAGGCCCCATTGCAAGAGACGGGGTCAAAAACACTAGAGAGAAAAAATAAACAAGCACTGGACTATATAAATCTGTATTTACAAATCTATCAGTGTCTGCCAATCCTGTAAATACTGTAATAACATTTTCTTTATCAAATATTATCGTATTTGTTGACTACCAGGATAGTCCCACTAAACTCTCAAAAGCTTCAGATATTACACATAGAGAAGGCAGGAAGAGGTTTGTGAGATTGTGGATCAGAGTTGGGTCTTATATGTTTCACTATGTTTCATCTTGTGGGCTTGATCCAATTGGGAGCAAATAACTTGCTGCATGAGTGAGTGCAGCACTATGCCGCACTTATATGCCGCACTTACAGCAGCGCCGGACTTGTATATGTTTGTTTGCAGGTTGTTTGTTTAAGCAGAAATATGTGAGTCCGAGTTGAGATTGGCCTGAGAGGGGGGCAGATTGTACACCGGTACAAGGGCAACACACCCTATTTGCACCTAATTAGATCAAGCCCTTAGCGTTCATATATTTTCTCTCTTGGTGATTTTTATACGATATACTTTTAGTGTTCATTCAGTATACACTAAGCAGAAGAATATGAATCCCCTATTTTTATATACAAGTTCAGAAAATTCAAAAAGAGACAATTTAGTAATTATATTGAGTAACATCTATTTATTATATAGACTAATATATAGTTTATATATTGTTTTAGAGCAAAGTATTAAACATGAAGAACATAAACAATAGTAGAGAGAGTGGAAAATAAATATATATGTGATTAAAACAACACTGCGCAGTCCTGTATGATCTAAGTGTGTGTTGTTACAGTGTGTCAGGTAGTTGATACTGTTTCTCATTGCATCTTTCTTAAGTGCCACAATTGTTCCAATTCTTTGTGATACAGACAGAACAGTACCTGCCATGTGGTTAGATTACTGGTGGCATTTTATAAACATATTCTTACTGCTGATATACTGTGGAAGGACTCATGCAGGTGCTTATATTACTAAGTGTTGTGATTATACTGTAAATGAGTCCCCATAAGGTTGATCCCACATATTATTTAATGAAATATAAATTTTCTATAGAAAACACAGAAGTATGCATTGTGTCCTCTATAATAAGAGGTCGTAACTGTCGGGTTGTTAATAATATTGATCCTTGTTGCTTATAGAGAAATTACTGATCGGTGTATATTATAGGATGCATTTTTAGCCACACAGTATTTGTTATATCTTAGTGTTTTTTAAATGCATGATTAAGTTCCCATAGGACCAATTTATACAGTACCATGGTAAGCTACAGTCTTCTGATGATTAGTAGTAAGCTGTCACTGTCCCTGTTATGCCATCACAGCATTGTGCAATTATCTTATTATTGCACAGAGCACATAGACTGCTCAAGATGGGGCTAATTTCTTGGCTCCACAGGCTAATGGGGGGGAGTTTTGTGCTCTGGCTTTCTGAGCTTTCACAATCTGCCACCTCCCCTCACCTTTCTTTCAGTTTCTCCTTGTCTAACTAATCCTGCATTCCCAGCATCAGTAGAGCACTTTAGCGTACAGATCTGCCCATTCGGGTTTCTTTGACTTTAGTCAGTATATCCTGTAGCTGGCAGACCCTCTAAAGATCCCTCTTTCCCTATTTGGGCACACCTATATGATGTGTTTTTCTTACTTAATTAAAATCTAATTGTTGATAGTG
This sequence comes from Taudactylus pleione, assembly GCA_031769625.1. NCBI lineage: Eukaryota > Metazoa > Chordata > Amphibia > Anura > Myobatrachidae > Taudactylus > Taudactylus pleione. The sequence goes on from JAUIMM010001371.1 coordinate 477,890, forward strand.
TATTGATGAAAGGGTAAGTGTGTTTCCTATCATTTACAACAATGTTTCAATCTTGATAAGGCATAGGAACTCAAAGTGTTTTTTCAAAGCTAAATCCCACTGCTGCCACCAAAATGGCAAATATAGTGGAGGGTCATATTATCAATGAAACAAAATATAAAAAGACCTGGCTCTGATCGTAACATTAATAAAAAATATATATATGTATAAAACATCTGTTGATCCAGCAGCTATCAGTCAGGGGATACTCAGCCCTTAGATATAGCAGATATACGAAAAATAATGAAGTGCTAGATAACAGTCACTGTGTTGCTGGTTAATTGTACAGCAATAATACGAAGTATTTAGATACTTATTGTTATATACACTAGATAATGGATAATTACCTCCTCTTGCTCACATTCCTGGCCAGGTAATGCAAATTTGGGGCTGAATATTGTGGTAACTTGCCTTTAGTCCCATCAACCAATTTAAGCAAAGATACAGCAGCAGTGTGGTTACCTCTTGGCTGTGTTCTAATGCAGCAGCTGTAACCCGCACTGAGCATGCCTGAACTGGCAAATGCCGGTATATGACATGGAAGGCCAGCAATTGTGAATTACACCTTCTGAGGTAGCTGCTGAAAGTTATATGAGTTGGGGAAAAGCGTCAAGGTATTTTTTCCTTGACAACAGCTGGAACCACTTGCTTTGTCCAAGGACTTCATCTGCAGACTTGTGACACCTGTTATCCATCAGATGCTGCGTTTGTTGTTTTTCGTATTGGTCCTATTATCAGGAGCTGAGCTGAGCTCTTCCTTAGAATAAACTCCTACCAGGAAATAAATGCTCAGTATCTACAGTTAAGATATAATAACTCATGAATATTGAGGAAGTAATTGTTATAGTGGAAATGACACACAGTGCTTTTGCCAAATGTTTCCTATGCTGGTGAGTAAGTCTGTATTTGTACAATAGGGGGAGTTTGGATACTGTGATTAAAGTCCTATTCATTCGGCCATTTTTGATGCTGCTAGACTCCAACAGGTAAAAGGTCACGAAACCTCCTTTGCTTTAGGCAGGCTGACCCCAGTTACTAGTACTGCTGCCACCTACTGTAACAGCCAAAATATATGTGTGTGGTAATGGAAGAATAACACATTCTTAGTCCTGCTGGATAATTATAGTATCTCAGTCTCCGCTCACCATAAAAACTCCTTTGAGCCCATCCTTACATACTACCATCATACTGCCACACATTTGCCTAAAGACATACATGCAATTGTATCATCACACTTAGACTACTGCAATGACCTCTACCTGGGTTTCTCAGCAAAATAATTGTATCGTTTGCAGCTGATAGAAATGCTGCTGCCAGGCTGTTATCTAACCAGCCCCATTCCAGCCACATAACACCCATTCTCTACTCCCTCCACTGGCTGTCTGTAAGATGGAGAATCTATTTCAAGATTGGCTTACTAGCTCTCAAAGCCCTACATGACCAGGGTCCAAGGTACCTGAAGCAGCTTCTGACTCCTTACTGCCACACTCCCTTACTGCCATCTGTAGATGTAGGACCTATAATTTCCCTGAATTCATCGGGGGGTAAAAATTGTACCTTTGCAGCTCTATGGAACTTGCTTCCCTGCACATTTTAAGAGGCATCCACTCTAGAATCCATCAAAAACAGACTCAAGACTCACCTGTTTACTCACGCATTTCACCAGTCATGTCCACATAACATAGAAAACAAAGGGGTTAATAAAAATACTATTTGGGTATAGATAACACTTTTTACCCAGTGAGAACTATATAACCAGTCAGGCTTAAATATTGTTACATATTAGTCCAATTTTCCGCAGTCACTAAGAACCTTATGTTTATTACAGGTATTATATTACATAGCAAAATTGCAGATTGTATTAGAAATATGTTTACTATTGTCTGTATGCTGTTTGTAATTAAAGTATCCTCCTGCATCTATTTTTATATTATAATTAGCCAGTCAGTCCTGTAGTGCCTTTAACATACATTTGAGGAATTAGGGATGTGTGGACCAAACTCCCCTATTTACAATATAAATAGTGATATGTAGACTTCCTTGACAGCAAAATAATGCTGACGGCACATTCTTTAGTAAAGGGGACATGTACAGGAAGAATCTGGCTGCCAGTCCGGCACTGCAATGTAGCCCTAGCTTAGCAGTCCAGATATTCTGGAAAAAAGAGTTGCCCTCAGTTTAAATTATTTTTGACTAAGATTGTGTCATTCTGTCCTTATAGTCCTAGTCACAGAGAATAGCCAGCAAACTGGAAATGTGTACAAGGCAATTTAGCTCTGTAAATTTCGGCACAGTCATGTGGATTGTGGGTGTGGCTTGTACTGAGGGCGTCTCCTAATTTGTTACAATGTTTAAATTTGGAATGCTGGTTGGTGATTTGCATGAATCTATCTTTATAATATGTTAATGACTGCCGTGAATATATATAATATATATTTGATTTTATTGACAGATTATAGAAGAGGTAGAGCCGTACGCAAGTTTCACTCAAAAAGTGAATACAATTTATAATTCTACAAATGAACTCTCCGATGAGAAAAACTGGACATCAGACAACAGGATCCAGAAGAACTACCTCTGAGGTCCTCACGTAATGTGTCACCTGTACATAATGTTATAAAATATATAAATTATTTGTTTAGTTTAATGTTATTGTATACTGTACATACAGTATATACAGTATATAGTAATACGCTCAGCATACTGTAGTAATAATTTAGTTATTATAAATAAAATGACAAATATATATATTATATATACAGTATACACTATACATACACACACACATATATATATATATATATATATATATTATATTTATTTGTGCCCAATCTATACTAATATGTTTTATGAACCATGGATCATTTGCTAAAGTTCTAAGGTTTCTGAAATGTAACAACAGTGTACAATATTCACAATCAATCCATATGATGTAATGTAACAGAGGAATTGCATGGTTGCACAACAAATGAATCAGCCAATTGCTCTGGTGGATGAAAAGTGAAATAAATAATGCAATACCTACAAGAAACATATGGAAAGAACAGTAAGAAGTTGGAGTGTAAATGAAATGGCGAAACCTTCAGTACAGTAATTACACAGAGAGGTGCTGCTCGGTGGGAAGGTGCAACACTGAACCGACTTGTGATTCAGGAGTTGCAAACACTGTCCTCCTGGACAAGATTTTATTGCTCGGAACTTTCAATAAAGCTTGAAAGGCTCTTGACTGTGGATGTGAGTGTCGTGTTTTTTCCTATTTATATAATGTATCAAATGTTTTTTCCAAAACCACACAAACATATCAGGCTCATTTAGATGTCCAACAAGGTCTGTTGTAGTGAATGTGTAAGGGGATGGGGGGGGGGGGGCTATGGAACCCCTGACTACTACTTGCGTACTGTACATGATACAGGTTGGATCAATCTTGTAAAATGCAAATAAAAGTTTTATAAAAACACTTTGATAGGTGTCAGATGTCTACTAGAAGGCACAAGAAAACATGAACACGTTGGGTCCTCGCATCACACCTAGCGCTATACTTAAAGCCGCTATTCTCCATGGCTTTGGTGAAATTTCTTATAATTAGCAAGCTCTGTCTACATATAATAATTATTTCAATATTAACAGCAGCACAGAGTATGTCAGGAGATAAGTGTGCCTGGTGTCATGATGTGAAGAAGTAAATGAAGGTGTTTGGGAAGCCACAGATTTCAGTGTTTGTTTGTGGAATAGGACATAATATGGGATTACTTCTGGAACACTCGGTAACACAGGATGATTCATAAAAGAATAAATATAAGGAATAACTGATGAAATCGAGAACTGTAGGTGCACAGAACAGTTTACTTTGCCCATCACCCCACACTGTGCCCTAATGCGGCATTGCATATACTGTAGTATGAGCGAGTTCTAAATTAACCTGAGTATCCACAGTGAGTATAACATGTTCCATTCAGATTCCTAAACTCTGCTTGTTTGCCATTAATGACGTGTTGTTTATGTTGTCGTGTTTGCTGTTATTACTATGACTGGGCTGTCACCTGTCTGCACCTTTTATACAAATACCAACACAGACTCCTTCCTTAGTGTACAACAGTTCTGCCAAATGTGCAAGGAGTGAGATGCCCTCATTTAGCACCCGTGCACGCTGTAATACTGATTGGTCTTTCCTTATACGTCACCATCGGTCGCATCATCGAAACTTAACGCCAGCCTATGGCAGCTGCAGTTTCCCTGTCTGACCACGGCCTCCTATGCCTGCAGATGTGTGTCTGGGAACCCACCCCAGCGACACTCCCATAACGCCCAATGAATGGAACATTTTTACATGCACTAGTAACCGCCTCCCAGGCACCAACCAAGAACCCCTATAACATTGCTGCCCTATTTCTGATACCGCCTGTCCCAATTGCTACAGCACCTTTGTGCATACTCTGCGTAACACGTGTCATTGCATGGGCACCAGATCTACTACTTTTGTCTCACATGTATCTCCGTGATTCTAACCTGACTGTCATAGACCCGCTTATGGCAGCTGTGTTCTGTCAGGTGCACGTAGGCTAATTCCTTGAACTCTTCAAGTGACCTTAGAACTTTTACCAAATCTATACAATGGGAACTTAATTTGCTATCAATTTCGGTTCCCAAGTCTCACCGGCCAAATCTAGTGGTCCTTATACCCTCTGGATATATATTAGCTTAAATTAAGGTCCGCTCATTTGTGGATGACACAGTGAGGTTATCAAGTTGCCCATGCAGATGGGCAACATAAAGGGGACACAATGCACCAAGTGACCACACTGGTCCACAGAGAAGATCATGGGGAGATGTATCAAACTTTCTAAAGTGGAGAAGTTCTCCATATCAATTAATCAATCAATCAATCAAATTCCAGCTATCATTTATTTAGCTACAATCTGATTGGTTGCTATGGGTTACTTCTACACTTGTCTCTGTACTGAATTTTTTTTATATTGTTATAATAGTTCAATATTCATTATTATTCTAATTTATTTACAAAGTGTCAATTTATTACACTGCGCTATATATGATATGCACAAATAATATACAAAATCATGGAACAGAAAGCAAAGAGGACTTACAGAAAGCGAGATGGAGGAGACACATATGGGCCGATCCTGGGATGCAGGAATCTACGGCCTCTTTTCTGTCTGCCAGCAGCTATCAGATTACTACCGTATGATTATGCAAGTATGCGTCCGCCTTGGTGAGGATCCATGCGTCTGCATGCAGCAGCCTAACCTGTCCTCTGTTTCCTCATTTTATGGAAAGAGTGATCGTGCCATGCACGGGTCTAACCGTCCACTCTTCTGAACCTTGCCAGCGTGTGTATGCAGGTTTCTGCAGCCTACACAGCCTGGGATTACGTTCTGCAGAACATGCGCAGTTTACAGATAGCCAAGGGATCCTTCTGCATTTGGGCTCATGTCCAATTCAGAATCCGGCCCTTAGTATGAATGATAGCTGAGTTACAACAGCTGCTGATGGTGGGGACACATATCCATGTGTATAGCGAGATTCGGTCACATGGTCGATAGTAACCATGTCGATATCAATAATTTCGACACCACAATGTTAACTTTAGAAAGTCAATATGGCTCAACATGCCGGCAGGCACCATATCGACATTCTCAGAATGTCAACATATTCATAATGTCGACATCTCAAATGTCACCATGTGATATATTGACAATCTCAAAATGCTGCCAGTTAGGTGCCACTGGGAAGGTTAGAATTAGAGTGCAGAGGGGGTTAGGGGTAGGCATTAGGTGGATGGTTAGGGGTAAGGATTAGGGAAAGAGAGAAAATTCTGTACTCACTGGAGCATTGCTATGTCAGATGTCTACATCAGATGTCGACCATGTGTGCTACTTCCTGGCTCTGGGCAGTTCTCTCTCATTTACAGGGAGATCTACTAAGCCTTGGAAAGTGATAAAGTGGAGAGTGATAAACTACCAACCAATCAGCTCCTAACTGCTGATTGGTTGGTACTTTATCTATCTCTACTTTGTCACTTTCCAAGGCTTAGTACATCTGCCCCTATATTATTTCACAATATTTTTATATCTGGTTCAAGCAGAACAGCAGCTGCCTTGGTGGCTGTAGGGCACCATCTCCACTTCTGTAACACCAAAGAATCATACCGGGCATAGTGCTACTCTCAGCTGAACTGATTGGTTGCTATGGGCAACTTCCCTGCCTGTCCTTTTTGAAGGTTTGAAACATCTTTCCTTATATGTTATTTATCTCTATGACAATATCCTTCATGTACTGCGCTAAGTAATATGTTGGTGGTTTATAAATGAAGCATAATAGGTCCAAGTTGTTTTCGGAGACATTTTCAGGATAATGAGGCTAAAAAATCCTATAATGTAAAATTGTTTGAAAAAATCCTTGTAAAACATTGAACTGAATTTATAAAACAATATTTTGCAAATGACTTTACCACGCTTTAGTTCTCACACAGGGTCTTATTCACTAAGGATCGCTATTCTGCTTACACGCACGCAGCGCAGTTGCTAATATAAGCGGTGATATGTAAATGTTTGCATTCACATTGCGACCACAGCCTGACATAAGGACGCCCACTTCCCCTTACTCACATCCGTATACTTTGGCAACATAGCGAAATAATCGGTAACATCGAGTAACATCGGACCCATACGCACAGTTAAGACCTCACTCAGGAATTGTTAACTTCAGCGCACGCTATGAGGCCTCAGGCTGCGTATGGCTTCGCAGTGGATAATTTATGCACGCCCCTGCAACAGCGTTCAAATTCACTGGCACGCCTTGCGTTTCCCCGACCCCCGTCACCACCCACAAACGGCACTTCCTGTCAATCTCTCTGCCATGGGACTGCATAGCCACTGCGATCGCATTCCCCATCACAATGCAAAACAAACGGCAGCTTGCGTGCGTATTCGCAGTTGCGTACATTAGTGAATCAGGCCCACAGAACGTTGTCCTCTGAAACAGCCAATTTCCAACCAATGTCGGAAACCTTAGCATTCTTATCAGATGCAAACACACTGAGTCACAGGTAAGCAGAAGGCGAGGCACAGGAAATGGTCAGGATTACACGGCTGCAGTATGTATGATTGGTGCCACATTGTCATATAAACAATTACTGCTCTTTCTTCCGTTGTGTCATCAGTATCTACACACAGGGAATGGAAGCGTCCTGTCTGTGTGAGCAGAATACTGCACCTCATCTAGTCATTGTTCCTTTATATATACAGCTACGGAGCCAGAGATGAACTTTTGGCTCATCCTGATGATATTTTATTGAGCGTTTCATATTTATATTTGTTGTTTAAATAGAATTAATTCAATGGTTGTCATAAACTTTTGATTCCTTTTTTTTTTCTTTTCTTTAATTCCTTGTTACTTTATCAAGTCTGAATTTTTTATATAAAAATACTTAAGGTTACAATGTCTGAGTTGGAACACAAAACAGGTTGTTCTATTACTTTGTGGCTTCGTTTGAACGGTTAACAAGAGAAATCACAAAATCTTGCATTAAACACAACTTGACATCTGCCAGCAGGACCAGCAACTGTGCCGCTCCTGGTACTCAAGGAAGAAGAGGGAGCAGGAGGAGAAGCAACAAGATGACGAGGGATTTCATTGAGTACAAATATGTCCTTGATGAAAATGTTTTCATTCCGGCTGTGGAGAGTGAAGAGGGAGGGAGCTGGGAGTTCTACTGTGCTGCTGTGCATAGAGGCTGGCTACAGTTGAGTTGCTTAATGTCCACAGGGGCTGGCTGTTGTCCATATAGGGGCTGGCTGTTGATGTGACTGAGGTTGTCCTGTCCATACATAGGGGCTGGCTGTCTGCTGTCCATATATAGGGGCTGGCTGGCTGTTGTCCTCTCCATAAGGGCTGGCTGGCAGTTATCCATAGGGGCTGGCTGTTCTGCTTATGGACAGGGGTGCTCTGTCCATAAGGGGTGCTCATGACCCCCAGTGTGAAAAAAATAAATCTGTGTGTGGTTGTGTGCGTTAGCCCCAACTTAGCTGCGCTACAATTGCTTGGTGACTCTGCTGTAAGACCGCAGTGAGTATGGAGGACAGTCACATGACCGGAGAGTAGGATCCACACACCAGTCTTATAGCTGCCGGCAGCAGTCATGTTGAGGATACAAGGCTGTCAACGTCATCTATGAAGGCCGATGCACCAGGGCTTAAGTCAGACCAAAAAGTCAGGCTAAAAAAAACTTTTACCCTGATAAAGCAAAAAAAATCTAAAGCAAGTCAGCTTTAGAGAAACAAAAAATGTACAATATGCTATTCACTACACGAAGTGGCAAGGAAGGGATAAGGCATTGGCCTGTATTTATGACTGGTGGTTCTAGTTGTGATGATTTAAGCCTTTCTGCTTGTAGAAGAGGTAAAAAAAAAAAATTAAATTGACTCTGAATAGTCACAGATCCCCTAGAAGAGTCCAAGTGTGTCCACAGTTGTCATGTGTGACCTTTCTAATACTGTACTTGAAGAGGATCGTACTTCCACCATCTGTGTGCCCTCTGCAAATGTGGGGATGAGCAGCACAAGTTAACATGCTGACGTAGAAATTGAGGCTACTTCTGTGAAATTGCACGAGGAGTATAAGGAGCATATTTATGTAATTGGCGATACCAACAAGGATGATGAGGATGTTGATCCTGAGGATGTGTGTGCAATAACTGTAAATCACTATCAGGCAACAGTTGTTGCCCATGTTGGGAAAAATCCCATTGTTGGTATGCCTGGGCAAAGGACCAAAAATCCACATCTCATGTGTGGAATAATTTCCACTCAAATGCAGACAACCTTTGCCAAAGCCATTTGTAACCATTGCCATGTAACAGTGAGTAGAGGTAAGAACCTTAACCATCTTGGAACCTTCTCCCTGTTACGTCACTTGCAGCGCATTCATCAAACTGGAAAGGGTATTGAAACTTTGGGGACAAAAAAACAAACAACAATCAGTCCAGTGTAACCCAGCTGCTCCCTTCTATCTGGATCCAAGCGCTTGCAATATCCACCACCAACATCTGCATCATCATCAACATCCTCATTCATGATCGGACATAGTCCTGCATCCAATTTCATAGGGACTGCCTCCTCTCCTATTGTTGTTCCTCAGGAGGATCTTTGAGTGTTACGCCTGCTGCTGCTGTTGCTATGAGTGGATCTTCATCCCAGAAGGGGACCAGGAAGAGGACTACTTTTAAGTTCAACCAAACAATTGACTGTCACACAATCCTTTGATTTGGGGAAAAAGTATGATGGCAAACACCCAGTTGCACAGTGGATTACTGATGCCTTAACAGCTATGCTGGTATTAGATGTGCATCCAATATCCGCCATTAATGCAGTGGGTTTTACGCAGTTAATGGAGGTCGTGTGTCCCCGCTACCGTGTCCCTTCTAGATTCCTCTTCTGTAGAATAGCAATTCCCAATCTGTACAAGGACATTAAAAAAAAACATATTAATGTCCTCCAAATTGCTATTGTGCCCACTGTAAACTTAACCACAGATATGTGGACAAGTGGGACAGGGCAAACTAAAGATGACTGTGACAGCCCACTGGGTAGGTGTATTGTCTCCAACAGTGCAAACAGCAGCAGCAGTTAACAAATGCCAGCTCATTCAGAGGCAGGCTACTCTGTGTATCACCAGTTTCAGTAAGAGGCATACTGCTGAGAACCTCTTAGAGAAACTCAGGGAAATCATTGCAAAATGGCTTACACCACTTGGACCCTCCTTAGGATTTGTGATTTCTGACAATGCCAGCAATATTGTGCGAGCATATCCCATGTTTTGCTCACACAATGACTTTGGTGGTGCAACATTTTTTTTAAATTGACTGGGGCATACAGGAGATGCTCTCGGTGGCCCGAAAGTTTTCTGAACATTATTTACATTCAGCAACTGCATGTCGAAGATTGCAGCACTAGCAAGAACTGTTTAATTTGTCCTGCCATCAGCTGAAGCAAGAGGTAGTAACTAGGTGGAATTCTACCCACTATATGCTTCAGCGGATGGAGGAGCAGAAAAAGGCCATCCAAGGCTACACTACGGCCTATGACATAGGGAAAGGAGTGGGAATGCACCTTAGTCAAGCGCAGTGGAGAATAATTTCAGTGCTTTGCAAGGTTCTCAAAACTTGCCACACGTGAAGTTAGTTCAGACACTGCCAGCTTGATTCAGGTCATTCCCCTAATCAAACTTTTGCAAAAGCAGCTGGAGAAACTGAAGGAGGAGCTGAAACGGATTGATTCTGCTAAGTATGTCAGACTTGTAGATCAAGCCCATCATTCGCTTCAACAGGATCCAAGGGTCGTCAATCTCTTGAAATCAGATCACTATATTTTGGCGACCATATTTGATCCTAAGTTTAAGTCATACCTTGTGTCTTTCTTTCCGACGGACATAAATTTGAAAACATGCAAAGAGCTGGTGGTGAAAAAATTGTCAGCTCAAGCAGAACGTGACACGGCATAATCTCCTCCTTCAGTTTCTACAGCTGCCAGGAAAAAACTAAATTTTCCTAAGAGTCCCACTGCTGGTGGTGATACAGATCAGTCAGTAAAATCTAGTGACATCTGATTGGGTCTGAAAGAACTCCCTACAATGAGTGACATGTCTACCGTGACTTTGTCTGATATGGTCACCATTCAGAGAATGGTGGATGACTATTTTAGGGATAGCATTCAAATAGGCATGTCAGACAGTTCGTTTCACTACTGGCAGGAAAAAGAGGCAATTTGGAGACCCTTACACAAACTGGTTTTGCTGTACTTAAGTTACCCACCCTCCAGTGTGTACTCTGAAAGAGTTTTCAGCGCAGCCGGGAACCTTGTCAGTGATCATCGTAGGAGGTTACTTCCCCAAAAATGTGGAAAAGATGATGTTCCTCAAAATTAATTACAAATTCCACGAGGAAGACCTTTACCAGCACTTAAGTCCAAAAAATACAAAAGCGTCTGACTCTGTAATGGTGGATTCCAGCGGGGACAAATTAATTTTGTGTGAAGAAGAGGAGGATGCACACACTGATGGGTATGACAATGACGATGACGACATCTAATCTAATGTATTGTAAAGCCAGTTTGTGTATGGGATCATTGCCACCAATGTCCACTGTGCAATTGCAGCTTGTTTTGTGGGGGTTCCAAACAAACCAATCATTGAAGTGATTGGTTTGTTAAACTGTGAATGTCCTGTTTCATATATAGAACATTAGGGTGGGTTGGACAGCCCAAGGACAATTCCATCTTGCACCTTTTTCCTTTCCATTATGTGCTGGTTGGGGCATTGCTGCCTGACATTTTTAATGTTATGGTTTATGAATGTCCATAACTTGTAATGGTCACAGACAGCATCTCCTGCGTGCCCCTTTCATTTTTTTTAAAGAAAATTCTGAACCAACTGCTGTTTGTTGTGTTAACCCGACGGCACAAGTCACACAACAGCGACATTCAGCCGAGGGTTCTCAGCCCTTAAAGCTGCTACACGGCCCAAAGGCCACATCCTGCTTCATGGCCCAAAGGCCACCTGTCGTCACTCCTCACCAGCCCTCAAGGCTGTAATGGCCGCAACTTGCCAAGAGTTCCAGGCCTCAAGGCTGTTGCAGGACCGGGTACAGAGGTGCGGAAACCACTCTACACCCTTTGTTCACCCCCCTTGATGGTAACCTCATCAAAAAACACTGAAAAAAACACAAAGGACACCCCAAAAAAGCAGTTTGAAAAAGTGGACGCAAAAGTTCAAAGTGGGGGTACAACTTCAAAAACTAGCGAAATAGCCTTTGGGGGTCTTCAAGAATGGGGGAGTTTTTTTATTGCAGGTATTTGCTGAAGGTGCGTTTTTTGGTGAACTTTAAAGATTGATTTTAGTGATTTTGAACTATGCTTGCACCCATTTTCATGTACCCCAAATTTGATGGGACTAGTTATTTTTGTTTTTAAAAAGTAGCAAAATGCTATTCTTCACCATTTTCTCAAAGACGCAAAAAAACAGCTATTGAGACCATTTAAACACCCCAAATACATTTAGCAGGGCTATTCGGGGGTACCCATAGTCAACCCCCATGTCAGAGCATCTTTTAGAGGGTGACAGGCTGATTTCCCGAAAAATTTAGTTCTTTTTTTGCTCATTAAATTTTCTCCGGGTCCCGTTTTCGCCGATTTGGAATTGAATACGGGGATACGCGGGGAAGAGCACGATACTTTATTGCAGCCAAAACCTCCGATAATTGCAGAAAGTCCGGCAACTGAGTCCATGATTCAGAGGCACTCGCAAAAAGCGAGCACTCGCTCTGAATCAAGGCGGGGGTATGTTTTTTTAGTTGCAGCCTCTTGGCCACTCGCATAGCTGTGGACTACCACCCACAGCTTATTTGAGCGACCAGGTGATGGTTGCGATGGTCAAGACCATCGCGACCATCGGGCTTGCGACGATACCGTTGCGGTAGGGTCTCATTGCCGCAAGCCCCAGTGGACTTCCTGCTTTAATAGTCCACCTACTGACATCACAAGTGATGTCAGTAGGGCCGCCCACAAACGGCAGGCGTTCCTGCAGGAACGCCTCCGTTTGCCCAGCTACCCCCCCGCCCCGCCTTCCAATGGGGCGAGCTGTCGATCAACATCGAGAGCCGCCCTTTTGAATGCGAGCGCCGGAGCAATTGCTTTTTGCGCTCGCTCCGGGGCTCACGCACGCGCAGAGCGCATGCCACACGTGCACACTGCCTAACAATCGACCCACTTGCAAGCACATACCGCTTGCGAGCGGGTCTGAATCAGGCCCTGAATTCAGAGATGGGGCTAACGCAATCGCATATGCAATCGCATATGCAATTGCGCACGGAATGCAGCTGCGGAAATATGCTAATGTCTTGCAAAGCTTCCCCGAGCATAGTGACGCCCACTACTGCCTTCTCATATCTGTCCAATGATGTACAATGGCGTAAACATCGGTAACATCGATGCAGATCGGGCAGCTATGCAGCAGATGAAGAATTCTGACCAGCCGCAATCCACGGCAGCTTTCCTGACACGCAGAGAGCTCTCATGCTGCGCAGCAGATCACAGTGACTAATTTATTCACGCCCATGAAAGGTCGTTTACATGCTCAGACACGTCAGCGTTTTTCTGACCATATCCCCCCCATTACCTCCCCCAAATGCTAACTACCTGTTGCGAATGGATCTTCTGTGAGGGCGTATTTGCAAAACAATCGCTGCGAGTACACAGTGCGGCTGACACACATACACAATGGCGAACAGTCACTCACAAATCGGCATTGCGCACATCTCTGAATCAGGCGCTAAGTTTGGAAATTGTTACGCTCTTTGCTGACATCATGCAACTACCTCCATACAAATGTGAATCCACTGTTATGGGTAAGGGCATTGATTTGCAGCCACAAGATGACATCAGTGGGCAGATCAGTGGCGGTCCTCAGCAGCAGCGCCGTCACTTCAAGTTACGGCGTCCAGTGTCTGGCCACACCCCCTCAGTGCATGATATAATGATCTCATGCCACAGGGACGGGGCTTCTATCCACAGGAACAACAGCGCTGCACAGGGCATCTTCAGGGGGGCTGTTATGCCTGCAGTATGCCTCTTCCAGTGTCCAGGGGAAGCTCCGGGTGGCATGTATCTGCGATTCTGGCTGCAGTGTGCCATTCTAGGCAACCCTGCTAGCTAGATACAGGGGCCGTGCAAACTGCCCTCAGCCCACCCGGCCATGCCCCCTTTTGCCGGCCACGACCCTTTGCTGCCGATCTGGCTGCTCCCTCCCAGAAGGAGCAGCCAGATAGTCGGCAAGTATGAGATGGACCGGTCACAACTTCAAGAGGTTTGTCTGGAAGCTGGGAGCATACATGTGGATAGAGAAAGTGCACTGTGAGTCAGGGGCATCTTTAGCGAGGAGGGGGCCCGTGTGCATCCCCCGTCATAGGCCCCCTCCTCTCATCCTGGGGGCCTGCAGCTGACTGGTTTGACTGGCCGGCTACAGCGGAATCAGTAGACTTTGGGCACTAGAGTGTGCCCAGAGTCTACTGCGCATGCACAGATCGCCGGGGAATGGGCGCGGCCACCATTTTCTTGATAATTTCCTCACAGCGGATGTCCAAAACGCCAGAAAAATGGCCGCGGCTGCCATTTTCCGGCATTTCGGGCAGCGCTGAGAGACCCGACGCGGGACCTTGGAGAGGTGAGTTTTAGATAGCATGAGTACAGGTTGTGCACCCATTATAGATACGCCCCTGCTGTGAGATGTGACTCATATTACAGGTAGGTGTATAGTGCAAAGATACTGAATTCTACTATTGCCAGAGGTTCCAGAAACTGAACATCCTCCCTATACAGTTATACATTCAACATCCCAACAGCGGGGATTCCGGCGGTTAGAATCCCAACACTTATTGGAATACCGGCACCGGCATCCTGTCCGATAGAATCCCGAAGGTAAGTAGTGGGGTTGGAGGGTAGGATAGGATTAGGGACTAGGGGGAGGGGGAGGGTTAGGCACTAAGGGGGAGGCTTAGGTTTAGGGTGCAGGGAGGGAGGGATAGGGGTTAGGTTAATATATTCACTGTCATTCAGCTGTCAGGATATTACTCAACTAGCCCCAGGACCAGTGGCGTAACTAGGGTATTTGGAGCCCAGGGCAAATTTGAAAAGGGAGTCCCCCCCCATGTGCGCGCGCCGAAGGCACACGCGGCAAAAATGGGCGTGGTCACTTAAAAATGGGGCGTGTCAACATGACACACCCCTTTATTTTCAAACTGAACATTCCTATCCATATGCACCTTAACCCCAGTAGTACCCCCAGTATGCAGTTGTGGTCCCTCTCATGCAGGCCCATAGTAGTGCCCCTTATACAGTATCCCCAGTAGTGGTCCCTCTTATACAGCCCCCAATTAGTTCCCCTTACTCAGTACCCCCAGTAGTGGCCCCCCCAAATGCAGTGCCCCACGTAGTGTTCCCCCTTATGCAGTGCCCCCAGTAGCATTCCCCACAATGCAGTGCACCCAGTAGCGGTATCCCCTTATGCAGTGCCCTTTTATATAGTTCCCCCAGCAGTAGTCCCCCCCATGCAGTTTTCCCAGTAGTGGTCCCCTTATGCAGGCACCCTGTAGTGATCCCCCCTATCTAGTGCCCCCTGTAGTGGTCCCCGCAGTGCCCCTAGCAGTAAGCCCATTATATAGTGCCCCCAGCAGTAGTGTCCCCCCCTCCCATGCAGTGCCCCCAGTAGTGGTCCCCCTGATGCAGGCTCCCAGTAGTGACCCCCCGCTATCCAGTGGTCCCTGTAGTGGCCCTTCCTATTATTGCCCCCATTAGTGGTCCCCCGAGTGCAGTGCCTCTACTAATACTAGGCCCCTTTTAGAATGCCCCCAGTGGTAGTCCCCCCCCCCAAGTAGTAGTCCCCAGTAGAGTAGCCCCCCCCCAGTAGAGGTCCTCCCAATGGCACCCCCTGTAGATGTCCCCCCCCCAGTAGATGTCCCCCCCAGTAGTAGCCAACCCCTTCCCCGTTGTGCAGATAGGTAAGGTTTAAAAATAAATAAATATATATATAAATATACTTACCTGATTCCACGCTGCTCCTGTCCGCGATGCCGATGCCGATGCCGCTCCCGCCCTCCAGTCCTCCCGGGCTGGCGCGCTCAGCATTATGGGACTGACGTCATGACGTCAGTCCCATTACCCACTGCAAGAGCCGGACGGAAGTTCGGCTCTTGCAGTCGGTGCTGCAGCAGTCAATGAGAGTCTATCTGACTCTCATTGGCTGCTGTTTAACACACGCATCGCAGCCAGCGCTGGTGGCGATGCGTGTGTTATGCACAGCCTGAGCCCGCCTCCTGACGCTATTGGGCAAGCGCTCAGGGGGAGGGAACGGGCTCAGGCGTGCAGCACAGGACCGGCGCTGGAAGCCTAGCGCCGGTCCTCTGCAAATGTGTAGCCCTGACCGCACTCATTGCGGTCTGCGCTACACTGGCTATCTAGGGCGGGCGGGCCGGTACCGTGGCCACCGCCGGTCCAACGGCGCCCAGGGCACGAACCCCGCTCGCCCTGCCCTAGTTACGCCACTGCCCAGGACTATTAATTTCAAAGTGTTCAAAGTTCTATTTGCGGTGATCCAATATAAGGCATGACTAAGTACTGATGATCCTTATTAATGAGACATACATAAGGCCATGGCAATAATTATTTAAGAGAAAAACATAAAATGTGGAAAAACAAAGGTTTGTCCTATCGAGGCCGAAGGTCGGATTATTATTTGATCTTTTCACTGTTTCCACAATGCACATTTCCCAGATTATCCGCCAATGTATCCGCCATATTCCTTTGTACAGGAGTGTTTCCAAGGACTGGGCATTGGACGTGTTTGGCAGATAAGTAGGTGCGCGCTGAATAAGTGCAGGGTGACGTTTTCTGCGGTATATAAATGAGCTGTATTGCTCTGATATATTACAGGATGACCACAGCTAATTCTATTCTTGCAGTAACCGGCCCCTTAATACGTGTTAGAATCTGACCTAACCCACAGGTACTGTAACAGGAAGCTGTAGTGTTAAAATAGCAGTTTATAAGGCAGAGACTGACCATGGAAACATCCTGAGCGCTGTATAGCCCAGAACATAACAGTCCTGTTACCTCGCTGCTGCTGCTGCACTCACCATGTCTGTGCTGCTCCTAACCTGGTTTATGTGCGGGAGCCCAGTCCCAGCAGGTAATATATATATATACACGTTGTTGTATCTCTGTAAGCGCAGTGATTTATCTGAGGGGTTGGGAGGAGAATGTCACCTACACACAGGAGTAGGTGCAGAGATGAATGAGAGGCAGTTTTGCAGATGGATGCTGTGTGTTTTCTCACTGCGTATGCTCTGGCACCGAGCGTACAAAATGGTCATAACCACTGTGGATCCATTTCCATTTGCAGCAGACGGCGCTCACTCCTGTCACCCAAGTACAAGAAAAACATGAGGGAGGAAATTTTCATGCAGGAGACCTCAGTCAGGGGCACAGGGCCTGATTCAGCCAGGATCAATAGTGCAAAAGTGAACGCCGTTGACCAATTGTTGCGCACTGTGTATGCGTATGCATCGCAGCATGTGTGTGTGAACAGACAACTCCGATCACACTGGGCTTAAGCAGAGCATGGAGAGCTATCTCAGAGTGATTGACAGGTGTTTTGGGGGTGGTTACAGGGGTGGTCATAGAAACTCAGGCTTGCCAATGCGTTTAACGCCGTTACAGGGGTGTGCATAAATTAACCCCAGCGTCGGCATACACAGCTCGTGTACTCACTGCATTCAGGAAAGTTAGCAATCTCTAAGAAAGGTCTGACCTGCCATAATGGTGCGTGAGGCTCCGATGTACTTCGATGTTACCGATGTTTTGGGTGGATTGCATGGTATTACGGATGTAAGAAAAGGGAAGTGGGCGTCTTCATGTTGTCCGTGCGACGGCTTTGCAATTGCAAACATTAGCATACTTTCACACCAGATCTGCGTACGCGATTGCAGCCTCGATCGCATTAGTGATCCTTACTGATCCCCACAGCCCCTAACATAGAGTCATTTCCTTCACCAAACCCCTCCCCACTGGCTAACTTGCCTAAAGCAATAACCCACTTTCTGACCCCCATCATTCCAAATGTCCTTCTGTCAGGCAAACATTGCAGTTATTGTTACAGGGAGCTGTGATAGTAGGTTGTGCTTTGTTGTGATTTCTGCATATGAGACCCCTCTCTCTAGAACACTGAATATTATGCTCTTTGGAGGTGCAGAAAGATGATGACCTTGTGCAAGAGTCATAATTCCACATACTGTATATGTTTTGTTTAGGGGTGAGCGGGTTCGGATTTCTGAAATCCGAACCCCCCCGAGCCCCCCCGATCCGAGTCCGATCCGAATCAGGCTCGACTTTTCCCGCCTGACTCGGATCTGAAATCGAGGCAAAACGTCATCATCCCGCCTTCCGAGTCTCGCGGGTTTTGGATCCTATATAAGGTACCCACGTCGGCGCCATTTTCTCACTCGGCTGTGGACAGTGAAGAGGGAGGGTGGGAGTTAGGGCTGTGTAGTGTAGTGCATCCTTAAAGCAGCTGCGACAAGCGTGTGTCTGTCTGTTAAAGGGTGGTGACACCCTCAAAGTGTGCTACACAAACAATTAAAATATTGTTCTTTTTTTTCGGTCTTTGTGAAATGTGTGGGCTGTAGCCGCACCTGCATCCTTAAAGCAGCAGCGACAAGCGTGCGTCTGTCTGTTAAAGGGTGGTGACACCCTCAAAGTGTGCTACACAAACAATAAAAATATTCTTCTTCTTTTATCTGTCTATGTGAATTGTGTGGGCTGTAGCCGCACCTGCATCCTTAAAGCAGCAGCGACAAGCGTGCGTCTGTCTGTTAAAGGGTGGTGACACCCTCAAAGTGTTCTACACAAACAATTAAAATATTGTTCTTTTTTTTCGGTCTTTGTGAAATGTGTGGGCTGTAGCCGCACCTGCATCCTTAAAGCAGCAGCGACAAGCGTGCGTCTGTCTGTTAAAGGGTGGTGTAACTCTCAAAGTGCTCCAAAAAATAAAAAACTATTTTTTTTATGTGTTTGTGACTTGTGTGCGATGTAGCCGCACTTGCATCCTCAAAGCAGCAGCGACAAGCGTGCGTCTGTCTGTTAAAGGGTGGTGACACCCTCAAAGTGTGCTACACAAACAATAAAAATATTCTTCTTTTTTCTGTCTTTGTGAATTGTGTGGGCTGTAGCCGCACCTGCATCCTTAAAGCAGCAGCGACAAGCGTGTGTCTGT
Source organism: Taudactylus pleione (assembly GCA_031769625.1). Taxonomy (NCBI): domain Eukaryota; kingdom Metazoa; phylum Chordata; class Amphibia; order Anura; family Myobatrachidae; genus Taudactylus; species Taudactylus pleione. The sequence continues at coordinate 496,760 of JAUIMM010001371.1, forward strand.
CTGTTAAAGGGTGGTGACACCCTCAAAGTGTGCTACACAAACAATTAAAATATTGTTCTTTTTTTTTCGGTCTTTGTGAAATGTGTGGGCTGTAGCCGCACCTGCATCCTTAAAGCAGCAGCGACAAGCGTGCGTCTGTCTGTTAAAGGGTGGTGACACCCTCAAAGTGTGCTACACAAAGAATAAAAATAATCTTCTTCTTTTTTCTGTCTTTGTGAATTGTGTGGGCTGTAGCCGCACTTGCATCCTCAAAGCAGCAGCGACAAGCGTGCGTCTGTCTGTTAGAGGGTGGTGTAACCCTCAAAGTGTGCTCCACAAACAATAAAAATATTCTTTTTTTTTTTCTGTCTTTGTGAATTGTGTGGGCTGTAGCCGCACTTGAATCCTCAAAGCAGCAGCGACAAGCGTGCGTCTGTCTGTTAAAGGATTACATCGGTGACAGCATCCAAGTAGGCATGTCAGACAGTCCGTACCTGTACTGGCAGGAAAAAGAAGCAATTTGGAGGTCCCTGTACAAACTGGCTCTATTTTACCTGAGTTGCCCCCCCTCCAGTGTGTACTCCGAAAGAGTGTTTAGTGCAGCCGGGAACCTTGTTAGCGAAAGGCGTAGGAGGTTGCTTCCACAAAATGTGGAGAAGATGATGTTCATAAAATGAATGATCAACTCTTCCAGGGAGACCAGCCTCCAGAACGTACAGAGGGACCTGTGGTTCCAGCAGGGATGAATTAATACTCTGTGAGGATGAGGATGTACATAACACTGAAGAGGGTGAGGAATCTGTGGATGAGGAGGATGAGGACGACTTCTTGCCTCCGTAGAGCCAGTTTGTGCAGGGACAGATTAATTGCCAGCTTGTTTTGTGGGGGCCCAAACGAACCAATCATTTCAGCCACAGTTGTGTGGCAGACCCTGGCGCTGAAATGATTGGTTTGTTAAAGTGTGCATGTCCTGTTTATACAACATAAGGGTGGGTGGGAGGGCCCAAGGACAATTCCATCTTGCACCTCTTTTTTTTCTTTGCATTATGTACAGTTTGGGGCCTAGTTTTTCAATGCCATCCTGTCTGCCACTGCAGTTTCACGCCTAGATGGGTCACGTGTTTGTGCCGCCCACTCGTGTCGCTTAGCATAGTCATCCAGCTACCTCGGTGCAACCTTTTGGACATAAAAACACTATTGTGAGGTGTGAGGTATTCAGAATAGACTGGAAATGAGTGGAAATTAAGGTTATTGAGGTTAATAATAGCATAGGAGCAGAAAAACCTACAAATTCTGTGATTTTAGCTGTTTTTATGCTTTTTTTCAAAAAAATACAGATCCAAAACACAAAACCCAGAACCCAAAACACGGAAGGGTGGTTTTGGCAAAACCAATCCAGATCCAAAACACGAAGAAAGATCCAGATCCAAAACCAAAACACAAAACACGAAAAGTGGCCGGTGCACACCCCTAGTTTTGTTACATACAAATGTGCCCATTTACACTGTAGCTTCTGTCATTACAAATAGACAATTTCCGCACCAGATCCCGGGCGTCTTGGCTGCGCCGAGCTCCTCTTCACTCAGAATGCGCATCTTTTCTCCCACTAATAAAACGGTGGAAAGTGACAGAGCTGTGTTGCTAGTGTCCGCAGACCACTGTGATGGGTTGTGGCATTTGTACATCTGTGTGCGACAGAGTCTAAGCTTTCATGTGAGTGGCTGCAGCTTTTCCTCACGCCAAGTCCTGGTGTGGCTAATCAGCAACTTTGTACGTGTGTAACACCAATTCCTGTGCGCTTAGAAACGCAGCGCGGTGTCTCTAGTACAATGTGAGCGGCTTCTCGCTGATTCTGTGATGCGACTAAGATGCAAAATGTTAAGAAAAATCCATTACGCTATTCCTTTTGGAGCATTTCAGTCATGTCGGGCGTCTCACGCCGTATGGCGTATAGACGCTATGTGTATGACGCTATATCTGTAAATGACCCCCACTGACCTGCAGACAGCACATGACAAAGAGAACTTGTAGGAAACACATTATGTGAAAGTTCTACAAGATGAGGTGAGGACGGACATTTGCTTCACATGCAGTTACACAGTCGCCACCATGTACCACTCACATATATGTACAGGATATTCATACAGACTCACTCGTACTGTAAGCGCTCCCTATTTACTAAGCCAGACCAACAACCACTAATATATCTAATTATTTTCTGGTTTCCAGATGGTTTTGGGACGTCTGTAAGTGCTAGACTGGACCATCCTGTTATTCTGCCATGTGGAGGTGACACCTATCAGTCTGTCTTATCTGTAATATGGAAGATTCATCTCCGGAATAATTATAGATGTTTATTTTCCAGATTAATCGCAAATGATTCTGGACTATACAAGAACTGTAGTGCGAGAGTTAGTAATGACAATTCATCAGTGACAATCGTTAGCGCTCAGATATCCGATGAAGGAAACTACACTTGTGAGACAGCAACCGGCCGTAGTGGGACATTCATCATAAAAACGACATTAACCATATTAGGTAAGCAGAGAAATGTTATACCTGATATCACAGGCAATTGGTAATACAGGAACAAACAAACCTTACGACATAAGACACATAGGAGCTGAGTCTGAGTCACTGATGGTTTGTGTGCATCTTCCATTGTTGGGGGTCTGAGCACATGCAGAACGGGTCCTGCGTGATTGCTCCCAGTCCCCCCTTAGCTGCAGCATGACTGACAGGCTGCAGCATGTGGGGGGCGGACACAAGGACCGTTCTCCAAAATAGAGGCGGTCCGACGGCCAAGCTGAGTAACCCCGATGGTTGCGTTGGTGCTCTGAGGTCTGAGGTCACTTCCCTGCAGCTGTGCAATACCGTCCATCTCTGGCCCAAAGTTGCAGGACAGATTGAGAAGTAGGGACTCTGAAATGTACTTGATCTGTATTGGGTGTTCCTGAGCAGTGCCTGGGGGGTGGTTATGTAGAGGCATGCATCGTCTGATGGGGGCCTGCTATGGGAGTGTGACATCACTGGTTGCAATCACAGACTCTTCATCCCTTACATTGGCATCCGTACTCTGATGGAGATTCCTCACCCAGCATGGGGGTGGTGCAAGTTTCCATCCATGTGACTGAAGGTTGTATCTAAATACACACCAAGCAACATTGTTGCAGCTAAAGATGAACAAAGTGGACAATGCACTGTACACAAGGGAAGGGCCTGTGGGAGATATACTGTACACCAGGGAAGGACCTGTGGGCAATGTACTGTAAACCAGGGAAGGCCTGTGGGTGATATACTGTACACCAGGGAAGGGCCTGTGGGCGATATACTGTACACCAGGGAAGGGCCTGTGGGCGATATACTGTACATAAGGGAAGGGCCTGTGGGCGATATATTGTGCACCAGGGAAGGGCCTGTGGGTGATGTACTGTACACAAGGGAAGAGCCTGTGGGTGATGAACTGTACACCAGGGAAGAGTCTGTGGGTTGTCGAAGCTGGATTATTGGCTGAGACAAGATCAGTTTAAAATTGAATCGCAGCGACACCATCTTGCGACTGGCCGCAAGACGCCATTTTGCGAATGGCCGCCTAAGTGCCATTTTAGATAAACTCACACTTTAGTACATGTGGCGATAATACTATTAGCATCATGCGATTGCATCTGTGAACATCGCCATAAGCTACGGCGATTCACCAAAAGCCCATTTCATGACTTTACGTAGTTTGGGTGCTCTGGATAAAGTGTATATTATTATAATTCCCCTAAAGGATATATTGCATTAGCTAAACAGAGCAAATGGCCACGTGATAACTAGCCTGTGTAGACAAGCTTCCTGGATAACGTCTGCTCTCACTCCAGGTGGCCCAGCTAGAATACACACCTTACATTAGCAGGCTAACTGAAAATAAAATACCTTCAAAGCTAAGAGTGTTATCTTAGGTTTGGGTCTTGTAGCTGGGCTAATTTGCATTCACACAAGAGTCTGGGAGAACAAAGGACTTTTTCTTTTGAGCCTGGGAAAGGTGGGGCTGCTGAGAGAGGGGGCATGTGGAACTATAAGGCTCAGCATTCCACACTGCTAGGTGTTCACTTAGTAAGTGAGATTTGAGTGCACCCTTTCTCATACACACATTAATACGCACAATTGCGCTGGTAACTAATCGCATATTAGCGAATGCATAAGATCCTATATGAAAACGCTGGTTGTTAGCTTCATGCGCATGCATCTGCCCCAAGTTAACTAGCATATTTTTTATCAAACCCCGCATACTCACACATTACATATCCACATAAAAGGTTTAATAAGCTTTAAGGTATAAGATTTAAGTTTGTTCAGTTAGTATAAATGCTGTGAAATAAAGATTATTTGGTAACTAAGGTTTTATACATGCTAAGTAAGCCATGTTTAGTTTTGTACTGATGCGTACTCTTTCAACAGACTTCCGGTATTATCGCTGTGGAGATCGCATCATGCATTCTCAACTTGTGGACCGCAGAGACTTCAAGCAACAAAATGTATATTATATGAACAACTGTTAGGATATTGCATGGGGTGGGAGGGCAGAGACCCCCAGTTGTTGGAGGCTGGGTTGAGTCTATTTGAACCAGCCTGTTAAACACTCTGTAACAGATGCTTCCCCCTTGGGAACCAATGGCATAAGCAACAAACTTCTCCATTGTGTTGTCTATTTCTGGGGGGTATATATGTGTGCTCCAACACTGGGTTCTTAGGCCCTGATTCAGAGCCGCTCGTTAGCGGCAGAACGCTCGTTCCGAGCGATGTTCCCACATCTGCGCATGCGTACGTTTTTTAGTATGCATGCGCGAACCTGTCAGTGCGGCCGAATATCGTTTGTACGCTATATAGCGAGTGCCTGCTATTTTGAGTGACAGAATGAGGCGTATGTGGGTGGTAACAGGGGAAGGTGCTTGAAAACGGGGGTGTGGAATCTGAACGCAGGCGTGCTTAAAGGTCAAAACGGGCGTTTTAAGGGAGTGCATAATTAATACAGCAGCGTCATTGACCACGTCACTTGGTTTTTTTTAACTCAGAACTGCTCGCAAAATAGCGGTTGAAAAAACCAACCACAAGAATAGCGAGCAGTTCATACGCTGTTCGATGTACTCGATTAATCTAATAAATAGCGGACATGACGTATGGTGCGAGCGGCCAGGGGGCGTTTTTATCAAATAAACGAGCGTATGTTTTGCTCGCTCGTTCAGACTTAGAGGTGTGAACAGACCGCAATGTGCGAAAAGATCATTTGAATAGCCACCCCTTGTTTTTGAACGAACGACCGCAAATAGCGAACGGCTCTGAATGAGGGCCTTAGTCTTCTTACTGAATGCTGACTGAGGGGTTTCTTGCTGATGGCTAACATCTGGACCAGAAAGCGCTGCATATGTATACTGTACATGGGTCTGTATAATTCCTTTGCGCCGAATTGTGTATGGATCAATATCGTGTAACTGACGTACTTTTACTTGAATAATACTTTGTGCTTTGGAACCACACGTTCCAAGTCTGGAGTCTTTATTTACTGTATGACTGCGTACGCAAACTAGCGTTATCCATAGAGGTTTATAGGTAGGATTTTAGAAGGTATAGGCAGGGGTATATAGAGGTTCAAATATAGATTCCTTAGATGGGGCTCATCGAGTGAAGTCACTTACCTACTGACACGGCACATATGGTTATCGATATCTCAGCAAAGGGTGCAGTGGCCACATGCAGGGTTTACCTGCAACCGCTTTGTGCTGAAAGATCGCTATCCGTTTTCGTGTAAGCCAAGGAAGCTGACTAGAATCCAGGGACAAGAAAGGAAAAAGTTTGTTTTCCTTTGTTGATAGAACCTAACGGTTAAAGGGGAGCCACAGTATTGAGCACAGGGCTGAGTCACAGTTTTGCGCACAGTAAAGACGCACTTTTGCGTATGCAGCTAAAAAAAGTTGTCATACGGTTGTGTGGTAGTCGCATTATTGTGTATGCGACTGGTCGCACAATAGCGTATACGTACTTCCGGTTGTGCTGCCACGTGTTTAAACAAAGCCGTCGAGGTTTACATTTTTCAATTGTTATCAATATCTGGGTTAACGTTTGTTTTTCTGCACAGGAAAAAGTGTGTAACAGTGAGTATTTGTTGGACAAGGTTAAGGGTATCGTATGATCCTTAAGGGCTAGGTGCAAGGGTTAGTCTAGCCGCTCAGTAAGTAGCTTTACCATTCTATACACAGTAGCAGGTGTACATGTTGTCTTTGTTGTAGAGAGGTGCGTGGAAGTGGCCGACATACAAACTTCCATAGGTGTGGAATTTGCCTTACTAAATCTTATCCGGGTGTGGAAGTTGCCTTTTTCAAATCTTATCCAGGTGTGTGGGCGCCGCCGACTTAAATCGTCCACAGGTAAGTGAAAGTATCTTGATTGTCTTTCACCAGTTTAAATCTTTATTGAAAAGCGTAGGATTTTGTCTCAGAATGGGAACCATGCAAACAGTAGAGATGTTAGACAATGATGTGCTGCTAATGAAAGCTCCGATTGGATCGGCCCGTCGTATTATGCATACTAAGTACGGTACTTATGCAATAAGGTATTGTGATGTATGGTTTAAAATGACGATGAAGAGTGTTAGACCGTTTCCCAGAATTGGTAGTTTTGATGAGGATGTATTAGATAATGGCCGGGATCACATCAGTTTGATGCGCTCCCGAGAGAAAAAGGTAAAATATTATGAATGTTTAAAAGTGTGGCAGCATGAAGGGGATGCATGGCTTAAAAATGTGCAAGCGACGCAAACTAGCGTTGCGAGCGCATTGCCAGAAAATACATCCGCCACGCTAAATTGCAATACGGCGAGCCGCAAAATGGCGCGCACGTTTAATCAAGGTAGCGTTGTGGAGAGTATTGCCAGCAGTTCACGCTCACCTCCCCCACCTTATGTGGATGAAGGTGCAAGTACAGTTACCAAAAATACCCATAAAAATGTAACAAGCAATTTGTACCCTCTCTTAAGCAACCATAAAGAAAATGTTTATGATGTGGATGATGAGCCTATTGTAATGTCTGCCATTTCCCATGCTGTGCAAATGATAGATGCTGCATCACCACAATCACGAGTGGTGCCGCCATCTTCATCGGTAACAGCAAGGGAAGTGTTAACACACTCTGCACCCGTAGAGGAAGTGGTTAATACCATATGTAGCAGCAGCAGATTAAACCCCCAGCCAGGTAACCAGGTCAAAGGAAGCAGCGCTACCGGTCTGCATCCCATTCGGACAATAACTGTTCCGAATGGAAATGCAGATGCAAACAGTGTAGTGCCCACGAGGGAAGTAGTAATGCATTGTCCTTGGACAAGAGCAGAACTAAATTCCATCATAAATGATTTCCCCAATCCCAAAAAGGAACTAGCCAAATGTCAAAGATTTTTGAGGAATTCGGGTAGTTCACATGAGCCAACTAATAATGATTGGCGAGTGGTGTTAAGGGCCTGTCTGCCACGCAATACCGATGTGACAAAATTTATCACGGATTGTGTATTGGATGGTGACGTTCCCTTAACAGACCAAGTAAACCAAGGTAACATTTCCCGCATTGTAACTCAATTGGGTATATATTTTCCAGTAGTAGTTAACTGGAACAAAATTTTCACCATTAAGCAAAAGGAGAGTGAATCTACAGAAGGTTATTGTGACCGGGCTCTGCAGGCTATCACCCAGTACACTGGGTTAGAAGATATTAAAGATAGCACTCACCACAGGGGAATGATAGTCACAGTACTTGTGGATGGTCTGAAAGATGACTTAAAGACTCGGGTCCAGACCTCACAACCTGGCTGGAGGGGAGTCACAATAGATAACCTCATAGAGTCTGCCATAGAACATGATAAAAATATCACAAAGAAGAGAGAGACCCAGAGCGAAAAACTAATGGCTGTCAGTATCCAAGCTCTGGAAGGAATGACAATAACATCACAGCCAACCGACACACCTGCATCCACACACACACCTGCACCTGAACAATTACACGTCCTCACCAATCCCACACCACAGCAAACACAGCCTTATCCCACATATCATACACAACCACAGGCCTCATACTACCCACAAACTTCATACCTCCCACAATACCCTTATCCTTCACATCCTTACCCATACCCACCATCTTTTCCTCTTGCTCAACTTCCACAACAATCCTTTCATCCAACCCGTTCAAAAATATGTTTTAACTGTCACCAAGTGGGACACATAATTAAGAACTGCAAAGTGAAGAACACCACACAGGAACACGAGTTTCCCATGGGTTCATAGGTAACCCCAGTATCTTCTTCCAGGCCTTATATGACTGTTTACTATCTTTTCAACCTATCAATGGATCTGTTCTAATGTAAAATGTGGATGATTTATTGTTGTATTTTAGGTCATGTTTAAATGATATTAAACTGTTGTGCTTTATCTCCCACTCACAGGACACAAAGTTGCTAAGGATAAATGGCAGCCATGCCAGGCTGAGGTCGACTACTCGGAATATTATCCAACCCAGTGGCCCAGGCATTATTTAGAGCAGTAGCTATTAATAACAAGATTTAATTGCAGGAACCTGTATGCAGATACTATACCCCTAGAATTATTAAAAATGATAGGGGGACTTATTTTACAGGTGACGTTTCCAAGAACATGTGTAAGGTGATGGTTAACAACACTAAGATTATCCCAGACTGTCTTTTCCTTTATTTGCCCCCCTTTGAGATACTGTTCAAACAGGCAGCCTCTTGTGAAAATATGATAATGAGGTTACTGTGCAGGGTCTCACAAAGATGAATGAGAATAACCGAAATTGAAAGTATTATTAACTAACACGTCTAAGGCAAACTGTCATGATGTCAAACCTGGAGAATTTGTTATGATCCAAATTTTTTTAGCTCAGGTTGTTTGACTGATCGGTGGAAAGGTCCTTATCTGACGATACCACATCCTCAAAGGGTGGCCGTGGAAGATACGTGGGTCCATTCCACTCACTATAGGGAGGTTAACCAGCCGGTGGAGATACAAGGTGGAGACAAGGCCGATAACGTGGACCTGTCGATTGCGAGCTTGTGCCGGAAGGATTAAAAAGGTGACAGTGAGATATCTGAGCTAAAGAAATGTGTAGATCAGTGCTTCCAGCAATGGAGTGGTCTGCTGTGGTCATCCTAGTTCTTTCTTCCAGAAGTTTCTGTCGTGACGATCTGTTTGGGGATACCCAGTTTCTGTGATGGGGGACCAATAACGGAAATGTGAGCTGATGGCAGAGCTGATGGAGTGGAGTCAGGAGGAGGAGTGCTATACCAAACCAGGGGAGTGTCTGATCAATCTTAGTATTGTAATTGTTATGTTATTTGGGAAGAATACTTCCAGAAGTTGTGACCCTCACACATGTTGAAATGCTTGGTATACATAAAAACACACCGTCACCATATCTTCACACGCAAAATGAACACAGAGGCAAAAGAAATATGATACCTGGTGACATGCATAAAGCCACTCAGTTAATTAGTGAGACAACTGGCTTTCAAGTTTTAGTCGCATTGGATCCCACCAGAATTGCTCGGGTTCCATTAAATTTTAGATATATTCAGGAACTTGCTAAATTGATAGATAATATCACCGAGATGTACGATGACACATTCAGGTACACAGGGAGAGAATTGCAAGCGTGCAAGAAAGAACTGGTGCAACACAGACTAGTGCTGAATTATTTAACTGCTGTTACTGGAGGGTATTGCGTAACGTTAGCCACCCAATTTGGAGTAAAATGTTGCACCTATGTCACCAATGATACCAGCGACCCTAAGGAAGTGATAGACCGGAAGATGGAATGAAATTCTGCAGCTAAAATGGGAGTTTCGTAAGAACCATAATGCTTCAGTGACTGAAGCAGGGGAAAAGATAGAAGGATGGGTGTCATGGCTGAACCCAGTGAAATGGTTCTCAGGTCTAGAGGAATGGGTTCAGGAAGTAAACTCCAGCATAGGCAAATTCTTGATCCTTATACTAATTGTCATCATAATAATTGGCATATGCATCCGGTGTGTTCCTATTGTGTTGAAGTGTGGAAAATGTAAAAATAGAATAAAACGCAAGAACGAAACTATGATGGTGGTCAGTAATGACAATATGAATACAGAGGTAAATACAGAACTGCATTACAACCCTGAACTAGGAAATACCATAATTTAATGTATTATATTTAGACATGCATAGAATATATTATTGAAATGTTATTTTTAAAACACCTCAGATAATGTAAAGTCTAAATTCCCCTTCAAGACAGCTTTTATAAGACTGGTGCATCCCCACACCTTTCACATGATCTTCCAAGATCCGCGGTGTGCGTATAATAGTAGTTTTATGTCCCTACTCAGAGACACATTATTGATGGATTAAGAACCACCTTGTGCCATCCCATAATAACACTAAATAATATGTAAATGTAAGCCTAAATTAAATTCTAATAGCAGATTGTGATAGCATGTTGTTCACAATCAAAGGGTGGACTGTCGACGCTGGATTATTGGCTGAGACAAGATCAGTTTAAAATTGAATCACAGCGACACCATCTTGCGACTGGCCGCAAGATGCCATTTTGCGAATGGCCGCCTAAGCACCATTTTAGATAAACTCACACTTTAGCTTCATGCGCACGCATCTGCCCCAGTTAACTAGCGTCTTTATATCAAACCCCGCATACTCACACACTACATATCCACATAAAAGGTTTAATAAGCTTTAAGGTATAAGATTTAAGTGTGTTCAGTTAGTATAAATGCTGTGAAATAAAGATTATTTGGTAACTAAGGTTTTATACATGATAAGTAAGCTGTGTTTGGTATTGTACTGATGCGTACTCTTTAAACAGAATTCCGGTATTATCGGTGTGGAGATCGCATCATGCATTTTCAACTTATGGACCGCAGAGACTTCAAGCAACAAAATGTATATTACATGAACAACTGTTAGGATGTTGCATGGGGCGTTAGGGCAGAGACCCCCAGTTGTTGGAGGCTGGGTTGAGTCTATTTGAACCAGCCTGTTAAACGCTCTGTAACAGATGCTTCCCCATTGGGAACCAATGGCATAAGCAACAAACTTCTCCATTGTGTTGTCTATTTCTGGGGGGTATATATGTGTGCTCCAACACTGGGTTCTTAGTCTTCTTGCTGAATGCTGACTGAGGGGTTTCTTGCTGATGGCTAACATCTGGACCAGAAAGCGCTGCATATGTATACTGTACTTGGGTCTGTATAATTCCTTTGCGCCGAATTGTGTATGGATCAATAGCGTGTAACTGACTGTACTTTTACTTGAATAATACTTTGTGCTTTGGAACCACACGTTCCAAGTCTGCAGTCTTTATTTACTGTATGACTGCGTATGCAAACTAGCGTCATCCTTAGAGGTTTATAGGTAGGATTTTAGAAGGTATAGGCAGGAGTATATAGAGGTTCAAATATAGATTCCTTAGGGTGATGTACTGTACACAAGGGAATGGCCTGTGGGTGATGTACTGTACACAGGGAAGGGTATGTGGGTGATGTACTGTACACAAGGGAAAGGCCTGTAGGTGATGTACTGTACACGAGGGAAGGGTCTGTGGGTGATATACTGTACACCAGGGACGGGCCTGTGGGCGATGTACTGTACACCACAGAAGGGCCTGTGGGTGATGTACTGTATACCAGGGAAGGGTCTGTGGGTGATGTACTATAAACAAGGGAAGGGTCTGTGGGTGATAAACTGTACACCAGGGAAGGGCCTGTTTGTAATGTACTGTACACCAGGGATGGGCCTGTGGGCGATGTACTGTACACCAGGGAAGGGCCTGTGGGTGATGTACACCAGGGAAGGGCCTGTGGGCGAAGTACTGTACACCAGGGAAGGGCCTGTGGGCGATATACTGTACACCATGGATTGGCCTCTGGGTGATGCACTGTACACCAGGGAAGAGTGTGTGGGTGATGTACTGTACACCAGGGAAGGGCCTGTGGGCAATGCACTGTACACCATGGGAAAGGTCTGTGGGTGAGGTACTGTACACCAGGGAAGGGTCTGTGTGTGATGTACTGTACACCTGGGAAGGGCCTATACCATTATTTAGCATCAAGTTACAGATGCGACTTTAGCAGAAGACTCACAGACAGATGCTACTGGGCCCGAATCAGGATCAGCCTCATAGTTTATATCACACCTACATGATATATTGTGTGTGCGTGTGCATGTTATTATATGGTGTGCAATATTTATGTGTAGAGAAGCATAGAGGCCAGTGATGATAAATTAAACTTATATACACTTACCACAGAAAAAAACAGTTAAAAATGTAAAATATTATAGTAAAGCATATAAATCAGGGAACTAAATGTGCGTGAAAAATAATGTCCTGCTAGTCGGGTCTTATAAAAAAGTATATAATTTATTGGCTCAATCATTGTTAAAAAAGTACAGAGTTAAAAAAAAAAGAAAGAAAAACTAGTACAGGGGGAAGAAATATACTCAGATGCTATAACAGGCTGATTCTGAGGAGGCAAAGAGGACGGATTTAGCGGATTTCAGCACAATGTGCGAGAAAGACAGATCGGAGACTGGATAAGCTCCTGATCATACTGATGCTAACTAACAGCATTTGCCACTGAGAATGGATTGTTGCATCTGGTGACGGACCCCACTTTCTGTGTAATGTTTCTGAGAGGTAACTGGGCCCCGGACGAACGGAGATAGAACATCGGTTTCTGTTTTTCTGATGGATCTATGGACCTTATTCAGATTCGGTCGCGAGCGCCGATGCGCTCGTAACCGACTCGATGGTTTGGCCTGCGCAAGCGCAGCGGCCCACTGCGCGTGCGCAAGTCCCGGAGCGACAGAGAAACTCAGGGCCTGATTCAGAGCCAGACACTCTGACCAGAGCGCTCGCTCTGAATCAGGGCCCTCCTACCTAAACTTGGAGCGGCCTTTTGAACGCTCGCATAGCTGTGGGTTACCACCCACAGCTTATGCGAGCATCCATGATGATGGTCGCAATGGTCAAGACCATCGCGACCATCGGGCTTGCGACAAGACCCTTCGGTAGTATCTCGCTGCCGCAAGCCATGGAGTGATTTTGGCTCTATCAGAGCCAAAATCACTCCCACTGACATCACTAGTGATGTCAGTGGGGCCGGACCCAGACGGTAGGCGTTCCCATGGGAATGCCTCCGTCTGTCAGCCACGCCCCCGGCACGCCAACATCGCCCCCGGCAATCAACATCGATAGCATGCCCCCTTTGGTGCGAGACCCGGAGCGATGGCTTCCCCGTTGCTAGCCGGGTCTCGCGCATGCGCACGACGGAGCAGCCTGATCGACAGCTGCCCCCGTTTGGTAGATGGGCAGAGGGGGTGGTTTCCAAAACGGAGGCGTTCCTTTACGAACGCCTACCATTTTGTGGGCGGCTGCACTGACATCATCAGTGATGTCAGTGGGGAGCTTCCTGCTCCATCAGAGCAGAAAGCTCCCTGGGGCTTACGCGTGCCCAGACCCTACCCTAGGGTCTGGTCGTAAGCCCCAATGATCGCAATGGTGATCACCATCACGACCATCAACCTGGTCGGTCGTTAAGCTGTGGGTGGTAACCCACAGCTTAACGATCGACAAGGAGGCGGTCGTTCAGGATGCAAACGGCCGCCCTGATTCTGTGCGACCGCTTGCATCTAACGACCGCCTCTGAATGAGGTCCTGTTTCTCTTTACATGTGGTTGGTACAAATCCAGATACTAATGACGACTGTTGCATCTGCAAATGGATACCTGGGCGACACAACCCTGATGAAGTCTGAATGGCGAAATGCGGTGGTTGGCCTCATGCACTCCGTCTGTTCTTCGTATTTAGTGACAAAGGGGAGATGTACTAAGCCTTGGATAGTGATAAAGTGGAGAGTGATAAACTACCAACCAATCAGCTCCTAACAGTAATTTTTCAAACATAGGGCCTGATTCAGCAAGGATTGTTGATGCGACCATGGCAACGAGAGCGTATGCAGTTCTACTGCGAAATTATGCAAATGACTGTGATTGCATTGCCGCAGCAGCACAACTTAAAGACGCCCACTTACCTTTACTCACATCCGTAATACCTTAAAAGTCAGCGAAAACATCAGTACCATCGGTGCCTCACGCACAATTAAGGCAGGTAAGACCTCACCCAGAAATTACTAAACTTCCTATACGCAGCTAGAGCTCAGGCTAATGTGGATAATTTATGTACACCCATATAACGGCGCTGATACGCACTGGCATGCCTGCGTTTCTCCGACCACTCCCCCGTCAACGTTACTTTCTGTCAATCACTCTGAGATGGGTCTGCGTAGTCACTGAGATCGCAGTCCCGGTCGCAGTGACTGCTTCCTGCACTGCAATGCATACGTATACGCAGAAACCAACAATCGACCGGATGCGTGCGTTTGTCCACTTGCGATCCTTGCTGAATCAGGCCCACAGTCTGTGACATGACAGTTAGGGGCTGATTGGTTGGTACTTATTTATCTCCAGTTTATCACTCTCCAAGCCTTAGTACATATCCTCCTGTATCTGGAGATTATTTACTGTAATCCATCAAGGGCCTGACTCAGAGTTGGGAATAGAGAGAGAGATAGCACTTAACTGTGAACCTGAACAAACCATGTTGCAATGTAAGAGGTGTAAATACATAATTATTTTTTTGCATGTGGGGTAAATACTGGCTGCTTTTGCATGTAGCCCACAAATACTGCACAGCTTTATTATTACTCTACAATTTAGATGTCACTTTGGACACCTCCCTCCCAAATCTAAATCTCTCTGCACATTTTATATCTGCCCCACCTGCAGTACAGCATGGTCTCACCTAGATGATCAGTTGAGAGAGAGATATCTCTCTCTATTCCCATCTCTGAATCAGGCCCCAAGTGTGATCCATCTGGTGCAGTATCTTTTATATGCCTGAGTTTATCTGCATAAATGTGAGCAGAATATATGTGTTTTATTAAAGTGTAAAAAGTTTTAGAGAATTTATCGCACTAGTGGAGTTTTCATTTCCTTGTGTTTCATAAAGGTTTATCCAGGCGCTGATT
The DNA here is from genome assembly GCA_031769625.1 of Taudactylus pleione. NCBI lineage: Eukaryota > Metazoa > Chordata > Amphibia > Anura > Myobatrachidae > Taudactylus > Taudactylus pleione. The sequence goes on from JAUIMM010001371.1 coordinate 511,860, forward strand.
CTTCCTTCATTCTGGTTGGTTGGACCATTAGTATTGATGTTTCAGATGAGCGCTGAATACTAATTCTGAGTTACAGTATGTATGCATTTGGCTAAAGACATATATCCTGTGTCTTATCTCAATGATATGATGCTCTATGAGTGCCACATGACTTTAATATATATATTAGGGGAGAGCGGGTTCGGATTTCTGAAATCCGAACCCCCCCGAGCCCCCCCGATCCGAGTCCGATCCGAGTCAGGCTCGACTTTTCCCGCCTGACTCGGATCTGACATCGAGGCAAAACGTCATCATCCCGCCTTCCGAGTCTCGCGGGTTTTGGATCCTATATAAGGTACCCGCGTCGGCGTCATTTTCTCACTCGGCTGTGGACAGTGAAGAGGGAGGGTGGGAGTTAGTGCTGTGTAGTGTAGTGTAGTGTAGTGCTGCTGTTGTCCACTACTTCAAAGTCCATAGGGGCTGGCTGTGTTGTGCTGTGCTGCTGTTGTTAATAGGGGCTGTGTCCACTACTTCAAAGTCCATAGGGGCTGGCTGGACTGTGTTGTGCAGTCAGTTCTCCATAGGGGCTGTGTCCACTCCAAAGTCCTGTGCAGTGTCCCAGTCCTAAAGGGGTGCTGTAGTGTTGTCCAGGGGGTGCTCTGTCCATCAGGGGTGCTCCCCCCAAGTGCTAAAAAAATAATATATTTTCTGTGTTTGTGAATTGTGTGCGCAGTAGCCGCACGTGCATCAACAAAGTAGTGCCAAGCGTGCGCCTGTGTCATAAGTAAAGGGCCGGCTGGCTTGACCGTTAAAGGGTGCTGTAACCCCCGAAAGTACACTCCAGTCCAAACCAAAAAAAAAATTATTTTCTGTGTTTGTGAATTGTGTGCGCAGTAGCCGCACGTGCATCAACAAAGTAGTGCTAAGCGTGCGCCTGTGTCATAAGTAAAGGGCCGGCTGGCTTGACCGTTAAGGGTGCTGTAACCCCCGAAAGTACACTCCAGTCCAAACCAAAAAAAAAATTATTTTCTGTGTTTGTGAATTGTGTGCGCAGTAGCCGCACGTGCATCAACAAAGTAGTGTCAAGCGTGCGCCTGTGTCCCATAAGTAAAAGGCCGGCTGGCTTGTCCGTTAAAGGGTGCTGTAACCCCCGAAAGTACACTCCAGTCCAAACCAAAAAAAAAATTATTTTCTGTGTTTGTGAATTGTGTGCGCAGTAGCCGCACGTGCATCAACAAAGTAGTGCCAAGCGTGCGCCTGTGTCATAAGTAAAGGGCCGGCTGGCTTGACCGTTAAGGGTGCTGTAACCCCCGAAAGTACACTCCAGTCCAAACCAAAAAAAAAATTATTTTCTGTGTTTGTGAATTGTGTGCGCAGTAGCTGCACGTGCATCAACAAAGTAGTGCCAAGCGTGCGCCTGTGTCATAAGTAAAGGGCCGGCTGGCTTGACCGTTAAAGGGTGCTGTAACCCCCGAAAGTACACTCCAGTCCAAACCAAAAAAAAATTATTTTCTGTGTTTGTGAATTGTGTGCGCAGTAGCCGCACGTGCATCAACAAAGTAGTGCCAAGCGTGCGCCTGTGTCATAAGTAAAGGGCCGGCTGGCTTGACCGTTAAGGGTGCTGTAACCCCCGAGAGTACACTCCAGTCCAAACCAAAAAAAAAATTATTTTCTGTGTTTGTGAATTGTGTGCGCAGTAGCCGCACGTGCATCAACAAAGTAGTGCCAAGCGTGCGCCTGTGTCATAAGTAAAGGGCCGGCTGGCTTGACCGTTAAAGGGTGCTGTAACCCCCGAAAGTACACTCCAGTCCAAACCAAAAAAAAATTATTTTCTGTGTTTGTGAATTGTGTGCGCAGTAGCCGCACGTGCATCAACAAAGTAGTGCCAAGCGTGCGCCTGTGTCATAAGTAAAGGGCTGGCTGGCTTGACCGTTAAGGGTGCTGTAACCCCCGAAAGTACACTCCAGTCCAAACCAAAAAAAAAATTATTTTCTGTGTTTGTGAATTGTGTGCGCAGTAGCCGCACGTGCATCAACAAAGTAGTGCCAAGCGTGCGCCTGTGTCATAAGTAAAGGGCCGGCTGGCTTGACCATTAAGGGTGCTGTAACCCCCGAAAGTACACTCCTGTCCAAACCAAGAAAAAAATTATTTTCTGTGTTTGTGAATTGTGTGCGCAGTAGCCGCACGTGCATCAACAAAGTAGTGCCAAGCGTGCGCCTGTGTCATAAGTAAAGGGCCGGCTGGCTTGACCGTTAATGGGTGCTGTAACCCCCGAAAGTACACTCCAGTCCAAACCAAAAAAAAATTATTTTCTGTGTTTGTGAATTGTGTGCGCAGTAGCCGCATGTGCATCAACAAAGTAGTGCCAAGCGTGCGCCTGTGTCATAAGTAAAGGGCCGGCTGGCTTGACTGTTAAGGGTGCTGTAACCCCCGAGAGTACACTCCAGTCCAAACCAAAAAAAAAATTATTTTCTGTGTTTGTGAATTGTGTGCGCAGTAGCCGCACGTGCATCAACAAAGTAGTGCCAAGCGTGCGCCTGTGTCATAAGTAAAGGGCCGGCTGGCTTGACCGTTAAGGGTGCTGTAACCCCCGAAAGTACACTCCAGTCCAAACCAAAAAAAAAATTATTTTCTGTGTTTGTGAATTGTGTGCGCAGTAGCCGCACGTGCATCAACAAAGTAGTGCCAAGCGTGCGCCTGTGTCATAAGTAAAGGGCCGGCTGGCTTGACCGTTAAAGGGTGCTGTAACCCCCAAAGTACACTCCAGTCCAAACCAAAAAAAAAATTATTTTCTGTGTTTAGCCGCACGTATATATCAAATCGATATAACATAAATGGAGGACCAAACTTTCTCCGATAAAAATAAAATAGAGAAAGATCAAGAACCACTTCCTCCTAGTGCTGAAGCTGCTGCCACTAGTCATGACATAGACGATAACATGCCATCAACGTCGTCTGCCAAGGCCGATGCCCAATGTCATAGTAGAGGGCACATACAATCCCAAATGGCAAAGTTCAGGAAAATGACCTTGAAAAAGACATTTAAATCAGCTGAAGAGAAACGTAAACTTGCCAATATGCCATTTACGACACGGAGTGGCAAGGAACGGCTAAGGTCGATCCCTAGTATGTTCATGACTAGTGGTTCAGCTTCACATGACGATGGAAGCCCTCCTCCCACTAAAAAAATCAAAAGAGTTAAGCTGGCAAAAGCACAGCGAAGAACTGTGCTTTCTAAGAAGATATCACAAATCCCCAAGGAGAGTCCAAGTGTGGTGGTGGTTGCGATGCCTGACCTTCCCAGCACTGGACGGGAAGAGGTGGCTCTTTCCACCATTTGCACGCCCCCTGCAAGTGCTGAAAGGAGCACCCACAGTCCACTTGCTGATATGCAAATTGAAGATGTCACTGTTGAAGTACAACAGGATGAGGATACTGGTGTAGCTGGCGCTGAGGAGGAAGTTGGCGAGGAGGATTCTGATGGTGATGTGGTTTGTTTAAATCAGGCTCCGGGGGAGACAGTTGTTGTCCGTGGGATGAAAAAGCCCATCACGGTCATGCCTGGGCAGAAGACCAAACATTCCACCTCTTTGGTCTGGCAATATTTCTATCCAAATCCGGACAACAACTGTCTTGCCATATGTACCATATGTAAAGGTGAAATAAGTAGGGGTAGGGACGTCAACCACCTAGGAACATCCTCCCTTATACGGCACCTGCAGCGCGTTCATAAAAAGTTACTGTCAAGTTCAGAAACTTTGGCTAAGACCGTAAGCAGTCCAGGGACACCTAAATCCCGTTGTCCTGTTGTATCCAAGCGCCTGCAAACCACACCGTCAACTCCCTCCTCGTCAATTTCCTCCTTAGTCAGGATCGGAAGTAGTCCTGCAGGCCATGTCACTGGCATGACTGACTCTCCTATCCGGGATTCCTCTGGAGGATCCTGCATTGCTACGCCTACTGCTGCCGCTGCTGCTGTTGCTGCTGCTGGGAGTCGTTCATCATCCCAGAGAGGAAGTAGGAACACCACTACTTTTACTAAACAATTGACCCTCCAACAGTCCTTAGCGAGGAGGATGAAGTACGACAGCAGTCATCCTGAAGCAAAACGTATAACTGAGGCCTTGACTGCTATGTTGGTGTTAGACGTGCGTCCGGTATCCGCCATTAGTGCAGTGGGATTTAGACAATTGATGGAGGTAGTGTGTCCCCGGTTCCAAATCCCGTCTAGATTCCACTTCACTAGGCAGGCGATACCGAGACTGTACAGAAACGTCAGAAAAAGTGTCCTCAGTGTCCTGAAAAATGCCGTTGTACACAATGTCCACTTAACCACGGACATGTGGACAAGTGGAACAGGGCAGACTAAGGACTATATGACTGTGACAGCCCACTGGGTAGATGTATCACCTTACGCAGCAACAGCAGCAGCGTCACCAGTAGCAGCATCTCAGAAACGCCAGCTCGTTACAAGGCAGGCTACGCTGTGTATCACCGGTTTCAGTAAGAGGCACACCGCCGACAACCTCTTAGAGAAACTGAGGGAAATCATCGCCCAGTGGCTTACCCCACTTAGACTCTCCTGGGGATTTGTGATATCTGACAACGCCACCAATATTGTGCGGGCATTACATCTGGGCAAATTCCAGCACGTCCCATGTTTTGCTCACACAATAAACTTGGTGGTGCAGAATTTTCTGAAAAGCGACAGGGGCGTGCAGGAGATGCTTTGGGTGGCCCGAAAAATTTCTGGCCACTTTCGCCATTCAGCGACTGCGTGCCGAAGACTGGAGTGCCAGCAAACACTCTTGAACCTGCCCCGCCATCACCTGAAGCAAGAGGTTGTGACGCGGTGGAACTCAACCCTCTATATGCTTCAGAGGATGGAGGAGCAGCAAAAGGCCATACAAGCCTATACATCCACCTATGACATAGGCAAAGGAGGGGGTATGCACCTGACTCAAGCGCAGTGGAGAATGATTTCCGTGTTGTGCAAGGTTCTCCAGCCCTTCGAACTTGCCACACGTGAAGTCAGTTCAGACACAGCCAGCTTGAGTCAGGTCATTCCCCTCATCAGGCTTTTGCAGAAGCAGCTGGAGAAAGTGAAGGAGGAGCTAAGACGGAGCGATTCCGCTCGGCATGTGGGACTTGTGGATGAAGCCCTTCATTCGCTTTGCCAGGATTCCAGGGTGGTCAATCTGTTGAAATCAGACCACTACATTTTGGCCACCGTGCTTGATCCTAGGTTTAAAGCCTATGTGGTGTCTCTCTTTCCGGCCGACACAAGCCTGCAGAGGTGCAAAGACCTGCTGGTGAACACACTGTCAGCTGAAGCGGAACGTGACACGTCAACGGCTCCTTCTTCATTTTCTCCCGCAACTGGGGCTGCCAGGAAAAAACTTAGGTATCCTAAGCAACCCGCTGGCGGTGATGCAGGGCAGGCAGGACCAAGTTTGGACATCTGGTCCGGACTGAAGGACCTGGCAACAATTTCTGACATGTCTACTGTCACTGCATATGATACTGTCACCATTGACAGAATGGTGGAGGATTACATCGGTGACAGCATCCAAGTAGGCATGTCAGACAGTCCATACCTGTACTGGCAGGAAAAAGAGGCAATTTGGAGGCCCCTGTACAAGCTGGCTCTATTTTACCTGAGTTGCCCCCCCTCCAGTGTGTACTCCGAAAGAGTGTTTAGTGCAGCCGGGAACCTTGTCAGCGAAAGGCGTAGGAGGTTGCTTCCACAGAATGTGGAGAAGATGATGTTCATCAAAATGAATTATCAGCTCTTCCAGGGAGACCAGCCTCCAGAAGGTACAGAGGGACCTGTGGTGGTGGATTCAAGTGGGGACGAGTTAATACTTTGTGAGGATGAGGATGTACACACTGAAGAGGGTGAGGAATCGGTGGATGAGGAGGATGAGGATGACATCTTGCCTCCGTAGAGCCAGTTTGTGCAGGGACACATTAATTGCCAGCTTGTTTTGTGGGGGCCCAAACGAACCAATCATTTCAGCCACAGTTGTGTGGCAGACCCTGGCGCTGAAATGATTGATTTGTTAAAGTGTGCATGTCCTGTTTATACAACATAAGGGTGGGTGGGAGGGCCCAAGGACAATTCCATCTTGCACTTCTTTTTTTTCTTTGCATTATGTACAGTTTGGGGCCTAGTTTTTCTAACTGCCATCCTGTCTGCCACTGCAGTGTCACTCCTAGATGGGTCACGTGTTTGTGCCGCCCACTCGTGTCGCTTAGCATAGTCATCCAGCTACCTCGGTGCAACCTTTTGGACATGAAAACACTATTGTGAGGTGTGAGGTGTTCAGAATAGACTGGAAATGAGTGGAAATTAAGGTTATTGAGGTTAATAATAGCATAGGAGCAGAGAAACCAACAAATTCTGTGATTTTAGCTGTTTTTATGCTTTTTAAAAAAAAAATACAGATCCAAAACACAAAACCCAGAACCCAAAACACGGAAGGGTGGTTTTGGCAAAACCAATCCAGATCCAAAACACGAAGAAAGATCCAGATCCAAAACCAAAACACAAAACACGAAAAGTGGCCGGTGCACACCCCTAATATATATATAATCAATTATTTATTATTATGGTGTTTTGTTATTTGTGAATATAGGATCAGTGATTATTCTTTGAAGGACACTAGTGTGAATGTCTCCTTATACCAAGTTCGACAAAACTAAATGACAGCATCAGTGACATCTTTATTTTCAGGATATTTCAGCCTTTTTGCAAACATGAAGATATTTTTTAATAAACATAGGCCCTCATTCAGAGCCGCACGCAAGCGGGCGCACGTACGTTAGGCGTACGTACAAAAATATTTAAATTCAATGGCTCGCTCGTATTTTCGTTCGCATCTAAAATTCCTCCCTAAACTCTGACGACCCCTCCTCTAACTAACGAGCGTACGAAATAGCGAGCGTACATCTCCGAAATGGCTTGAAAGGAACGCACGCACAAGTATAAACAGGAAGTGGCCTTGTCAGATGTCGATTACCTGCTCCTTTATTCTGCCTACCTCCATCAATCGTATCATGCCAATCAATGTATCAATTAGCTTAATTGTTTGTTTTTTTTCAACACAATGCAAGAAACTTTACTCTTGTCTGTGTTTGTGTTTACCCGCAGAATACGTACGGATGAAACATTCGCTTGTATTGTTTAAAAAACATGTGAACCACAATTAAACAATTGTACTATTGCTGTGTATCCCCGCATATTTCCCTGGGTTCATTTCTTTATTTAAATTTGCTTACGCATGTCACTGCATCAAGCCTATCCTAACTCTCCAGAGATTTCTGGCCCTGTCGAACACATGACTCATACACTAACCAATAAAATTGCTCCTGTTAATTTCCAAAATACATTAGCCAATCAGAAAATTTTTACACACTTTATCAAAAATGATTTTTAAGAAAAACACCATTGCCATCATGAGAGCCTCCGCATTCACCAGGCGTGAGCTGCTGGTGCTTACGGAGGTCATGGATCGCCGGATCACCAGCCAGCCAGAACCCATGACCAACCGGCAGAAGCGCTCCGCGTATGCGGAGGTACGGTCCCGCCTGCGGTCCTTTGGATCACGCCGCAACATCGGGCAGCTGGAGCGCAGGTGGTCCGACCTGCAACGGCGAACGCCCCGCTTGCTGGCATGCTTTCGCATGCAGATCCTGGCAAGTAAGTGTTATGTATTGTGGTTTTAATGTTTGTGTTTGTGGGGCAAACTGCGTGTGCATGTTTTCCTGTCTGTTCTATTTATTATTTGTACTCATATCTGCGTGTGCATGTTTTCCTGTCTGTTCTATTTATTATTTGTACTCATATCTGCGTGTGCATGTTTTCCTGTCTGTTCTATTTATTATTTGTACTCATATCTGCGTCTGCATGTTTTCCTGTCTGTTCTATTTATTATTTGTACTCATATCTGCGTGTGCATGTTTTCCTGTCTGTTCTATTTATTATTTGTACTCATATCTGCGTGTGCATGTTTTCCTGTCTGTTCTATTTATTATTTGTACTCATATCTGCGTGTGCATGTTTTCCTGTCTGTTCTATTTATTATTTGTACTCATATCTGCGTCTGCATGTTTTCCTGTCTGTTCTATTTATTATTTGTACTCATATCTGCGTCTGCATGTTTTCCTGTCTGTTCTATTTATTATTTGTACTCATATCTGCGTGTGCATGTTTTCCTGTCTGTTCTATTTATTATTTGTACTCATATCTGCGTGTGCATGTTTTCCTGTCTGTTCTATTTATTATTTGTACTCATATCTGCGTCTGCATGTTTTCCTGTCTGTTCTATTTATTATTTGTACTCATATCTGCGTGTGCATGTTTTCCTGTCTGTTCTATTTATTATTTGTACTCATATCTGCGTGTGCATGTTTTCCTGTCTGTTCTATTTATTATTTGTACTCATATCTGCGTCTGCATGTTTTCCCTCTTTTTATGAATTTTTAATTCTACTGCTATTTTTTTTGGTTTTTTTTTTTTTTTTTTTTTTTTGGTTTGTTTGGCCGGATTTGTCCATAAACTAAACGCAATTTATTTGACATATTTTAGGGGGACAGCCAAGACTCCGCCGTCAACGTCGGCGTTCCCGCCCACTCTCCCCAACCCCCAGCCAACACTCCACCCCAAATCTTTCGCCTATTCCCCACTCCTCCCCATCCTTCCCAGACCCTCTCCCGGAAATGTCGGGACTCCTTCCCCTCCGTCCCACTTCCCCCTCTCCTCCACCCACCCCTCTTCCAATTACCCCCTCCCCGGAGTCCTGCATAACTCCGCCCCATTCTTTGGGGAATGACGGATCCTCCGAGGAGGATCATGGAGGTTTTGCCGGAGCTCCCGATTTGTTTCCCGGTATGTTTTTTATTATTTTTTTTTAAAGCACAAACTGTTTGTATGTAATCATGTGTCGTGCCTTTCTTCGTGTTTTTGTGGCTTGACTTTTGTGGATTGTGAAGGTTTGCCTTTACCTCTTCCTGGTGATTTAAGCATACACATATCATACCTGTGGGAATTTGTACCTAGGCCTTGTATTTTTGCCAGCCCACCCTTTTTATTTATGTTTTTGGGTTTAGGAGTGATTAGTTTTTTAATTAATGTTTTTCTGTGGAGTCCCTATTGTTGTATTAACCCACACACTTTTCTCACCCACAGAGGAACAGAGGCGTCGGCAAGAGGTGGCGGATGTTGTGGGGCAGATGCGCCACCATGTAATCGGCCTTCTGGTGGCCCTCGACCGGCTGTCTGGCCTCCTTTGGCATTAGTTTTTTTTTTTTGGTTGTATTTTCCCAATAAAATTTTAAAGACAAATATACGTTGTGGCTCATTTTTAAAAACCAAAACCAAGATAGTTTAGCCTGACATAAGTTCCTGCAAGGATTTCCCTTTTTTAAAAGTTAGATTGTGTTTTGTCTTTGTATGTCAAACAGACACCAGAAACACATAACAGTAACAATGTAATTTCCCTTTTTGGGTGTAGTGTCAATTTCAGATTTCTACATTTTCCAGGTTCCTACTTGGTGCGCAAGCTGCTTAGGCCAATCTTACAAATCCCAAGGTTGGGCCAGGCTTCCTTTTGGTGTGGATTGGAAAGCTGAAAACATATTTCAGTTTTGCTCATCTGGCGTCAGTACTGGTTTACCCCTTAGTCAAATGTAACTTGTGTTAACCGGGTTACACTTGCTGTTAACGTCCCAAAAAAGGAAGACCATTTCACTCTTCAAACATTTATTCACCACATAACAGAGAAAACAAAGTGGTCACTCCCAAAAAAAATACACACTGATAAATTCAAAGACAACACATACCAAGAAAAAAATAAATAAAAACACAAAATCAAGAACTGGTTGACGAAGGACCATGCCAACATGATTCCACAAACATGGCGTTGCGATATGGGTTCCAGAATATATGCCCAAAAGGACCAGATCCAGGTTTGGTAAGGGTAGCAGGAAGTAGTGAGCGTTGGAGTGCCAAAGATTATGTGAACAAACAGAAGATGGTGAGAAAATTAAAAATAAATTAGATGTTTGCCAAAAAAAACAAACACATTAGGTATAAACACTGGAGTTTTGAACAAACTTACCTAAAAAATCTGGCCACCACATCATCGCGTATGGCCCCCCCACATACTGACCTTCGACCAACCTCGGGGGGGCCATCCTCAGGTAAGGCATCCTCTGGCTGCATTGGGACACCACTCCTTATGGCAATGTTGTGAAATATCCCACACAGGACCACAATTTTAGACACCATATCCGGCACATACATGAGCTCGCCACCAGAGCGGTGGAGGCATCTGAATCGGCCTTTTAAAAGGCCGATACAGCGCTCCACCACTTGCCTGGTGGCTGTAAGTGCGGAATTATACGCACTTTGTGGCCCTGGTGTGGGAGCCAAATAAGGAGTGAGCAGCCAGGACATGCAAGGGTATCCACTGTCTCCTGTGAACAAAAATAGACCACATCAGGAACACTGTGTATCAAGCTTAACATTGTTATGTACTAAAGGTCTCCACTTACCCAGAAGCCACGCATCACCAGCTTGTAGGTTGGTTAATTTCTGCCATATCCCTGATTGCCGGATGACGAAGGAGTCATGAGCACTTCCGGGTAATTTAGCATTCAGGGACAGGATCTGGAGGGAGGCATCACATACCACCATTACATTCAGGGAGTGATAGTGTTTCCTGTTTCTAAATATGGCCTCCAGCCGTGCTGGAGGCTGAAGTGGTATGTGAGTACCATCCACAACCCCTATGATGTGTGGGAAGCCAGCTATTTGGTAAAAATTGGCCTTGGCCACACTAAGGGCACCCATATCCAAAGGCATTTTAATAAAATGATGGAGGTGCTTGAAAAGTGCCTCCATCACTGCCCTCAGGATCCGGGAAAAGGAGGATTGGGAGATGCCCGCCACTATTCCGACCGTTGTTTGAAACGATCCTGAGGCACAGAAATGTAACACCGCCATAAATTGCGTCAGTGGTGGTATTGCTGTTGGACTGTCAATTTGCCGCTCAAGATCACTTTCTATTAATGAGAGAGTGTCTATGATGATTTTGGGAGGTAGACGGTAGCGTCTTAAAACCTCATCATCGGGCATTCCAAAAAGGGTGACACGTGTTCGAAATATCTGGGGCCTTGCATGCCTACGATGCCTACGCCTGGGACGAGTTTGAGGTTGGTCGTCTTCCGGGAGCAGGGCCAGAACAATTCGCCCCAGATCTACCTGAAATTCAAAGTTTACAATGTAAGGCTTTTGACCCACCCCAAAAGTAAGAAAAAACAACTTAGCTTTCTGATACCATCCATAGCTGCTTACATGCCGGGGTATTGTCATGATACGTATAAACTGTAAAAAAGGCAACAATGAGACGTCAAAAATTTAAAGGGTTTTTTTTTTGGTTAAAAATTGTTGCAAGCCAACACAGAAAATAACGGAAAAACACATTTGGACATCGATGAAAACTACATTGCACACCGTACGTCAAATAGGGTTCAAATGGACCCAAAAAATGGAAAAGGGAAAAGCAAAACTGGATTATATGATGAATAAGCCGTCAAAAATGCGGTAAATTATTCGCAAATGCAAGTCACTACACCAACAGTCAAAAATGCGGTAAATTATTCGCAAATGCAAGTCACTACACCAACAGTCAAAAATGCGGTAAATTATTCGCAAATGCAAGTCACTACACCAACAGTCAAAAATGCGGTAAATTATTCGCAAATGCAAGTCACTACACCAACAGTCAAAAATGCGGTAAATTATTCGCAAATGCAAGTCACTACACCAACAGTCAAAAATGCAGTAATTCATTCGCAAATGCAAGGCGCTACACCAACAGTCAAAAATGCCGTAATTCATTCGCAAATGCAAGACAAAAAATGGACTTACCCAACTCGAATATATAAGATGTCCTCAAAAAACTTCTTTGGGTCCGAAAACCAAAAAAAACTAAAAAAGATGAAATGAGTGTTAAACAAATTAACTAACCACAAAACAGAAGAATACACCAATTGGCCACAAATTTGAATGCACAAAACTTACCAAATCAGGAAAGGATGTTGAAAAAATGAAAAAAATGCGAACGGAAAAACCAAATAAATGTAGCAAAAACAAACAAAAAAACAACTCTCCAAAATCCTCCAAACGCAACCAACCAACCAAATCCAAACCACTTAACCAACAACACTCCAACAACCCCACCTCGAATCCACACACACCAGGCCATAAATAGTGTTTATTTTCCCGCACAAATTAAGGATGAATCATAGGGACGCACAATCAATGATGCGGCCGCAAACTAACGACGCATGTATAAATACGTCACGAAATCACATAGAATTTCTGGATGATTTCATGCTGGAAGCAGAGACATGGCTTCAAACCAGGGAAACAATGGTCAAAATTGCGGCGGTAAGGCCTTCATGCATTTTGTGTCAATGAGTATTTTAAAACATAATATTGTGCAAGTTGTGAAGTGGCAAAATCTGCATATTTACCCAAATAGGTGAGGAGGATGACATGGAAGAGACTGCTGGCCCCAGTCAACCCGCCAAAGCTGCAAAAAAAAAAAGGCAGCCACATTTCACAAGCAAGGAGATGGAGGTTTTGATCCAGAAGTGCGTGGACATCCTGCCCCAGGCAGCCAGGAATATGAGCCAAAGCTAGAAGTGGAGAATGTGGGAGGAGGTCGCCGTTGCTGTCAATAGGGTGGGTGATTATGTCCGTCTAGCCCGGGATGTCAAACGGCGGTAAGTAAACACTTTCCCATCCTATAAACAAACCCCATTGTAAAAAAAAGGATAATGGTTCCAAATTCATTCCACAGATGGGCAGACTTCAAATATCGTCTAAAACAAAAACTTGCCGACAGGGCTAGGCATGCAAGGGGGACAGGTGGGGGTCCCACCCCTGTGTCATTGGAGTTGACAGACTTAGAAGAGATGGCACAGGGGTGTGTGCAGGCTGTGGAGGTGTTTGGCGTGTCCAACATGGATACGGACATGCCAGACTTTGCGGCTCCTCATGTTGGCCAAGGTAAGTCTTGTGATGTCACCAACTCAGAAATGCTATTGTGCCAATATGTAGATTCTAATGTGAGTCTTTTCTCCAATTTCCTAACAGAGACAGAGGCGGATGAGTCTGCTCCAGAGGGGAGCCTTGGCCGCAGAATTTCTGCTGACTCTGCAGGGGAGGAACCAGTACATCCGGCTGAGGACCCTGCAGAAGCCAGTCCAGGGCGTGCCCCCTCGCAGGCAGTGGGCCTCCTCACAGAACTCAATTTTAAATCGGATTGCCATACGGAGATTCTGCAGAGGATGGACGCCAGTCTGATACGGGTGGCTGAGGCCCTGGAGCAAAATGCTGCGGCCAACGTGACCATTGCTCAGGCCCTGGCGGAAAATACCAGGGCCAACATCCGCATCGCCGATGCCCTGGAGCAGCTTGTTCGCCAGCACATGGTGGAGCCGACCTCCCTTCCTGCCGGAACATCCAGATCCTCTACCTCTGGCACAACATCAGGCAATCCTCCAAATGTGCCTAGCCCTGTGCCTAGTCCAGAGGCCACAACATCTGCCTCTGGACAGGCCAGCCCGATGGCATCCCGGACCCGGTCTGGCGCCCACCCTCACCCAGCCAAACGGGCGAGAAAACGGTGACAGCAATGGCGACTTTTCCCACTTTCCTTCTGTGCTTGGCTCATATTCCTTTCTGGTCAAAACTTCCCTCTCCTTTCTTGTGAAATGTTTTTAAATTTTGTATTTACGATTATGTTAGTAGTTATGTTTTGTTTTTTTTTGGATCAAATATCTTGGCCACAAAAAAAGGCAATACAATATTATTGCAATTTGTTTGTGTGTAAACAATAAATTTAAAAAAAAAAACTGACATTGTATTGTGACATTATTGTACAAATGGGTTACATTTAATCCTGGCCTTAAACGCAAAAAATGACCCTCTTTTGTTAAAAAAAAGGCCTCTTTAAGGAACGTTTAAAAAAACACATAGCGATGCAAATTCCACAGTAAACCAAAAAAAAGGGGAGCTAATTAAAAGATGATGACATTATTTTTACAATAGGCCATAACCACCAAATTGTGGCCAAAATAAAAGCCCAAAAATGTACGCTAATTGATTATGTAATCATGACATTAGCAGCTCTGATTTCCACCTGCGTACGCTTTTGTGCTATCCCAATAAACTGCTTTCCAAACACATACCAAGCCGGATTTCAATCCAACACTAATTACTTTACTGACCAGCCGCGATTAATCGCAGCACCATCGTGGAGTCCCGGGACGGAGGAGAAGGCCATCGCCAATGTGGTCGAGTAATCCTGACCCTAAGCTGTGCGAGCATTTTGAAGGGAAAGCGGATGTTTCAGTGACGTATGAGACGGTCCGAACACATTTGACGTTCGCATCTGCTAATGTATGTACGCCCCAAAAACGCTTCGCCACGCCTGCGTTTTGTCATCTCCACCCCCGTCAACACCCAAAAACGCCCTGTTCTGTCAATCACATTTGACATGTCACTTCCTGTACGCTATTTTAGGAACGAGAGAAAAAAAGCTCGCAATCTGCCGTACGCACATGCGCGGTGTAACACCGACGCATGCGCGGTTAGTCAACATCGGAACGCAACGAGCGTACTGTTGTTAACGTGCGGCTCTGAATGAGGGCCATAGTTCTTTATTTTCCCCAGCTGAGCCCTCGGTGACCCTGGGATTAGACATAGAGGGGTCTCCTGAGTGCAGAGCCATCAGGGGGTACCCTGCGCCAGACGTCTCCTGGGTCCCACATTCACAGGATATACACACAACAAGTGCAGAGGATCCGGATGGGACATGGACAGTGATCAGTGTATACAGCGTGATGGGCGGCAATGTGACCTCTGTGACCTGTGTTATTTCTCATCCTACGTTTATGGATCCCCAGCAGAAATCCCTCTCAGTGTCTGGTAGGTACAGTAAGTGTTCTCCTAACAAACAATTATTTAATTTATAATCATTTACTTACAGTATACAGCACCAGCATATACCATTGAGCTTTACAGTTGGGAACAAAACAATAATAAAACAAGACTGGGTAATATCGGACATACACAGAGGTATGAGGGCCCTGCTCGCAAGCTTACACTCTATAGGGAAATAAGAGTTTGATACATGAGTCTATAGCACATTGGTCCCCAGCCAGATTGCAGAGTTTCATGCTGGGCTGTATTACCCAGTCACAGTGCAATGTTGGCCTGAGGTCAGTGGGAAGAGCAGAGGCGTATCTATAAGGGTGCAGGGTGTGCGGTGCTCCACACACCCTGCACCCGTATTTTTAATACTTACCTATCCGGAGTCCTGCATCAGGTGTAGCAGCACTGTGCAAATCACCTGGAAAATGGACGCTGCATCCATTTTCCCAGCGTTTTGCGCATGCGCTGTAGGGAAATCACAGCGAAAATGGCTTCCGCCATTTCCTCGGTGACCTGCGCATGTGCAGTAGACTCTGGGCACAGACTAGTACACAGAGCCTACTGCTGCGCTCAGTGCGCTGCCAGCAGCCGGGGGAGAGGAGGGGGCCCCCGGACGGAGACTGCACATGGGACCCCTCCTCTCTATACGCCCCTGGGGAAGGGAATATATATAAGCTTTTTATGTACTATGTAGAGGTAATTGGGTAGAATAACTCATAGGTCTAACAATGTTACCCTACACAAGTCAGGAGGAAGAGCACAGATTATTGGGTGTTGTATATGAAGCAGAGCTGTTGTACAGTAAGGGGCACCTAGAGGGAGGGGGTGGCTACACATTACCTGAGCCCAGGTCTCTGTAGAGGCCCAGGAGTGCAGGGGAGGGATAACCATGATCCCGGGATGCTGTGATCAGGCACCTGGGGAGGCATGTACCATAGAGATGGTCCATCTGATGGCCAAGCCCCCTCCCTCCCCTCCACCCAGCAAACAGGTCTAAACAAAAGTCTTGGTTGCCCAGTGTACAGTTATTATTACCACATACAGCTCTCTTACTGGTTCCAGAGAAGGTTTTATACTGTATCTAACATCTCATATCTGAGCTGTACGTGGAATATACAGGGTAACTCTATGCACAGAATGTGACTTTTTATATCCAAATGAAAACTTTTTATTTTTAATATTGGAATTGTTTTTGACATAAAACAGAACGGGGATCATTAGTGATGGACGGATACTGGGATAAAGCTGTAATCTTCCTACACTAGAGATCAGTGATGTGCGGTGAGGTAAATGGCTGGGGAGGCACTGGCTAGTATCAGAGCAGGGACGTGCGGTGAGGTAAATGGCTGGGCAGGCACTGGCTAGTATCAGAGCAGTGACGTGCGGTGAGGTAAATGGCTGGGGAGGCACTGGCTAGTATCAGAGCAGTGACGGGTGGTGAGGTAAATGGCTGGGGAGGCACTGGCTAGTATCAGAGCAGTGACGTGTGGTGAGGTAAATGGCTGGGGAGGCACAGGCTAGAATCAGAGCAGTGACGTGCGGTGAGGTAAATGGCTGGGGAAGCACTGGCTAGTATCAGAGCAGGGACGTGCGGTGAGGTAAATGGCTGGGGAGGCACAGGCTAGTATCAGAGCAGTGACGTGCGGTGAGGTAAATGGCTGGGGAGGCACTGGCTAGTATCAGAGCAGTGACATGTGGTGAGGTAAATGGCTGGGGAGGCACTGGCTAGTATCAGAGCAGTGACGTGCGGTGAGGTAAATGGCTGGGGAGGCACTGGCTAGTATCAGAGCAGTGACTTGTGGTGAGGTAAATGGATGGGGAGGCACTGGCTAGTATCAGAGCAGTGACTTGTGGTGAGGTAAATGGATGGGGAGGCTCTGGCTAGTGTCAGAGCAGTGACTTGTGGTGAGGTAAATGGCTGGGGAGGCACTGGGTAGTATCAGAGCAGTGACGTGCGGTGAGGTAAATGGCTGGGGAGGCACTGGCTAGTATCAGAGCAGTGACGTGCGGTGAGGTAAATGATTGCGGAGGCACTGGCTAGATTCAGAGCAGTGACGTGCGGTGAGGTAAATGGCTGGGGAGGCACTGGCTAGTATCAGAGCAGTGACATGTGGTGAGGTAAATGATTGGGGAGGCACTGGCTAGTATCAGAGCAGTGACGTGCGGTGAGGTAAATGGCTGGGGAGGCACTGGCTAGTATCAGAGCAGTGACGTGCGGTGAGGTAAATGGCTGGGGAAGCACTGGCTAGTATCAGAGCAGGGACGTGCAGTGAGGTAAATGGCTGGGGAGGCACAGGCTAGTATCAGAGCAGGGACGTGCGGTGAGGTAAATGGCTGGGCAGGCACTGGCTAGTATCAGAGCAGTGACGTGCGGTGAGGTAAATGGCTGGGGAGGCACTGGCTAGTATCAGAGCAGTGACGGGTGGTGAGGTAAATGGCTGGGGAGGCACTGGCTAGTATCAGAGCAGTGACGTGTGGTGAGGTAAATGGCTGGGGAGGCACAGGCTAGTATCAGAGCAGTGACGTGCGGTGAGGTAAATGGCTGGGGAAGCACTGGCTAGTATCAGAGCAGGGACGTGCAGTGAGGTAAATGGCTGGGGAGGCACTGGCTAGTATCAGAGCAGTGACGTGCGGTGAGGTAAATGGCTGGGGAGGCACTGGCTAGTATCAGAGCAGTGACATGTGGTGAGGTAAATGGCTGGGGAGGCACTGGCTAGTATCAGAGCAGTGACGTGCAGTGAGGTAAATAATTGGGGAGGCACTGGCTAGTATCAGAGCAGTGACGTGCGGTGAGGTAAATGGCTGGGGAGGCACTGGCTAGTATCAGAGCAGTGACGTGCGGTGAGGTAAATGGCTGGGGAGGCACAGGCTAGTATCAGAGCAGTGACATGCGGTGAGGTAAATTGCTGGGGAGGCACTGGCTAGTATCAGAGCAGTGACGTGTGGTGAGGTAAATGGCTGGGGAGGCACTGGCTAGTATCAGAGCAGTGACATGTGGTGAGGTAAATGGCTGGGGAGGCACTGGCTAGTATCAGAGCAGTGATGTGCGGTGAGGTAAATGGCTGGGGAGGCACTGGCTAGTATCAGAGCAGTGACTTGTGGTGAGGTAAATGGATGGGGAGGCACTGGCTAGTATCAGAGCAGTGACTTGTGGTGAGGTAAATGGATGGGGAGGCTCTGGCTAGTGTCAGAGCAGTGACTTGTGGTGAGGTAAATGGCTGGGGAGGCACTGGGTAGTATCAGAGCAGTGACGTGCGGTGAGGTAAATGGCTGGGGAGGCACTGGCTAGTATCAGAGCAGTGACGTGCGGTGAGGTAAATGATTGCGGAGGCACTGGCTAGATTCAGAGCAGTGACGTGCGGTGAGGTAAATGGCTGGGGAGGCACTGGCTAGTATCAGAGCAGTGACATGTGGTGAGGTAAATGATTGGGGAGGCACTGGCTAGTATCAGAGCAGTGACGTGCGGTGAGGTAAATGGCTGGGGAGGCACTGGCTAGTATCAGAGCAGTGACGTGCGGTGAGGTAAATGGCTGGGGAAGCACTGGCTAGTATCAGAGCAGGGACGTGCAGTGAGGTAAATGGCTGGGGAGGCACAGGCTAGTATCAGAGCAGGGACGTGCGGTGAGGTAAATGGCTGGGCAGGCACTGGCTAGTATCAGAGCAGTGACGTGCGGTGAGGTAAATGGCTGGGGAGGCACTGGCTAGTATCAGAGCAGTGACGGGTGGTGAGGTAAATGGCTGGGGAGGCACTGGCTAGTATCAGAGCAGTGACGTGTGGTGAGGTAAATGGCTGGGGAGGCACAGGCTAGTATCAGAGCAGTGACGTGCGGTGAGGTAAATGGCTGGGGAAGCACTGGCTAGTATCAGAGCAGGGACGTGCAGTGAGGTAAATGGCTGGGGAGGCACTGGCTAGTATCAGAGCAGTGACGTGCGGTGAGGTAAATGGCTGGGGAGGCACTGGCTAGTATCAGAGCAGTGACATGTGGTGAGGTAAATGGCTGGGGAGGCACTGGCTAGTATCAGAGCAGTGACGTGCAGTGAGGTAAATAATTGGGGAGGCACTGGCTAGTATCAGAGCAGTGACGTGCGGTGAGGTAAATGGCTGGGGAGGCACTGGCTAGTATCAGAGCAGTGACGTGCGGTGAGGTAAATGGCTGGGGAGGCATTGGCTAGTATCAGAGCAGTGACGTGCGGTGAGGTAAATTGCTGGGGAGGCACTGGCTAGTATCAGAGCAGTGACGTGCGGTGAGGTAAATGGCTGGGGAGGCACAGGCTAGTATCAGAGCAGTGACATGCGGTGAGGTAAATTGCTGGGGAGGCACTGGCTAGTATCAGAGCAGTGACGTGTGGTGAGGTAAATGGCTGGGGAGGCACTGGCTAGTATCAGAGCAGTGACATGTGGTGAGGTAAATGGCTGGGGAGGCACTGGCTAGTATCAGAGCAGTGACATGCGGTGAGGTAAATGGCTGGGGAGGCACTGGCTAGTATCAGAGCAGTGACTTGTGGTGAGGTAAATGGATGGGGAGGCACTGGCTAGTATCAGAGCAGTGACTTGTGGTGAGGTAAATGGATGGGGAGGCTCTGGCTAGTGTCAGAGCAGTGACTTGTGGTGAGGTAAATGGCTGGGGAGGCACTGGGTAGTATCAGAGCAGTGACGTGCGGTGAGGTAAATGGCTGGGGAGGCACTGGCTAGTATCAGAGCAGTGACGTGCGGTGAGGTAAATGATTGGGGAGGCACTGGCTAGATTCAGAGCAGTGACGTGCGGTGAGGTAAATGGCTGGGGAGGCACAGGCTAGTATCAGAGCAGTGACGTGCGGTGAGGTAAATGGCTGGGGAAGCACTGGCTAGTATCAGAGCAGGGACGTGCAGTGAGGTAAATGGCTGGGGAGGCACTGGCTAGTATCAGAGCAGTGACGTGCGGTGAGGTAAATGGCTGGGGAGGCACTGGCTAGTATCAGAGCAGTGACATGTGGTGAGGTAAATGGCTGGGGAGGCACTGGCTAGTATCAGAGCAGTGACGTGCAGTGAGGTAAATAATTGGGGAGGCACTGGCTAGTATCAGAGCAGTGACGTGCGGTGAGGTAAATGGCTGGGGAGGCACTGGCTAGTATCAGAGCAGTGACGTGCGGTGAGGTAAATGGCTGGGGAGGCATTGGCTAGTATCAGAGCAGTGACGTGCGGTGAGGTAAATTGCTGGGGAGGCACTGGCTAGTATCAGAGCAGTGACGTGCGGTGAGGTAAATGGCTGGGGAGGCACAGGCTAGTATCAGAGCAGTGACATGCGGTGAGGTAAATTGCTGGGGAGGCACTGGCTAGTATCAGAGCAGTGACGTGTGGTGAGGTAAATGGCTGGGGAGGCACTGGCTAGTATCAGAGCAGTGACATGTGGTGAGGTAAATGGCTGGGGAGGCACTGGCTAGTATCAGAGCAGTGATGTGCGGTGAGGTAAATGGCTGGGGAGGCACTGGCTAGTATCAGAGCAGTGACTTGTGGTGAGGTAAATGGATGGGGAGGCACTGGCTAGTATCAGAGCAGTGACTTGTGGTGAGGTAAATGGATGGGGAGGCTCTGGCTAGTGTCAGAGCAGTGACTTGTGGTGAGGTAAATGGCTGGGGAGGCACTGGGTAGTATCAGAGCAGTGACGTGCGGTGAGGTAAATGGCTGGGGAGGCACTGGCTAGTATCAGAGCAGTGACGTGCGGTGAGGTAAATGATTGGGGAGGCACTGGCTAGATTCAGAGCAGTGACGTGCGGTGAGGTAAATGGCTGGGGAGGCACTGGCTAGTATCAGAGCAGTGACATGTGGTGAGGTAAATGATTGGGGAGGCACTGGCTAGTATCAGAGCAGTGACGTGCGGTGAGGTAAATGGCTGGGGAGGCACTGGCTAGTATCAGAGCAGTGACATGTGGTGAGGTAAATGGCTGGGGAGGCACTGGCTAGTATCAGAGCAGTGACATGTGGTGAGGTAAATGGCTGGGGAGGCACTGGCTAGTATCAGAGCCAGATTTACAGATACATACAGTATATGAACCTGAGGGTACATGTGGGCATTATACAAAGGTGCCGCAGTATATAGTGCTGGAAATTTGGGGTGTTTTGATCAAAAATGTGTGGAAAAGGTAGAGAGGGGAGGCAGAGCCTCACCTGCCATAGACTTTTAACTCCAGAGTTTTGACTATAAAAATTATTAGAATAATACAAAGAAGATATTTATAATATTTTCTTTACATTTTTCTTATAATTTTTTTAGTCAAAGTATGACAGGAAAGGCCCTGCCTCACCTCACTGCTAGATTTATACTTATATGATGGTTTTTCAACCTCAAAATATTCCCTTTACTGTACATGCAAAGATTGGTCTCAGCAGTGCATTTATTTCATGCAATTGCACCATCTGTATTAGTCCCCCTATATACAGTAATTACCAGTGGTGCTGGTAACTATATATAATATCACTATAAATTACTGGATCACTTCCTTTATTTAAATTTCCTTTTCTTCTCATAAAATACTGCTCGGTCCAGAGTCATCTAAACTTATTGTGCGAGAGAAGACATGAAGACCGTCTTACATGTGTCCCGTTGGGTTAACAAAATAAAAGTTTTGCCGTGCGACGCTGCACGCTGGCGAGAGTGGCGCAGTGAGTCCCCTCAGCCTGGCGCATAACCAGTGGGGGTCACTATCAGCTTGATCGCTCCCCCCCACAGGAATAGGAGACTCCTCCGGCTGCTGCTTTATCAGCCACAAGCAGTCTCCCAGTGCAGCCCCAGCACACAGCAGCGTGTGCTGGGCTGCTGTGATGTAAGAGGGGGGGAGCAGTGCCGGACCCGGGCCCCCGCCGGGCCCCTCCAGTAATCCCGGGTCCAGGTAATTAGTACACCCCCCCCTCTCGGCGCCCCTGGCTGCGCATAAATAGCCCGGCTTAATATGTGACAGCAGAAGCCATTTGTGGGTGGTGACGGGCTGGTCTCTAGAAACGGGGGAGTCGTGGTGCGAACGCAGGCGTGCCTGAGCGCTTTAACGCCATTTCAGAGACGTGCATAATTAAGAGGCAGCGTCATAGTACATGTCACTTGGTTGTATTTTATACTGAAGTGCTCGCAGTGCTTGCTGTAGGGTATAGTCAACCACAAGCGCTGCGTATGCATCCGATGGTACCCGATGTTACCGATGGTTGCATACACTTCCTGGAGATGACGTGCGCAAGTGGGCGTCTTTACACTGGCTGGTGGGCATCTGCATACACAAAGTGATCAAGACATAGTGGGCATGCTAATGCCTTGCCGTGTGATCACCTGCCTTGCCAAATTTGCATACGCATCATGCGGGCGAACGCATCTAACGAGCAGGTCTGAATCAAGCCCTAAGTCCTATGTTATAAGTCCTGTGAAGTATTTTATTATTTCTGAAACTCATTTTGAAAACTTTTCCAGAGATCCTGTGGTCTTCACACATTAGCCGTATATCTGAGCAGACAACACATTATGGGGAATGTAACATTAGTGTCTGTTATGGCTGTAGGCAGGTTTGCTGAGAGTAATCTTTGGCTCAGGTGGTGCCACATCTTGGTCTCTGACCTGGCTGCATAGAAAACTTCAGCTGGACGCTGTTGGCCTCACATTGGGTGGGATGTATCATGCATCCATTGACCTATCTATAATGGGTGCAGGGTGTGCGATACACACAGGACCCTGGAGCACACCATAAATCCATATTTATATTTACCACTCCGGAGTCCCGTTTGGTCGACACTGCAATACAGCAGAAAACACTGGAAAAATGGAGCCGGGGTAATTTTCCTGGTGTTTTGTGCATCCGCCAAAGAGAAGTCTCCGGGAACGTGGCACATCCACCATGTTCCCGGAGACCTGAACATGTGCAGTAAGTTCTGGAATAAAGCCATGGTCTACTGTGCTGCCAGAGAGGAGGGGGACTGCACGTAGTTTGCACACGGGCCCTCTACTCTCCTCAACTGCTTTAGCTTGGTGATTATACTGGGATTATAATCACCAAGCCGCTGTGGGGAGGGGTGTCACAGCCTCCCAGTATAATCACCACGCAGCTGTGGGGAGGGGTGTCACAGCCTCCCAGTATAATCACCACATAGCTGTGGGGAGGGGTGTCACAGCCTCCCAGTATAATCACCCAGCAGCTGTGGGGAGGGGCATACATGCCTACTCTCCCGGGAATCGCGGGAGGCTCCCGATTTTTCGGGTAACCCCCCGCGATCCCGGAAGAGTAGGCATATCTCCCGCATCCCGCCCACTTCCTAGTGAAGTGGGCAGGATGGGGAGATTTTACCTGAAATTATCGGGTCCGTCGGGAAGGGGCGGGGCTAAATTAGGCAAATCGCGTCATTTAGCCCCGCCCCCTCCTCACGGACCCGCGAATCACGGGGGTTTTCTGTAAAGGGGCGGGGCCTAATGCTGTCTATCGTCTGGTCCCGCCCCCCGAAGAGGAGAGCAGCAGGTCCCCCTCCTGCTCCTCCCGGAAAGCTGCCCAGCAAAGTAGGTAAGTATGGGGAGGGGTGTCACAGCCTTCCAGTATAATCACCAAGCCGAAGTGGGGAGGGGTGTCACAGCCTCCCAGTGTAATCACCAAGCCGCTGTGGGGAGGGGTGTCACAGCCTCCCAGTATAATCACCAAGCAGCTGTGGGGAGGGGTGTCACAGCCTTGAAGTATAATCACCAAGCAGCTGTGGGGAGGGGTGTCACAGCCTCCCAGTATAATCACCAAGCAGCTGTGGGGAGGGGTGTCACAGCCTCCCAGTATAATCAGCAAGCAGCTGTGGGGAGGGGTGTCACAGCCTCCCAGTGTAATCACCAAGCAGCTGTGGGGAGGGGTGTCATAGTCTCCCAGTGTAATCACCAAGCAGCTGTGGGGAGGGGTATCACAGCCTCCCAGTATAATCGCCAAGCAGCTGTGGGGAGGGGTGTCATAGTCTCCCAGTGGCCTTTTAAAGCACAATAACATATGGAAAATGTAACACAGCGATATATGGTGAAATTACTGATCTATATGTCAATTATATAAAAATTGTACTGCACTCAATATAATTACCAAATTCCCTTTGGTATTTAACTAACATCTAATAATAAACAGACATGTAAATAAAATTGTACATAAATCATAGCAGCCTATACAGTAACTAGGGGTGTGCACCGGCCACTTTTCGTGTTTTGGTTTTGGATCTGGATCTTTCTTCGTGTTTTGGATCTGGATTGGTTTTGCCAAAACCACCCTTCCGTGTTTTGGGTTCTGGGTTTTGTGTTTTGGATCTGTATTTTCTTTAAAAAAAGCATAAAAACAGCTAAAATCACAGAATTTGTTGGTTTCTCTGCTCCTATGCTATTATTAACCTCAATAACCTTAATTTCCACTCATTTCCAGTCTATTCTGAACACCTCACACCTCACAATAGTGTTTTTATGTCCAAAAGGTTGCACCGAGGTAGCTGGATGACTATGCTAAGCGACACGAGTGGGCGGCACAAACACGTGACCCATCTAGGAGTGACACTGCAGTGGCAGACAGGATGGCAGTTAGAAAAACTAGGCCCCAAACTGTACATAATGCAAAGAAAAAAAAGAAATGCAAGATGGAATTGTCCTTGGGCCCTCCCACCCACCCTTATGTTGTATAAACAGGACATGCACACTTTAACAAATCAATCATTTCAGCGCCAGGGTCTGCCACACAACTGTGGCTGAAATGATTGGTTCGTTTGGGCCCCCACAAAACAAGCTGGCAATTAATGTGTCCCTGCACAAACTGGCTCTACGGAGGCAAGATGTCATCCTCATCCTCCTCATCCACCGATTCCTCACCCTCTTCAGTGTGTACATCCTCATCCTCACAAAGTATTAACTCGTCCCCACTTGAATCCACCACCACAGGTCCCTCTGTACCTTCTGGAGGCTGGTCTCCCTGGAAGAGCTGATAATTCATTTTGATGAACATCATCTTCTCCACATTCTGTGGAAGCAACCTCCTACGCTTTTCGCTGACAAGGTTCCCGGCTGCACTAAACACTCTTTCGGAGTACACACTGGAGGGGGGGCAACTCAGGTAAAATAGAGCCAGCTTGTACAGGGGCCTCCAAATTGCCTCTTTTTCCTGCCAGTACAGGTATGGACTGTCTGACATGCCTACTTGGATGCTGTCACCGATGTAATCCTCCACCATTCTGTCAACGGTGACAGTATCATATGCAGTGACAGTAGACATGTCAGAAATTGTTGCCAGGTCCTTCAGTCCGGACCAGATGTCCAAACTTGGTCCTGCCTGCCCTGCATCACCGCCAGCGGGTTGCTTAGGATACCTAAGTTTTTTGCTGGCAGCCCCAGTTGCGGGAGAAAATGAAGAAGGAGCCGTTGACGTGTCACGTTCCGCTTCAGCTGACAGTGTGTTCACCAGCAGGTCTTTGAACCTCTGCAGGCTTGTGTCGGCCGGAAAGAGAGACACCACATAGGCTTTAAACCTAGGATCAAGCACGGTGGCCAAAATGTAGTGGTTTGATGTCAACAGATTGACCACCCTGGAATCCTGGCAAAGCGAATGAAGGGCTTCATCCACAAGTCCCACATGCCGAGCGGAATCGCTCCGTCTTAGCTCCTCCTTCACTTTCTCCAGCTGCTTCTGCAAAAGCCTGATGAGGGGAATGACCTGACTCAAGCTGGCTGTGTCTGAACTGACTTCACGTGTGGCAAGTTCGAAGGGCTGGAGAACCTTGCACAACACGGAAATCATTCTCCACTGCGCTTGAGTCAGGTGCATACCCCCTCCTTTGCCTATGTCATAGGTGGATGTATAGGCTTGTATGGCCTTTTGCTGCTCCTCCATCCTCTGAAGCATATAGAGGGTTGAGTTCCACCGCGTCACAACCTCTTGCTTCAGGTGATGGCGGGGCAGGTTCAAGAGTGTTTGCTGGCGCTCCAGTCTTCGGCACGCAGTCGCTGAATGGCGAAAGTGGCCAGAAATTTTTCGGGCCACCCAAAGCGTCTCCTGCACGCACCTGTCGCTTTTCAGAAAATTCTGCACCACCAAGTTTATTGTGTGAGCAAAACATGGGACGTGCTGGAATTTGCCCAGATGTAATGCCCGCACAATATTGGTGGCGTTGTCAGATATCACAAATCCCCAGGAGAGTCTAAGTGGGGTAAGCCACTGGGCGATGATTTCCCTCAGTTTCTCTAAGAGGTTGTCGGCGTTGTGCCTCTTACTGAAACCGGTGATACATAGCGTAGCCTGCCTTGTAACGAGCTGGCGTTTCTGAGATGCTGCTACTGGTGACGCTGCTGCTGTTGCTGCGTAAGGTGATACATCTACCCAGTGGGCTGTCACAGTCATATAGTCCTTAGTCTGCCCTGTTCCACTTGTCCACATGTCCGTGGTTAAGTGGACATTGTGTACAACGGCATTTTTCAGGACACTGAGGACACTTTTTCTGACGTTTCTGTACAGTCTCGGTATCGCCTGCCTAGTGAAGTGGAATCTAGACGGGATTTGGAACCGGGGACACACTACCTCCATCAATTGTCTAAATCCCACTGCACTAATGGCAGATACCGGACGCACGTCTAACACCAACATAGTAGTCAAGGCCTCAGTTATACGTTTTGCTTCAGGATGACTGCTGTCGTACTTCATCCTCCTCGCTAAGGACTGTTGGAGGGTCAATTGTTTAGTAAAAGTAGTGGTGTTCCTACTTCCTCTCTGGGATGATGAACGACTCCCAGCAGCAGCAACAGCAGCAGCGGCAGCAGTAGGCGTAGCAATGCAGGATCCTCCAGAGGAATCCCGGATAGGAGAGTCAGTCATGCCAGTGACATGGCCTGCAGGACTACTTCCGATCCTGACTAAGGAGGAAATTGACGAGGAGGGAGTTGACGGTGTGGTTTGCAGGCGCTTGGATACAACAGGACAACGGGATTTAGGTGTCCCTGGACTGCTTACGGTCTTAGCCAAAGTTTCTGAACTTGACAGTAACTTTTTATGAACGCGCTGCAGGTGCCGTATAAGGGAGGATGTTCCTAGGTGGTTGACGTCCCTACCCCTACTTATTTCACCTTTACATATGGTACATATGGCAAGACAGTTGTTGTCCGGATTTGGATAGAAATATTGCCAGACCAAAGAGGTGGAATGTTTGGTCTTCTGCCCAGGCATGACCGTGATGGGCTTTTTCATCCCACAGACAACAACTGTCTCCCCCGGAGCCTGATTTAAACAAACCACATCACCATCAGAATCCTCCTCGCCAACTTCCTCCTCAGCGCCAGCTACACCAGTATCCTCATCCTGTTGTACTTCAACAGTGACATCTTCAATTTGCATATCAGCAAGTGGACTGTGGGTGCTCCTTTCAGCACTTGCAGGGGGCGTGAAAATGGTGGAAAGAGCCACCTCTTCCCGTCCAGTGCTGGGAAGGTCAGGCATCGCAACCACCACCACACTTGGACTCTCCTTGGGGATTTGTGATATCTCCTTAGAAAGCACAGTTCTTCGCTGTGCTTTTGCCAGCTTAACTCTTTTGATTTTTTTAGTGGGAGGAGGGCTTCCATCGTCATGTGAAGCTGAACCACTAGTCATGAACATACTAGGGATCGACCTTAGCCGTTCCTTGCCACTCCGTGTCGTAAATGGCATATTGGCAAGTTTACGTTTCTCTTCAGCTGATTTAAATGTCTTTTTCAAGGTCATTTTCCTGAACTTTGCCATTTGGGATTGTATGTGCCCTCTACTATGACATTGGGCATCGGCCTTGGCAGACGACGTTGATGGCATGTTATCGTCTATGTCATAACTAGTGGCAGCAGCTTCAGCACTAGGAGGAAGTGGTTCTTGATCTTTCTCTATTTTATTTTTATCGGAGAAAGTTTGGTCCTCCATTTATGTTATATCGATTTGATATATACGTGCGGCTAAACACAGAAAATAATTTTTTTTTTGGTTTGGACTGGAGTGTACTTTCGGGGGTTACAGCACCCTTAACGGTCAAGCCAGCCGACCCTTTACTTATGACACAGGCGCACGCTTGGCACTACTTTGTTGATACACGTGCGGCTACTGCGCACACAATTCACAAACACAGAAAATAATTTTTTTTTGGTTTGGACTGCAGTGTACTTTCGGGGGTTACAGCACCCTTTAACGGTCAAGCCAGCCGGCCCTTTACTTATGACACAGGCGCACGCTTGGCACTACTTTGTTGATGCACGTGCGGCTACTGCGCACACAATTCACAAACACAGAAAATAATTTTTTTTTGGTTTGGACTGGAGTGTACTTTCGGGGATTACAGCACCCTTAACGGTCAAGCCAGCCGGCCCTTTACTTATGACACAGGCGCACGCTTGGCACTACTTTGTTGATGCACGTGCGGCTACTGCGCACACAATTCACAAACACAGAAAATAATTTTTTTTTTGGTTTGGACTGGAGTGTACTTTCGGGGGTTACAGCACCCTTTAACGGTCAAGCCAGCCGGCCCTTTACTTATGACACAGGCGCATGCTTGGCACTACTTTGTTGATGCACGTGCGGCTACTGCGCACACAATTCACAAACACAGAAAATATTTTTTTTTTTGTTTGGACTGGAGTGTACTTTCGGGGGTTACAGCACCCTTTAACGGTCAAGCCAGCCGGCCCTTTACTTATGACACAGGCGCATGCTTGGCACTACTTTGTTGATGCACGTGCGGCTACTGCGCACACAATTCACAAACACAGAAAATATTTTTTTTTTTGTTTGGACTGGAGTGTACTTTCGGGGGTTACAGCACCCTTAACGGTCAAGCCAGCCGGCCCTTTACTTATGACACAGGCGCACGCTTGGCACTACTTTGTTGATGCACGTGCGGCTACTGCGCACACAATTCACAAACACAGAAAATATTTTTTTTTTGTTTGGACTGGAGTGTACTTTCGGGGGTTACAGCACCCTTAATGGTCAAGCCAGCCGGCCCTTTACTTATGACACAGGCGCACGCTTGGCACTACTTTGTTGATGCACGTGCGGCTACTGCGCACACAATTCACAAACACAGAAAATAATTTTTTTTTTGGTTTGGACTGGAGTGTACTTTCGGGGGTTACAGCACCCTTAACGGTCAAGCCAGCCGGCCCTTTACTTATGACACAGGCGCACGCTTGGCACTACTTTGTTGATGCACGTGCGGCTACTGCGCACACAATTCACAAACACAGAAAATAATTTTTTTTTGGTTTGGATTGGAGTGTACTTTCGGGGGTTACAGCACCCTTTAACGGTCAAGCCAGCCAGCCCTTTACTTATGACACAGGCGCACGCTTGGCACTACTTTGTTGATGCACGTGCGGCTACTGCGCACACAATTCACAAACACAGAATATATATTATTTTTTTAGCACTTGGGGGGAGCACCCCTGATGGACAGAGCACCCCCTGGACAACACTACAGCACCCCTTTAGGACTGGGACACTGCACAGGACTTTGGAGTGGACACAGCCCCTATGGAGAACTGACTGCACAACACAGTCCAGCCAGCCCCTATGGACTTTGAAGTAGTGGACACAGCCCCTATTAACAACAGCAGCACAGCACAACACAGCCAGCCCCTATGGACTTTGAAGTAGTGGACAACAGCAGCACTACACTACACTACACTACACAGCCCTAACTCCCACCCTCCCTCTTCACTGTCCACAGCCGAGTGAGAAAATGGCGCCGACGCGGGTACCTTATATAGGATCCAAAACCCGCGAGACTCGGAAGGCGGGATGATGACGTTTTGCCTCGATTTCAGATCCGAGTCAGGCGGGAAAAGTCGAGCCTGATTCGGATCGGACTCGGATCGGGGGGGCTCGGGGGGGTTCGGATTTCAGAAATCCGAACCCGCTCACCCCTAACAGTAACCATATAATCCCCTTCACAGGAAATACACAGCCAGTATATTACATGCTCCTTTGTATTTTCCGTCCAGTATAATTGGATAATGACGCTGGTGCCAGTTTGCATGGTGCTACTAATGGCTACGTCTTAAGATGCACCAAGCGGTATTTGATGATGTAAGGTCCTTGCCCATTAGACGCACGGCTGTACCCCAGGGATGGGCTTGTAGCGGTATTAGCATAACCCTGCAGAAGGAATACTGACAAAACACACAGCAGCTGTCATCTCAGGGCCTGATTCAGCAAGGAACGCACGGATACAGACGCACGCACCCGACTGCTACGAGAATATGATAATCAATGCTTATGCACGGAGACCGCAGCACAAGATGCAGACGCCCAGCCCCATACTAAGTTGCCCATCTCCCTTTACTCACAGCCTGATCAGCACGCAAGATAGCGTAAACATCAGTAACATCGAGAACCATCGGACCATTAGCATAATAGTGGATGACCTGACCTGCCGCAGGAATTTGTCCGCTTCCCGTGTACAGCTTACGGTATGGCTGCGTATGCCGCCACACTGCCTTAATTATACACGCCCCTATAACGACGTTATAACGCCTGCGTTTGCCTGACCACCCCCAGTCACCACCCACAAACGGCCCTGCCTGTCAATCAATATCGGAAGGGTCTGCATACACACTGCGTGTAGTCTGCGTACCATAACACGATCGCACTGGCTAGTTCACCCACACACACTGCGATGCATACGGATGCGCAGTGCGAAAACATCGGCCAAGTGCGTGCGTTCTCTCCTCTGCGTTCCTTGCTGAATCAGGCCCCATAGATTCAGGCCCCATAGATTGCAATGAGGCTCCTATTCCGGGTGTACGATGTTATTATTCTCATAGATGATGGACAGAGCCACTTTCACCTCTCACATTTTGTTTGTTTTTCAGAGCAGATCTACGTACATATCACTTGGTGGCTGATTTTCATTTTCGCTAAATTGTTACTTGTTCTAGGATTCTTTTACTGCTGGAAACTTCATTGTTATACACAAAGTAAGTGATAGAGATGATGGATATTATTATCATTTGTAGCAGTATAATAGCAGATAATATTGATAAAAATAAATTATGTTACAGTATTTATTAGATAATATTCTGTAGATATAAGAAATAAACAGGGATTACATTTACCATATAAAGGATAAAGGCCCTCATTCAGAGCCACTCGCAAGCGGCAGTACGCTCGTTCCGAGCGATGTTCGCACATCTGCGCATGCGTACGGTTTTTAGTACGCATGCGCGAACCAGTCAGTGCGGCCAAAAATCATTTGTACGCAATATAGCGAGTGCCTGCTATTTTGAGTGACAGAATGAGGCGTATGTGGGTGGTAACAGGGGAAGGTGCTTGAAAACGGGGAGTGGAGATCCGATCGCAGGCGTGCTTAAAGGTCAAAACGGGCGTTTTATGGGTGTGCATAATTAACATAGCAGCGTCAATGACCACGTCACTTGTTTTTTTTTAACTCAGAACTGCTCGCAAAATAGCGGTTGAAAAAACCACCACAAGAATAGCGAGCAGTTCATATGCTGTTCGATGTACTCGATTAATCTAATAAATAGCGGACATGACGTATGGTGCGAGCGGCCAGGGGGCGTTTTTAAGAAATAAAAGAGCTTATGTTTTGCTCGCTCGTTCAGACTTAGAGGTGTGAACAGACTGCAATGTGCGAACGGATCATTTGCATAGCCACCCATTGTTTTTGAACGAACGAACGCAAATAGCGAACGGCTCTGAATGAGGGCCAAAGTCTACAGACTGATCACTATAAAATAGCTCATGTCACCTGGGAGCATTTTATTCCTATAATACAGAATTATTCCCATTTAAGGAGGTGATGATGTCAGTCAGGGGTGTACATAGGGGAATGGAGCTGGGATGTAACGTATACCTAGGGGTGTGGGGCTGGTATGTAATGTATACCTAGGGGTGTGGGGCTGGTATGTAACGTGTACCTAGGGGTGTGGGGCTGGTATGTAACGTATACCTAGGGGTGTGGGGCTGGTATGTAACGTGTACCTAGGGGTGTGGGGCTGGTATGTAACGTATACCTAGGGGTGTGGGGCTGGTATGTAACGTGTACCTAGGGGTGTGGGGCTGGTATGTAACGTATACCTAGGGGTGTGGGGCTGGTATGTAATGTGTACCTAGGGGTGTGGGGCTGGTATGTAACGTGTACCTAGGGGTGTGGGGCTGGTATGTAACGTATACCTAGGGGTGTGGGGCTGGGATGTAACGTATACCTAGGGGTGTGGGGCTGGTATGTAACGTATACCTAGGGGTGTGGGGCTGGGATGTAACGTATACCTAGGGGTGTGGGGCTGGTATGTAACGTGTACCTAGGGGTGTGGGGCTGGTATGTAACGTATACCTAGGGGTGTGGGGCTGGTATGTAACGTATACCTAGGGGTCTGGGTCTGGGATGTAATGTGTACATAGGGGTGTGGGCCTGGGATGTAATGTGTACATAGGGGTGTGGGCCTGGGATGTAATGTGTACATAGGGGTGTGGGCCTGGGATGTAATGTGTACATAGGGGTGTGGGCCTGGGATGTAATGTGTACATAGGGGTGTGGGGCCGGTATGTAACGTGTACCTAGGGGTGTGGGCCTGGGATGTGATGTGTACCTAGGGGTGTGGGGACGGGATGTAACATATACCTAGGGGTGTGGGGCTGGGATGTAATGTGTACATAGGGGTGTGGGGCCGGTATGTAATGTATACCTAGGGGTGTGGGGACGGGATGTAACTTGCACCTAGGGGTGTGGAACCAAGATGTAACGTGTACCTAGGGGTGTGGGGCCGGGATGTTACGTGTACCTAGGTGTATGGGGCCAGGATTTAACGTGTACCTAGGGGTGTGGGGCCGGGATGTTACGTGTACCTAGGGGAGTGGGACCAGTATGTAATGTGTACCAAGGGGTGTGGGGCCAGTATGTAACATGTACCTAGGGGTGTGGGGCTGGGATGTTACGTGTATCTAGTGGTGTGGGACCAGTATGTAATGTGTACCAAGGGGTGTGGGGCCAGTATGTAACGTGTACCAAGGGGTGTGGGGCTAGAATGTAACGTGTACCTAGGGGTGTGGGGCTGGGATGTAACGTGTACCTAGGGGTGTGGGGCTAGAATGTACCGTGTACCTAGGAGTGTGGGGCCTGGATGTAACGTGTACCTAGGGGTGTGGAGCTGGGATGTAATGTGTATCTAGGGATGTAATAACTCCTCAGGGCCCCCTCACCCTTTTTCCCCTCACATTTCCTTCTTCTCTCTTCCTAATATAGAGGATGCACCGGCCCAGCCTGCGGACTCCAGCTCTAACCTCACTCAGCAACCAGAACCCACCAGTAGCTGTATAAGGACATTACCCAGTCACTGAGCCTAGTCTGGGCTTATAAGGACATGGATCCCCATCACAGAACCATTGTTTGAAGCTGTTTATTATACATACAAGGGACTATGCACTCCCTACTGTTAATTAGAATGATGAAGGGAATCACTGGTCAGTCCTGTGACTATAGAAAAGTACAAAGCTGAGGTGAAGACATCACAACTCACCATATTTATGCGATCAGTGTTTGTACATATTAGAGATGTGCGCCGACCCCCGTGTTTTGATTTTGGATCTGTATCTCCTCTGGTTTTGGAACTGGATTGGTTTTGCCAAAACCACCCTTCCGTGTTTTGTTTTTTGGTTTTGGTTTCGGATCTGTATTTTTTCTAAAAAAAATTATAAAAACAGCTAATATCACATCATTTGTTTTTGTTCCTACAGTATTATTAACCTCAATAACATTTATTTCCAATCAATTTTGACCACTTCACAATATTGATATTTTCATGTAGTTTAGGGCCAAAAGGTTGTATCCAGCTAGCTGGCTGACTAAGAAAAGCGACAGCAGTGGGCGGCACTAACATGTGGAAGTTCAGCGTCCAAGTTCCAACACACATACAGTGTGTTATACAGTGTGGGTTGGATAAACCAATAGTGCACTTACTGTGACAGCAGTGTCGGCAAAGCGGGGGTGCCAGAGGTGTCCTCAGTGCAGGAGCGCTAACAGTGTTGGCTGTGCGGGGATGCCCTCGGTGTGGAAGTAGCGGCAGCAGGGCCGGCTTTAGGGGTGTTCGACCAGTGCGGTTGCACAGGGGTCCCACCCGTAGAGGGGCGGCACCCCTCACCAGCATCCCGATTTCAGCGGGACACTACTGTCCCGCTGTTCCACCTGCGGGCCGAAGTGGCCTGCGGGTGGTGAAATCGGAGATGGTTGGGGACTGCCACTGCCGCAGCTGTGTGGCGTGGCCGGAACCCCGGAGTGTCCCCAGAGTGTGAATGGATGTCGAGCACATGCGCGCGGCAACCATTCATTGATGGGAGAGGGCTAGGGGAAGCCCAGCCAGTGATGGAGTGCTGGGCCTTACCACCAGCCTGACGTTATTTGGAGGCATGCCGTGCGGGCACGCCTCAAAATGACGACACACAGGGGGCATGGTCTATGGTAATTAGGCTATGCCCCCAAAGGGTGCCGTTGGTGTTGGCAAAGCAGTGGTGCCAGCGGTGTGTCCTCAGTGCATGTGTGCTGACAGTGTCGGCAGTGCAGGGGTGCCGGTGGTGTCCTCAGTGTGGGAGTTTCGGCAGTATGGGGTCACTGACGGTGTCCTCAGTACATGGGGAAGCAGTGCAGGGGTACTGGCAGTGTCCTTAGGGCCAGATTCTGACCCTTTCGCGAGCGCAGTACATTCGCAAGCGGCTCGTTGGTGCCGAAGTGCGCATGCGCACGACGGAGGGAGCTCCGTCGTGCGCATGCGCGAGACCCGGCGAGTGACGAGGAATACGTCGCTCGGGGTCTCGCACCAAAGGGGGCGTGCTGTCGATGGTGACTGACAGCACGCCCCCTTTGGTGGGCGTGCCAGGGGCGTGGCTGCCAGACGGAGGCGTTCCCATTGGAACGCCTACCGTCTGAGTCCGGCCCCTCTGACATCAGTAATGATGTCAGTGGGAGTGATTTGAGCCAAAATCACTCCAGGGCTTGCGGCAGCGAGACCCTACCGCAGGGTCTCATCGCAAGCCCAATGGTCGCGATGGTCTTGACCATCGCGACCATCATCATGGCCGCTCGCTATAGCTGTGGAGGCCGCTCCAATAAGAGGTAGGAGGGCCCTGATTCAGAGCGAGCACTCTGGTCAGAGCATCCGGCTCTGAATCAGGCCCTTAGTGCAGAGTGCCGGCGGTGTCGGCAGAGCGGGGGTGCCAGCGGTGTCCTCAGGGTGGGGGTCCTGATGTTGTCGGCAGTGCATGTGTACTAGTGATATCCTCAATGCAGGGTGCCAGCAGTGTTGGCAGCAGGGGTGTCGGCAATGGAGGATGCTGCCAGTGGGGGTTGGCAGCAGGAAGTGCTGGTGGTGTCGGCAGCGGGGGGTGCCGGCGGTGTCAGGCAGCGGGGGATTGTCGGGCAGCATTTTCCAGTTACTTACTCCTGTCCTCTGCCCATATTCAATGGCCTTAACGCTGATTGGCTGAGAGCTGTGACAGATGGCTCAGCCAATAAGCAGTAAGCCCGCTCAATGCAAAACCTTGCGATCCGACAACAGGATTGCAAGGTTTTGCCTCGGAGAGGGATCCGGGGCAGGCAGGGAGATCCGAGCTGTGACTCGGGTCATCCCGGACACCCGAAATTCGTGTGGGTTCTCTGAGAACTGGACCCACCTCTCCCTAGTGCATATATCCTTCATAATAGTTTACACATCTATTAACATTCCCCTTGTGTAATAAATATTTTATTGAAGGATTACTGTTTAGTAGGCAGGGGCAATGTAATATGCTTAACCAGACATCCCAACTTTCCCTGTTGTCACAATCAGGACTGCATTGTTCTGATCTGTCCAGGGGTTGTGAGGTCTGACCAGAGGAGTGGGCTTGGGGGGATAGTCACTCCCTCTGATGAATAACCAACACCTATCCTTTTCCTGAGCATCTCACTCTTTGCATGGGGGGCACTTGAATGGTTCAGAGCCAGTGCACTGTCTAATTGGCTGCTGTGGCAGTCTGTGATTGGCTGCACTCTGACAACATATCTCTGATTGGCCAATGAGGCAGGCTCACTTGATTGGTTACTGCACTCACACAGGAGATATGTACACCTTCAGTTAAATTCTCCTGCATTTAAAACACACATATGTAAGCAGGTCGTACCCAGAACTTGAACTCAAAACTTTGCACATCGCAGTCAGACACGTAACACATGGCACTACTTGTCCCTGTATAGGGATTTAGCCATGCTGTGTGTGGCTATTGCTGGACTGCTTGCTATTGTTTTTACAAGATCTTTAAAAATGTGATAAAAAATTAGCATGAACTAGCTGCAATTGATGTAACAGGGACATGGCAATGGCCTTCTTATTACTGGCATGAACTACCACTGGTGGCTGACTTACTTTGACACAAACAGCATCGTCCTCAATTTTATCAACTTGTTCTCGTCCACTACATTCATCATTAACATTCTCACTAGTGTCAGATACACAAATAGCTCCCTTATCCTGTTGCACTTCCACAGTAGCATCCTCAATTTCTATGTAATCAGCCTTACTTTTACTTCTACTTATCCCCGCATTTGCAGATTGTGCATAAATAGTGGAAGGAGGCTTCTCTAAGATTACAGTGTCAAAAATGTCAGACACACACAGAGCACTGTGTGGCAATACTTGGCAATAGGCATTCAAGTGTATGAAACAGCTGTAGTAGGACCAAAACTCACAAAGGATGGCTATGGTATGAGCCTTTCCTTGCCACTGCATATGGTTTATGGCATGTTGGCAACTTTACATTTTTCTGCAGTAAATTTTTACTTACTACTTACAGGTGATGTTTTCTTTACAATTGTGAAATTAGATTTGAGGTGCCCTTTACACTTTCTTTCCCCTTGACCTCTTCCCATTGAAGAAGTACTATGACTTTCAGCACTAGTGCTAGGTTGCTTCTGCTCTTCTATCTGTGACCACTTTGGGACTGGTTTACATTATGGCAGGGGGACCCAAATGCTGGGTGTCTTCCTGCTTTAGCTGAAGCCTTCCAGCTGGTTCAGCCCGGTGCTGGTTCTTGGAAAATCTGGGGGACCCTACACCGGTTTTTCCCCCATTCTTCCAGTATCAGATCAGGCTGAGAGGTCCGGGACTGGTTATGGTTTTAGGAGGGAACCACATGAATTAAAAAAAAAACTTTTAACCATTCACTGTATATCCTTATTTTGTCTTATCGCCCACTGGCAGTTCTATGCACCCAAAGGATTATGGGGTCTGTAGTCCCCTGCAGCAGTGTAGATCCCAGGCAAAAAATATTAAAAAATAAATGTGATTCCTCGTAAATACAGGGTATCAAATTGGTTTGTGTGTAACGTGATGCAGAAATAAAGCCCCCTGGGGCCAGGAAGTTTGTGTTCGAAATCACAGACCCTGGGCTCGGCACACCTACAAAATGAGGATGACACATTACTGATTTGTAGAATAGTCCTGGTCGCCGCCTCAACACTGCCCCCAAGGGAGGACTGTGAGCGATCATGTAGGACCCGTTCTGCACATGCACACATCCCCAAGCATCGGATTTGAACCTAAACCATCGGGTCTCAATACAAATCCTAATCAGGCCCTAGTTATGGGTATAAAAAAGAAAAACAAATAGGTGCGCTATCTGTTCAGTTGCTGTCTTAATATAATAACCTGCAGCTGACACCAGAGGGGCTTCTGCATTAACAATCAAAATGTGGAAAACAGAGAAAGAATTGAGGTATCTGCGCTGGTGATTATATAAATATATGACGCCTGGTTTATATAACAAATTTTGTAATTTATTCAATAGTGAACTGCAGTTCAGTATAACATACACACATATAACAAATAATTAAAAAATGTTGCCACAAATAATGCTAACAACCAGATAAATAGGATGGTTGTTGCATATGGATAGTATCCAATGGTTCCCAAGGGCTAATATGTAGCCAATAAACACAATCCAGCAAATGGCAAAAATGTTGCTATAAGAAGGCCCAAAATAGGGAATAAGATTCTGGCTATACAGTGTCACACATCGCTCACATCCCAATGTATAAAGTCCAGTGACTGCAGCTCCTAACCCAAGGGCTCACAGGAGAAATATAGAGCGGCAATGGTGTATGATAAAGTCACACCGTTCAGGCGACTCCTGCCCGCAATGGGATGGATAGCGAAAATCTGTGGATAAAGGTGTAACGTACCAGATGCTGATGTATAGCCGATTGGCACCACGGGACCGGCTCCCACACGCACCGCTGGCAGAGGGACACCAGCCCATGTGGAGGGGGCACCAAGGCCAAAAAGCCCCAATGGACGGTAGAGACAAGCGGCAGCAGGTGCGTGTCCGTCCTGGCCTGCACAGAGGCCCGGCGGCTGAGCGGGATGAAGTCAGATGACCGCTAGGTGAGTTTGGGCGGCTGCCGGGAGCTGAGCACACAGAGACCCAGATATCTCGACCGGAAAGCACAATAGGCAGTCACTCCAGTGCAATCCCTCCAGCACTTGGAGCCAAGAGTGTGTGAAGTAGTCGGCAGTTCACTGGTTCCTTGACGCGTTTCTCCCCTATACAGGGGTTTTCACAAAAAGCAAGCAGCATGTCAATCCTCTGTCAGGAGGGTCTTTTAAACTCAATCCAATTATATTAGTAATCATTGTATCCATCTGTGTAACAGACTTAATACAGCCCTTTATTACTGATGGAAGCATTCCCCTCCCCACAGAGCAATATATATCATTATATCAATTTGCAACGGAGTTACCATTTTTTTATATATATATTCATTATTATTATTATTATGTAGACACAAAAGGAGACAATATAGAGGCAATAAATATGAAAATAAAAAATAAAAGAACAAGGTTGACAATCCCTAGTGGATAATTGGTTAACCCATCCAGCATTACAAACAAATGTAGATACTGACTACCTAAAAATGAACTGTATGAATATTAAATAAAATAAAAATTATATGAAAAATAATATTAAATTTAATAAAAATGATAAAACATAAATAAAGACTTTATGTTTTATCATTTTTATTAAATTTAATATTATTTTTCATATAATTTTTATTTTATTTAATATTCATACAGTTCATTTTTGGGGCTTTTTGGCCTTGGTGCCCCCTCCACACGGGCTGGTGTCCCTCTGCCAGCGGTGCGTGTGGGAGCCGGTCCCGTGGTGCCAATCGGCTATACATCAGCATCTGGTACGTTACACCTTTATCCACAGATTTTCGCTATCCATCCCATTGCGGGCAGGAGTCGCCTGAACGGTGTGACTATATCATACACCACTGCCGCTCTATATTTCTCCTGTGAGCCCTTGGGTTAGGAGTTGCAGTAACTGGACTTTATACATTGGGATGTGAGCGATGTGTGACACTGTATAGCCAGAATCTTATTCCCTATTTTGGGCCTTCTTATAGCAACATTTTTGCCATTTGCTGGATTGTGTTTATTGGCTACATATTAGCCCTTGGGAACCATTGGATACTATCCATATGCAACAACCATCCTATTTATCTGGTTGTTAGCATTATTTGTGACAACATTTTTTAATTATTTGTTATATGTGTGTATGTTATACTGAACTGCAGTTCACTATTGAATAAATTACAAAATTTGTTATATAAACAAGGTGTCATATATTTATATAATCACCAGCGCAGATACCTCAATTCTTTCCCTAGTTATGGGCATAGCTGAGCAAGTCTGTGTCTTCAACACCCAATGCAACGCCCAATGCAGCACCCACTGCAACACCCAATGCAATGCCCTATGCAACACCCAATGCAGCACCCAATGCAACACCCAATGCAATGCCCATTGCAACACCCAATGCAGCACCCTATGCAACACCCTATGCAGCACCCAATGCAACACCCAATGCAATGCCCAATGCACCACCCAATGCATCCTCCCGGATTTAAAGCCTCTACATGAATAATAACAGGTCACCATGTTATCTGTGTCTTAAGGATATTGGGTCTCATTCAGACCTGGTCGCTAGCGCTGAGCGCTAACAAACGAGTCGATGTTAAGGCCCTGCCCACGCGCAGCGGCGGCACTGCGCGTGTGCAAGCCCTGGAGCGAGAGAGAAATTCTATCGCTCCGGAGCTCATTACAAAAGAGCCGACTGTCGATGTTGATCGACAGCTCGCCCCGTTTTGTAGGCAGGGGGGGGCTACACAAACGTAGGCATTCCAAACAGAACGCCTGCCGTTTTGTGGGTGGCCGCACTGACATCAGCAGTGATTGTCAGTGGGGAGCTTCCTGCTCGATCAGAGCAGGAAGCTCCCTGGGGCTTGCGGTGGCCGAGAACCAACCTTAGGGTCTCGTCACAAGCCCCGATGGTCGCGATAGTCTTGACCATCGCGACCATCAACCTGGTCAGTTGCTAAAGCTGTTGGTGGTAACCCACAGCTTAGCTAGCGACCAGGAGGCCGCACTAAAAAAAACAAGCGCCCGCCCTCATGCAGAACGAGCGCTCGCTTCTTGCGACCGCCTCTGAATGAGGGCCCTTGTCCAATAAGAGGCTATATAACATTACAAGCTTAGCTTGGCCCAGTCAGTATTGGGAGTGACAGATAGGAACTGGTCAAACCCTTCAGGCTTTATTTACGTAGTATCGGGTTGTATAACCTGTGTATTCTGTTCGTGTTTATGTCTGATTTTTACAAAGGGCTTTTACTAGCCGTGTCTTGCTGTCCTTTTATATATCGGGCATAAGCATACAAACCCACACTTCCTAATTACACCCCAAGGTGTCCAACCTCACTACAATATATATGTCCAGCGCACAACTTCTAGATGCTGGTGACAGTGTGTTACAGATAGTAATATACGTGTACTGTACATTGTGCATGTGTGGTGTGCAGGCAAACAGAGGAAAGCCAAAGGATTAAGGCATTGCAATCATTTATTTTGAAATACAAATTGGAACTGCTGTAGTGAGCAGACGTTTATACTACACAATGTAATGCTCTAATATAGGCAAAAACAGGAATATCAGAAACAAAAAAAACCTGCCACCACTTGCAGGTTGTCCTAGGGAGCCATATGTGCTATTTGCAGGTACAGTATGCAGCTAATTACTATCGGCAGAACCTATGCTGTTAAGTGTTAATAGCTGCTAGCGATGGGTAATGGAGGTCAGTCCACACAGCAGATAACTTATCCAGGATGGATGGCTTATTAACCAGCAGAATACAGGATGCAGGTAACACAGAGGTAATGGGTATGCAGCAGGTACACAATATGTACAACAGTATGTCCAGGTGGAGCTTAATGCAGGTGGTGTGTGATGTAGTGTAGCACACACCTGTATATAGCCAGTGGTGACAGTAGCTCCTCTATCCTCCATGGTAAAAAAAAATGCATCTTTCATGCAGAACTTGCACATATAGAAACACATTTGTTTCTATAAGATAATACACTGGTTTATTGCTTCAAACCTGTAACAATCTTGTATAGCTTAATTAAACTGATAAATAAAGACACAGACAACAAGAGCTTGGCTAAAAGGTCACAGCTTTTATTTATAATTAAATTACTTAACCAAGGTGGTAAGAGATGCTGCAGCCTCAGTTCCAGCTTTCACCTCACTCAAATAATCGGGGAACGACTGACACGTCCCCACTCAAGACGCACTAACGATGTGAGAGTCCCACTTCCACTCTGGGCCAATCCGAGGCGCTTACGCACATAAAGCGCCCGGGTCCCCCCGCACGGAGAAGGACAAATTCGCCAGGTTCAGTCGAGGGCAAGTGCCCCCACAAAGTTATCTTATGCCACATAAAGCCACTGAGCTGCAGCGTACTCCCGCCAAAGCCAGACTACAAAGGAAACTGGCCCGCCACCCAAAACGACTGAGCACCAGAAACACAAGACCTTATTCTTCACAAAAACCAAGGCCAGATAAGATGCCTTCCGACCAGGCAGAAAATTCCAAGTTGCATCGCCAACAAAAAGCTATGACACAGAACCAAGCTACTCCGCGACACAGCAGAAATGGCTACTGACACATTCACCCTGTCATTGACACCCATGCTTACATACTGCTCTCCACGACCAAAAACGAGTCACCTGATTAGTCTTCACGAACCTCTTATCGGTCATTATTTCCAACCAACCTCTCACTACAAACAATCAACACCATCTTCCAGCTGCACCACGTCATTGCACCCGACAGGCAAACACACTCACCAAGCACCTGATGGGGCCTCCAAGGACACCGCAAAACAAGCACGAAACTCACCTCCAAACCTTGCACACCTTTCTACCATCTGTCACCCATAAAACAACAAAAAAGCAGCGTAACCAAACCATGTCGCTCCAGCCCAAAATATAAAGAGCGGCCCACAATCCACACCATACTGTCAACTGCAGCAATTCCTATGAAAATCAAAATTCTGTACCATGAGCACTTCACCAAACCAACCATCCCGACACAACTTTGAGAGGAACACATAGCAACTACCTAGCAGGGATGCATAATAGGGGAAAACAAGTAACCCGAGTGAAGAGAAAAAAATGAAAAAACCTACCCGTGAACCAAATTGGGTCAGATCAAGGCTCCCGGGAGGAAAAATGTTAAAACTCCCTTCACAACCCCCCAATTGCTGAACACTAGACATTCAACGATTGGTTGGTAAACAACGTTTCAGGTTGACGCCGGGTGCGCAACTACCACCTGTCTCAACATACAAGCCTCGCAATCAGCTCACTTAGAAAATTCTAACATCTGCATGTACGCGCGAGATGTCCCTTGAAGATGCTGTGCCAATAATTACCCCAATTAGAAAGACTTAAGTACCAAAAAGTGAATCCTACAAATCTAACCCAAACAAAACCCTGTCCTAACTGTAGTAACTGAAATTTGGAAAGCAGTATAAGATCGTGATGTAAAGCCATTGTGACCCACCAGCAGAGAGCCACCACTATAATGCACCAAAAGGTGTACCGGGTAAATAAATATCAGGATGTTGAAAAAAGACAACCATCTTCCTTTTGCAGTATACAAAAATTGATTGAGTAAATTGTATATGTTATAAAATAGATGATGCGTGTACACAGGAGACTCCCATATCGGCTACACCCTGAATAATGCATGACAGTAATTTTTACCCGGTAATCTACTAAAAAAAAAATATTAAAAAAAAACCCCCAAAAAACCAAACAACAATACTTGACGTTGAAGATACTTTATTGACAGCCAACAACTGTCTACACCTAAAACGCCCCAAATTTTTTTTTCCTTTCTTTTTTCCTTCTTTTTTCTCTTCTTCTCCTTTATTAGCCAAAACTGGAACAAACGGAAAAGAGATGCCAGAAAACCGCCAGAACAACCTGACCCATAAACAATAAACCTCTAATAACAGCCGCAAGTAATTGGAACACCAGGGGACGACGCAAACGGGGAAACTCCAACCCAACCTATATAACATAGCGACAATAAATTAACTGGGTTGGGTCATGACCACCTACAAACTGACAAAAAGATGAGATCCCCGTTGGCACCGCCACTAGGCGGCCCTCTGGACCTACCCTGCCCCAATGGTTCCAAACAAAGGAGCAAAGCAATAAACTAAGACATAATCTCTGTAGACGTATGAGCCCCTAAGCTAGTAAAACCCGCCAGCCTGGCTATGACATCTGTAGCGTCATTGTGATGAGAAGACGCAGCGCCAACTGTAAGTTAACATATAAAATTAGACAACTAAATGGACAATAAACCGACCCAGGAACGCAAACGAAATTTGAAGATGTGCATGAACTAAAACCAATATGTCGCACCATGAATAACTAGACGAAAAATTCCGTCACCAGACCAAAGCGCAAAGGCCACGACAATTGGGAACAGCTCAAAACAGCAACAAATAACTAGTCAGACCTACTTACATAAAAACCGAAACCCAGTAACCCACTTACCAGTGCAACTGGAAAACTACAAAAACACGGAAAAGGTGCCTGCGCCGAAAAAGAGGGTACGAACATACTATAGTCCTTCCTGCACCTGTGCCGTGCCGACATGCAACACTCATGAGAAGAAAAATTGGATTTCTCGCAATAGGTGTCTTAAAATTCACAGCCCGAAGGCAAACTGCCATTTGCTAATTATCCTGAACCCACGGACGCCCCATGCATTGCAAACCACCGAGTGCAAAACAACAAACGAAAAGCCGACCCCTATTAAACGTAATCTGAAACTAATGATAGCCAAAACTGTGAATGAAAATAAAAAACTAGTCAAATGTATAACCTGCTAGGAAGGACCTATGGGGATGGTATAATTAACGTAGCTACAATTTAAAGGTCACCATCTTGTATAGGAATGAATGCTGCACTAACCTAGACTAACCCGCAACCTGTGCAGGAACCACCCTACTAGAGAGCTAAGATACTGAAAGGGAGGAACAAGGAAAAACCCCTCCATCCGCCCCTGACAACCCCTCCACCCCCAACCTTGGGCGCAAACCTCAGTAATACATACTGACATAATGCAAACTACGGGGTGTTCTGTCAAGGAGAAGCTACACAAACGTACCCCAAAAAAGAAATGAGACCTACAACCACAACAAAATTAAACCGACCAAGTTAGCTGTAACCGCAGAGAAAAGGCAGCCAAACAAAATGGCGCTGACC
Source organism: Taudactylus pleione (assembly GCA_031769625.1). Classification (NCBI taxonomy): domain Eukaryota; kingdom Metazoa; phylum Chordata; class Amphibia; order Anura; family Myobatrachidae; genus Taudactylus; species Taudactylus pleione. The sequence goes on from JAUIMM010001371.1 coordinate 556,482, forward strand.
CTTAACTAGTTGCCTTGGAGCTAAACCCTAAGTCGGGGGCTAAAAACCCCCCATACTCACGAAGGCAATACTTGGCCAGGGACTAACCTAAGCAGAGATGTAAGGAGGAGCAAAACGACAGACCAACCTCCGAGGGCATCGGGAAAACAATACAGGCGAAAATTCAGACTAACGCCGCCTACAAACCAGGTTACCAATGTTTTGAAGAGGTTATAGGGGCGGCCCAGAGATCAAGGGGAGGGTCGACGCTGCTGCGACACCTATAAACAAAACCTATTTAACCCCCAAAAGGCATAACCACCCTACTGTTGTGGTAACGCCCGCATTGTGCATAAAACTCACCCCCTGCACATTTCTGTACCAGAGAATATATCAAACACAAAACCGATGTTTTAATAAAATTACGCATGCTCCGTAATAAGCTCGCCAAAATATCTCCTGTCAAAGCTGCGTAATGCCCTACAACCAAAATCTTATATTTATAAAAGTTGCGATACTCCCTATGTAGCCTGATTCTACCCTATGACATCCCATATTGATAGATAAAATTGAGCAACCATACTTCTGCGGATACATATTCGCTGAGACGCAAAGCGCACAGAAAAATCTGAATTCACACCATGTACAATATCCTTGAGCCCTAAATCCCCTAACCTGCATCATCAGTCTCCCTGACAGTATCGCCTGATCCCTTGCGTAACCGTTGCGCAACCCTCCTGTCGATCTTACGCGGGCGCCCCAGGTAAACGGAAAATGAGAGACAAAACTGGAGTCATGCAAAAGTTCTGGCAGAATCATACTCACTAGGACCAGGAGGTCCAAGAAACCTCCTCTACCATGTTTTCGGGCGGAGTAACCGCTGGCTCGACTACCGGGGCCGCGTCGACTCTCACAGGATCATCATCATCAGCTCTACGAGCCACCGAATCTTCTCTCAAAATTCCAACCGAAACCACGGCACAACACCACCAGATGTCACGAGAACAACAGCTACGGCGACTTCACGTGGAGGAGCCACTAGATCGAAACCAGGGGCCATCTCGACGTGCACTGGAACAGAAGCCGCACAAACTCCTACATCATCTTGAGGAACCATGGCTGAGTCCGGCTGACCTGTAACTTAAAGCAAAGAGGTGAGCAGGAGAAAGGGGTGGAGCCAAAGGGAGGAGGGGACAGGGGTTGCAGGAGCAGGGGTGCAGGCCGGGGGTTACAGGGAACCTACTGGGAGAGGGAGGATGATGGATGAAAAAGGAAAATGGAGTACAGGGAGAAGAAACATAAAAGAGGGGCAGGGCCCCAAAAAGAGAAAATTATATGCAGGCAGGGATGAAGTTAAAAGGAAAGATGGCCTGTGGAATTGAGGGCAACAGATAGAAGAAACAATGGGGGGGAGGTGTAAAAGTAAGGAAAAACAAAGCACCTGGGGCAGGAGGGGGGAATTTTGCTGTAGTGGGTAACAGGAGGTGTTAGAAAAAGAGGGGGGCAATGAAAGGGCAGGTGGAGGGGGGGAAGAAAAATGGGCAGAGCCTGGGACGTAGTGAGAGGAGGTGTATGGCTAAAAATGCCATGGAAGCTGAGAACGCAGCCCGATGCTACAAAGGTGGGACCCAAAATGGCCGACAGGGCAAAATGGCCACCGAGCCTGAACAGGCAGGGCTGCGCCCCGCTGTTGGGAGGCAGGGAGGTCCCCTCAAGCACGGTGGAAAAGGAACGCGAGGGGGGAGAATGGGGGATGGAGATGGTGCGCGCCGGACCGCGTGAGAATAAGCTAAAAAAGAAACCGGCAGTGGGCACGGGAGAGCTAACCCCCACTGAGAAGGGACACAAGGGAGGCTGCAGTGGAGGGACAGGAGCGCTATGGTGAAGGGGCGGATGCCGGCCGGGCTGACAGGGCTCGTTGCCAGTGCCTAGCCCCGCGCTGCGGAAGGAGCTGAGAGCCTGGACCCGCACCTGCGGGGGATGTGTGACGGCCCTGATCGCCCAGAAGGAATGGACGTGTGCAAGAGGGTGCAGCAGAAGCTGCGGCCGCGGGAAATACCGCCGGCACAGAGGGGCAAGAAAGCTGACAGGGCTGCTATGCCAGAAAAACGTGCAGCCCCAGTGCGGAGGAGGTGAGTTGGAAAGGTAGGGTTGGACCTGTCGTGTTAACAGGGTGGTCAGGAACCCGGGAGACCCGCTGGCGAGCGGGGTTGAGGATGCTGCCGGGGCTGCCGGTGCGGAGACCAAACAAGCCCCGGGGAAGAAAGATATGGTGAGGGAGGAGGGAGGGAGGATGATGAGTGAACTGCTATGAAATAATAATGGCGTCGATAGGGGGGAGTGAAAAGGTAAAGTGGGATGAAAGGGGATGTTAAGTATACAGAGGGAGAAAGGGAAAGCATAGTACAAGCAGTATAAAACGTGCACAAGTTATATGAAAGGCAAATATACTCAGCCTGTTACTACTTCAAAGATCCATCACCAAAGAGGCTGTCTCTATGCAAACTAGCCAATATGTACTGATCATCTGCCCTCAAGCAATGTCATTGGCTCTACCAAACATCTGACCAGCCAGCACTATAATCTGCCCAGCAACAAGGCTGTCATAAACATCCATACAGTAACATCTGACCAGCCAGCACTATAAACTGCCCAGCAACAAGGCTGTCATAAACATCCATACAGTAACATCTGACCAACCAGCACTATAAACTGCCCAGCAACAAGGCTGTCATAAACAGCCAAACAACAAAAAAACAGCAATCTTACATATGCTCACGCTTAATCAACCTTCGCATACTATATTTATCCCATTTTACTCTACCACCTTTTCAGAAAATACATGAAAGAGCAGGGGGGCTGAGGGCGGTGGGACCATATGAACCTTTGTTTTACTTTGAACCAAATAGGCTGTAACAATTGGTATACAGTATAAAAAACAGACATAAATACAAGTCATACATTAAAAGTACAACAAGTACATAAAAGAGGGAAAAAAGCGCAAACCTATGACAAGGTAGAAAGGTCTGTGCTCTGAGAGCTTAGGGCCTGATCTAGCAAGGAGCGCAAGCCTGTGTTCCCACGCACCCGGCCGATGTTTGCGTTCTACGCATGCGTATGCATCGCAGTGCGCAAACCAGGCCGCTGCAATCGGGGAGGGATCGCAGTGAGCACGCAGTGTCTTCATACAGTGATTGAGAGGAAGTGACCATTCGTGGGTGTGGTCAGTGAAACGCAGGCGTGCCTGTGCGTTTGAACGCCGTTGCAGGGGCGTGCATAATTAAGCCCCTGCGACAGCATGCGCAGTCTGAGTACACACTGTATGCAGGAAGTTTACCAGTTTGTGAGTGAGGTCAGGTCAACCTCAACTGTGCGTATGGGTCCGATGGTTCTCGATGTTACTGATGTTTTCACTGTCTTGCTAACTAATGCGGATGTGAGTAAAGGTAAGGGGCCGGCTTTATGTAGTGCTGGGTGTCTGCATCTTGTGCGGATGTGAGTAAAGGTAAGGGGCCGGCTTTATGTAGCGCTGGGTGTCTGCATCTTGTGCGGATGTGAGTAAAGGTAAGGGGCCGGCTTTATGTAGTGCTGGGTGTCTGCATCTTGTGCGGATGTGAGTAAAGGTAAGGGGCCGGCTTTATGTAGTGCTGGGTGTCTGCATCTTGTGCGGATGTGAGTAAAGGTAAGGGGCCGGCTTTATGTAGTGCTGGGTGTCTGCATCTTGTGCTGCGGCGGCAGTGCGATCACATTCATTTGCATAATTTTGCTGCGGCTGGGTGTGTGGGAACGCAGGCTTGTGATCCGTGCTGAATCAGCCCCTTAGACCCAGAAGACTCCATGATTACTGCACCTAGAATTACCAGCTATGATAAAGAGCAGTCCTGGAAATGTTATTTAATGCTGATAACTAAGTATCAGAGCTTTATAGGACATAATACCAGAGTTTGCCCACCTCCACCATTACAGTCCAGGCTTTAAGGATAGCCGTACTTAAGTCCAGGGGCGGGATGCATGACACAAATGTCAAGACAGCCAAATCAGCAAAAACCCCGGATTCTTATTTATTCTCAGTCCTATACGGTCTTCGTCTGCTATTAGCCATTGTAAAGCGAAACATTTTGGGCCTTTCTCAATATCTTTGGCCTACACTGGTGCAGGAAACACTTTCAGGTGACACTAGTATAGATTTAGCCATTGTAAAGCGGAACATTTTGACCTTGCTAAATATCTTTCATCCCCTCTGGTACGGTAAACACTTTCACATGACACTATTATCGATTTAGTAATTGTTGAGTGGATTATTATGGCCCTGGCTAAATATCTTCTGTCCCCTCTGGTGCGGTGAACACTTTCAGGTGACACTAATATCGATTTAGCCATTGTAAAGCGAAACATTTTGGGCCTTTCTGAATATCTTTGGTCTACACTGGTGCAGGTACACATTCAGGTGACACTAGTATCGATTTAGCCATTGTAGAGCTGAATATTATGGGTCTTGCTAAATATTTTTGTTACCCTCTGGTGCTGTAAAAACTTTCAGGTGACATAAATATCGATTTAGCAATTGTTGAGTGGATTATGATGGCTCTGGCTAAATATATTCGTTCACCTCTGGTGCGGTTAAGACTTTTTGGTGAAACTAGTATAGATTTAGCCATTGTAAAAAGGAACATTATGGCCCTGGCTAAATATCTGTGATCCCCTTTGGTGCGGTAAACACTTTCAGGTGACATTAGTATTAGTATTGATTTAGACATTGTAAAGCGGAATTTTATGGGCCTTGCTAAATATCTTTGGGCCCCTATGGTAAAGTAAACACTTTCAGGTGACACTATTATAGATTTAGCAATTGTTGAGTGGAATATAATAGTAGGTGAAGGCAGTATAAGCATGAGAATATGTAAGATTACTGCTGTTTTTGCTGTGTGGCTGTTTAAGACAGCCTTGTTGCTGGGCAGTTTATAGTGCTGGCTGGTCAGATGTTTTGCTGTATTGGCTGTTTATGACAGCCTTGTTGCTGGGCAGTTTCTAGTGCTGGCTGGTCAGATGTTTGGTAGAGCCAATGATCTTGCTTGAGGGAGTGGTCGGTTTATCAGTATATATTTTCTCGTTGGTTATGGATCTTTGAAACATGTTCAGGCTGAGTAGCTTTACCTTTCATATAGGCTGTCCAAGTTGTATTCCACCTTTTACCATGCCTTCTTTCTCTCCCCCTTTTTTAATCTTACCTCAGCCCATTCCCTTTCATACCTACCCACCCCCTCCTCCCCCACTCCCTCCTTTCCTAGTTTGCCCAGGTTATTAGATCCTTCAGGGCACACCCTCCCTCCTCCCTCACCTTCTCTGTTGTCCCCCGGGATGCACTGTCCTTTCTCACTATGCAGCCTGCCAGCTCACCCCCCTACCCCCCCCCCCCCGTCGCGCCTGCGGGAGCTCCTGCTATCGGGCTCCTGTCGGTGCACTTATGTGCCTTCCCCTCTCCCTCCCTTACTGGCTCTTTATCAGAGCCGGTGCAAGGTTTCTTGGCACCCTAGGCATTTCTAGCTATACAAACCCTTATACAGTGCCCCCGTAGTGGCCCCCTATGCAGTGCTCCCAGTAGTGGTCCCCCTATGCAGTGCCACTTATATAATGCCCCCAGTAGTAGTCCCACCTACGCTTTGCCCCAGGTAGTGGTCCCCCCTATGCAGTACCCTTTATATAATACCCCCCAGTAGTAGTAGCTCCCCCTGTGGAGTGCCCCCAGCACTAGTCCCCCTTGTGCAGTGCCCCCAGTAGTAGCCCCCCCAGCAGTGCCCCCAGTAGTAGTCATGCCCCCAGTAGTAGCCTCCCCCCCAGCAATGCCCCCAGTAGTAATAGTGCCCCCAGTAGTAGCCTCCCCCCAGGAGTAATAGCCTCCCCCCAGCAATGCCCCCATAGTAATCATTCCCCCAGTAGTGATCCCCCCCAGCAGTGCTCCAGTAGTAGTCGTGCGGTGTCCCCAGTAGTGGCCTCCTCCCAGCAATGCCCCAGTAGCAGTTGTGCAGTGTCCCCAGTAGTAGCCTCCCCCCAGAAGTGCCCCCAGTAGTAGTCATGCCCCCAGTAGTAGCCTCCCCCCCAGCAATGCCCCCAGTAGTAATAGTGCCCCCAGTAGTAGCCTCCCCCCAGGAGTAATAGCCTCCCCCCAGCAATGCCCCCATAGTAATCATTCCCCCAGTAGTGATCCCCCCCAGCAGTGCTCCAGTAGTAGTCGTGCGGTGTCCCCAGTAGTGGCCTCCCCCCAGCAGTGCCCCAGTAGCAGTCGTGCAGTGTCCCCAGTAGTAGCCTCCCCCCAGCAGTGCTCCCAGTAGTGATCGCCCCCCCAGCAGTAATCCCAGCCAATCACACACGTAAAAAAAAAAAAATTCCACTTACCTTAATCCTCGCTCTGGCGTCCTCTCCTCTGTCCCCCAGGCGGGCCCGCTCTGCATTACGGGAGAGACGTCATGACATCTCTCCCATTACCCACTGCAGGAGCCGGAGGATGGCTCTGGCAGTGGGCACAGCAGCCGATGAGAGTCTGTCTGACTCTCATCGGCTGCTAAAACAAACACACAGCTGCCGGCGCCGGCGGTTGTGCGTTTGTTATACTAACAGTGTATTGCGGACTGCACGTATGTGCCGTCCACACTACCACCCTGCAGTGGCCGGTGCTCTTAGGCAAATGCCTAAGTTTGGCTGCTCCCCTCCCTTCTTCACCCATCGGTTTTTCGCTTTTCCCCTTCACTGTCTCCTCAACCCCTCCCCCAAACCCATTCCCCCATATATAATTTTTTTTCTTTGCTTTTTTCCTCACATGTCCCCTTTAGTTGCAGGTTGCGTTTTGCGGGAAGAGGTTGGGAGTAGACGTGGACTTGATCGGCTGATGACCCTGTACGTGTCGAGATGGCGGCTGCTCCGCATGAAAGCCTTGTGGAGGAGATTCTGGGACCACCTGCTTCGGTTGCAGATGACGTTTTTATGGGAAGATTGTTGGGAGAAGCCTCGGACTCAAGCAAGTGATGACCCTGCGCCTATCAAGGCGGCCCCAGCGGTCGAGACTGCGGCTCCTCCGTGTGTAAGCTTAGTTGGAAGAAGTTTGGAGACCACATGGTTTTGGCGAGTATGATTGTTTCACATATGTTTGCTGACTTCATTTCTAACTTTCAATTTCCGTTATCTGGCGCATCCACGTTAAGTGGCAAGAGGGCTGCGCAGCGTTTATTCCATAGTTTAGGTGATATGGTAGGAAGGAGTATGACGCAGGGTATTAGGGGTTAGCATAAAGTAACGGACATTGTGTGAAATCAGTTTATCTGTGCGGTTCCGCTTCAGCGAGGAAAGAGCGCAAAGGTGCATTTGTATAATTTGCTCGCTCACTTATGTGATGTATTAAGGTGATTCAGGTTGAGAAGAGGAGCGCCATGTGTGAGACAAAATATTTTACTATAATAATGCTCTAAATGCATCATCATCTTCACATAATGCTATTGGGTGAGTGGACTGATGAGCAGTAGATATTTTATTGATGCATCTTTTTGGTATGTTACTTGTTTGTCCAGTTCCTCTTTGGCATGGGGGTAATTTGATGCACAGTTCGGGCGGAGCCTCAACGGTTTGGGTGGTATGCCTTTTTAGGATTTAATGAGGCTTAGGTTTGGTTGCGATAGTGTTGACCCTCCTTGGTCATGGGGCCACCCGCGGAGCTTATTCTGCTGGTAGGACTAGTGTATGGAGGTGGCGGGAGGCGGATGGTCGCCTGTTATGATTCCCGTTGCTCTCGGGGGTCGGGCTGGTCATTTGATTTCTCCTGTCGCTTCTGCATTGGTGAGCTCCGGGCCTAAGATTGCAGACATTAAGCTGAGCTTAGATCCCGACTTAGAGTTCAGCTTCAAAGAAGCCAAGTAAGGCGTAGTCACCGTGGTTTGGCTACTTTTCTGTGGTTATACTAAACTGGGGGTAGAAATTTTATGGTAGTTGTAAGGTTTTTCATGCAGATTAATTTTGTGCGTTTGTTGAGTCTGTGCGGAGCAGGGCACCCTGTAGCTTTCGTTCTGTCAGGGTTCATTAATGACTTTTACGGGCCAATTGGAGCAGAGGTATTGAGGGGGCCGATGGGGGTTTCTTTTCCTTGTTCCCCCTTGCAGGATCTCTGTAACTTTTTAGTGGCGTGGTTCCCACACAGGTGGCGTGTTAGTGCCCAGTTCAGTGCAGCATTTCTCCTAGGCATGTAGATTTTTGTAATTATGACATCCCTGTAGGTCCTTTCAGAAAATTTTGTACACTTTGTCGAATTTTGGTTCTAGGATGCGGTTTGGGTTACGGTGCCCTGATGGTCTCGGAGGATTCTGGGTAGGTTTTTAAGTTTGTGGTCTGCAATGCTAGTCCGTGCCGTTTATGGTAGATTCAGTGGTTTTCAGGTGCTTTGGGAAAATATTGTTTGCTGGTTGGGTTGTGCGGTTTTCAGTGACTATTTTGAGGTCCAGATTCTTAAGCAATGGTGTGCTCATGCCGTTTCTGGTCAGGCTGATTTAGCGTATTATCAGGTTACTTTCTCTACCTAGGTTCAGGAAGGAGTGACGTCGGTTCGGACCTCCTCTTTTCTGCACAGGCAATTTTTCTGGTTCGGGGGTTTCCAGTTACATATGACATGATGGTAGGTTGCGTTTTACAGTTTATAGTTAAGAGATCGACTTGGTCGTGATAACAGGAGGTCGTTTATTGGTGACTAGATTGTTCAGTGGCATGTCACATTATGGGTTGATTAACGGTGGGCACAATCTGTAGTGAGCGCGGGTTGGTAGTTTATTGTATCCTTTAATTTAGCTTTCTATATCTTCCCATGGTTAATTTTGTATTTAGGACAGTGAGCAGGCCGATGCCGGTGAGATCCAGCCATATCATTATGTTTGGTGTAGGCTTGGGGCAGTGAGACACTCCGTGGTTGGACCGGTTTTCTGCTTCAAGTTGCAGGGCGGTCCAATGATCGCCTGGTGGCGGCGCCAACGTGGGATCTCATATGATTGGGAGATTGGAGTAGTCATGACCCAACCCAGTCATTTATGGTTGATATGCCATTGCAAGTTTGATGTTAGGGGTTCTCCATTTGCGTCATCCCTCGGCGGCCTATTGACATGTAATTTTTTAAAAGTGGTTATATCAAGGGGTAAGAGGATACTGTCATGTATGCTACTGTGTAGAGAGGGTATGGGGGTCTCCTGTATACACGTATCATATACAATTTCCTCAATCAGTGTGTGTCTCCTTCAAAAGGAAGTTAGTTTTCTTTGCTCAACATTCTTAGGTGTATTTGCCCGGCACATCATTCGGTTCATGATGTAGGTGGAGTCCTACGGGTGAGGCGCAAGGGTGGTTACATCCCAATCTTATTCTGCTTTGCAAATTGTAGTTTGCTGCTATTTGGACTGGGTTTTGGTTGGCTGAGGTTCATCTGCTTCAGCTTTTGGTGCTCAATTCTTTCAAATTAGGGCAGCTATTGGCGCAGCATTTAGGGGGGCATCTCTCGCGTACATGCAGATTTTAGGGCGTTTAAAGTTAGCTGGCTATGAGACTTATACGTTAGGACAAGTAGTATTTGCACACCTGGCACTAACCTGAAACATTTACCAGCCAATTGTTGAACGTCTAGCGTTCAACAATTGGGTGGTTGTGAAGGGATTTTTTAATTTTTCCTCCCAGAAGCCTCGATCTGACCCACTTTGGTTCACAGGTAGGTTTTTTAGTTTTTTCCTCTTCACGCGAGTTATCTGTTTCTCCTATAATGCATCACTGCTAGGTAGTTGCTAAGTGTTTTTCTCAATGTTGTGTCGGAATAGTTGGGTTTGGTGTGGTAATCAGGGTTCAGAATGTTGTTTTCACAAAAATTGCTGCAGTTGACAGCATGGTGGGCTTGTGTGCCCCTCTTATAATTTCGGGTTGGAGTAGTTTCAATTTTCATGTTTGATCCTTGGGGGTCACATTGGGTGTGTTTTTTGAGTGGGGTTGCCTGTATAGAACAGTGACGTGGTGCAGCTGAAAGGTGTGGAGTCGATTGTCGTGGTGAAAGTATTATTGGAATATAGGCCGGATGGGAGGAGTGTGTGGTCGAAATGGTGCCTCGTTTTGACTTGGTTAGTGGCACTTAAAGATTGTGTGTTGGTCAAGGCGAGACTAGGATGAATGTCTAAGTAACCAGTCATGCTGTGTCGCTGGGTAGCTTGGTTTCTGTGTTATAGCTTTTGTTGGAAATTCAGCTTGGAAATTTTCCATCTGGTCGGAAGGCATCTTATTTGGCCTTGGTCTGTGTGCACAATAAGGATTTGTTGCTCTAGGGCTCGGTCATTTTGGGTGGTGGGCCAGTGTCCTTTGGAGTCTGGTTTTAGCGGGAATACGCTGCAGCTCAGTGGCTTTATGTGGCATAAGATAACTTTGTGGGGGCACTTACCCTCGATGAACCTGGCAAATTTGTCCTTCTCCGTGCGGGGGGACCCGGGCATTTTTCTGTGTGTAAGTGACTCGGATTGGCCCAGGGGGGAAGTGAGACCCTCGCATCATTAGTGCGTCTTGAGGGGGGACGTTTCAGTCATTCCCCGAGTATTTGAGTATGATGAAAGCTAGAACTGAGTCTGCAGCATCTCTTGCCAGCCTGGTTAGGTTAATTAATTAATTAGAAATAAAAGCTGTGAACTTTTAGCCAAGCTCTTGTTGTCTGTGTCGTTATTTTTTAGTTTAAGTAAGCTATGCAAGGTTGTTAAGGGTTAGAAGCAAATAACCAATGTATTATCTTATAGTAGGCAAAGGCAGTATAATGCGTGAGAATATGTCAGATTACTGTTGTTTTTGCTGTATGGCTGTTTAAGGCAACCTTGTTGCTGGGCAGTTTATAGTGCTGGCTGGTCAGATGTTTGGTAGAGCCAATGATCTTGCTTGAGAGAGTGGTCGGTTTATCAGTATATATTGGCTCGTTTGCATGAAGACAGCCTCTTTGGTTATGGATCTTTGAAACCCACCGTCCCACCCGTTAACAAATTTTGTTGTGTCACACTAACCTTTTCCTTTCCCAAATTAGGGGAGGCACAACATGGTGGGAATACGCTGCAGCTCAGTGGCTTTATGTGGCGTAAGATAACTTTGTGGGGTCACTTGCCCTCGATGAACCTGGCAAATTTGTCCTTCTCCATGCGGGGGAACCCGGGCATTTTTCTGTGCGTAAGCGCCTCAGATTGGCCCAGGGGGAAAGTGAGATCTTCGCATCATTAGTGCGTCTTGAGGGGGGATGTTTCAGTCGGTCCCCGAGTATTTGAGTGTGATGAAAGCTAGAACTGAATCTACAGCGTCTCTTGCCATCCTGGTTAGGTTAATTTATTAATTATAAATAAAAGCTGTGACCTTTTAGCCAAGCTCTTGTTGTCTGTGTCGTTATTTATTAGTTTAACTAAGTAAGCTATGCAAGGTTGTTACGGGTTAGAAGCAAATAACCAATGTTTTTATCTTATGGCCCTGGCTAAATAACTTCAGTCCCCACTGGTGCGATAAACACTTTTAGGTGACACTAGTATAGACTTAGCCTTAGACTTTAGCTCTTCGCTAAATATCTTCGGTCCCCACTGGTACAGTAAACAGTTTTAGGTGACACTAGTATAGATTTAGCCATTGTAAAGGGGAACATTATATGCCTTGCTAAATATCTTTGGTCCCCTCTGGTACGGTAAACACTTGAGGTGACACTATTATCGATTTAGCAATTGTTGAGCGGATTATTATGGACCTGGTTAAATATCTTTGGTCCCTTGTGGTGCTGTAGACACATTCAGGTGACACTAGAATTGATTTAGCAATTGCAAAGCAGAATAATATGGGCCTTGCTAAATATCTTTGGTCCCATCTGGTCTGTTATCCACTTTTAGGTGACACTTGTATTGATTTAGCCATTGTAAAGCAAAACATTTTTAGCCTTTCTAAATACAATATCTTTGGTCCACACTAGCACAGGAAACACATTCAGGTGACATTAGTATTTATTTAGCCATTGTAAAGCGGAATATTATGGCCCTTGCTAAATATCTTTGGTCCCCTCTGGAGCAATAAACACTTTCAGGTGACACTAGTATTGATTGAGTCATTGTAAAGTGGAACATTATAGACCTTGCTAAATATCTTTGGTCCCCAATGGTGTAGTAATCACTTTTAGGTGAAACTATTATCAATTAAGCAATTGTAGACCGGAATATTATGGCCCTTGCTAAATATCTTTGGTCCACTCTGGTGAGGTAAAGTCTTTCAGGTGACACTAGTATAGATTTAGCCATTGTAAAGTGGAACATTATAGTCCTTGCTATATATCTTTCATCCCCTCTGGTACGGTAAACACTTTCACATGACACTATTACCGATTTAGTAATTGTTGAGTGGATTATTATGGCCCTTGCTAAATATCTTCGGTCCCCTCTGGTGCAGTAAACACTTTTAGGTGACACTAGTATTGATTTAGCCATTGTAAAGCTGAATATTATTGGTCTTGCTAAATATCTTCGGTCCCCTCTGGTGCTGTAAAAACTTTCAGGTGTTATAAATATCGATTTAGCAAGTGTTGAGTGGATTATTATTGCCCTGGCTAAATATCTTCTGTTCCCACTGGTGTGGTAAACACTTTTAGGTGACACTAGTATTGATTAAGCCATTGTGAAGCTGAATAATATGGCCTTGCTAAATATATTTTTGGTCCCCTCTGGTGCAGTAAACACTTTGAGGTGACACTATTATCGATTTAGCAATTGTTGAGCATATTATTATGGCCCTGGCTAAATATCTATCATCCCCTCTGGTGCAATAAACACTTTCAGGTGACATTTATTATTGATTTAGCCATTGTAAAGCAGAAAATGATGGCCTTGCTAAATACTGTATCTTTGGTCCCCTCTGGTGCAATAAACACATTCAGGTGACACTATTATAGATTTAGCAATTATAGAGCGGAATATTATGGCCCTTGCTAAATATCTTTGGTCCACTTTGGTTTGGTAAACACTTTCAGGTTACACTAGAATTGATTTATTAGCCATTGTAAAGTGGAACATTATAGGAATTGCTAAATATCTTTGGTCACCTCTGGTGCGGTAAGGAGATTTAGGTGATACTAGTATAGATTTAGACTTAGTTAAGTGGAACAATATGGGCCTTACTAATTATCTTTGGTCCCCTCAGGTGTGCTAAACACTTTTAGGTGACACTATTATCGATTTAGCAATTGTTGTGCAGAATATTTTGGCCCTGGCTAAATATTTTTGATCCCCTCTGCTGCGGTAAACACTTTTAGGTGACACTATTATTGATGTAGCCATTGTAAAGTGTAACATTATGGCCTTGCTAAATATCTTTGGCCCCCTCTGCTGCGGTAATCACTTTCACATGACACTAGTATTGATGTAGCCATTGTAAACTGAATACTTTTTGTCTTGCTAAATATCATTGGTCCCCTCTTCTGGGGTAAACACTTTTTTACGTGATATTAGTATTGATTTAGCCATTATACAAAAAAACTGAAGAAAATAGCGCTTCCTAGGTGATCTGAAGTGTGAGAAGAGACTGCTCCCAAGGAGAAGAATTTGTGTAATTACTTCAAAAGCTAATAGGGACAAAATTGGCTGCACTCAATTAATCACACTTAATATGTATATTGTAAACCATACTTAGGTATGAAGTGTAAAAATATTTTTAATAAGACAATCTCATACACAAATATAAAATATTCAGAACCTAAGTGGAACATGTATAGATACGCTGTATCTGTGGCAATTATATAGCTAGTGCAACAGTTTGATATAATGTTGCTATATTCTGCAACACGGAATGAGCTCACCCGATTTTCTGGCTGGTAGGACAGCCTATGATCTGCAGATCAAAAGTGTCAGTATTCCACGTATATTGCTGTATGAATCCCGGTGGCTGCAGCATATGCCTTCATGTGCCTGTCCCTAGATAGAGAACTTTCTCCCTTTCATCGCGGGAACTCTCAGTGGTATTGCTCCGCTCCGTGTCAGGTAATGTGTAGCTGCTGACGGAGCCGCCGGCCGGCTTGGCTGTGCACTCACTTGGGAGCGGGTGCTTGCAGTCACAATGGATAGACGCAGTGCCAGATTAAGGTCCACATGGGCCTGGAGCTGAAATTTATGAATGGCCTATTGTGTGGCACTGCAGGGGAGTGTGATAACTTCTGTGGCAGTGTGACCAGTGATGTGGTCTACACAGGGGGCATGGCTATGTCCATGGGGGCAAAACTTGCGCCTACCTTTAACAAATTTATAGTGGAGCTATAACAAAAAAGTTTTGTTTCTTTTGTGAAAGTGCAAACACAGCTGCCATCCGCGGCCTGCGGCACCTCTGGAGGTTATGATTGATCATAATCACCCCTCATAGATGCAGCAGCTCCCTATATGCATACACACAGAGACATATATATATATATATATATATATATATACACACACACTGTATATAAACACTAATATATATATATATCAATGGGTTGGGTATGGGTTTCCAGCGCCGGCATCCCGCCAGGGTTAGGATAACAACACTTGCTGGTCAGTATCCTGACCCTCCCCCCTAGTGCCTAATCCTATAGTGCCTAATCCTAACCTCTCCTCTCTGCACCCGTAAACCTAACCCTCTCTACTTAGTGTCCAACCCTCCCCCTAATGCTTAACCATAAGCCCGGTACTTAGTCAGAATGCCGGCGGTCAGGATGCCGGGACCAGCATTCTGACAGGTATCAGGATTCCAGCGCTGGCATTGTAAGCACCGGAATCCCGACTGTCGGTATAATGACCGCATCCAATACCAGTGAAGGCGACACTCTGACTGCAATTGTGGATCACACAAGACCCCCAAGATGCTTTCAATGTTTCAGAATTCTTTACTTAGGTTCTTTAATCATGAAAGAACCTAAAGCCAGGTACACACTAGGTCGATGTTGGACTGACCCGCGACCTGCTGATTTTTAAGTGTATACACACTTGCCAATCATCTGCCCGATGACCCGGCCTTGACAGCTGCACAGCAGATCGGATATGTCTGTGAACCATGTAGTTCACAGACATATCCGCTGTACACACACGGTGATGCACTATGGATATATCGCCTGTTCAGTGAAATGGGGGATATATCTATCAGTGTGTACCCAGCTTAAGTAAAGAGTTATTGTATTTTGAAAGCAATTGGATGTCCTGTGTGGTCCATAATCGCCATCAGGGTCGCATTTATTGGCATAATTGTGTGGATGCCAACCTATTGCAGAAGTTGGCAATTAAGGAGGACACTGGCGCAAATTCTATTTACGAGCATGCAGGGGCGTTTTAAGAGAGGAGGGGGCCCGTGTGCACTCCTCGTGCGGGGCCCCCTCCTCTCTCCCTGGTGGCTGGCCGCCGACTGACGCGGCTGGCTAGCCACTGGAGCATTAGTCGACTCCGGGCACTAGAGTGTGCCCGGAGTCTACTACAAATGCGCAGAACGCCGGAAAATGGGCGGGGCAGCCATTTTTCCGGTGTTCTGAGCAGCAGTGACCCCCGACGCGGGACCTCGGACAGGTAAGTTTAAAAAAAATATGGGTGCAGTGTGTGCGGTGCGGGGCCCCCCTGGACCCGGGGGCCCCACACCGCACACACTGCACTCATTATAGATACACCACTGCGAGTATGGGAGTGCCAGGTTCAACAACTGATCTATATATATATATATACCCACACATATACAAAAACATATACATATATATATTTGCATACATGTGCACACATATACAAAAACATATACATATATATATACACACACACACATTTTATATATATATATATATATATATATATACATACACACACACATTTGTGTATATATACACATATATACATACACACACATACACACACTTAATAGATGCCAGACATTACACTGACCTGTTGGAAGGAACGCTGGTTATGCATGCTGGCTTCTTCTCACAGCAGCTCAGCCTCTGCACTCTGCTCAAAAGGCTAACCTTATAGTTTAATTTCATTGCGCAGGGAGGAGGGGAGTAGTGGCCCCTTGGGTGAAACGGCTGGGCTTCAGATGACCCAGGGAACCGGAGCCAATTTCACATGGTCAGGGAAGCTAGTACGACCGGGGGGCGGAGCTTCGGGCGGCATGGGGGTGGAGCTTCGGGTGGCATGGGGGTGGAGCCTCAGACTGCAGGGCCAGGGAGAGAAATTGGACAGTCAGTGACGGAGCTTCGGACTGCCGATGCGTGGAGGGGGGTGAATGGACCAGACTTCGAATCCTCCATCACTGCAATGTCGGATTCAAAGTAGTGCAGACAGTGTTCACAGGGATTTTTTTTTCCTGTCTGCACTGCGTTGGGCCTATTTGAATGGTTGGCCTGGAGCTGGAGCTCCACCCGGCCCATTAGTAATCCGGCCCTGGATAGGCGTGACCCCCGATTGAGACTTCGTACCGGTTTGTGTATTGCCGGGATCTCCCTGTTATACCCCTTTTACACCAGAGCAAAAACCTGGGTTTTTGTTGGGTCTACCTGGGTCGCAGCTCAGTGTAAAAGGGTCCCTGAAAAATAACCCAGGTCAAGTGACCCAGCAATCCAACCCAGGTAGCTACCAGGGTTGGACCCAGGATGGACCCGGGTAATGGTGCAGTGTAAACGGTGCAACCTGGGTTATCTGACCTGGGTCATGCCTAAAATGAGCTGATTGGTGGTTGTGGAGCATTCACCTCCCACTTTTTATGACCTCACAGGTTTAGCAGGGCAGACCTGAGTTCAGTGTGAACAGGGCTGACCTGGGAGTAACCCAGATCGAAGGTGCAGTATAAATGGGTCTGACCTGGGTCTGACCAGGGTTGGAACCATGTCCAAAAACCCAGGTCGGACCTGGGTTTTTGGTGGAAAAGAGGTATTAGAGAGGGTAGTGGACTGGATAATGATCTGGATGATGGGTCCGCTCAGAGAAAAGAGAATGTTGCTTAAAGAATCAGATGCCACAAGTCAGCTATATTTGCACAACACGTTTCCGTGTGTCTACACACCTTCGTCAGGAGCATGCTGGGAAGAAGGGATTTAACCCTTTTATCCAATTTCTCTTAATTAGTATAATAAGGGTCATTTTCAGCTGAAAAGTTCAAAGAATGTCAGTCAGGTGCATTTAAATTGATCCCTCATATATCTTGCACCATTACAAAGGTTATTTATAATCTTTTATACCCATGACAGTTTTTAAAAAATCAGAACTTATATAAGACAATATTTTTGTATCTGTAAAGATGATCTTAAATTATTTCATCTGATTGTATCATCCAGATATATTGTTTTATCGAGTAAAAACAAATGAACTATTTTGCTTGTATTATAATCTCGCAACACATATATTTATAAATCATGGAAACCATTAAATAAATAAATATATATAGATGTTTGGATTATAGAATTGTATATTTATACATTTATCTATAGTCAGGAACAAAATAACTATATATTAGAAATAAGAATATACAACAAGTCCTTTATATATATATTTTTTTTATTTTTTATTTTTTTTATATCTTTTTTTTATATCTTGTTATTTACCATTTATTTATTTAATGGTTTCTGCCTGACTCAGATCTGAAAACAAGGCAATCATCCCGCTGTCGGATTCTCACGGGTTTTGGATTCTATAAAGGTCCTGTGATCGCCGCCATTTTTTCATTACGGCTGTGGAGCGTGAAGAAGGAGGGAGCTGGGATCTGTGCTGTTGCTGTTGTACGCTGACACTGTGCATAGGGGCTGGCTATTGTTGTCCATAAGGGCTGGCTGGCTGTTATCTACAGAGGGGCTGGCTGGCTGTTGTCCTGTCTATAGGGGCTGGCTGTTGTCTTGTCCATAGGGGCTGGCTGATTGTAGTGCTGCGTTGTCCAGGGGGTGCTCTGTTCTTCAGGGGTGCTCTTCAGCCACCCCCAGTGTGAAAAAAAAGTAATAATAATAATTTTTGTGTGTGTGTTAGCCACACTTGTCATCAATGCAGGGGTGCTGTGCTGCTGTCTGTTAAGAGGCTGCTGCCTCTTTCAGGGGTTCACCCCAGAGTTCAAATAAAAAAAATAAGCAATTATTTTTGTGTGCATGTTAGCCACACCTGTCATCGGCATAGGTGCACAGGGCTGCTGTCTGTCAAGGGGCTGCTGCCCAAAAAATAAGAAACAATTTTTTTTGTGAGAGTATTAGCCACACCTGTCATCGGTGTAGGTGCGCAGGGGTGCTGTGGTGCCTGTGTTGTTTATCAAGAGGCTGCTGCCTCATTCGGGTGCTCTCCCTCCCAGGGCCATAGCTAGGGTAGTGCAGACTGTGCCATCGCACAGGGCACCACAGGTCAGGGGGCGCTGTTTGGGCCTGTCAAATTTCTGTTTATTATCATTCTTGCTTGTAGCTTCCTCTTATTTCATCCCCAGCATCTCCTGGCCTCTCCTATCTCTTTCCTGGCCCTTCCCCATGAAGCCATGGCCCTTTTTTGGGTGCATTATGTCCCTTTGAAAAATGAGGGGGGCACCAATGCTCTTTCTGGAACAGGGCAACAAAAAGTCTAGTTACGGTTCTGCTCCCTCCCAAGTGCCAAAAAAATATTAGTTAATCAATCAATCAGTTTTTTTTGTGTGTGTGCACGTTAGCCATGGCATCACAAAACACCTCTGCTGATATTTGCATAAACATTTTCAAAGGTGAAAATAGAGGATATGGTTTAAAAAAAGGAATAAAGCAGCTAAAACTGCGTTCTCTGATTATAGTGTCCCTACTCCCTATCAAGGGCCCCTCTACCTGACTTTCAGCGAGTCAGAGGGGCAACTCCATGCAGCCATATTCCAGAGTGCAGCTGCTCCTCCTGTAGTCCAGGTCAGAAGATGTATAGGGGATGTGGTGATGATATGGACTAAAAATTTAGCTCATATCCACTAAAGTGGACAATGAATCCCCAATCTAACAGGTAGCGCAACAGTAATTTATACACAACACAGGATGGAATGACGATATAGGCTTGGGTGATGGTATAATCTGGAGTGATGTATACATCATCTTCTTCACACAATATTAATTTGTCCCCGCTGGAATCCACCATTACAGGTGCCTCTGTAATTTTTTAATGTAATTGACAGTAAAGGTCGTACTTGTAGAATTTGTATTTCATTTGATGGACATCATCTTTTCCACATTTTGGGGAAGTAGACTCAGGCCGATCACTGACAAGGTTCCCGGCTGTGCTGAAAAAACTCTTTCTGAGTATACACTGGAAGGTGGGCAGCTCAAGTAAAGCAAAGGCAGTTTTATGTGTAAGGGCCTCCAAAGGGTATATTTCTTTACGAAAGTTTCTAAAATTGAAAAGTGTTCATGTTGCCCATAGCAATCAATCAGATCCTGTCTATCATTTTGTAGAATGCAATAGAGAAATGATAACTACAATCTGATTGGTAGCTATGGGCAACATGAACACTTTTTAGAAACTTTAGTAAAACTAAAATTACCCCCAAATTGCCTCTTTTTCCTTCCAGTAGTTATTTACATGTATCTCTTTATTTTCGGATCTGTGTCCGTTGGGAAGAAAAAACAAAGTCATCCCTTCTGGTATGAAAATCCACTCTCAGCAAGCAGGCATGGTGCTCAAGAATTCCCAAGAAAGACACAACATAAAACTTAAACCTTAAACTGAAATGTTGCATTCAATGCTCTGTTCCGCTTTTTCACATTTCTAAGTAATATGGTTAAGTGGACAGTGGGAACAATGGCAATTTGAAGGCCACTAACTAACTCTGTTTTTTTTAATGTCCCTGTACAGGTTGGGAAATGCCTTTACTTCCACTAATCCAAAGGATTATTTAAATCAATTGTTTTTGGAAACACTCTTCCTGGTCCCCTTCTGGGATGAAAATCCACTCCTAGCCACAGGAGCAGGCGCAGGATTCTCAAGAAAGATGCAATGTAAGGCCTAAATCAGGGGTAGCCAACCTCAGTCCTCGAGGGCTACTAACAGTTCATGTTTTCCAGACCACCTAGCTGGTGCACAGGTGTATTCATTAATCACCAATACATTTGTAAAGATCCACAGGTGGAGTTAATTATTACAGTTATTATTCTGTGAGGAGACCTGGAAAACATGCACTGTTGGTAGCTCTCAGGGTTGGCTAAACCAGCCTTAAATCATAGATCTTACGCTTGAGGCCACTAACTAACTCTGTTTATTTTAATGTCCCTGTACAGGTTGGGAAATGCTTTTTCATGTGGAAAGCACTACTAGAAGTCTTCCTGGTCCCATTCTGGGATGAGAAAATCCACTCCCAGCAACAGCCATGCTCAAGGATTATTCCGTGGCAAGGACTGATGGGAATGTGTAAAAAATTTTTTGTAAATGCCTCCTCCCCTCCCCTTCTCCCTCAAAAGTTTTCTTCGGAATCAAATTATGAAATAAAATTTACTACCAATCAACCCTTCCTGTCCCTGCCCTGCCTTCAACTACATACATACTCCAACTCCCTCAGGCCTCTCTTGAATCATAAAAGTGTTTCCTGAAGTTGAACTGCCATTTGTTTGTGCCGCCCACTGCTGCCGCTTAGCTTAGTCAGCCAGCTAGCTTGGTGCAAATTTTGGGCCTAAATTGGATGAAAACAATATAGTGAGCTGTGAGGTGGTCAAAATTAACTGGAAATGAGTGGAAATAAATGTTATTGAGGTTAATAATATTGTAGGAACAAAAACAGGCCCATTTTATGTGATTTTAGCGATTTTTATGATTTTTTAAGAAAAAATCCAGATCCAATACCAAAACCGAAAAACAAAACACGGAGGTGAGGTTTTGGCAAAACCAATCCAGATCCAAAACCAGAGGAGGATCCAGATCCAAAACCAAAACATGGGGGTAAGTGCACATCTCTAAATAACATATGCTGGAATGGATATAACATTTCTTTCTCCACGGGGCACTTTGAAAGAAATTTTTATCTTTTGAACGTTTGCCGCTCTAATAACTTATATTAGTGCTGCTACCTAATCTGTTCTTACCCGTCTAAACTTCACTAACTTACTGTATCTTACATCTACACCTGCAATGGAAGCTACAGCCACCGGGAAAGACTGACAAACGGAGATCCAGGCTCCTCACAAGTGGGTAGAGCTGAGATATCATGACCTTCGCACAGCAGAACAGGTGTTCCAGTTACAGATCCCCTGTGCTTACCATTCCGGTGGTAAAACATACGGTCATCAGGGGAGACCACCACATGGAGCCTGACAGGTATAATTCTAATACTAGACTCCTTAACATTGGACGCATAGCATAAGGGGTTTTACAGTTAAACACTCCGTTTGGAATATTATCAGCTCCCCGATCAAGGATAGAGCTATGTCTCTCATATCCTCAGAGCTCTGAATATATTTACAGGACAATTCTAAAAAGGACTCTGATAAAAGCACCTTACAGGTATTCATCTATTGCAGCACTAATATATACTAATCCTTTGAAGAAAGAGAAATACAGTGATACTATTGTGAATTGATACACTGTTAAAAGTCCATGTGCTTTATACAGGTGCCATTATTTTAGATAGAGGAGAATAATATAATACACACTGTTGGAGTATATATGTTTTATACTGATTAATCTCAGCGATTATATTTTATTTTAATAAATCAGAATTTATAGCAATAAATAATTGATTCTTATATGAAGTTTTAGTGAACGTGTCAATTGTATCCACTCCTTGGTTCAAAAGCTGCTATACACATTGTTACTTATTTTTTTCCTTGGGGCTGACTAAAGGCCCCCATACATCAGCAATCGATTCTGGCAATTCTGCAATTTGCAGATGATTGTATAAAAATATCTTCAATGTATGGGCTTCACAGATCGCAGATTGCATCCAAAAAGTGATTGGAATTGTTAAATCAGATTGTCCAACATGTTGGATTTCACAGATCAATTGGGACAGTAGATTGCTAGTGTATGGAGATGATCAGCAGATTTGCAGACCATTACAAGTAAAATGATGGGCCTTTCAAGATTGGCAGATCTGTGTTTGCTGAAAATGATCTGCAAATAACTGAAATAGATCTGTAATGTATGGGCGCAGATTGCTAGATTGGGAAATCCTAAAATCGGGCAATAAATCGTCAAATTGTTCAATTGTGGTTTTCAGATTGCTGATGTATGGGGGCATTTAGACTTGTTTCTGCATTACTGGGTCTAAAAGAATTGCCTACAATTAATGAGACCTCTATCATGACTCCATTTGATAAAGTCACCATTCAAAGAATGCTTGAGGACTATTTTAATGATAACGGCCAAATTGGCATGTCAGACAGTCCGTTTGAGTACTGGCAGGAAAAAAAGGCAATCTGGAAATTGCACGGGGTCGGCGCACATCCCTACTTATTAATGTACTAAATGGACAGTACTGGAAATTAGTCTAGGTCATATTGACCAAGTAAGACTGTGTAAATTGGAGTCAGTGTAATCTAATGGGTCTATTCATCAAAGTTCTGTTTTGCATTTGATTTTATGTTGAATTTAGCTCACCTGAAATCAAATCAAGATATCACTGACAAAATCCCACATTTACAGAAATTTGATTCTGTAAGCATTTTCTAAATTGAATTTGATGTGGTAAGATTTTGACTAGTGATTTCTTAAACACAGAATTGAACTCACAATCACCCAAAATAATAGATCTGGCAATTTTAGCATGAGCAGGTGCCAGTTACACAGAAACATGCACAGACCTGTGAGATCCGTGCATCTTTCTGTGTGAAAAAAACTCATTAAAAGTGTAAAATTAAATTAAAATCCACATGGGGTATCCCTCTAAATGCGCAACCAGCACCAGGCTTTTCTGAGCCGGTCCTGGTTTGAAAATACAGGGGGAAAAAAGATGTAGGGTTCTCCCATATTTTCAACATCCAGCACCGGGCTCAGTGAGTCCTTGTACGGGGAACAAAATGAATAGGGTCCCCTGTATTTTCCAAAACCAGCATTGGACTCTTTTTTAGCGGGGGTGTAATGTTGCTAGCCAGCCCAGGTTAAGGTTCCCTGGGGAAGTGGGGACCTCCCTTGGAATGGGGGATACACACTCAAATGAGGATGTGAAGTATGTGGAAAAACCATATCAATTACAAAGACGTATAAAGTAATTATGTTTATTGATATTAAAATCTCTAAATCCCAATTAGGGATGGCTGTATGTACCCCAATCACCTTCTCACTGTGCGGGATGATATGCTCTTTCAGGGATTGTCTTTCCGTAAGGTCTTTTATCTTGTCAGTTCCATACGTTACCCTGATGTGGTTTTCTATGAGACCATCAGTGAGGGACGTAAACTTAGGGGTGACTGATAAGAAATGGAAGCGGTGTACCGCACGTATGATCACCAAAATCTCTGTCCTAAATTTCCATCTTGGATTTCTCTGGGGAGTGGGTCCCAAACAGGTGCAATATTGATGTCTTTTACACCCAGGATGTGGTGATCATTATCTGTTAGCTTCTCCCTGGGGTATAGAAGTATGTTCTTTCTCACTAATGAGCTCCGTCTTCCGGCTCCCTCTGCAGGCATGTGATGGGCGAGACGTCATGATGTCTCTCCCATGCAGGAGAAGAGCGGGCGGGACTAAGCGGACAGCGGCGGTCGCGTCAGAAACGAGAATCAGGTAAGTTTTTTTTTCTCTCTTTGTGTGTGTGTGTGTGTGTGTAGGGGGGGCACTGAAATAGGGGGTGACCGCTTTGTATAGGGGTGGCCACTACTGGGGGCACTCTATAGGGGTGGCCACTACTGGGGGCACTGAAATAAGGGGTGGCCGCTACTGGGGGCATTTTATGGGGGGGTGCCTGCTACTGGGGGCTCTGTATATGGATGACCACTACTGGGGACAATTTAGGGGGGTGGCCACTACTGGGGGAACTGTATAGGGTTGGCCACTACTGGGGGCACTGTATTGGGGTGGCCACTACTGGGGGTAATTTAGGGGGGTTGCACTGTATAGGGGGGACACTCTACTGGGGGCTCTGTATAGGGGGGCTACTAATGGGGGCAATGCAGCATAGGGGGATTGCTACTGGAGGGTTACTACTGGGGGCACTGCATAGGGGGGGCGCAAGTCCATTACATTGCCAGGGGTGCTTGGATCCCTAGATACACCCCTGCTGTCTCCATCTGATCCTGCTTCTGTATTCTGCTCCTGCAGATCACTGTAATTCTCCGCTACAGGTGAGTCCCGAGGTCCAGGTGTACAGTGTATGTGAGCACTGCCTGTGTCTTATTCACAGTGCTGAGACAGGCGGGCGGCTAAGCTGCCGGATGTCTGTCTCCATCTGATCCTGCTTCTGTATTCTGCTCCTGCAGATCACTGTAACCCTCCTCTACAGGTGACTCCTGGAGGTCCAGGTGTACAGTGTAAGTGAGCACTGCCTGTGTCTTATTCACAGTGCTGAGACAGGCGGCTAAGCTGCCGGATGTCTGTCTCCATCTGATCCTGCTTCTGTATTCTGCTCCTACAGATCACTGTAATTCTCCTCTACAGGTGACTCCCAGAGGTCCAGGTGTACAGTGTAAGTGAGCACTGCCTGTGTCTTATTCACAGTGCTGAGACAGGCGGCTAAGCTGCCGGATGTCTTTCTCCATCTGATCCTGCTTCTGTATTCTGCTCCTGCAGATCACTGTAACCCTCCTCTACAGGTGACTCCCGGAGGTCCAGGTGTACAGTGTAAGTGAGCACTGTCTGTGTCTTATTCACAGTGCTGAGACAGGCGGCTAAGCTGCCGGATGTCTGTCTCCATCTGATCCTGCTTCTGTATTCTGCTCCTACAGATCACTGTAATTCTCCTCTACAGGTGACTCCCAGAGGTCCAGGTGTACAGTGTAAGTGAGCACTGCCTGTGTCTTATTCACAGTGCTGAGACAGGCGGCTAAGCTGCCGGATGTCTTTCTCCATCTGATCCTGCTTCTGTATTCTGCTCCTGCAGATCACTGTAACCCTCCTCTACAGGTGACTCCCGGAGGTCCAGGTGTACAGTGTAAGTGAGCACTGCCTGTTTCTTATTCACAGTGCTGAGACAGGCGGCTAAGCTGCCGGATGTCTGTCTCCATCTGATCCTGCTTCTGTATTCTGCTCCTGCAGATCACTGTAACCCTCCTCTACAGGTGACTCCTGGAGGTCCAGGTGTACAGTGTATGTGAGCACTGCCTGTGTCTTATTCACAGTGCTGAGACAGGCGGCTAAGCTGCCGGATGTCTGTCTCCATCTGATCGTGCTTCTGTATTCTGCTCCTACAGATCACTGTAACCCTCCTCTACAGGTGACTCCCAGAGGTCCAGGTGTACAGTGTAAGTGAGCACTATCTGTGTCTTATTCACAGTGCTGAGACAGGCGGCTAAGCTGCCAGATGTCTGTCTCCATCTGATCCTACTTAGGTATTCTGCTCCTGCAGATCACTGTAACCCTCCTCCACAGGTGACTCCCGGAGGTCCAGGTGTACAGTGTAAGTGAGCACTGCCTGTGTCTTATTCACAGTGCTGAGACAGGCGGCTAAGCTGACGGATGTCTGTCTCCATCTGATCCTGCTTCTGTATTCTGCTCCTACAGATCACTGTAACCCTCCTCTACAGGTGACTCCTAGAGGTCCAGGTGTACAGTGTATGTGAGCACTGCCTGTGTCTTATTCACAGGCCTGAGACAGGCGGCTAAGCTGCCGGATGTCTGTCTCTGCCTCATCCTGCTTCTGTATTCTCCCGGCCAGACTGGACAGCAGCGGTGTCCGTTGTAGTGGCAATAGGGTCTGTAGCACCAAGGAGTGTGCTCCAGTGCTGTGGGAAGTAGATCTCTGTTCTATATTAACCATGCGGTTGTGTCATGCCTGGTTTAGCCAGAAGTCCGCCACTGGTGCAGCGTTCAGTCCTCTGCCAGCTCGGTAACTTAGCAGCATGGCAGTGTGCGGCCAGGTGGGCATGTCTGTAGTAGGTCGGCCAATCACAGCTTCAACTGGGATTTTATGTGAAACTGCATCTAATCACCTGGACTAAGTCTCCTCTTTTTGTTACTGACATACTCCTCATCCTCACTACGTTTTCTCTTCATAGTTTTTGGAAATGGTGTAACTATTGCAGTTTCTAGGCATCCAGTTTCTAGGCATCCAGTTTCTAGGTAAGCTGAACTAAGTCTCCTCCTTTTGTTACTGCCATACTTTTCACAAAGTTTTCTCTTCCTATTTTTTGGAAATGGTGTAAAGGTTCCAGCTTCTAGGCACTTTATGAGATGTTCCCTCATTAGCTCATTGTTGTAGCTGATGGTGGGAATGTCGTTGTAGAAGAGCAGCTCCACAGCATTTGCTATGGCATATACCACACAGTCAAGTGAGTTTTCCGGCTGTTGCTCCACGTCCAGGATTTTGATCATTTTCAGCGTGTTTCTTGGAACAACAGTTCCGTAGAGATCTTGTAGTTGTTTAAGAGCACAGGGGGTAAACATTAACTCTTGAAGACTGTCTGCAACTTGTATCTCCCCATTCCGAAAGCAGGACAGGAAACAGTGTTGGTGACACTTATCTGCGTGGATCTGTACTGCAGGCCCAGAGACGGGGATGTAGGAGCTAAATATTGCTCCCCATGTGCTTTGCAAGCCTTGCGTATTAAATTGTCGCTGCAGTATGTTCTGGGCAGCATCAATGATGCTGGCTTCCAGATGCCCGCGGCCCTGCAGGCTGAGTCTATGTTCATGTGTTAGCCATAAATGAGCCAGCCACATTATCTGTAAATGTGCAAGAATAAAGTGGAATTAGGGATAAATGGCAATATGTTTCTACCTACTAAACCAATGTTATTTACATGTGCTATAAAGACACATGCACAGCATTTGCCCATTGCTTAGGACACTAGGTAATGGTATACAAGGGTGGTAGGGTACTACATATGTAATCAATGTAACAGTATAGTCAAAGTATTTGCCGGAAGCCAATGAGAGTAAAATGAATTAGTGGTATATAACAAAACAAATAGCATAAAGGAGACATGTTGGTATATGAAATCCGGTCCTAAAGAACACCGATGTTTTGCAGCAAACCGGGAACAATAAAACATAAGACTGGTAAAGAATGAAAGCCAAAGCCGTAAGGTCACATGACTGCTGTTGCCCATTCTGTGCCTTCATGCTGCTGTGCACAAATGTCACTGTAAGATGGCATTGTAGCACGTTTATGTTCTGGCTGATGACAATGTAGCTGTGGGTTATTATTATTCGGTTGCAGTTATGATAAAGTCAGTGTGGCCTGGCTGTGATGGCCTATTAAGGAAACAGTAGGAATGTCATGGTAGGTAACTTTGGCCTACAGTATTTGTGTTTTCAGGGGCTTCACTAGATATCAGCAACCAGGAAAGAGGTCCTGAGTGTCAGGCATCTTTCTTCTTAGTCATGTGAGTGCTGATAACATTATGGGCTCTATTTACTACAATCCGCATATTGAATGCGGATTGTAGTGTGATATTACCGAGTGAATTCGCATTGCGAATTCAGGCAATATCACAGGGATTTACTATAAATCCCTTGCAGGGACAGAGCTTGCGATAAAGCTCTGTCCCTGCGGATCCCATCCGCACTCTAGTCGCGGTATTTTCGGAAAAAATACCGTGACTAAGAGCCCGCGCATGCGCCGACCGACCACCGCTACTACCCCCCCCGATGCTAAGCCCGGCCCCCCGGCGCTAAGCCCCGCCCCCCGCGATTGCGGACCCCCGCGACCCCCCCCTTCATTACACTTACCTGCATCCTCCTGGCCTCCGGTGATCTTCTCCGGGCTTCCTGATCAGGTGATCTCCCATACTGCACTGGGGCCCCATCACCTGATGACCGGGCCCCAGTGTACTATGGGAGACCAGCTGACCGGAGAGGAGCCATCACCGGAGGCCCGATCACCGGTCCCTGGATTCAGGTAAGGAAAAAAAAAATGTTTAATTTTTTTTTTCTTTTTTTTACAGCAATCAGCTTGCGGTCTTCTTAGACCACATAGCTGATTACTGGTACTGGCTCCCGCCTCTGCTCTCCCCGTTAGAGCAGAGTGGGAGCCCGGTAACCGGGGGAGACCCTGGATAACGCCACCTCCAGGTGGCGTTATTATCACAGGGCTTCCCCCGGTATTTTTTTACAATTTATTTTTAGTAACTTAGGTCGGATCACATTTCCCATTACAATTATGGGAAATGCGATCTGCTTTACTAAAAATAAGTGATACTGGGGGTTGGAGTAGAATTTTACTAATTCTACTCCAATTGCTCTGCAATAACTACAGGTGAAACTAAAATAATGTGAAAAGGGTGTGAAAACACCCTTTTTCACTTTATTTTAGTAAAAATAATGTTAATAAATAGAGCCCTATGTAACTTATTATGTTTCCCAATGGTGAGATGTGGAGTGAATTAGGACAGTGTCAGGGTGCAGTAGTATACTCTCACATGTGCACTGACCATCTGCCAGATCCCTCTCCCATGTCACTGTAGCACATGAAGCATGCAGACACTGCCGTTTCCATGTCATGTCATTGCAGAGTGGGAACTGGGCAGTGACAATGTGATCACACGTAACCTCCCTGACGTGTGGGAGTGCCATGGGATTGTTGTGGACATGTAGTAAAAGCCATATGTGATTCTGAGTTGTACATAGGGGGAATGGAAGTCTGTGTCTGATGTATCTCTTCCCTTGTACCCAGCATGTAGGTGGTGCAAGTACTAATGATGATGGTTATGGCGGCCGGCGTAATATTAATGGGCGGCGCAGGTTTCTATGTACAGATGCACAAACTCCTGCATGAGCTGAATGTATAGCCACATTAGTATAAGGTAGTGACTCTGAATACAATTACTGTATATATAGCCACTTTGCATGTGACTCAGAATAAGCCCCCTAATATATGTATAGGGTAAGGGAGAGGGGATAAGATGGTGTACTAAGCCATTCCTTAGTAGTCTGTATGAGTTTAGCAATGGTTGTTATTAGTCAGTGACATATGTAATATGCAGAGTATGCCAGGTATATCTATGTGATTAGGGGCCTATTCATCACTGGGGGCCAGGAATCAAGTTATTGTATTACAGTCATTTATGTTTTAAAATATCCACATAGAGCTGATTGTGTAGGCCAGGGATATTCAACTTGCGGCCCTCTAGTGGCTGTAGAACTACACATCCCAGCATGCCCTGCCTCAGTTTTGCTGTTACGGCATGATAAAGCTAAGGCAGGGCATGCTGGTATGTGTAGTTCCGCAGCTGCTGGAGGGATGCATGTTGAATCCCACTGATGTAGGACAAACAAGTCACAGCATGAAACAGACAGAACAGGAGAGTACAATAAGAAATTCTAATTCTGATATTGATGAGATACATTCTAAGGCGCTTATTTATATTATAGGTGTGGAAAGCCCAATTGTAGAAGAAAATATGATTAATGATGATTGGCAACAAAAACAATTAGAAATAAATAAAGAAAAAATGACAGGGAAAATAATATCCCACCCTGCTAATAATACAACATAGCTCTAACTAAGCACAAATGGTCATAGCATGGTCTACTTACAGCTAATACACGGGTACAAACATGGTTGTGAGGTCCCCCAAAAAGCTGCAACCAGCACCGGTCTATGCCAGGCTTAGATGGTCCCACTATAATAGTGCCATGTTATTAAACTATATTTTAAAATTATATTTACTTTAAAATATTCTTACCTTAGACTCTCGTATCAGCAAAAAGCGTTAAAGTAATGAAAAAAATGCGTGTAGATAGCTATACCGATATATAACTAGCACACAACTCACTCTCATCCAGTAACTGATTGTCCTGTACCAAGCAGGGCCTTTTTTCCCATACCTGAGTGACATCACAAAGGCAGCCTGTGACATCATCAGCCTCAACCTGCCTGCTTTCCACCACTGCATGTAATGACTCACATGCTTTACTATAATGTTTGTTTACCAGGGATAGCTGGGCTACAAGAAAATGGTCTTTGTTCACCAGCATGCAGATGATGCCAACAATTACATTCTAATTACCATAACAAAAGTGTGTGACGGCCCCTATGTACCACCCAATGGGGAGAAATATATATAACACACGTAACTATGACAAGGATGATACCCCCCCCCCCCCCTCAGCTCTGGGTCACATAGCAGCTGCACCCCTTGCACCCATGGTAGTTACGCCCATGGCCACGCGGTTAATTGTATTGAGCCCTAAAAGTTTTAATGACCACTACTTTATACCATTGTATTATGCAGCACTTTCCAATAGTACACAGAATAAAACAGAGCAGTCCTGAAGGGAAAGGGCACCACAGGCCCATGTGCCTATACCAAAGCCACCTTCTAACAGTGATTTGTCAGGTGTCACAAGGGAGCAGCGCTCTGAAGATTAGGAATTGGTGCAAACATTTGGACATTTGTGGCTGTATAGTGTTCCTATTTTAGGTGTGGACATATATAATTCTCTATGGATGTGAAGAAGCTGCACACTGGCTATAAAATAAAAAATTATTAGTTAAAAGAAGTTGAAAATGATTTTTTTTCCGCTGTACCCCAGTTTATTCATATAAGCACTGTGACACTGTGTGCTGTACCCCCCCAGTGTATACATATATAAGTACTGTGACGCTGTGTGCTGTACTCCCCCCCAGTGTATACATATAAAAGCACTGTGACGCTGTGTGCCGCAATCCGCCCCAGTGTATACATATAAAAGCACTGTGACGCTGTGTGCCGCAATCCGCCCCAGTGTATACATATATAAGCACTGTGATGCTGTGTGCTGTACCCCCCCAGTGTATACATATATAAGCACTGTGATGCTGTGTGCCGTACTCCCCCAAGTGTATACATATATAAGCACTGTGACACTGTATGCCATACTCCCCCCAGTGTATACATATATAAGCACTGTGACGCTGTGTGCCATATCCCCCAGTGTATACATATATAAGCACTGTGACGCTGTGTGCCGTACTCCCCCCAGTGTATACATATATAAGCACTGTGACGCTGTGTGCCATATCCCCCAGTGTATACATATATAAGCACTGTGACGCTGTGTGCCGTACTCCCCCCCAGTGTATACATATATAAGCACTGTGACGCTGTGTGCCATACTCCCCCCAGTGTATACATATGTAAGCACTGTGACGCTGTGTGCCGTACTCCCCCCATTGTATACATATATAAGTACTGTGACACTGTAAGCCATACTCCCCCCCAGTGTATACATATATAAGCACTGTGACGCTGTGTACCGTACTCCTCGCCCAGTGTATACATATATAAGCACTGTGACGC
Organism: Taudactylus pleione; assembly: GCA_031769625.1. Taxonomy (NCBI): domain Eukaryota; kingdom Metazoa; phylum Chordata; class Amphibia; order Anura; family Myobatrachidae; genus Taudactylus; species Taudactylus pleione. The sequence goes on from JAUIMM010001371.1 coordinate 587,803, forward strand.
TGTGTGCCGTACTCCCCCCAGTGTATACATATTAAAGTACTGTGACACTGTATGCCGTACTCCTCCCCCAGTGTATACAATACATATATAAGCACTGTGACACTGTATGCCGTACTCCTCCCCCAGTGTATACAATACATATATAAGCACTGTGACACTGTATGCAGTACTCCCCCCAGTGTATACATATATTAGTACTGTGAAACTGTATGCCATACTCCCCCCCAGTGTATACATATATAAGTAGTGTGATGCTGTGTGCCGTACTCCCGCAGTGTATACATATATAAGCACTGTGACGCTGTGTGCCGTACTCCCCCCCAGTGTATACATATATAAGCACTGAGACGCTGTGTGCCGTACCCCCCCAGTGTATACATATATAAGCACTGTGATGCTGTGTGCCGTACCCCCCCCAGTGTATACATATATAAGTAGTGTGACGCTGTGTGCCGTACTCCCCCCAGTGTATACATATATAAGCACTGTGCTGCTGTGTGCCGTACCCCCCCCAGTGTATACATATATAAGTAGTGTGACGCTGTGTGCCGTACTCTCCCCCCAGTGTTTACATATATAAGCACTGTGATGCTGTGTGCCGTACTCTCCCCCCAGTGTATACATATATAAGCACTTTGATGCTGTGTGCTGTACTCCCCCCAGTGTATACATATATAAGCACTGTGACGCTGTGTGCCGTACCCCCCCCCGTGTATACATATATAAGCACTGTGATGCTGTGTACCGTACTCCCTCCCAGTGTATACATATATAAGCACTGTGTCGCTGTGTAACGTACTCCCCCCAGTGTATACATATATAAGCACTGTGATTCTGTGTGCCGTACTCCCCCCCAGTGTATACATATATAAGCACTGTGATGCTGTGTGCCGTACTCCCCCCAGTGTATACATACATAAGCACTGTGACACTGTGTGCTGTATTCCCCCCAGTGTATACATATATAAGCACTGTGATACTATGTGCCGTACTCCCCCCAGTGTATACATATATAAGCACTGTGACGCTGTGTGCCGTACCCCCCCCAGTGTATACATATATAAGCACTGTGATGCTGTGTACCGTACTCCCTCCCAGTGTATACATATATAAGCACTGTGTCGCTGTGTAACGTACTACCCCCAGTGTATACATATATAAGCACTGTGATTCTGTGTGCCGCACTCCCTCCCAGTGTATACATATATAAGCACTGTGACGCTGTGTGCCGTACTCCCCCCAGTGTATACATACATAAGCACTGTGACACTGTGTGCTGTATTCCCCCCAGTGTATACATATATAAGCACTGTGATACTATGTGCCGTACTCCCTCCAGTGTATACATATATAAGGACTGTGACGCTGTGTGCCGTAATCCCCCCCAGTGTATACATGTATAAGTAGTGTGACACTGTGTGCTGTACTCCCCCAGTGTATACATATATAAGTAGTGTGACGCTGTGTGCCGTACTCCCTCCCAGTGTATACATATATAAGTACTGTGACGCTGTGTGCCGTACCTCCCCAGTGTATACATATATAAGCACTGTGACGCTGTGTGCCGTACACCCCCCAAGTTTACACATATATTAGTACTGTGATGCTGTGTGCCGTACTCCCCCCCAGTGTATACATATATAAGCTCTGTGATGCTGTGTGCCGTACGCCGCCCCTGTATATACATATATAAGTACTGTGATGCTGTGTGCCGTACTCCCCCCCAGTGTATACATATATAAGCACTGTGATGCTGTGTACCATACTCCCCCCAGTGTATACATATATAAGCACTGTGACACTGTGTGCCGTACTCCCCCCCAGTGTATACTAGGGGTGAGCGGGTTCGGATTTCTGAAATCCGAACCCCCCCGAGCCCCCCCGATCCGAGTCAGGCTCGACTTTTCCCGCCTGACTCAGATCTGAAATCGAGGCAAAACGTCATCATCCCGCCTTCCGAGTCTCGCGGGTTTTGGAACCTATATAAGGTACCCGCGTCGGCGCCATTTTCTCACTCGGCTGTGGACAGTGAAGAGGGAGGGTGGGAGTTAGGGCTGGCTGGGCTGTGTAGTGTAGTGTAGTGTAGTGTAGTGTAGTGCTGCCGTTGTCCACTACTTCAAAGTCCATAGGGGCTGGCTGTGTTGTGCTGTGCTGCTGTTGTTAATAGGGGCTGTGTCCACTACTTCAAAGTCCATAGGGGCTGGCTGGACTGTGTTGTGCAGTCAGTTCTCCACAGGGGCTGTGTCCACTCCAAAGTCCTGTGCAGTGTCCCAGTCCTAAAGGGGTGCTGTAGTGTTGTCCAGGGGGTGCTCTGTCCATCAGGGGTGCTCCCCCCAAGTGCTAAAAAAATAATATTTTTTGTGTGTTTGTGAATTGTGTGCGCAGTAGCCGCACGTGCATCAACAAAGTAGTGCCAAGCGAGCGCCTGTGTCATAAGTAAAGGGCCGGCTGGCTTGACCGTTAAAGGGTGCTGTAACCCCCAAAGTACACTCCAGTCCAAACCAAAAAAAAAAATATTTTCTGTGTTTGTGAATTGTGTGCGCAGTAGCCGCACGTGCATCAACAAAGTAGTGCCAAGCGTGCGCCTGTGTCATAAGTAAAGGGCCGGCTGGCTTGACCGTTAAAGTGTGCTGTAACCCCCAAAGTACACTCCAGTCCAAACCAAAAAAAAAATTATTTTCTGTGTTTGTGAATTGTGTGCGCAGTAGCCGCACGTGCATCAACAAAGTAGTGCCAAGCGTGCGCCTGTGTCATAAGTAAAGGGCCGGCTGGCTTGACCGTTAAAGGGTGCTGAAACCCCCAAAGTACACTCCAGTCCAAACCAAAAAAAAAATAATTTTCTGTGTTTGTGAATTGTGTGCGCAGTAGCAGCACGTGCATCAACAAAGTAGTGCCAAGCGTGCGCCTGTATCATAAGTAAAGGGCCGGCTGCCTTGACCATTAAAGGGTGCTGAAACCCCCAAAGTACACTCCAGTCCAAACCAAAAAAAATATATATTTTCCGTGTTTGTGAATTGTGTGCGCAGTAGCCGCACGTGCATCAACAAAGTAGTGCCAAGCGTGCGCCTGTGTCATAAGTAAAGGGCCGGCTGGCTTGACCATTAAAGGGTGCTGTAACGCCCAAAGTACACTCCAGTCCAAACCAAAAAAAAAAAATATTTTCTGTGTTTGTGAATTGTGTGCGCAGTAGCCGCACGTGCATCAACAAAGTAGTGCCAAGCGTGCGCCTGTGTTATAAGTAAAGGGCCGGCTGGCTTGACCGTTAAAGGGTGCTGTAACCCCCAAAGTACACTCCAGTCCAAACCAAAAAAAAAATTATTTTCTGTGTTTGTGAATTGTGTGCGCAGTAGCCGCACGTGCATCAACAAAGTAGTGCCAAGCGTGCGCCTGTGTCATAAGTAAAGGGCCGGCTGGCTTGACCGTTAAAGGGTGCTGTAACCCCCAAAGTACTCTCCAGTCCAAACCAAAAAAAAAAATATTTTCTGTGTTTGTGAATTGTGTGCGCAGTAGCAGCACGTGCATCAACAAAGTAGTGCCAAGCGTGCGCCTGTGTCATAAGTAAAGGGCCAGCTGGCTTGACCGTTAAAGGGTGCTGTAATCCCCAAAGTACACTCCAGTCCAAACCAAAAAAAAAAATATTTTCTGTGTTTGTGAATTGTGTGCGCAGTAGCCGCACGTGCATCAACAAAGTAGTGCCAAGCGTGCGCCTGTGTCATAAGTAAAGGGCCGGCTGGCTTGACCGTTAAAGGGTGCTGTAACCCCCAAAGTACACTCCAGTCCTAAACAAAAAAAAAATAATTCACTGTGTTTGTGAATTGTGTGCGCAGTAGCCGCACGTGCATCAACAAAGTAGTGCCAAGCGTGCGCCTGTGTCATAAGTAAAGGGCCGGCTGGCTTGAACGTTAAAGGGTGCTGTGACCCCCAGAGTACACTCCAGTCCAAACCAAAAAAATATATATTTTCTGTGTTTGTGAATTGTGTGCGCAGTAGCCGCACGTGCATCAACAAAGTAGTGCCAAGCGTGTGCCTGTGTCATAAGTAAAGGGCCGGCTGGCTTGACTGTTAAAGGGTGCTGTAACCCCCAAAGTACACTCCAGTCCAAACCAAAAAAATATATATTTTCTGTGTTTGTGAATTGTGTGCGCAGTAGCCGCACGTGCATCAACAAAGGAGCAGCGCCAAGCGTGCGCCTGTGTCCCATAAGTAAAGAGCCGGCTGGCTCATTTCTTAAAGGCTGGTGTAACCCACAAAGTGCACTACTCTCCAGCAAAAATAAAGAAATATTTTCTGTGTTTAGCCGCACGTATATATAAAATCGATATAACTTAAATGGAGGACCAAACTTTCTCCGATAAAAATAAAATAGAGAAAGATCAAGAACCACTTCCTCCTAGTGCTGAAGCTGCTGCCACTAGTCATGACATAGACGATAACATGCCATCAACGTCGTCTGCCAAGGCCGATGCCCAATGTCATAATAGAGGGCACATACAATCCCAAATGACAAAGTTCAGGAAAATGACCTTGAAAAAAACATTTAAATCAGCTGAAGAGAAACGTAAACTTGCCAATATGCCTTTTGCGACACGGAGTGGCAAGGAACGGCTAAGGTCGATCCCTAGTATGTTCATGACTAGTGGTTCAGCTTCACATGACGATGGAAGCCCTCCTCCCACTAAAAAAATCAAAAGAGTTAAGCTGGCAAAAGCACAGTGAAGAACTGTGCTTTCTAAGAAGATATCACAAATCCCCAAGGAGAGTCCAAGTGTGGTGGTGGTTGCAATGCCTGACCTTCCCAGCACTGGACGGGAAGAGGTGGCTCTTTCCACCATTTGCACGCCCCCTGCAAGTACTGAAAGGAGAACCCACAGTCCACTTGCTGATATGCAAATTGAAGATGTCACTGTTGAAGTACAACAGGATGAGGATACTGGTGTAGCTGGCGCTGAGGAGGAAGTTGGCGAGGAGGATTCTGATGTGGTTTGTTTAAATCAGGCTCCGGGGGAGACAGTTGTTGTCCGTGGGATGGTAATATTTCTATCCAAATCCGGACAACAACTGTCTTGCCAAATGTACCTTATGTAAAGGTGGAATAAGTAGGGGTAGGGACTTTAACCACCTAGGAACATCCTCCCTTATACGGCACCTGCAGCGCGTTCATAATAAGTTACTGTCAAGTTCAGAAACTTTGGCTAAAACCGTAAGCAGTCCAGGGACACCTAAATCCCGTTGTCCTGTTGTATCCAAGTGCCTGCAAACCACACCGTCAACTCCCTCCTCGTCAATTTCCTCCTTAGTCAGGATCGGAAGTAGTCCTGCAGGCCATGTCACTGGCATGACTGACTCTCCTATCACGGATTCCTCCTGAGGATCCTGCATTGCTACGCCTCCTGCTGCCGCTGCTGCTGTTGCTGCTGCTGGGAGTCGTTCTTCATCCCAGAGAGGAAGTAGGAACACCACTACTTTTACTAAACAATTGACCCTCCAACAGTCCTTAGCGAGGAGGATGAAGTACGACAGCAGTCATCCTGAAGCAAAACGTATAACTGAGGCCTTGACTGCTATGTTGGTGTTAGACGTGCGTCCGGTATCCGCCATTAGTGCAGTGGGATTTAGACAATTGCTGGAGGTAGTGTGTCCCTGGTTCCAAATCCCGTCTAGATTCCACTTCACTAGGCAGGCGATACCGAGACTGTACAGAAACGTCAGAAAAAGTGTCCTCAGTGTCCTGAAAAATGCCGTTGTACCAAATGTCCACTTAACCACGGACATGTGGACAAGTGGAACAGGGCAGACTAAGGACTATATGACTGTGACAGCCCACTGGGTAGATGTATCACCTTACGCAGCAACAGCAGCAGCGTCACCAGTCGCAGCATCTCAGAAACGCCAGCTTGTTCCAAGTCAGGCAACGCTGTGTATCACCGGTTTCAGTAAGAGGCACACCGCCGACAACCTCTTAGAGAAACTGAGGGAAATCATCGCCCAGTGGCTTACCCCACTTAGACTCTCCTGGGGATTTGTGATATCTGACAACGCCACCAATATTGTGTGGGCATTACATCTGGGCAAATTCCAGCACGTCCCATGTTTTGCTCACACAATAAATTTGGTGGTGCAGAATTTTCTGAAAAGCGACAGGGGCGTGCAGGAGACGCTATGGGTGGCCCGAAAAATTTCAGGCCACTTTTGCCATTCAGCGACTGCGTGCCGAAGACTGGAGCGCCAGCAAACACTCTTGAACCTGCCCCGCCATCACCTGAAGCAAGAGGTTGTGACGCGGTGGAACTCAACCCTCTATATGCTTCAGAGGATGGAGGAGCAGCAAAAGGCCATTCAAGCCTATACATCCACCTATGACATAGGCAAAGGAGGGGGTATGCACCTGACTCAAGCGCAGTGGAGAATGATTTCTGTGTTGTGCAAGGTTCTCCAGCCCTTCGAACTTGCCACACGTGAAGTCAGTTCAGACACTGCCAGCTTGAGTCAGGTCATTCCCCTCATCAGGCTTTTGCAGAAGCAGCTGGAGAAAGGGAAGGAGGAGCTAAGACGGAGCGATTCCGCTCGGCATGTGGGACTTGTGGATGAAGCCCTTCATTCGCTTTGCCAGGATTCCAGGGTGGTCAATCTGTTGAAATCAGACCACTACATTTTGGCCACCGTGCTCGATCCTAGGTTTAAAGCCTATGTGGTGTCTCTCTTTCCGGCCGACACAAGCCTGCAGAGGTGCAAAGACCTGCTGGTGAACACACTGTCAGCTGAAGCGGAACGTGACACGTCAACAGCTCCTTCTTCATTTTCTCCCGCAACTGGGGCTGCCAGGAAAAAACTTAGGTATCCTAAGCAATCCACTGGCAGTGATGCAGGGCAGGCAGGACCAAGTTTGGACATCTGGTCCGGACTGAAGGACCTGGCAACAATTTCTGACATGTCTACTGTCACTGCATATGATACTGTCACCATTGACAGAATGGTGGAGGATTACATCGGTGACAGCATCCAAGTAGGCATGTCAGACAGTCCATACCTGTACTGGCAGGAAAAAGAGGCAATTTGGAGGCCCCTGTACAAACTGGCTCTATTTTACCTGAGTTGCCCCCCCTCAAGTGTGTACTCCGAAAGAGTGTTTAGTGCAGCCGGGAATCTTGTCAGCGAAAGGCGTAGGAGGTTGCTTCCACAGAATGTGGAGAAGATGATGTTCATCAAAATGAATTATCAGCTCTTCCAGGGAGACCAGCCTCCAGAACGTACAGAGGGACCTGTGGTGGTGGATTCAAGTGGGGACGAGTTAATACTTTGTGAGGATGAGGATGTACACACTGAAGAGGGTGAGGAATCGGTGGATGAGGAGGATGAGGATGACATCTTGCCTCCGTAGAGCCAGTTTGTGCAGGGACACATTAATTGCCAGCTTGTTTTGTGGGGGCCCAAACGAACCAATCATTTCAGCCACAGTTGTGTGGCAGACCCTGGTTCTGAAATGATTGGTTTGTTAAAGTGTGCATGTCCTGTTTATACAACATAAGGGTGGGTGGGAGGGCCCAAGGACAATTCCATCTTGCACCTCTTTTTTTTCTTTGCATTATGTACAGTTTGGGGCCTAGTTTTTCAAACTGCCATCCTGTCTGCCACTGCAGTATCACGCCTAGATGGGTCACGTGTTTGTGCCGCCCACTCGTGTCGCTTAGCGTAGTCATCCAGCTACCTCGGTGCAACCTTTTGGACATAAAAACACTATTGTGAGGTGTGAGGTGTTCAGAATAGACTGGAAATGAGTGGAAATTAAGGTTATTGAGGTTAATAATAGCATAGGAGCAGAAAAACCTACAAATTCTGTGATTTTAGCTGTTTTTATGCTTTTTTTCAAAAAAATACAGATCCAAAACACAAAACCCAGAACCCAAAACACGGAAGGGTGGTTTTGGCAAAACCAATCCAGATCCAAAACCAAAACACAAAACACGAAAAGTGGCCGGTGCACACCCCTAGTGTATACATATATAAGCACTGTGATGCTGTGTACCGTACTCCCTCCCAGTGTATACATATATAAGCACTGTGACGCTGTGTGCCGTACTCCCCTCAGTGTATACATACATAAGCACTGTGACACTGTGTGCTGTATTCCCCCAGTGTATACATATATAAGCACTGTGATGCTGTGTGCCATACTCCCCCCAGTGTATACATATATAAGCACTGTGACGCTGTGTGCCATACTCCCCGTGTATACATATATAAGCACTGTGACACTGTGTGCCGTACCCCCCCAGTGTATACATATATAAGCACTGTGACACTGTGTGCCATACTCCCCCCAGTGTATACATATATAAGCACTGTGACGCTGTGTGCCGTACTCCCCCCCAGTATATACATATACAAGCACTGTGACTCTGTGTGCCGTACTCCCCCCAGTGTATACATATATAAGCACACTAACACTGTGTGCTGTACCCCCCCAGTGTATACATATATAAGCATTGTGATGCTGTGTGCCGTACTCCCCCCCAGTGTATACATATATAAGCACTGTGACGCAGTGTGCCGTACTCCCCCCCAGTGTATACATATATAAGTACTGTGATGCTGTGTACCGTACTCCCCCCAGTGTATACATATATAAGTAGTGTGACGCTGTGTGCCGTACTCCTCCCCCAGTGTATACATATATAAGCACTGTGACGCTGTATGCTGTACTCCCCCCCAGTGTATACATATATAAGCACTGTGATGCTGTGTGCCGTACTCCCCCCCCCAGTGTATACATATATAAGCACTGTGACGCTGTGTGCCGTACTCCCCCCCAGTGTATACAAATATAAGCACTGTGATGCGGTGTACCGTACTCCCTCCCAGTGTATACATATATAAGTAATGTGATGCTGTGTACCATACTCCCCCCAGTGTATACATATATAAGCACTGTAACACTGTGTGCTGTACCCCCCCCAGTGTATACATATATAAGTACTGTGATGCTGTGTGCCGTATCCCCCAGTGTATACATATATAAGTAGTGTGACGCTGTGTGCCGTACTCTCCCCCCAGTTTTTACGTATATAAGCACTGTGATGCTGTGTGCCGTATCCCCCAGTGTATACATATATAAGTAGTGTGACGCTGTGTGCCGTACTCTCCCCCCAGTTTTTACATATATAAGCACTGTGATGCTGTGTACCGTAACCCCCCCAGTGTATACATATATAAGCACTGTGACGCTATGTGCCGTAACCCCCCCAGTGTATACATATATAAGCACTGTGACGCTGTGCACAGTACTCCCTCCCAGTGTATACATATATAAGCAGTGTGACGCTGTGTACCGTACTCCCCCCAGTGTATACATATATAAGCACTGTGATGCTGTGTGCCGTACTCCCCCCAGTGTATACATATATAAGCACTGTGATGCTGTGTACCGTACTCCCTCCCAGTGTATACATATATAATCACTGTGACGCAGTGTGCCGTATTCCCCCCAGTGTATACATACATAAGCACTGTGACACTGTGTGCTGTATTCCCCCCAGGGTATACATATATAAGTACTGTGATGTTGTGTACCATACTCCCCCCAGTGTATACATATATAAGCACTGTGACGCTGTGTGCCGTACTCCCCCCAGTGTATACATACATAAGCACTGTGACACTGTGTGCTGTATTCCCCCCAGTGTATACATATATAAGCACTGTGACGCTGTGTGCCATACTCCCCCAGTGTATACATATATAAGCACTGTGACGCTGTGTGCCATACTCCCCGTGTATACATTTATAAGTACTGTGACGCTGTGTGCCGTACCCCCCCAGTGTATACATATATTAGCACTGTGACGCTGTGTGCCATACTCCCCCCAGTGTATACATATATAAGCACTGTGACGCTGTGTGCCGTACTCCCCCCCAGTATATACATATATAAGCACTGTGACTCTGTGTGCCGTACTCCCCCCAGTATAAACATATATAAGCACTGTGATGCTGTGTGCTGTACTCCCCCCAGTGTATACATATATAAGCACTGTGACGCTGTGTGCTGTACCCCCCCAGTGTATACCCATATAAGCACTGTGATGCTGTGTACCGTACTCCCTCCCAGTGTATACATATATAAGCACTGTGACGCGTGTGCCGTACTCCCCCCAGTGTATACATACATAAGCACTGTGACACTGTGTGCCGTACTCCCCCCCAGTGTATACATATATAAGCACTGTGACGCTGTGTGCCGTACTCCCCCCCAGTATATACATATATAAGTACTGTGATGCTGTGTACCGTACTCCCCCCAGTGTATACATATATAAGCACTGTGACACTGTGTGTCATACTCCCCCCCAGTGTATACATATATAAGCACTGTGATGCTGTGTACCATACTCCCCCCAGTGTATACATATATAAGCACTGTGATGCTGTGTGCTGTACTCCCCCCAGTGTATACATACATAAGCACTGTGACACTGTGTGCTGTATTCCCCCCAGTGTATACATATATAAGCACTGTGACGCTGTGTGCCATACTCCCCCCAGTGTATACATATATAAGCACTGTGACGCTGTGTGCCATACTCCCCGTGTATACATATATAAGCACTGTGACACTGTGTGCTGTACTCCCCCCAGTGTATACATATATAAGCACTGTGACGCTGTGTGCTGTACCCCCCCAGTGTATACCCATATAAGCACTGTGATGTTGTGTACCGTACTCCCTCCCAGTGTATACATATATAAGCACTGTGACGCGTGTGCCGTACTCCCCCCAGTGTATACATACATAAGCACTGTGACACTGTGTGCCGTACTCCCCCCCAGTGTATACATATATAAGCACTGTGACGCTGTGTGCCGTACTCCCCCCCAGTATATACATATATAAGTACTGTGATGCTGTGTACCGTACTCCCCCCAGTGTATACATATATAAGCACTGTGACACTGTGTGTCATACTCCCCCCAGTGTATACATATATAAGCACTGTGATGCTGTGTACCATACTCCCCCCAGTGTATACATATATAAGCACTGTGATGCTGTGTGCTGTACTCCCCCCAGTGTATACATACATAAGCACTGTGACACTGTGTGCTGTATTCCCCCCAGTGTATACATATATAAGCACTGTGACGCTGTGTGCCATACTCCCCCCAGTGTATACATATATAAGCACTGTGACGCTGTGTGCCATACTCCCCGTGTATACATATATAAGCACTGTGACACTGTGTGCCGTACCCCCCAGTGTATACATATATAAGCACTGTGACACTGTGTGCCATACTCCCCCCAGTGTATACATATATAAGCACTGTGACGCTGTGTACCGTACTCCCTCCCAGTGTATACATATATAAGTACTGTGATGCTGTGTACCGTACTCCCCCCAGTGTATACATATATAAGTAGTGTGACGCTGTGTGCCGTACTCCTCCCCCAGTGTATACATATATAAGCACTGTGACGCTGTATGCTGTACTCCCCCCCAGTGTATACATATATAAGCACTGTGATGCTGTGTGCCGTACTCCCCCCCAGTGTATACATATATAAGCACTGTGACGCTGTGTGCCGTACTCCCCCCCAGTGTATACAAATATAAGCACTGTGATGCGGTGTACCGTACTCCCTCCCAGTGTATACATATATAAGTAGTGTGAAGCTGTGTACCATACTCCCCCCAGTGTATACATATATAAGCACTGTAACACTGTGTGCTGTACCCCCCCCAGTGTATACATATATAAGTACTGTGATGCTGTGTGCCGTATCCCCCAGTGTATACATATTTAAGTAGTGTGACGCTGTGTGCCGTACTCTCCCACCAGTTTTTACGTATATAAGCACTGTGATGCTGTGTGCCGTATCCCCCAGTGTATACATATATAAGTAGTGTGACGCTGTGTGCCGTACACTCCCCCCAGGTTTTACATATATAAGCACTGTAATGCTGTGTACCGTAACCCCCCCAGTGTATACATATATAAGCACTGTGACGCTATGTGCCGTAACCCCCCCAGTGTATACATTAGGGGTGTGCACCGGCCACTTTTCGTGTTTTGTGTTTTGGTTTTTGGATCTGGATCTTTCTTCGTGTTTTGGATCTGGATTGGTTTTGCCAAAACCACCCTTCCGTGTTTTGGGTTCTGGGTTTTGTGTTTTGGATCTGTATTTTTTTTTTAAAAAGCATAAAAACAGCTAAAATCACAGAATTTGTTGGTTTCTCTGCTCCTATGCTATTATTAACCTCAATAACCTTAATTTCCACTCATTTCCAGTCTATTCTGAACACCTCACACCTCACAATAGTGTTTTCATGTCCAAAAGGTTGCACCGAGGTAGCTGGATGACTATGCTAAGCGACACGAGTGGGCGGCACAAACACGTGACCCATCTAGGAGTGACACTGCAGTGGCAGACAGGATGGCAGTTAGAAAAACTAGGCCCCAAACTGTACATAATGCAAAGAAAAAAAAGAAGTGCAAGATGGAATTGTCCTTGGGCCCTCCCACCCACCCTTATGTTGTATAAACAGGACATGCACACTTTAACAAATCAATCATTTCAGCGCCAGGGTCTGCCACACAACTGTGGCTGAAATGATTGGTTCGTTTGGGCCCCCACAAAACAAGCTGGCAATTAATGTGTCCCTGCACAAACTGGCTCTACGGAGGCAAGATGTCATCCTCATCCTCCTCATCCACCGATTCCTCACCCTCTTCAGTGTGTACATCCTCATCCTCACAAAGTATTAACTCGTCCCCACTTGAATCCACCACCACAGGTCCCTCTGTACCTTCTGGAGGCTGGTCTGCCTGGAAGAGCTGATAATTCAGTTTGATGAACATCATCTTCTCCACATTCTGTGGAAGCAACCTCCTACGCCTTTCGCTGACAAGGTTCCCGGCTGCACTAAACACTCTTTCGGAGTACACACTGGAGGGGGGGCAACTCAGGTAAAATAGAGCCAGCTTGTACAGGGGCCTCCAAATTGCCTCTTTTTCCTGCCAGTACAGGTATGGACTGTCTGACATGCCTACTTGGATGCTGTCACCGATGTAATCCTCCACCATTCTGTCAATGGTGACAGTATCATATGCAGTGACAGTAGACATGTCAGAAATTGTTGCCAGGTCCTTCAGTCCGGACCAGATGTCCAAACTTGGTCCTGCCTGCCCTGCATCACCGCCAGCGGGTTGCTTAGGATACCTAAGTTTTTTCCTGGCAGCCCCAGTTGCGGGAGAAAATGAAGAAGGAGCCGTTGACGTGTCACGTTCCGCTTCAGCTGACAGTGTGTTCACCAGCAGGTCTTTGCACCTCTGCAGGCTTGTGTCGGCCGGAAAGAGAGACACCACATAGGCTTTAAACCTAGGATCAAGCACGGTGGCCAAAATGTAGTGGTCTGATTTCAACAGATTGACCACCCTGGAATCCTGGCAAAGCGAATGAAGGGCTTCATCCACAAGTCCCACATGCCGAGCGGAATCGCTCCGTCTTAGCTCCTCCTTCACTTTCTCCAGCTGCTTCTGCAAAAGCCTGATGAGGGGAATGACCTGACTCAAGCTGGCTGTGTCTGAACTGACTTCACGTGTGGCAAGTTCGAAGGGCTGGAGAACCTTGCACAACACGGAAATCATTCTCCACTGCGCTTGAGTCAGGTGCATACCCCCTCCTTTGCCTATGTCATAGGTGGATGTATAGGCTTGTATGGCCTTTTGCTGCTCCTCCATCCTCTGAAGCATATAGAGGGTTGAGTTCCACCGCGTCACAACCTCTTGCTTCAGGTGATGGCGGGGCAGGTTCAAGAGTGTTTGCTGGCGCTCCAGTCTTTGGCACGCAGTCGCTGAATGGCGAAAGTGGCCAGAAATTTTTCGGGCCACCCAAAGCGTCTCCTGCACGCCCCTGTCGCTTTTCAGAAAATTCTGCACCACCAAGTTTATTGTGTGAGCAAAACATGGGACGTGCTGGAATTTGCCCAGATGTAATGCTTCACAATATTGGTGGCGTTGTCAGATATCACAAATCCCCAGGAGAGTCTAAGTGGGGTAAGCCACTGGGCGATGATTTCCCTCAGTTTCTCTAAGAGGTTGTCGGCGGTGTGCCTCTTACTGAAACCGGTGATACACAGCGTAGCCTGCCTTGTAACGAGCTGGTGTTTCTGAGATGCTGCTACTGGTGACGCTGCTGCTGTTGCTGCGTAAGGTGATACATCTACCCAGTGGGCTGTCACAGTCATATAGTCCTTAGTCTGCCCTGTTCCACTTGTCCACATGTCCGTGGTTAAGTGGACATTGTGTACAACGGCATTTTTCAGGACACTGAGGACACTTTTTCTGACGTTTCTGTACAGTCTCGGTATCGCCTGCCTAGTGAAGTGGAATCTAGACGGGATTTGGAACCGGGGACACACTACCTCCATCAATTGTCTAAATCCCACTGCACTAATGGCGGATACCGGACGCACGTCTAACACCAACATAGCAGTCAAGGCCTCAGTTATACGTTTTGCTTCAGGATGACTGCTGTCGTACTTCATCCTCCTCGCTAAGGACTGTTGGAGGGTCAATTGTTTAGTAAAAGTAGTGGTGTTCCTACTTCCTCTCTGGGATGATGAACGACTCCCAGCAGCAGCAACAGCAGCAGCGGCAGCAGTAGGCGTAGCAATGCAGGATCCTCCAGAGGAATCCCGGATAGGAGAGTCAGTCATGCCAGTGACATGGCCTGCAGGACTACTTCCGATCCTGACTAAGGAGGAAATTGACGAGGAGGGAGTTGACGGTGTGGTTTGCAGGCGCTTGGATACAACAGGACAACGGGATTTAGGTGTCCCTGGACTGCTTACGGTCTTAGCCAAAGTTTCTGAACTTGACAGTAACTTTTTATGAACGCGCTGCAGGTGCCGTATAAGGGAGGATGTTCCTAAGTGGTTGACGTCCCTACCCCTACTTATTTCACCTTTACATATGGTACATATGGCAAGACAGTTGTTGTCCGGATTTGGATAGAAATATTGCCAGACCAAAGAGGTGGAATGTTTGGTCTTCTGCCCAGGCATGACCGTGATGGGCTTTTTCATCCCACGGACAACAACTGTCTCCCCCGGAGCCTGATTTAAACAAACCACATCACCATCAGAATCCTCCTCGCCAACTTCCTCCTCAACACCAGCTACACCAGTATCCTCATCCTGTTGTACTTCAACAGTGACATCTTCAATTTGCATATCAGCAAGTGGACTGTGGGTGCTCCTTTCAGCACTTGCAGGGGGCGTGCAAATGGTGGAAAGAGCCACCTCTTCACGTCCAGTGCTGGGAAGGTCAGGCATCGCAACCACCACCACACTTGGACTCTCCTTGGGGATTTGTGATATCTTCTTAGAAAGCACAGTTCTTCGCTGTGCTTTTGCCAGCTTAACTCTTTTGATTTTTTTAGTGGGAGGAGGGCTTCCATCGTCATGTGAAGCTGAACCACTAGTCATGAACATACTAGGGATCGACCTTAGCCGTTCCTTGCCACTCCGTGTCGTAAATGGCATATTGGCAAGTTTACGTTTCTCTTCAGCTGATTTAAATGTCTTTTTCAAGGTCATTTTCCTGAACTTTGCCATTTGGGATTGTATGTGCCCTCTACTATGACATTGGGCATCGGCCTTGGCAGACGACGTTGATGGCATGTTATCGTCTATGTCATGACTAGTGGCAGCAGCTTCAGCACTAGGAGGAAGTGGTTCTTGATCTTTCTCTATTTTATTTTTATCGGAGAAAGTTTGGTCCTCCATTTATGTTATATCGATTTGATATATACGTGCGGCTAAACACAGAAAATAATTTTTTTTTTGGTTTGGACTGGAGTGTACTTTGTGGGTTACAGCACCCTTTAACGGTCAAGCCAGCCGGCCCTTTACTTATGACACAGGCGCACTCTTGGCACTACTTTGTTGATGCACGTGCGGCTACTGCGCACACAATTCACAAACACAGAAAATAATTTTTTTTTGGTTTGGACTGGAGTGTACTTTCGGGGGTTACAGCACCCTTAACGGTCAAGCCAATCCGGCCCTTTACTTATGACACAGGCGCACGCTTGGCACTACTTTGTTGATGCACGTGCGGCTACTGCGCACACAATTCACAAACACAGAAAATAATTTTTTTTTGGTTTGGACTGGAGTGTACTTTCGGGGGTTACAGCACCCTTTAACGGTCAAGCCATCCGGCCCTTTACTTATGACACAGGCGCACGCTTGGCACTACTTTGTTGATGCACGTGCGGCTCCTGCGCACACAATTCACAAACACAGAAAATAATTTTTTTTTGGTTTGGACTGGAGTGTACTTTCGGGGGTTACAGCACCCTTTAACGGTCAAGCCATCCGGCCCTTTACTTATGACACAGGCGCACGCTTGGCACTACTTTGTTGATGCACGTGCGGCTACTGCGCACACAATTCACAAACACAGAAAATAATTTTTTTTTGGTTTGGACTGGAGTGTACTTTCGGGGGTTACAGCACCCTTTAACGGTCAAGCCAGCCGGCCCTTTACTTATGACACAGGCGCACGCTTGGCACTACTTTGTTGATGCACGTGCGGCTACTGCGCACACAATTCACAAACACAGAAAATAATATTTTTGTTTGGTTTGGACTGGAGTGTACTTTGGGGGTTACAGCACCCTTTAACGGTCAAGCCAGCCGGCCCTTTACTTATGACACAGGCGCACGCTTGGCACTACTTTGTTGATGCACGTGCGGCTACTGCGCACACAATTCACAAACACAGAAAATAATTTTTGTTTGGTTTGGACTGGAGTGTACTTTCGGGGGTTACAGCACCCTTTAATGGTCAAGCCAGCCGGCCCTTTACTTATGACACAGGCGCACGCTTGGCACTACTTTGTTGATGCACGTGCGGCTACTGCGCACACAATTCACAAACACAGAAAATAATATTTTTTTTGGTTTGGACTGGAGTGTACTTTGGGGGTTACAGCACCCTTTAACGGTCAAGCCAGCCGGCCCTTTACTTATGACACAGGCGCACGCTTGGCACTACTTTGTTGATGCACGTGCGGCTACTGCGCACACAATTCACAAACACAGAAAATAATTTTTTTTTGGTTTGGACTGGAGTGTACTTTCGGGGGTTACAGCACCCTTAATGGTCAAGCCAGCCGGCCCTTTACTTATGACACAGGCGCACGCTTGGCACTACTTTGTTGATGCACGTGCGGCTACTGCGCACACAATTCACAAACACAGAAAATAATTTTTTTTTGGTTTGGACTGGAGTGTCTTTTCGGGGGTTACAGCACCCTTTAACGGTCAAGCCAGCCGGCCCTTTACTTATGACACAGGCGCACGCTTGGCACTACTTTGTTGATGTACGTGCGGCTACTGCGCACACAATTCACAAACACAGAAAATAATTTTTTTTTGGTTTGGACTGGAGTGTACTTTCGGGGGTTACAGCACCCTTTAACGGTCAAGCCAGCCGGCCCTTTACTTATGACACAGGCGCACGCTTGGCACTACTTTGTTGATGCACGTGCGGCTACTGCGCACACAATTCACAAACACAGAAAATAATTTTTTTTTGGTTTGGACTGGAGTGTACTTTCGGGGGTTACAGCACCCTTTAACGGTCAAGCCAGCCGGCCCTTTACTTGTGACACAGGCGCACGCTTGGCACTACTTTGTTGATGCACGTGCGGCTACTGCGCACACAATTCACAAACACAGAAAATAATTTTTTTTTTGGTTTGGACTGGAGTGTACTTTGGGGGTTACAGCACCCTTTAACGGTCAAGCCAGCTGGCCCTTTACTTATGACACAGGCGCACGCTTGGCACTACTTTGTTGATGCACGTGCGGCTACTGCGCACACAATTCACAAACACAGAAAATAATATTTTTTTTGGTTTGGACTGGAGTGTACTTTGGGGGTTACAGCACCCTTTAACGGTCAAGCCAGCCGGCCCTTTACTTATGACACAGGCGCACGCTTGGCACTACTTTGTTGATGCACGTGCGGCTACTGCGCACACAATTCACAAACACAGAAAATAATTTTTTTTTGGTTTGGACTGGAGTGTACTTTCGGGGGTTACAGCACCCTTAATGGTCAAGCCAGCCGGCCCTTTACTTATGACACAGGCGCACGCTTGGCACTACTTTGTTGATGCACGTGCGGCTACTGCGCACACAATTCACAAACACAGAAAATAATTTTTTTTTGGTTTGGACTGGAGTGTCTTTTCGGGGGTTACAGCACCCTTTAACGGTCAAGCCATCCGGCCCTTTACTTATGACACAGGCGCACGCTTGGCTCTACTTTGTTGATGCACGTGCGGCTACTGCGCACACAATTCACAAACACAGAAAATAATTTTTTTTTTGGTTTGGACTGGAGTGTACTTTTGGGGGTTACAGCACCCTTAACGGTCAAGCCAGCCGGCCCTTTACTTATGACACAGGTGCACGCTTGGCACTACTTTGTTGATGCACGTGCGGCTACTGCGCACACAATTCACAAACACAGAAAATAATTTTTTTTTTGGTTTGGACTGGAGTGTACTTTCGGGGGTTACAGCACCCTTAACGGTCAAGCCAGCCGGCCCTTTACTTATGACACAGGCGCACGCTTGGCACTACTTTGTTGATGCACGTGCGGCTACTGCGCACACAATTCACAAACACAGAAAATAATTTTTTTTTTGGTTTGGACTGGAGTGTACTTTCGGGGGTTACAGCACCCTTTAACGGTCAAGCCAGCCGGCCCTTTACTTATGACACAGGCGCACGCTTGGCACTGCTTTGTTGATGCACGTGCGGCTACTGCGCACACAATTCACAAACACAGAAAATAATTTTTTTTTTGGTTTGGACTGGAGTGTACTTTCGGGGGTTACAGCACCCTTAACGGTCAAGCCAGCCAGCCCTTTACTTATGACACAGGCGCACGCTTGGCACTACTTTGTTGATGCACGTGCGGCTACTGCGCACACAATTCACAAACACAGAAAATAATTTTTTTTTGGTTTGGACTGGAGTGTACTTTCGGGGGTTACAGCACCCTTTAACGGTCAAGCCAGCCGGCCCTTTACTTATGACACAGGCGCACGCTTGGCACTACTTTGTTGATGCACGTGCGGCTACTGCGCACACAATTCACAAACACAGAAAATATATTATTTTTTTAGCACTTGGGGGGAGCGCCCCTGATGGACAGAGCACCCCCTGGACAACACTACAGCTCTCCTTTAGGACTGGGACACTGCACAGGACTTTGGAGTGGACACAGCCCCTATGGAGAACTGACTGCACAACACAGTCCAGCCAGCCCCTATGGACTTTGAAGTAGTGGACACAGCCCCTATTAACAACAGCAGCACAGCACAACACAGCCAGCCCCTATGGACTTTGAAGTAGTGGACAACAGCAGCACTACACTACACTACACTACACAGCCCTAACTCCCACCCTCCCTCTTCACTGTCCACAGCCGAGTGAGAAAATGGCGCCGACGCGGGTACCTTATATAGGATCCAAAACCCGCGAGACTCGGAAGGCGGGATGATGACGTTTTGCCTCGATTTCAGATCCGAGTCAGGCGGGAAAAGTCGAGCCTGACTCGGATCGGACTCGGATCGGGGGGGCTCGGGGGGGTTCGGATTTTAGAAATCCGAACCCGCTCACCCCTAGTATACATATATAAGCACTGTGACGCTGTGCACAGTACTCCCTCCCAGTGTATACATATATAAGCAGTGTGACGCTGTGTACCGTACTCCCCCCAGTGTATACATATATAAGCACTGTGATGCTGTGTGCCGTACTCCCCCCAGTGTATACATATATAAGCACTGTGATGCTGTGTACCGTACTCCCTCCCAGTGTATACATATATAATCACTGTGACGCTGTGTGCCATATCCCCCAGTGTATACATATATAAGCACTGTGATGTTGTGTACCATACTCCCCCCAGTGTATACATATATAAGCACTGTGACGCTGTGTGCCGTACTCCCCCCAGTGTATACATACATAAGCACTGTGACACTGTGTGCTGTATTCCCCCCAGTGTATACATATATAATCACTGTGACGCTGTGTGCCATACTCCCCCAGTGTATACATATATAAGCACTGTGACGCTGTGTGCCATACTCCCCGTGTATACATTTATAAGTACTGTGACGCTGTGTGCCGTACACCCCCAGTGTATACATATATTAGCACTGTGACGCTGTGTGCCAAACTCCCCCCAGTGTATACATATATAAGCACTGTGACGCTGTGTGCCGTACTTCCCCCCAGTATATACATATATAAGCACTGTGACTCTGTGTGCCGTACTCCCCCCAGTATAAACATATATAAGCACTGTGATGCTGTGTACCGTACTCCCCCCAGTGTATACATACATAAGCACTGTGACACTGTGTGCCGTACTCCCCCCCAGTGTATACATATATAAGCACTGTGACGCTGTGTGCCATACTCCCCCCCAGTATATACATATATAAGTACTGTGATGCTGTGTGCCGTACTCCCCCCCAGTGTATACATATATAAGCACTGTGATGCTGTGTACCGTACTCCCCCCAGTGTATACATATATAAGCACTGTGACACTGTGTGTCATACTCCCCCCCAGTGTATACATATATAAGCACTGTGATGCTGTGTACCATACTCCCCCCAGTGTATACATATATAAGCACTGTGATGCTGTGTGCTGTACTCCCCCCAGTGTATACATATATAAGCACTGTGACGCTGTGTGCCATACTCCCCCCAGTGTATACATATATAAGCACTGTGATGCTTTGTGCCATACTCCCCGTGTATACATATATAAGCACTGTGACACTGTGTGCCGTACCCCCCAGTGTATACATATATAAGCACTGTGACGCTGTGTGCCATACTCCCCCCAGTGTATACATATATAAGCACTGTGACGCTGTGTCCCTTACTCCCCCCCAGTATATACATATATAAGCACTGTGACTCTGTGTGCCGTACTCCCCCCAGTGTATACATATATAAGCACTGTGACTCTGTGTGCCGTACTCCCCCCAGTATAAACATATATAAGCACTGTGATGCTGTGTGCTGTACTCCCCCCAGTGTATACATATATAAGCACTGTGACGCTGTGTGCTGTACCCCCCCAGTGTATACCCATATAAGCACTGTGATGCTGTGTACCGTACTCCCTCCCAGTGTATACATATATAAGCACTGTGACGCGTGTGCCATACTCCCCCCAGTGTATACATACATAAGCACTGTGACACTGTGTGCCGTACTCCCCCCCAGTGTATACATATATAAGCACTGTGACGCTGTGTGCCATACTCCCCCCCAGTATATACATATATAAGTACTGTGATGCTGTGTGCCGTACTCCCCCCCAGTGTATACATATATAAGCACTGTGATGCTGTGTACCGTACTCCCCCCAGTGTATACATACATAAGCACTGTGACACTGTGTGCCGTACTCCCCCCCAGTGTATACATATATAAGCACTGTGATGCTGTGTACCATACTCCCCCCAGTGTATACATATATAAGCACTGTGATGCTGTGTGCCGTACTCCACCCAGTGTATACATACATAAGTACTGTGACACTGTGTGCTGTATTCCCCCCAGTGTATACATATATAAGCACTGTGACGCTGTGTGCCATACTCCCCCCAGTGTATACATATATAAGCACTGTGACGCTGTGTGCCATACTCCCCGTGTATACATATATAAGCACTGTGACACTGTGTGCCGTACCCCCCAGTGTATACATATATAAGCACTGTGACGCTGTGTGCCATACTCCCCCCAGTGTATACATATATAAGCACTGTGACGCTGTGTGCCGTACTCCCCCCCAGTATATACATATATAAGCACTGTGACTCTGTGTGCCGTACACCCCCCAGTGTATACATATATAAGCACTGTGACGCTGTGTGCTGTACTCCCCCCAGTGTATACTTATATAAGCTCTGTGACGCTGTGTGCTGTACCCCCCAAGTGTATACCCATATAAGCATTGTGATGCTGTGTGCCGTACTCCCCCCAGTGTATACATATATAAGTAGTGTGACGCTGTGTGCCGTACTCCTCCCCCAGTGTATACATATATAAGCACTGTGACGCTGTGTGCTGTACTCCCCCCCAGTGTATACATATATAAGCACTGTGACGCTGTGTGCTGTACTCCCCGTGTATACATATATAAGCAATGTGACGCTGTGTGCTGTACTCCCCCCCAGTGTATACATATATAAGCACTGTGATGCTGTGTGCAGTACTCCCCCCAGTGTATACATATATAAGCACTGGCAGGCTTTACGAGCTGATAGCGTTCAGCCATCTATTGAGGGTAAGTATTAGATTATTTGCTTTGCTTCTTTGTTTGAATCCATTAGCTGCAGGGCGGTCCAATGATCGCCTGGTGGCGGCGCCAACGTGGGATCTCATATGATTGGGAGATTGGAGTAGTCATGACCCAACCCAGTCATTTATGGTTGATATGCCATTGCAAGTTTGAGGTTAGGGGTTCTCCATTTGCGTCATCCCTCGGCGGCCTATTGACATGTAATTTTTTAAAAGTGGTTATATCAAGGGGTAAGAGGATACTGTCATGTATGCTACTGTGTAGAGAGGGTATGGGGGTCTCCTGTATACATGTATCATATGACTATTACATATACAATTTCCTCAATCAGTGTGTGTCTAATTCAAAAGGAAGTTAGTTTTCTTTGCTCAACATTCTTAGGTGTATTTGCCCGGCACATCATTCGGTTCATGATGTAGGTGGAGTCCTACGGGGGAGGCGCAAGGGTGGTTACATCCCAATCTTATTCTGCTTTGCAAATTGTAGTTTGCTGCTATTTGGACTGGGTTTTGGTTGGCTGAGGTTCATCTGCTTCAGCTTTTGGTGCTCAATTCTTTCAAATTAGGGCAGCTATTGGCGCAGCATTTAGGGGGGCATCTCTCGCGTACATGCAGATTTTAGGGCGTTTAAAGTTAGCTGGCTATGAGACTTATACGTTAGGACAAGTAGTATTTGCACACCTGGCACTAACCTGAAACATTTACCAGCCAATTGTTGAACGTCTAGCGTTCAACAATTGGGTGGTTGTGAAGGGATTTTTTAATTTTTCCTCCCAGAAGCCTCGATCTGACCCACTTTGGTTCACAGGTAGGTTTTTTAGTTTTTTCCTCTTCACGCGAGTCATCTGTTTCTCCTATAATGCATCACTGCTAGGTAGTTGCTAAGTGTTTTTCTCAATGTTGTGTCGGAATAGTTGGGTTTGATGTGGTAATCAGGGTTCAGAATGTTGTTTTCACAAAAATTGCTGCAGTTGACAGCATGGTGGGCTTGTGTGCCCCTCTTATAATTTCGGGCTGGAGTAGTTTCAATTTTCATGTTTGATCCTTGGGGGTCACATTGGGTGTGTTTTTTGAGTGGGGTTGCCTGTATAGAACAGTGACGTGGTGCAGCTGAAAGGTGTGGAGTCGATTGTCGTGGTGAAAGTATTATTGGAATATAGGCCGGATGGGAGGAGTGTGTGGTCGAAATGGTGCCTCGTTTTGACTTGGTTAGTGGCACTTAAAGATTGTGTGTTGGTCAAGGCGAGACTAGGATGAATGTGTAAGTAACCAGTCATGCTGTGTCGCTGGGTAGCTTGGTTTCTGTGTTATAGCTTTTGTTGGAAATTCAGCTTGGAAATTTTCCATCTGGTCGGAAGGCATCTTATTTGGCCTTGGTCTGTGTGCACGATAAGGATTTGTTGTTCTAGGGCTCGGTCATTTTGGGTGGTGGGCCAGTGTCCTTTGGAGTCTGGTTTTAGCGGGAATACGCTGCAGCTCAGTGGCTTTATGTGGCATAAGATAACTTTGTGGGGGCACTTACCCTCGATGAACCTGGCAAATTTGTCCTTCTCCGTGCGGGGGGACCCGGGCATTTTTCTGTGTGTAAGTGACTCGGATTGGCCCAGGGGGGAAGTGAGACCCTCGCATCATTAGTGCGTCTTGAGGGGGGACGTTTCAGTCATTCCCCGAGTATTTGAGTGTGATGAAAGCTAGAACTGAGTCTGCAGCGTCTCTTGCCAGCATGGTTAGGTTAATTAATTAATTAGAAATAAAAGCTGTGAACTTTTAGCCAAGCTCTTGTTGTCTGTGTCGTTATTTTTTAGTTTAAGTAAGCTATGCAAGGTTGTTAAGGATTAGAAGCAAATAACCAATGTATTATCTTATAGTAGGCAAAGGCAGTATAAGCGTGAGAATATGTAAGATTACTGATGTTTTTGCTGTATGGCTGCTTAAGACAACCTTGTTGCTGGGCAGTTTATAGTGCTGGCTGGTCAGATGTTTGGTAGAGCCAATGATCTTGCTTGAGAGAGTGGTCGGTTTATCAGTATATATTGGCTCGTTTGCATGAAGACAGCCTCTTTGGTTATGGATCTTTGAAACCCACCGCCCCACCTGTTAACGAATTTTGTTGTGTCACACTAACCTTTTCCTTTCCCAAATTAGGGGAGGCACAACATGGCGGGAATACGCTGCAGCTCAGTGGCTTTATGTGGCATAAGATAACTTTGTGGGGTCACTTGCCCTCGATGAACCTGGCAAATTTGTCCTTCTCCATGCGAGGGGACCCGGGCGTTTTTCTGTGCGTAAGCGCCTCAGATTGGCCCAGGGGGGAAGTGAGATCTTCGCATCATTAGTGCGTCTTGAGGGGGGATGTTTCAGTCGTTCCCCGAGTATTTGAGTGTGATGAAAGCTAGAACTGAGTCTACAGCGTCTCTTGCCATCCTGGTTAGGTTAATTTATTAATTATAAATAAAAGCTGTGACCTTTTAGCCAAGCTCTTGTTGTCTGTGTCATTATTTATTAGTTTAACTAAGTAAGCTATGCAAGGTTGTTAAGGGTTAGAAGCGAATAACCAATGTTTTATCTTATGGCCCTGGCTAAATAACTTCAGTCCCCACTGGTGCGATAAACAGTTTTAGGTGACACTAGTATAGATTTAGCCATTGTAAAGCGGAACATTATATGCCTTGCTAAATATCTTTGGTCCCCTCTGGTACGGTAAACACTTGAGGTGACACTATTATCGATTTAGCAATTGTTGAGCGGATTATTATGGACCTGGTTAAATATCTTTGGTCCCTTGTGGTGCTGTAAACACATTCAGGTGACACTAGAATTGATTTAGCAATTGCAAAGCAGAATAATATGGGCCTTGCTAAATATCTTTGGTCCCATCTGGTCTGTTATCCACTTTTAGGTGACACTAGTATTGATTTAGCCATTGTAAAGCAAAACATTTTAGCCTTTCTAAATACAGTATCTTTGGTCCACACTAGCACAGGAAACACATTCAGGTGACACTAGTATTGATTGAGTCATTGTAAAGTGGAACATTATAGACCTTGCTAAATATCTTTGGTCCCCTCTGGAGCAATAAACACTTTCAGGTGACACTAGTATTGATTGAGTCATTGTAAAGTGGAACATTATAGACCTTGCTAAATATCTCTGGTCCCCAATGGTGTAGTAATCACTTTTAGGTGAAACTATTATCAATTAAGCAATTGTAGACCGGAATATTATGGCCCTTGCTAAATATCTTTGGTCCACTCTGGTGAGGTAAAGTCTTTCAGGTGACACTAGTATAGATTTAGCCATTGTAAAGTGGAACATTATAGGCCTTGCTATATATCTTTCATCCCCTCTGGTACGGTAAACACTTTCAGATGACACTATTACCGATTTAGTAATTGTTGAGTGGATTATTGTGGCCCTTGCTAAATATCTTCGGTACCCTCTGGTGCAGTAAACACTTTTAGGTGACACTAGTATTGATTTAGCCATTGTAAAGCTGAATATTATTGGTCTTGCTAAATATCTTTGGTACCCGCTGGTGCTGTAAAAACTTTCAGGTGTTATAAATATCGATTTAGCAAGTGTTGAGTGGATTATGATGGCTCTGGCTAAATATATTCGGTCATTTCTGGTGCGGTAAAGACTTTTTGGTGAAACTAGTATAGATTTAGCCATTGTAAAAAGGAACATTATGGCCCTGGCTAAATATCTTTGGTCCCCTCTGGTGCGGTAAACACTTTTAGGTGACACTATTATCGATTTATCAAATGTTGAGTGGATTATTATGGCCCTGGCTAAATATCTTCTGTTCCCACTGTTGTGGTAAACACTTTTAGGTGACACTAGTATTGATTAAGCCATTGTTGAGCATATTATTATGGCCCTGGCTAAATATCTACCATCCCCTCTGGTGCGATAAACACTTTCAGGTGACATTTATTATTGATTTAGCCATTGTAAAGCAGAAAATGATGGCCTTGCTAAATACTGTATCTTTGGTCCCCTCTGGTGCAATAAACACATTCAGGTGACACTATTATAGATTTAGCAATTATAGAGCGGAATATTATGGCCCTTGCTAAATATCTTTGGTCCACTTTGGTTTGGTAAACACTTTCAGGTTACACTAGAATTGATTTATTAGCCATTGTAAAGTGGAACATTATAGGAATTGCTAAATATCTTTGGTCACCTCTGGTGCGGTAAGGAGATTTAGGTGATACTAGTATAGATTTAGACATTGTTAAGTGGAACAATATGGGCCTTACTAATTATCTTTGGTCCCCTCAGGTGTGCTAAACACTTTTAGGTGACACTATTATCGATTTAGCAATTGTTGTGCAGAATATTTTGGCCCTGGCTAAATATTTTTGATCCCCTCTGCTGCGGTAAACACTTTTAGGTGACACTATTATTGATGTAGCCATTGTAAAGTGTAACATTATGGCCTTGCTAAATATCTTTGGCCCCCTCTGCTGCGGTAATCACTTTCACATGACACTAGTATTGATGTAGCCATTGTAAACTGAATACTTTTTGTCTTGCTAAATATCATTGGTCCCCTCTTCTGGGGTAAACACTTTTTTACGTGATATTAGTATTGATTTAGCCATTATACAAAAAAACTGAAGAAAATAGCGCTTCCTTGGTGATCTGAAGTGTGAGAAGAGACTGCTCCCAAGGAGAAGAATTTGTGTAATTACTTCAAAAGCTAATAGGAACAAAATTGGCTGCGCTCAATTTCAATTAATCACACTTAATATGTATATTGTAAACCATACTTAGGTATGAAGTGTAAAAATATTTTTAATAAGACACAAATATAAAATATTCAGAACCTAAGTGGAACATGTATAGATACGCTGTATCTGTGGCAATTATATAGCTAGTGCAACAGTTTGATATAATGTTGCTATATTCTGCAACACGGAATGAGCTCACCCGATTTTCTGGCTGGTAGGACAGCCTATGATCTGCGGATCAAAAGTGTCAGTATTCCACGTATATTGCTGTATGAATCCCGGTGGCTGCAGCATATGCCTTCATGTGCCTGTTCCTAGATAGAGAACTTTCTCCCTTACATCGCGGGAACTCTCAGTGGTATTGCTCCGCTCCGTGTCAGGTAGTGTGTAGCTGCTGACGGAGCCGCCGGCCGGCTTGGCTGTGCACTCACTTGGGAGCGGGTGCTTGCAGTCACAATGGATAGACGTGACCCCCGATTGAGACTTCGTACCGGTTTGTGTATTGCCGGGATCTCCCTGTTGGAGAGCGTAGTGGACTGGATAATGATCTGGATGATGGGTCCGCTCAGAGAAAAGAGAATGTTGCTTAAAGAATCAGATGCCACAGGTCCAGCTATATTTGCTCAACGCGTTTCAGTGTGTCTACACACCTTCGTCAGGAGCATGCTGGGAAGAAGGGATTTAACCCTTTTATCCAATTTCTCTTAACTAGTATAATAAGGGTCATTTTCAGCTGAAAAGTTCAAAGAATGTCAGTCAGGTGCATTTAAATTGATCCCTCATATATCTTGCACCGTTACAAAGGTTATTTATAATCTTTTATACCCATGACAGTTTTTAAAAAATCGGAACTTATATAAGACAATATTTTTGTATCTGTAAAGATGATCTTAAATTATTTCATCTGATTGTATCATCCAGATATATTGTTTTATCGAGTAAAAACAAATGAACTATTTTGCTTGTATTATAATCTCACAACACATATATTTATAAATCATGGAAACCATTAAATAAATAAATATATATAGATGTTTGGATTATAGAATTGTATATTTATACATTTATCTATAGTCAGGAACAAAATAACTATATATTAGAAATAAGAATATACAACAAGTCCTTTATATATATATATTTTTTATTTTTTATTTTTTTTATATCTTTTTTTTATTTCTTGTTATTTACCATTTATTTATTTAATGGTTTCTGCCTGACTCAGATCCTAAAACGAGGCAATCATCCCGCTGTCGGATTCTCGCGGGTTTTGGATTCTATAAAGGTCCTGTGATCGCCACCATTTTTTCATTACGGCTGTGGAGAGTGAAGGAGGGAGCTGGGATCTGTGCTGTTGCTGTTGTACGCTGACACTGTGCATAGGGGCTGGCTATTGTTGTCCATAAGGGCTGGCAGGCTGTTATCTACAGAGGGGCTGGCTGGCTGTTGTCCTGTCTATAGGGGCTGGCTGTTGTCTTGTCCATAGGGGCTGGCTGGTTGTAGTGCTGTGTTGTCCAGGGGGTGCTCTGTTCTTCAGGGGTGCTCTTCACCCACCCCCCAGTGTGAAAAAAAAAAATAATAATAATTTTTGTGTGTGTGTTAGCCACACTTGTCATCAATGCAGGGGTGCTGTGCTGCTGTCTGTTAAGGGGCTGCTGCCTCTTTCAGGGGTTCACCCCAGAGTTCAAATAAAAAAAATAAGCAATTATTTTTGTGTGCATGTTAGCCACACCTGTCATCGGCATAGGTGCACAGGGATGCTGTCTGTCAAGGGGCTGCTGCCCAAAAAATAAGAAACAATTTTTTTTGTGTGTGTTAGCCACACCTGTCATCGGTGTAGGTGTGCAGGGGTGCTGTGCTGCCTGTGTTGTTTATCAAGAGGCTGCTGCCTCATTCGGGTGCTCTCCCTCCCAGGGCCGTAGCTAGGGTAGTGCAGACTGTGCCATCGCACAGGGCACCACAAGTCAGGGGGCGCTGTTTGGGCCTGTCAAATTTCTGTATATTATCATTCTTGCTTGTAGCTTCCTCTTATTTCATCCCCAGCATCTCCTGGCCTCTCCTATCTCTTTCCTGGCCCTTCCCCATGAAGCCATGGCCCTTTTTTGGGTGCATTATGTCCCTTTGAAAAATGAGGGGGGCACCAATGCTCTTTCTGGCACAGGGCAACAAAAAGTCTAGTTACGGCTCTGCTCCCTCCCAAGTGCCAAAAAAATATTAGTTAATCAATCAGTTTTTTTTGTGTTTGTGCACGTTAGCCATGGCATCACAAAACGCCTCTGCTGAGATTTGCATAAACATTTTCAAAGGTGAAAATAGAGGATATAGTTTAAAAAATGGAATAAAGCAGCTAAAACTGCATTCTCTGATTATAGTGTCCCTACTCCCTACCCATGGCCCCTCTACCTGACTTTCAGCGAGTCAGAGGGGCAACTCCATGCAGCCATATTCCAGAGTGCAGCTGCTCCTCCTGTAGTCCAGGTCAGAAGATGTGTAGGGGGTGTGGTGATGATATGGACTAAAAATTGAGCTCACATCCACTAAAGTGGACAATGAATCCCCAATCTAACAGGGAGCACAACAGTAATTTATACACAACACAGGATGGAATAACGATATAGGCTTGGAGTACGGTATAATCTGGAGTGATGTATGCATCATCTTCTTCACACAATATTAATTTGTCCACGCTGGAATCCACCATTACAGGTGCCCCTGTAATTTTTTTATGTAATTGACAGTAAAGGTCGTTCTCGTAGAATTTGTATTTCATTTGATGGACATCATCTTTTCCACATTTTGGGGAAGTAGACTCAGGCCGATCACTGACAAGGTTCCCGGCTGTGCTGAAAAATCTCTTTCTGAGTACACACTGGAAGGTGGGCAGCTCAAGTAAAGCAAAGGCAGTTTTATGTGTAAGGGCCTCCAAAGGGTATATTTCTTTACTAAAGTTTCTAAAATTTAAAAGTGTTCATGTTGCCCATAGCAATCAATCAGATCCTGTCTATCATTTTGTAGAATGCAATAGAGAAATGATAACTACAATCTGATTGGTAGCTATGGGCAACATGAACACTTTTTAGAAACTTTAGTAAAACTAAAATTAACCCCAAATTGCCTCTTTTTCCTTCCAGTAGTTATTTACATGTATCTCTTTATTTTCAGATCTGTGTCCGTTGGGAAGAAAAAACAAAGTCTTCATCCCTTCTGGTATGAAAATCCACTCTCAGCAAGCAGGCATGGTGCTCAAGAATTCCCAAGAAAGACACAACGTAAAACTTAAACCTTAAACTGAAATGTTGCATTCAATGCTCTGTTCCGCTTGTTCACATTTCTAAGTAATATGGTTAAGTGGACAGTGGGAACAATGGCAATTTGAAGGCCACTAACTAACTCTGTTTTTTTTAATGTCCCTGTACAGGTTGGGAAATGCCTTTACTTCCACTAATCCAAAGGATTATTTAAATCAATTGTTTTTGGAAACACTCTTCCTGGTCCCCTCTGGGATGAAAATCCACTCCTAGCCACAGAAGCAGGCGCAGGATTCTCAAGAAAGATGCAATGTAAGGCCTAAATCAGGGGTAGCCAACCTCGGTCCTCGAGGGCTACTAACAGTTCATGTTTTCCAGACCACCTAGCTGGTGCACAGGTGTATTCATTAATCACCAATACATTTGTAAAGATCCACAGGTGGAGTTAATTATTACAGTTATTATTCTGTGAGGAGACCTGGAAAACATGTACTGTTGGTAGCTCTCAGGGTTGGCTAACCCTGCCTTAAATCATAGATCTAACGCTTGAGGCCACTAACTAACTCTGTTTTTTTTAATGTCCCTGTACAGGTTGGGAAATGCTTTTTCATGTGGAAAGCACTACTAGAAGTCTTCCTGGTCCCCTTCTGGGATGAGAAAATCCACTCCCAGCAACAGCCATGCTCAAGGATTATTCCGTGGCAAGGACTGATGGGAATGTGTAAAAATTTTGAAAATGCCTCCTCCCCTACCCTTCTCCCTCATAAGATTCTTCGGAATCAAATTATGAA
This sequence comes from Taudactylus pleione, assembly GCA_031769625.1. Lineage (NCBI taxonomy): Eukaryota > Metazoa > Chordata > Amphibia > Anura > Myobatrachidae > Taudactylus > Taudactylus pleione. The sequence goes on from JAUIMM010001371.1 coordinate 618,996, forward strand.
ATAAAATTTACTACCAATCAACCCTTCCTGTCCCTGCCCTGCCTTCAACTACATACATACTCCAACTCCCTCAGGCCTCTCTTGAATCATAAAAGTGTTTCCTGAAGTTGAACTGCCATTTGTTTGTGCGGCCCACTGCTGCTGCTTAGCTTAGTCAGCCAGCTATCTTGGTGCAAATTTTGGGCCTAAATTGGATGAAAACAATATAGTGAGCTGTGAGGTGGTCAAAATTAACTGGAAATGAGTGGAAATAAATGTTATTGAGGTTAATAATATTGTAGGAACAAAAACAGGCCCATTTTATGTGATTTTAGCGATTTTTATGATTTTTTAAGAAAAAATCCAGATCCAATACCAAAACCGAAAAACAAAACACGGAGGTGAGGTTTTGGCAAAACCAATCCAGATCCAAAACCAGAGGAGGATCCAGATCCAAAACCAAAACATGGGGGTAAGTGCACATCTCTAAATAATATATGCTGGAATGGATATGACATTTCTTTCTCCAAGGGGCACTTTGAAAGAAATTTTTATCTTTTGAACATTTGCCGCTCTAATAACTTATATTAGTGCTGCTACCTAATCTGTTCTTACCCGTCTAAACTTCGCTATCTTACTGTATCTTACATCTACACCTGCAATGGAAGCTACAGCCACCGGGAAAGACTGACAAACGGAGATCCAGGCTCCTCACAAGTGGGTAGAGCTGAGATATCATGACCTTCGCACAGCAGAACAGGTGTTCCAGTTACAGATCCCCTGTGCTTACCATTCCGGTGGTAAAACATACGGTCATCAGGGGAGACCACCACATGGAGCCTGACAGGTATAATTCTAATACTAGACTCCTTAACATTGGACGCATAGCATAAGGGGTTTTTACAGTTAAACACTCCGTTTGGAATATTATCAGCTCCCCGATCAAGGATAGAGCTATGTCTCTCATATCCTCAGAGCTCTGAATATATTTACAGGACAATTCTAAAAAGGACTCTGATAAAAGCACCTTACAGGTATTCATCTATTGCAGCACTAATATATACTAATCCTTTGAAGAAAGATTAATACAGTGATACTATTGTGAATTGATACACTGTTAAAAGTCCATGTGCTTTATACGGGTGCCATTATTTTAGATAGAGGAGAATAATATAATACACACTGTTGGAGTATATATGTTTTATACTGATTAATCTCAGTGATTATATTTTATTTCAATAAATCAGAATTTATAGCAATAAATATTTGCTTCTTATATGAAGTTTTAGTGAACGTGTCAATTGTATCCACTCCTTGGTTAAAAAGCTGCTATACACATTGTTACTTATTTTTTACCTTGGGGCTGACTAAAGGCCCCCATACATCAGCAATCGATTCTGGCAATTCTGCAATTTGCAGATGATTGTATAAAAATATCTTCAATGTATGGGCTTCACAGATCGCAGATTGCATCCAAAAAGTGATTGGAATTGTTAAATCAGATTGTCCAACATGTTGGATTTCACAGATCAATTGGGACAGTAGATTGCTAGTGTATGGAGATGATCAGCAGATTTGCAGACTATTACAAGTAAAATGATGGGCCTTTCAAGATTGGCAGATCTGTGTTTGCTGAAAATGATCTGCCAATAACTGAAAAAGATCTGTAATGTATGGGCGCAGATTGCTAGATTGGGAAATCCTAAAATCGGGCAATAAATCGTCAAATTGTTCAATTGTGGTTTTCAGATTGCTGATGTATGGGGGCATTTAGGCTTGTTTCTGCATTACTGGGTCTAAAAGAATTGCCTACAATTAATGAGACCTCTATCATGACTCCATCTGATAAAGTCACCATTCAAAGAATGCTTGAGGACTATTTTAATGATAACGGCCAAATTGGCATGTCAGACAGTCCGTTTGAGTACTGGCAGGAAAAAAAGCCAATCTGGAAATTGCACGGGGTCGGCGCACATCCCTACTTATTAATGTACTAAATGGACAGTACTGGAAATTAGTCTAGGTCATATTGACCAAGTAAGACTGTGTAAATTGGAGTCAGTGTAATCTAATGTGTGTATTCATCAAAGTTCTGTTTTGCATTTGATTTTATGTTGAATTTAGCTCACCTGAAATCAAATCAAATCAAGATATCACTGACAAAATCCCACATTTACAGAAATTTGATTCTGTAAGCATTTTCTAAATTGAATTTGATGTGGTAAGATTTTGACTAGTGATTTCTTAAACACAGAATCGAACTCAAAATCACCCAAAATAATAGATCTGGCAATTTTAGCATGAGCAGGTGCCAGTTACACAGAAACATGCAGAGACTTGTGAGATCCGTGCATCTTTCTGTGTGAAAAAAACTCATTAAAAGTGTAAAATAAAATTAAAATCCACATGGGGTATCCCTCTAAATGCACAACCAGCACCAGGCTTTTCTGAGCCGGTCCTGGTTTGAAAATACAGGGGGACAAAAGATGTAGGGTTCTCCCATATTTTCAACATCCAGCACCTGGCTCAGTGAGTCCTTGTACGGGGAGCAAAATGAATAGGGTCCCCTGTATTTTCCAAAACCAGCAATGGACTCTTTTTTAGCGAGGGTGTAATGTTGCTAGCCAGCCCAGGTTAAGGTTCCCTGGGGAAGTGGGGACCTCCCTTGGAATGGGGGATATACACTCAACTGAGGATGTGAAGTATGTGGAAAAACCATATCAATTACAAAGACGTATAAAGTAATTATGTTTATTGATATTAAAATCTCTAAATCCCAATTAGGGATGGCTGTATGTACCCCAATCACCTTCTCACTGTGCGGGATGAGATGCTCTTTCAGGGATTGTCTTTCCATAAGGTCTTTTATCTTGTCAGTTCCATACGTTACCCTGATGTGGTTTTCTATGAGACCATCAGTGAGGGATGTAAACTTAGGGGTGACTGATAAGAAATGGAAGCGGTGTACCGCACGTATGATCACCAAAATCTCTGTCCTAAATTTCCATCTTGGATTTCTCTGGGGAGTGGGTCCCAAACAGGTGCAATATTGATGTCTTTTACACCCAGGATGTGGTGATCATTATCTGTTAGCTTCTCCCTGGGGTATAGAAGTATGTTCTTTCTCACTAATGAGCTCCGTCTTCCGGCTCCCTCTGCAGCATGTGATGGGTGAGACGTCATGACGTATGATGTCTCTCCCATGCAGGAGAAGAGCAGGCGGGACAAAGCGGACAGCGGCGGTCGCGTCAGGAACGAGGATCTGGTATGTTTTTTTTTTCTCTCTTTGTGTGTGTGTGTAGGGGGGGCACTGAAATAGGGGGTGACCACTTTGTATAGGGGTGGCCACTACTGGGGGCACTCTATAGGGTAGGCCACTACTGGGGGCACTGAAATAAGGGATGGCCGCTACTGGGGGCACTTTATGGGGGGGTGCCTGCTACTGGGGGCTCTGTATATGGGTGGCCACTACTGGGGACAATTTAGGGGGGTGGCCACTACTGGGGGCACTATATAGGGGTGGCCACTACTGGGGGCACTGTATAGGGGTGGCCACTACTGGGGGCACTGTATAGGGGTGGCCACTACTGGGGGTAATTTAGGGGGGTTGCACTATATAGGGGGGGCTACTAATGGGGGCAACGCAGCATAGGGGGATTGCTACTGGAGGGTTACTACTGGGGGCTCTGCATAGGGGGGGCACCAGTCCATTACATTGCCAGGGGCGCTTGGATCCCTAGATACACCCCTGCTGTCTCCATCTGATCCTGCTTCTGTATTCTGCTCCTGCAGATCACTGTAATTTTCCGCTACAGGTGACTCCCAGAGGTCCAGGTGTACACTGTAAGGGAGCACTGCCTGTGTCTTATTCACAGTGCTGAGACAGGCGGCTAAGCTGCCGGATGTCTGTCTCCATCTGATCCTGCTTCTGTATTCGGCTCCTGCAGATCACTGTAACCCTCCTCTACAGGTGAGTCCCGGAGGTCCAGGTGTACAGTGTAAGTGAGCACTGCCTGTGTCTTATTCACATTAATGAGACAGGCGGCTAAGCTGCCGGATGTCTGTCTCCATCTGATCCTGCTTCTGTATTCTGCTCCTAGAGATCACTGTAACCCTCCTCTACAGGTGACTCCCGGAGGTCCAGGTGTACAGTGTAAGTGAGCACTGTCTGTGTCTTATTCACAGTGCTGAGACAGGTGGCTAAGCTGCCGGATGTCTGTCTCCATCTGATCCTGCTTCTGTATTCTGCTCCTGCAGATCACTATAACCCTCCTCTACAGGTGAGTCCCGGAGGTCCAGGTGTACAGTGTAAGTGAGCACTGCCTGTGTCTTATTCACAGGGCTGAGACAGGCGGCTAAGCTGCCGGATGTCTGTCTCCATCTGATCCTGCGTCTGTATTCTGCTCCTGCAGATCACTGTAACCCTCCTCTACAGGTGAGTCCCGGAGGTCCAGGTGTACAGTGTAAGTGAGCACTGTCTGTGTATTATTCACAGTGCTGAGACAGGCGGCTAAGCTGCCGGATGTCTGTCTCCATCTGATCCTGCTTCTGTATTCTGCTCCTACAGATCACTGTAACCCTCCTCTACAGGTGACTCCCGGAGGTCCAGGTGTACAGTGTAAGTGAGCACTGCCTGTGTCTTATTCACAGTGCTGAGACAGGCGGCTAAGCTGCCGGATGTCTGTCTCCATCTGATCCTGCTTCTGTATTCTGCTTCTACAGATCACTGTAACCCTCCTCTACAAGTGAGTCCCGGAGGTCCAGGTGTACAGTGTAAGTGAGCACTGTCTGTGTCTTATTCACAGTGCTGAGACAGGCGGCTAAGCTGCCGGATGTCTGTCTCCATCTGATCCTGCTTCTGTATTCTGCTCCTGCAGATCACTGTAACCCTCCTCTACAGGTGACTCCTGGAGGTCCAGGTGTACAGTGTAAGAGAGCACTGCCTGTGTCTTATTCACAGTGCTGAGACAGGCGGCTAAGCTACCGGATGTCTGTCTCCATCTGATCCTGCTTCTGTATTCTGCTCCTGCAGATCACTGTAACCCTCCTCTACAGGTGAGTCTCGGAGGTCCAGGTGTACAGTGTAAGTGAGCACTGTCTGTGTCTTATTCACAGTGCTGAGACAGGCGGCTAAGCTGCCGGATGTCTGTCTCCATCTGATCCTGCTTCTGTCTTCTGCTCCTGCAGATCACTGTAACCCTCCTCTACAGGTGACTCCCGGATGTCCAGGTGTACAGTGTAAGTGAGCACTGCCTGTGTCTTATTCACAGTGCTGAGACAGGCGGCTAAGCTGCCGGATGTCTGTCTCTGCCTCATCCTGCTTCTGTATTCTGCTCCTACAGATCACTCTAACCCTCCTCTACAGGTGACTCCTAGAGGTCCAGGTGTACAGTGTAAGTGAGCACTGTCTGTGTCTTATTCACAGTGCTGAGACAGGCGGCTAAGCTGCCGGATGTCTGTCTCCATCTGATCCTGCTTCTGTCTTCTGCTCCTGCAGATCACTGTAACCCTCCTCTACAGGTGAGTCCCGGAGGTCCAGGTGTACAGTGTAAGTGAGCACTGCCTGTGTCTTATTCACAGGGCTGAGACAGGCGGCTAAGCTGCCGGATGTCTGTCTCTGCCTCATCCTGCTTCTGTATTCTCCCGGCCAGACTGGACAGCAGCGGTGTCCATTGTAGTGGCAATAGGGTCTGTAGCACCAAGGAGTGTGCTCCAGTGCTGTGGGAAGTAGATCTCTGTTCTATATTAACCATGCGGTTGTGTCATGCCTGGTTTAGCCAGAAGTCCGCCACTGGTGCAGCGTTCAGTCCTCTGCCAGCTCGGTAACTTAGCAGCATGGCAGTGTGCGGCCGGGTGGGCATGTCTGTAGTAGGTCGGCCAATCACAGCTTCAACTGGGATTTTATGTGAAACTGCATCTAATCACCTGGACTAAGTCTCCTCTTTTTGTTACTGACATACTCCTCATCCTCACTACGTTTTCTCTTCATAGTTTTTGGAAATGGTGTAACTATTGCAGTTTCTAGGCATCCAGTTTCTAGGCATCCAGTTTCTAGGTAAGCTGAACTAAGTCTCCTCCTTTTGTTAGTGCCATACTTTTCACAAAGTTTTCTCTTCCTATTTTTTGGAAATGGTGTAAAGGTTCCAGCTTCTAGGCACTTTATGAGATGTTCCCTCATTAGTTCATTGTTGTAGCTGCTGGTGGGAATGTCATTGTAGAAGAGCAGCTCCACAGCATTTGCTATGGCATATACCACACAGTCAAGTGAGTTTTCCGGCTGTTGCTCCACGTCCAGGATTTTGATCATTTTCAGCGTGTTTCTTGGAACAACAGTTCCGTAGAGGTCTTGTAGTTGTTTAAGAGCACAGGGGGTAAACATTAACTCTTGAAGACTGTCTGCAACTTGTATCTCCCCATTCCGAAAGCAGGACAGGAAACAGTGTTGGTGACACTTATCTGCGTGGATCTGTACTGCAGGCCCAGAGACGGGGATGTAGGAGCTAAATATTGCTCCCCATGTGCTTTGCAAGCCTTGCGTATTAAATTGTCGCTGCAGTATGTTCTGGGCGGCATCAATGATGCTGGCTTCCAGATGCCCGCGGCCCTGCAGGCTAAGTCTATGTTCATGTGTTAGCCATAAATGAGCCAGCCACATTATCTGTAAATGTGCAAGAATAAAGTGGAATTAGGGATAAATGGCAATATGTTTCTACCTACTAAACCAATGTTATTTACATGTGCTATAAAGACACATGCACAGCATTTGCCCATTGCTTAGGACACTAGGTAATGGTATACAAGGGTGCTAGGGTACTACATATGTAATCAATGTAACAGTATAGTCAAAGTATTTGCCGGAAGCCAATGAGAGTAAAATGAATTAGTGGTATATAACAAAACAAATAGCATAAAGGAGACATGTTGGTATATGAAATCCGGTCCTAAAGAACACCGATGTTTTGCAGCAAACCGGGAACAATAAAACATAAGACTGGTAAAGAATGAAAGCCAAAGCCATAAGGTCACATGACTGCTTTTGCCCATTCTGTGCCTTCATGCCGCTGTGCACAAATGTCACTGTAAGATGACATTGGGCTCTATTTACTACAATCCGCATATTGAATGCGGATTGTAGTGTGATATTACCGAGTGAATTCGCATTGCGAATTCAGGCAATATCACAGGGATTTACTATAAATCCCTTGAAGGGACAGAGCTTGCGCTAAAGCTCTGTCCCTGCGGATCCCATCCGCACTCTAGTCGCAGTATTTTCGGAAAAAATACCACGACTAAGAGCCCGCGCATGCGCCGACCGACCACCGCTACTACCCCCCCACCGATGCTAAGCCCCGGCCCCCCCGGTGCTAAGCCCCGCCCCCGCAATCACGGACCCCTGCAACCCCCCCCGCGACACCCCTCCCTTCATTACACTTACCTGTATCCTCCTGGCCTCCGGTGATCTTCTCCGGGCTTCCCGATCAGGTGATCTCCCATACTGCACTGGGGCTCGATCACCTGATGACCGGGCCCCAGTGTACTATGGGAGACCAGCTGACTGGAGAGGAGCCATCACCGGAGGCCCGATCACCGGTCCCTGGATTCAGGTAAGTGAAAAAAAAAATGTTTAATTTTTTTTTTCTTTTTTTTACAGTAATCAGCTTGCGGTCTGCTTAGACCACATAGCTGATTACAGGTACCGGCTCCCGCCTCTGCTCTCCCTGTTAGAGGCTGATTACAATGTAGCTGTGGGTTATTATTATTCGGTTGCAGTTATGATAAAGTCAGTGTGGCCTGGCTGTGTTGGCCTATTAAGGAAAGAGTAGGAATGTCATGGTAGGTAACTTTGTCCTACAGTATTTGTGTTTTCAGGGGCTTCACTAGATATCAGTAACCAGGAAAGAGGTCCTGACTGTCAGGCATCTTTCTTCTTAGTCATGTGAGTGCTGATAACATTATGTAACTTATTATGTTTCCCAATGGTGAGATGTGGAGTGAATAAGGACAGTGTCAGGGTGCAGTAGTATACTCTCACATGTGCACTGACCATCTGCCAGATCCCTCTCCCATGTCACTGTAGCACATGAAGCATGCAGACACTGCCGTTTCCATGTCATGTCATTGCAGAGTGGGAACTGGGCAGTGACAATGTGATCACACGTAACCTCTCTGACGTGTGGGAGTGCCATGGGATTGTTGTGGACATGTAGTAAAAGCCATATGTGATTCTGAGTTGTACATAGGGGGAATGGAAGTCTGTGTCTGATGTATCTCTTCCCTTGTACCCAGCATGTTGGTGGTGCAAGTACTAATGATGATGGTTATGGCGGCTGGCGTAATATTAATGGGCGGCGCAGGTTTCTATGTACAGATGCACAAACTCCTGCATGAGCTGAATGTATAGCCGCATTAGTATAAGGTAGTGACTCTGAATACAATTACTGTATATATAGCCACTTTGCATGTGACTCAGAATAAGCCCCCTAATATATGTATAGCGTAAGGGAGAGGGGATAAGATGGTGTACTAAGCCATTCCTTAGTAGTCTGTATGAGTTTAGCAATGGTTGTTATTAGTCAGTGACATATGTAATATGCAGAGTATGCCTGGTATATCTATGTGATTAGGGGCCTATTCATCACTGGGGGCCTGGAATCAAGTGATTGTATTACAGTCATTTATGTGTTAAAATATCCACATAGAGCTGATTGTGTAGGCCAGGGATATTCAACTTGTGGCCCTCTAGTGGCTGTAGAACTACACATCCCAGCATGCTCTGCCTCAGTTTTGCTGTTAGGGCATGATAAAGCTGAGCAGGGCATGCTGGTATGTGTAGTTCCGCAGCTGCTGGAGGGATGCATGTTGAATCCCACTGATGTAGGACAAACAAGTCACAGCATGAAACAGACAGAACAGGAGAGTACAATAAGAAATTCTAATTCTGATATTGATGAGATACATTCTAAGGCGCTTATTTATATTATAGGTGTGGAAAGCCCAATTGTAGAAGAAAATATGATTAATGATGATTGGCAACAAAAACAATTAGAAATAAATAAAGAAAAGATGACAGGGAAAATAATATCCCACCCTGCTAATAATACAACATAGCTCTAACTAAGCACAAATGGTCATAGCATGGTCTACTTACAGCTAATACACGGGTACAAACATGGTTGTGAGGTCCCCCAAAAAGCTGCAACCAACACCGGTCTATGCCAGGCTTAGATGGTCCCATTATAATAATGCCATGTTATTAAACTACATTTTAAAATAATATTTACTTTAAAATATTCTTACCTTAGACTCTCGTATCAGCAAAAAGCGTTAAAGTAATGAAAAAAATGTGTGTAGATAGCTATACCGATATATAACTAGCACACAACTCACTCTCATCCAATAACTGATTGTCCTGTACCAAGCAGGGCCTTTTTTCCCATACCTCAGTGACATCACAAAGGCAGCCTGTGACATCATCAGCCTCAACCTGCCTGCTTTCCACCACTGCATGTAATGACTCACATGCTTTACTGTAATGTTTGTTTACCAGGGATAGCTGGGCTACAAGAAAATGGCCTTTGTTCACCAGCATGCAGATGATGCCAACAATTACATTCTAATTCCCATAACAAAAGTGTGTGAGGGCCCCTATGTACCACCCAATGGGTGACAAATGTATATAACACACGTAACTATGACAAGGATGATGCCCCCCTCCCCCTCAGCTCTGAGTCACATAGCAGCTTTACCCCTTGCACCCATGGTAGTTACACCCATGGCCACGCGGCTAATTGTATCGGGCCCTAAATGTTTTAATGACTACTACTTTATGCCATTGTATTATGAGGCATTTTCCAATAGTACACGGAATAAAACAGAGCAGTCCTGAAGGGATAGGGCACCACAGGCCCATGTGCCTATACCAAAGTCACCTTCTAACAGTGATTTGTCAGGTGTCACAAAGCACCATCTCAATATTCAGCATTAAACCTCTTGTCAGATTGTATATTCTCATTACTTCATTTCCAGATCTTGAAATACAAATAGAAAGTATGGTGGCCGCTCACATCAGCTTAATGATATTGCTCAGGTGCTTGTAAAGGCCGAGATTTATACTGAACCACAGAACAAAGAAGATTCCCTCCAGCACACTGCAGCAATATTAGCAAAAATACTTGACTCCTACATAATAATAGAGATTCAAAGGTATTGGTTGCATACATTTGCAAATATATGATTAAGCGCCGGGCCAGCGTCAAGGCTTCTCTATACCGGCATCCCTAACATTAAGGGGTTCACATCCGAGGCGCAGAGCAGCCCAAAAGAACCCAGCCAAGGACCACTCCCAGGGCATCACACGAAAAATGGAGAAAGGTGATAGTGAAGTGTAAAGTATAGATGTGTCAAGGTAATCAATAAGTGTTAATATAATAAGAAAGAATTAAAATTACATAAATAATAAACAAACAAATGGAAAGGTGATGAAAAAATATCTATGTGAATTAAGTGGTGATGCCCTGAAAAAGGCCCAGCCAGAGCCACTCCGGGGGCCCCACGCCCAAACGCTCCCCCCAAAATAATTATTGCTACAAAATAGTAGCACCTACTCTGGGTCATATAATTACAATTAATGTACTGCATGATAACAGCACATGTATAAGCTGAGAGCTGACTCACCTAGGAGGTAACCCAAAAACCTCCAAATAGCACTATATAGACCAGCACATCCTCCCAATGCTGGCTTCTTTTTTCTGTGGTTCAGATCTTGAAATAGAAGTAATATCTGAGCCTGAGAGCCTGGACTGTGTAGCGTGTTACTGCAAGCGGATGATAGTGGATATTTCCCATTAGCTCTCGGGTTCTACAAATGTTTCAGTGACAATAGATCTAGCAAGTAATAATGTATTGTCACCTGTAGGCAGGGGCTGGCATCTTTAAGCCTAGGGGGCAGGCACAAGTAAGTGGCCTGGTTTTTCCACCAGCGCATTGCAGTGGAGAAAGTCACATGATAATAGCCTCTGTAGGTGTGGCTTGTCTAATGTGGGCGTGCTTTAAATAACCAATTAAATATATGAAATATTGTTATGTCAAAGTGCTATAAACAAATACAAGGACCAGCCCCATCCCAAACCAGAAACCATTCTAGTGACCACTGCAAAATGCACACAGCGGTATAGTGACGGATATGCAATGCAGGAACCATTCTACTTACTAATATACAATACAGGGATACAGGGACCATTCCTGTGACCATTATACAATACAGGGATTATTCTCGTTACTAAAATACAGCACAGGTACATTTCTCGTGACAGATATATAATAAAGGGAGCATTCTAGTGACCAATATACAATGCAGGGACAATTCTAGTGACCAATATACAATGCAGGGACCATTCTAATGACCAATATACAATGCAGGGACCATTCTACTTACCAATATGCAATACAGGCAGTGGCGGGCTGGGCCGGGGGGCAGGGTGCCATGTGCCCTCCGGGCCGCTGCGCCATCTACTGTCCCGGGCCGCCTCCTCCGCAGTAATGGCCAGATGGGTGACTGACTGATGAGGATCTGGTGGGCATGAGTAGCAGACATGAGGGAGGATGCGTAGCGGGAACACTCTGGGTGAGGAGGAGTTAGCAGAGGAGGTGGAGCGGGAGGGTGGGTGTCTCGGGGGGATTGGACCACCGGGATAGTTCCCGCTGGGCCATTCCCTTTGATGCCTGTAGGGACCAGTGGCCGCTGGTCACCCTTCCCTCTGCTCTGCGCCCCAGCTGCCGCGATCGGAGCTCAGCTCCGATCGGGCAGCGTACAGCTTACTGTACATAAAGAAAAATGGCTGCCGGGAGAGCTGCTGCGTATGTTTAGCAGCAGCTCCTCCCATAAGCCTTTGCGGAGCCTCCGCCTCCAGCCAGTCTGAGGACCATCTTCTACGATGTGCACGCTGCGACAACAAGCAGCCGCACACACAGACGACCGGGAACAGCACCAGCCTGCACATTCTGACTGTTATCACAGTAAGTAAGTAACACTGTTTTGCTATATTTCAAATATGTCTGCCTGCCAAGTATGTGTATATATATATATATATATATATATATATATACACACACATACATACATGTATATACATCTAGAGCGCTACTCATCCACTTGCTATATATATATTATATATATATACATATATATATATATATATATATATATATATATATTACACATAAACACTCAGATACTATGTCAGTCTATGTACCTTGTATGGCTCCGCGGATCCCTTATGGGGCCATATGAAAAGAGGATGATAATAATAATACACATAAACACTCAGATACTATGTCAGTCTATGTACATTGTATGGCTCCGCGGATCCTTTCTGGGGCCATATAAATAGAGGATGATAATAATAATACACATATACACTCAGATACTATGTCAGTCTATGTACCTTGTATGGCTCCGTGGATCCCATGTGGGGCCATATAAATAGAGGATGATAATAATAATAATACACATAAACTCTCAGATACTATGTCAGTCTATGTACCTTGAAAGGCTCCGCGGATCCCTTTTGGGGCAATATAAATAGAGGATGATAATAATAATACACATAAACACTCATATACTGTGTCAGTCTATGTACTTTGCATGGCTCTGCGGATCCCTTGTGGGACCATATAAATAGAGGATGATAATAATAATAATACACATAAACACTCAGATACTATGTCAGTCTATGTACCTTGTATGGCTCCGCGGATCCCTTGTGAGGCTATAAAAATAGAGGATGATAATAATAATACACATAAACACTCAGATACTGTGTCAGTCTATGTACCTTGTAAGGCTCCGCGGATCCCTTTTTGGGCCTTATAAAAAGTGGATGATAATAATAATACACATAAACACTCAGATACTATGTCAGTCTATGTACTTTGTATGGCTCCGGGGATCCTTTGTGGGGCCATATAAATAGAGGATGATAATAATAATACACATAAACACTCAGATACTATGTCAGTCTATGTACCTTGTATGGCTCCGCGGATCCCAGGTGGGGCCATATAAATAGAGAATGATAATAATAATACACATAAACACTTAAATACTGTGTCAGTCTATGTACCTTGAAAGGCTCCGCGGATCCCTTTTGGGGCCTTATAAAAAGAGGATGATAATAATAATACACATAAACAGTCAAATACTATGTCAGTCTATGTACCTTGTAAGGCTCCGCGAATCCCTTATATTAATAGAGGATGATAATAATAATAATACACATAAACACTCAGATACTGTGTCAGTCTATGTACCGTGTAAGGGTCCGACAAAACCCCATTATTAATAGAGTATGATAATAATAATACACATAAACACTCAGATACTATGTCAGTCTATGTACCTTGTATGGCTCCGCGGATCCCTTGTGGGGCTTTATAAATAGAGGATGATAATAATAATAAACATAAACACTTAAATACTGTGTCAGTCTATCTACCTTGAAAGGGTCCGCGGATCACTTTTGGGGCCATATAAAAAGAGGATGATAATAATAATACACATAAACACTCAGATACTATGTCAGTCTATGTACCTTATATGGCTCCGCGAATACCTTATATTAATAGAGGATGATAATATCAAAACACATAAACACTCAGATACTGTGTCAGTCTATGTACCATGTAAGGCTCTGCGAATCCCTTATATTAATAGAGGATGATAATAATAATACACATAAGCACTCAGATACTATGTCAGTCTATGTACCGTGTAAGGCTCCGCGGATCCCTTGTGAGGCTATGTATATAGAGGATGATAATAATAATACACATAAACACTCACATACTGTGTCAGTCTATGTACTTTGTATGGCTCTGCGGATCCCTTGTGGGGCCATATTAATACAGGATGATAATAATAATACACATAAACACTCAGATACTATGTCAGTCTATGTACCTTGTATGGCTTCGCGGATCCCTTATGGGGCCATATAAACAGAGGATTATAATAATAATACGCATAACCACTTAAATACTGTGTCAGTCTATGTACCTTGTATGGCTCCGCGGATCCCTTGTGAGGCCATATAAAGAGAGGATGATAATAATAATACACATAAACACTCAGATACTGTGGTGTCAGTCTATTTACCTTGTATGGCTCCGCGGATCCCTTATGGGGCCATATAAATAGAGGATGATAATAATAATACACATAAACACTCAGATACTGTTTCAGTCTATGTACCTTGAAAGGCTCCGCAAATCCCTTTTGGGGCCATATCAAAAGAGGATGATAATAATAATACACATAAACACTCAGATACTATGTCAGTCTATGTACCTTGTATGGCTCCGCGGATCCCTTTTGGGGCCATATAAAAAGAGGATGATAATAATAATAATACCCATAAACACTCAGATACTATGTCAGTCAATGTACCTTGTATGGCTCCGCGGATCCCTTGTGGAGTCATATAAATAAAGGATGATAATAATAATAATACACATAAACACTCATATACTGTGTCAGTCTATGTACTTTGTATGGCTCCGCGGATCCCTTGTGGGACCTTATTAATAGAGGATGATAATAATACACATAAACACTCAAATACTATGTCAGTCTATGTACCTTGTATGGCTCCGCGGATCCCTTGTGAGTACATATAAATAGAGGATGATAATAACAATACACATAAACACTCAGATACTGTGTCAGTCTATGTACTTTGTATGGCTCCGCGGATCCCTTGTGGGACCATATTAATATAGGATAATAATAATACACATAAACACTCAGATACTATGTCAGTCAATGTACTTTGTATGGCTCCGCGGATCCCTTGTGGGACCATATTAATAGAGGATGATAATAATAATACACATAAACACTCAGATACTATGTTAGTCTATGTACCTTGTATGGCTCCGCGGATCCCTTGTGAGGCCATATAAATAGAGGATGATAATAATAATACACATAAACACTGAGATACTGTGGTGTCAGTCTCTGTACCTTGTATGGCTCCGCGGATCCCTTATGGGGCCATATAAATAGAGGATGATAATAATAATACACATAAACACTCAGATACTGTCAGTCTATGTACTTTGTATGGCTCCACGGATCCCTTCTGGGGCCATATGAATAGAGAATGATAATAATAATACACATAAACACTCAGATACTGTGTCAGTCTATGTACCTTGTAAGGCTCCGCCGATCCCTTTTGGGGCCATATGAAAAGAGGATGATAATAATAATACACATAAACACTCAGGTACTAAGTCAGTCTATGTACATTGTATGGCTCCGCAGATCCTTTCTAGGGCCATATAAATAGAGGATGATAATAATAATAATACACATAAACACTCAGATACTATTTCAATCTATGTACCTTGTATGGCTCCGCGAATCCCAGGTGGGGCCATATAAATAGAGGATTATAATAATAATACACATAAACACTTAAATACTGTGTCAGTCTATGTACCTTGAAAGGCTCCGCGGATCCCTTTTGGGGCCATATATATAGAGGATTATAATAATTATACACATAAACACTCAGATACTATGTCAGTCTATGTACCTTGTATGGCTCCGTGGATCCCATGTGGGGCCATATAAATAGAGGATGATAATAATAATAATACACATAAACTCTCAGATACTATGTCAGTCTATGTACCTTGAAAGGCTCCGCGGATCCCTTTTGGGGCCATATAAATAGAGGATGATAATAATAATAATACACATAAACACTCATATACTGTGTCAGTCTATGTACTTTGCATGGCTCTGCGGATCCCTTGTGGGACCATATTAATAGAGGATGATAATAATAATACACATAAACACTCAGATACTATGTCAGTCTATGTACCTTGTATGGCTCCGCGGATCCCTTGTGAGGCTATAAAAATAGAGGATGATAATAATAATACACATAAACACTCAGATACTATGTCAGTCTATGTACCTTGTAAGGCTCCGCGGATCCCTTTTTGGGCCTTATAAAAAGTGGATGATAATAATAATACACATAAACACTCAGATACTATGTCAGTCTATGTACTTTGTATGGCTCCGTGGATCCTTTGTGGGGCCATATAAATAGAGGATGATAATAATAATACACATAAACACTCAGATACTATGTCAGTCTATGTACCTTGTATGGCTCCGCGGATCCCAGGTGGGGCCATATAAATAGAGAATGATAATAATAATACACATAAACACTCAGATACTATGTCAGTCTATGTACCTTGTAAGGCTCCGCGAATCCCTTATATTAATAGAGGATGATAATAATAATAATACACATAAACACTCAGATACAGTGTCAGTCTATGTACCGTGTAAGGGTCCGACAAAACCCCATTATTAATAGAGTATGATAATAATAATACACATAAACACTCAGATACTATGTCAGTCTATGTACCTTGTATGGCTCCGCGGATCCCTTGTGGGGCTTTATAAATAGAGGATGATAATAATAATAAACATAAACACTTAAATACTGTGTCAGTCTATCTACCTTGAAAGGGTCCGCGGATCACTTTTGGGGCCATATAAAAAGAGGATGATAATAATAATACACATAAACACTCAGATACTATGTCAGTCTATGTACCTTATATGGCTCCGCGAATACCTTATATTAATAGAGGATGATAATATCAAAAGACATAAACACTCAGATACTGTGTCAGTCTATGTACCGTGTAAGGCTCTGCGAATCCCTTATATTAATAGAGGATGATAATAATAATACACATAAGCACTCAGATACTATGTCAGTCTATGTACCGTGTAAGGCTCCGCGGATCCCTTGTGAGGCTATGTATATAGAGGATGATAATAATAATACACATAAACACTCACATACTGTGTCAGTCTATGTACTTTATATGGCTCTGCGGATCCCTTGTGGGGCCATATTAATACAGGATGATAATAATAATACACATAAACACTCAGATACTATGTCAGTCTATGTACCTTGTATGGCTTCGCGGATCCCTTATGGGGCCATATAAACAGAGGATTATAATAATAATACGCATAACCACTTAAATACTGTGTCAGTCTATGTACCTTGTATGGCTCCGCGGATCCCTTGTGAGGCCTTATAAAGAGAGGATGATAATAATAATACACATAAACACTCAGATACTGTGGTGTCAGTCTATGTACCTTGTATGGCTCCGCGGATCCCTTATGGGGCCATATAAATAGAGGATGATAATAATAATACACATAAACACTCAGATACTGTTTCAGTCTATGTACCTTGAAAGGCTCCTCAAATCCCTTTTGGGGCCATATCAAAAGAGGATGATCATAATAATACACATAAACACTCAGATACTATGTCAGTCTATGTAACTTGTATGGCTCCGCGGATCCCTTTTGGGGCCATATAAAAAGAGGATGATAATAATAATAATACCCATAAACACTCAGATACTATGTCAGTCTATGTACCTTGTATGGCTCTGCGGATCCCTTGTGGAGCCATATAAATAGAGGATGACAATAATAATAATACACATAAACACTCATATACTGTGTCAGTCTATGTACTTTGTATGGCTCCGCGGATCCCTTGTGAGGCCATATGAATACAGGATGATAATAATAAAACACATAAACACTCAGATACTATGTCAGTCTATGTACTTTGTATGGCTCCGCGGATCCCTTGTGGGACCTTATTAATAGAGGATGATAATAATACACATAAACACTCAGATACTATGTCAGTCTATGTACCTTGTATGGCTCCGCGGATCCCTTGTGGGACCATATTAATATAGGATAATAATAATACAAATAAACACTCAGATACTATGTCAGTCAATGTACTTTGTATGGCTCCGCGGATCCCTTGTGAGGCCATATAAATAGATGATGATAATAATAATACACATAAACACTCAGATACTGTGTCAGCCTGTGTACTTTGTATGGCTCCGCGGATCCCTTGTGGGACAATATTAATAGAGGATGATAATAATAATACACATAAAAACTCAGATACTATGTCAGTCTATGTACCTTGTATGGCTCCACGGATCCCTTATGGGGCCATATAAATAGAGGATGATAATAATAATACACATAAACACTGAGATACTGTGGTGTCAGTCTATGTACCTTGTATGGGTCCGCGGATCCCTTATGGGGCCATATAAATAGAGGATGATAATAATAATACACATAAACACTCAGATACTATGTCAGTCTATGTACCTTGTATGGCTCCACGGACCCCTTATGGGGCCATATAAATAGAGGATGATAATAATAATACACATAAACACTCAGATACTGTCAGTCTATGTACTTTGTATGGCTCCGCGGATCCCTTCTGGGGCCATATGAATAGAGAATGATAATAATAATACACATAAACACTCAGATACTGTGTCAGTCTATGTACCTTGTAAGGCTCCGCAGATCCCTTTTGGGGCCATATGAAAAGAGGATGATAATAATAATACACATAAACACTCAGATACTATGTCAGTCTATGTACCTTGAAAGGCTCCGCAAATCCCTTTTGGGGCCATATCAAAAGAGGATGATAATAATAATACACATAAACACTCAGATACTATGTCAGTCTATGTACCTTGTATTGCTCCGCGGATCCCTTTTGGGGCCATATAAAAAGAGAATGATAATAATAATAATACCCATAAACACTCAGATACTATGTCAGTCTATGTACCTTGTATGGCTCCGCGGATCCCTTGTGTGGCCATATAAATAGAGGATGATAATAATATTACACATAAACACTCAGATACTATGACAGTCTATGTACCTTATATGACTCTGTGGATCCCTTGTGGGGCCATATAAATAGAGGATGATAATAATAATAATATAATAATAATACACATAAACACTCATATACTGTGTCAGTCTATGTACTTTGTATGGCTCCTCGGATCCCTTGTGAGGCCATATGAATACAGGATGATAATAATAATACACATAAACACTCAGATACTGTGTCAGACTATGTACTTTGTATGGCTCCGCGGATCCCTTGTGGGACCTTATTAATAGAGGATGATAATAATACACATAAACACTCAGATACTATGTCAGTCTATGTACCTTGTATGGCTCCGCGGATCCCTTGTGAGTACATATAAATAGAGGATGATAATAACAATACAAATAAACACTCAGATACTTTGTCAGTCTATGTAATTTGTATGGCTCCGCGGATCCCTTGTGGGACCATATTAATATAGGATAATAATAATACACATCAACACTCAGATACTATGTCAGTCAATGTACTTTGTATGGCTCCGCGGATCCCTTGTGGGACCATATTAATAGAGGATGATAATAATAATACACATAAACACTCAGATACTAAGTTAGTCTATGTACCTTGTATGGATCCGCGGATCCCTTGTGAGGCCATATCAATAGAGGATGATAATAATAATACAAATAAACACTCAGATACTGTGTCAGTCTATGTACTTTGTATGGCTCCGCAGATCCCTCGTGGGACAATATTAATAGAGGATGATAATAATAATACACATAAAGACTCAGATACTAAGTCAGTCTATGGACTTTGTATGGCTCCGCGGATCCCTTGTGGGGCCATATAAATAGAGGATGATAATAATAATACACATAAACACTCAGATACTATGTCAGTCTATTTACCTTGTAAGGCTCCGCGAATCTCTTATATTAATAGAGGATGATAATAATAATATACATAAACACTCAGATACTATGTCAGTCTATGTACTTTGTATGGCTCCGCGGATCCCTTGTGGGAGCATATTAATAGAGGATGATAATAATAATACACATAAACACTCAGATAGTGTGTCAGACTATGTACTTTGTATGGCTCAGCGGATCCCTTGTTGGATCATATTAATAGAGGATGATAATAATAATTATACACATAAACACTCAGATACTATGTCAGTCTATGTACCTTGTATGGCTCCGCGGATCCCTTGTGGGGCCATATAAATAGAGGATTATAATAATAATACACATAAACAATTAAATACTGTGTCAGTCTATGTACCTTGAAAGGCTCCGCAGATCCCTTTTGGGGCCATATCAAAAGAGGATGATAATAATAATACACATAAACACTCAGATACTATGTCAGACTATGTACCTTGTATGGCTCCGTGGATCCCTTGTGGGGCCATATAAATAGAGGATGATAATAATAATAATACACATAAACACTCAGATACTATGTCAGTCTATGTACCTTGTAAGGCTCCGCGAATCTCTTATATTAATAGAGGATGATAATAATAATATACATAAACACTCAGATACTGTGTCAGTCTATGTACCGTGTAAGGCTCCGCGAATCCCTTATTTTAATAGAGGATGATAATAATAATACACATAAACAATCAGACACTATGTCAGTCTATGTTCCGTGAAAGGCTCCACGTATCCCTTGTGAGGCCATATTAGTAGAGGGTGATAATAATAATACACATAAACACTCCGATACTATGTCAGTCTATGTACCGTGTATGGCTCCGTGGATCCCTTATGGGGCCATATGAATAGAGGATGATAATAACAATACACATAAACACTCAGATACTGTGTCAGTCTATGTACCTTGCATGGCTCTGCGGATCCCTGGTGGGGCCATATAAATAGAGGATGATAATAATAATACACATAAACACTCAGATATTGTGTCAGTCTATGTACCTAGTATGGCTCCGCGGATCCCTGGTGGGGCCATATAAATAGAGGATTATAATAATAATAAACATAAACACTTAAATACTGTGTCAGTCTATGTACCTTGAAAGGGTCCGCGGATCCCTTGTGGGGCCATATAAATAGAGGATGATATTAATAATACACATAAACACTATGATACTATGTCAGTCTATGTACCATGTATGGCTCCGCGAATAACTTATTTTAATAGATGATGATAATATCAAAACACATAAACACTCAGATACTGTGTCAGTCTATGTACCGTGTAAGGCTCTGCGAATCCCTTATATTAATAGAGGATGATAATAATAATACACATAAACACTCAGATACTACTGTATGTCAGTCTATGTACCGTGTAAGGCTCTGCGGATCCCTTGTGAGGCCATGTATATAGAGGATGATAATAATAACACACATAAACACTCATACTGTGTCAGTCTATGTACTTTGTATGGCTCTGCGGATCCCTTGTGGGGCCATATTGATACAGGATGATAATAATAATACACATAAACACTCAGATACTATGTCAGTCTATGTACCTTGTATGGCTTTGCGGATCCCTTATGGGGCCATATAAATAGAGGATTATAATAATAATACACATAAACACTCAGATACTGTGGTGTCAGTCTATGTACCTTGTATGGCTCCGCGGATCCCTGGTGGGGCCATATATATAGAGGATTATAATAATAATAAACATAAACACTTAAATATTGTGTCAGTCTATTTACCTTGAAAGGTTCCGCGGATCACTTTTGGGGCCATATAAAAAGTGGATGATAATAATAATACACATAAACACTCAGATACTATGTCAGTCTATGTACATTGTTTGGCTCCGTGGATCCCTTGTGGGGCCATATAAATAGAGGATGATAATAATAATACACATAAACGCTCAGATACTATGTCAGTCTATGTACCTTGTATGGCTCCGCGAATACCTTATATTAATAGAGGATGATAATATCAAAACACATAAACACTCAGATACTGTGTCAGTCTATGTACCGTGTAAGGCTCTGCGAATCCCTTATATTAATAGAGGACGATAATAATAATACACATAAACACTCAGATACTATGCCAGTCTATGTACCGTGTAAGGCTCTTGGGATCCCTTGTGAGGCCATGTATATAGAGTATGATAATAATAATACACTTAAACACTCACATACTGTGTCAGTCTATGTACTTTGTATGGCTCTGCGGATCCCTTGTGGGGCCATATTAATAGAGGATGATAATAATAATAATACACATAAACACTCAGATACTGTGGTATAAGTCTATGTACCTTGTATGGCTCCGCGGATCCCTTATGGGGCCATATAAATAGAGTATTATAATAATAATATGCATAAACACTTAAATACTGTGTCAGTCTATGTACCTTGTATGGCTCCGCGGATCCCTTGTGAGGCCATATAAAGAGAGGATGATAATAATAATACACATAAACACTCAGATACTGTGGTGTCAGTCTATGTACCTTGTATGGCTCCGCGGAAGCCCTTATGGGGCCATATAAATAGAGGATGATAATAATAATACACATAAACACTCAGATACTATGTCAGTCTATGTACCGTGTAAGGCTCCTCGGATCCCTTGTGAGGCCATGTATATAGAGTATGATAATAATAATTCACTTAAACACTCACATACTGTGTCAGTCTATGTACTTTGTATGGCTCTGCGGATCCCTTGTGGGGCCATATTAATAGAGGATGATAATAATAATAATACACATAAACACTCAGATACTGTGGTATAAGTCTATGTACCTTGTATGGCTCCGCGGATCCCTTATGGGGCCATATAAATAGAGTATTATAATAATAATATGCATAAACACTTAAATACTTTGTCAGTCTATGTACCTTGTATGGCTCCGCGGATCCCTTGTGAGGCCATATAAAGAGAGGATGATAATAATAATACACATAAACACTCAGATACTGTGGTGTCAGTCTATGTACCTTGTATGGCTCCGCGGAAGCCTTTATGGGGCCATATAAAAAGAGGATGAAAATAATAATACACATAAACACTCAGATACTATGTCAGTCTATGTACCTTGTATGTCTCCGCGGATCCCTTTTGTGGCCATATAAAAAGAGGATGATAATAATAATAATACCCATAAACACTCAGATACTATGTCAGTCTATGTACCTTGTATGGCTCAGCGGATCTCTTGTGGGACCATATTAATATTGGATGATAATAATAATACACATAAACACTCAGATACTGTGTCAGTCTATGTACTTTGTATGGCTCCGCGGATCCCTTGTGGGACCATATTAATAGAGGATGATAATAATAATACACATAAACACTCAGATACTATGTCAGTCTATGTACCTTGTTTGGCTCCGCGGATCCCTTGTGAGGCCATATAAATAGAGGATGATAATAATAATACACATAAACACTCAGATACTGTGTCAGTCTATGTACTTTGTATGGCTCCGCGGATCCCTTGTGGGACCATATTAATAGAGGATGATAATAATAATACACATAAACACTCAGATACTATGTCAGTCTATGTACCTTGTATGGCTCCGCGGATCCCTTGTTTGGCCATATAAATAGAGGATGATAATAATAATACACATAAACACTCAGATACTGTGTCAGACTATGTACCTTGTATTGCTCCGCGGATCCCTTGTGAGGCCATATAAAGAGAGGATGATAATAATAATACACATAAACACTCAGATACTGTGGTGTCAGTCTATGTACCTTGTATGGCTCCGCAGATCCCTTATGGGGCCTTATAAATAGAGGATGATAATAATAATACACATAAACACTCAGATACTGTGTCAGTCTATGTACTTTGTATGGCTCCGCGGATCCCTTGTGGGACCATATTAAAATTGGATGATAATAATAATACACATAAACACTCAGATACTATGTCAGTCTATGTACTTTGTATGGCTCCGCGGATCCCTTGTGGGACCATATTAAAAGAGGATGATAATAATAATACACATAAACACTCAGATACTATGTCAGTCTATGTACCTTGTATGGCTCCGCGGATCCCTTGTGAGGCCATATAAATAGTGGATGATAATAATAATACACATAAACACTCAGATACTGTGTCAGTCTATGTACTTTGTATGGCTCCGCGGATCCCTTGTGGGACCATATTAATAGAGGATGATAATAATAATACACATAAACACTCAGATACTATGTCAGTCTATGTACTTTGTATGGCTCCGCGGATCCCTTGTGGGACCATATTAATATTGGATGATAATAATAATACACATAAACACTCAGATACTATGTCAGTCTATGTACTTTTTATGGCTCTGCGAATCCCTTGTGAGGCCATATAAATACAGGATGATAATAATAATACACATAAACACTCAGATACTCTGTTAGTCTATGTAGTTTTTATGGCTCTGCGGATCCCTTGTGGGACAATATTAATATAGGATGATAATAATAATACACATAAACACTCAGAAACTATGTCAGTCAATGTACTTTGTATGGCTCCGCGGATCCATTGTGGGACCATATTAATAGAGGATGATAATAATAATACGCATAAACACTCAGATACTGTGTCAATCTATGTACTTTGTATGGCTCCGCAGATCCCTTGTGGGACCATATTAATAGAGGATGATAATAATAATACGCATAAACACTCAGATACTATGTCAGTCTATGTACCTTGTATGGCTCCTCGGATCCCTTGTGAGGTCATATAAATAGAGGATGATAAAAATAATACACATAAACACTAAGATAGTGTGTCAGACTGTGTACTTTGTATGGCTCCGCGGATCCCTTGTTGGACCATATTAATAGAGGATGATAATAATAATACACATAAACACTCAGATACTATGTCAGTCTATGTAACTTTTATGGCTCCGCGGATCCCTTGTGGGGCCATATAAATAGAGGATGATAATAATAATACACATAGACACTCAGATACTATGTCAATGTACCTTGTATGGCTCCGCGGATCCCTTGAGGGGTCATATAAATAGAGGATGATAATAATAATACACATAAACACTCAGATACTGTGGTGTCAGTCTATGTACCTTGTATGGCTCCGCGGATCCCTTATGGGGCCATATAAATAGAGGATGATAATAATAATACACATAAACACTCAGATACTATGTCAGTCTATGTACCTTGTATGGCTCCACGGATCCCTTATGGGGCCATGTATATAGAGGGTGATAATAATAATGCACATAAACACTCAGATACTATGTCAGTCTATGTACTTTGTATGGCTCCGCGGATCCCTTCTGGGGCCATATGAATAGAGAATGATAATAATAATACACATAAACACTCAGATACTGTTTCAGTCTATGTACCTTGTAAGGCTCCGCGGATCCCTTTTGGGGCCATATGAAAAGAGGATGATAATAATAATACACATAAACACTCAGATACTATGTCAGTCTATGTACCTTCTATGGCTCCGCGGATCCCAGGTGGGGCCATATAAATAGAGGATTTTAATAATAATACACATAAACACTTAAATACTGTGTCAGTCTATGTACCATGAAAGGCTCCGCGGATCCCTTTTGTGGCCATATCAATAGAGGATGATAATAATAATACACATAAACACTCAGATACTATGTCAGTCTATGTACCTTGTAAGGCTCCGCGAATCCCTTATATTAATAGAGGATGATAATAATAATAATACACATAAACTCTCAGATACTATGTCAGTCTATGTACCTTGTATGGCTCCGTGGATCCCATGTGGGGCCATATAAATAGAGGATGATCATAATAATACATATAAACACTCAGATACTTTGTCAGTCTTTATACCTTGTAAGGCTCCGCGAATCCCTTATATTAATAGAGGATGATAATAATAATACACATAAACACTCAGATACTGTGTCAGTCTATGTACCGTGTAAGGGTCCGACAAAACCCCATTATTAATAGAGTATGATAATAATAATACACATAAACACTCAGATACTATGTCAGTCTATGTACCTTGTATGGCTCCGCGGATCCCTTGTGGGGCTATATAAATAGAGGATGATAATAATAATAAACATAAACACTTAAATACTGTGTCAGTCTATCTACCTTGAAAGGGTCCGCGGATCACTTTTGGGGCCATATAAAAAGAGGATGATAAAAATAATACGCATAAACACTCAGATACTATGTCAGTCTATGTACCTTGTTTGGCTCCGTGGATCCCTTGTGGGGCCATATAAATAGAGGATGATAATAATAATACACATAAACACTCAGATACTATGTCAGTCTATGTACCTTATATGGCTCCGCGAATACCTTATATTAATAGAGGATGATAATATCAAAACACATAAACACTCAGATACTGTGTCAGTCTATGTACCGTGTAAGGCTCTGCGAATCCCTTATATTAATAGAGGATGATAATAATAATACACATAAGCACTCAGATACTATGTCAGTCTATGTACCGTGTAAGGCTCCGCGGATCCCTTGTGAGGCTATGTATATAGAGGATGATAATAATAATACACATAAACACTCACATACTGTGTCAGTCTATGTACTTTGTATGGCTCTGCGGATCCCTTGTGGGGCCATATTAATACAGGATGATAATAATAATACACATAAACACTCAGATACTATGTCAGTCTATGTACCTTGTATGGCTTCGCGGATCCCTTATGGGGCCATATAAACAGAGGATTATAATAATAATACGCATAAACACTTAAATACTGTGTCAGTCTATGTACCTTGTATGGCTCCGCGGATCCCTTGTGAGGCCATATAAAGAGAGGATGATAATAATAATACACATAAACAGTCAGATACTGTGGTGTCAGTCTATGTACCTTGTATGGCTCCGCGGATCCCTTATGGGGCCATATAAATAGAGGATGATAATAATAATACACATAAACACTCAGATACTGTTTCAGTCTATGTACCTTGAAAGGCTCCGCAAATCCCTTTTGGGGCCATATCAAAAGAGGATGATAATAATAATACACATAAACACTCAGATACTATGTCAGTCTATGTACCTTGTATGGCTCCGCGGATCCCTTTTGGGGCCATATAAAAAGAGGATGATAATAATAATAATACCCATAAACACTCAGATACTATGTCAGTCTATGTACCTTGTATGGCTCCGCGGATCCCTTGTGTGACCATATAAATAGAGGATGATAACAATATTACACATAAACACTCAGATACTATGACAGTCTATGTACCTTGTATGACTCCGTGGATCCCTTGTGGAGCCATATAAATAGAGGATGATAATAATAATAATACACATAAACACTCATATACTGTGTCAGTCTATGTACTTTGTATGGCTCCGCGGATCCCTTGTGAGGCCATATAAATACATGATGATAATAATAATACACATAAACACTCAGATACTGTGTCAGACTATGTACTTTGTATGGCTCCGCGGATCCCTTGTGGGACCTTATTAATAGAGGATGATAATAATACACATAAACACTCAGATACTATGTCAGTCTATGTACCTTGTATGGCTCCGCGGATCCCTTGTCAGTACATATAAATAGAGGATGATAATAACAATACACATAAACACTCAGATACTGTGTCAGTCTATGTACTTTGTATGGCTCCGCGGATACCTTGTGGGACCATATTAATATAGGATAATAATAATACACATAAACACTCAGATACTATGTCAGTCAATGTACTTTGTATGGCTCCGCGGATCCCTTGTGGGACCATATTAATAGAGGATGATAATAATAATACACATAAACACTCAGATACTATGTCAGTCTATGTACTTTGTATGGCTCCGCGGATCCCTTGTGGGACCATATTAATAGAGGATGATAATAATAATACACATAAACACTCAGATACTATGTCAGTCTATGTACTTTGTATGGCTCCGCGGATCCCTTGTGGGACCATATTAATATTGGATGATAATAATAATACACATAAACACTCAGATACTATGTCAGTCTATGTACTTTTTATGGCTCTGCGAATCCCTTGTGAGGCCATATAAATACAGGATGATAATAATAATACACATAAACACTCAGATACTCTGTTAGTCTATGTAGTTTTTATGGCTCTGCGGATCCCTTGTGGGACAATATTAATATAGGATGATAATAATAATACACATAAACACTCAGAAACTATGTCAGTCAATGTACTTTGTATGGCTCCGCGGATCCATTGTGGGACCATATTAATAGAGGATGATAATAATAATACGCATAAACACTCAGATACTGTGTCAATCTATGTACTTTGTATGGCTCCGCAGATCCCTTGTGGGACCATATTAATAGAGGATGATAATAATAATACGCATAAACACTCAGATACTATGTCAGTCTATGTACCTTGTATGGCTCCTCGGATCCCTTGTGAGGTCATATAAATAGAGGATGATAAAAATAATACACATAAACACTAAGATAGTGTGTCAGACTGTGTACTTTGTATGGCTCCGCGGATCCCTTGTTGGACCATATTAATAGAGGATGATAATAATAATACACATAAACACTCAGATACTATGTCAGTCTATGTAACTTTTATGGCTCCGCGGATCCCTTGTGGGGCCATATAAATAGAGGATGATAATAATAATACACATAGACACTCAGATACTATGTCAATGTACCTTGTATGGCTCCGCGGATCCCTTGAGGGGTCATATAAATAGAGGATGATAATAATAATACACATAAACACTCAGATACTGTGGTGTCAGTCTATGTACCTTGTATGGCTCCGCGGATCCCTTATGGGGCCATATAAATAGAGGATGATAATAATAATACACATAAACACTCAGATACTATGTCAGTCTATGTACCTTGTATGGCTCCACGGATCCCTTATGGGGCCATGTATATAGAGGGTGATAATAATAATGCACATAAACACTCAGATACTATGTCAGTCTATGTACTTTGTATGGCTCCGCGGATCCCTTCTGGGGCCATATGAATAGAGAATGATAATAATAATACACATAAACACTCAGATACTGTTTCAGTCTATGTACCTTGTAAGGCTCCGCGGATCCCTTTTGGGGCCATATGAAAAGAGGATGATAATAATAATACACATAAACACTCAGATACTATGTCAGTCTATGTACCTTCTATGGCTCCGCGGATCCCAGGTGGGGCCATATAAATAGAGGATTTTAATAATAATACACATAAACACTTAAATACTGTGTCAGTCTATGTACCATGAAAGGCTCCGCGGATCCCTTTTGTGGCCATATCAATAGAGGATGATAATAATAATACACATAAACACTCAGATACTATGTCAGTCTATGTACCTTGTAAGGCTCCGCGAATCCCTTATATTAATAGAGGATGATAATAATAATAATACACATAAACTCTCAGATACTATGTCAGTCTATGTACCTTGTATGGCTCCGTGGATCCCATGTGGGGCCATATAAATAGAGGATGATCATAATAATACATATAAACACTCAGATACTTTGTCAGTCTTTATACCTTGTAAGGCTCCGCGAATCCCTTATATTAATAGAGGATGATAATAATAATACACATAAACACTCAGATACTGTGTCAGTCTATGTACCGTGTAAGGGTCCGACAAAACCCCATTATTAATAGAGTATGATAATAATAATACACATAAACACTCAGATACTATGTCAGTCTATGTACCTTGTATGGCTCCGCGGATCCCTTGTGGGGCTATATAAATAGAGGATGATAATAATAATAAACATAAACACTTAAATACTGTGTCAGTCTATCTACCTTGAAAGGGTCCGCGGATCACTTTTGGGGCCATATAAAAAGAGGATGATAAAAATAATACGCATAAACACTCAGATACTATGTCAGTCTATGTACCTTGTTTGGCTCCGTGGATCCCTTGTGGGGCCATATAAATAGAGGATGATAATAATAATACACATAAACACTCAGATACTATGTCAGTCTATGTACCTTATATGGCTCCGCGAATACCTTATATTAATAGAGGATGATAATATCAAAACACATAAACACTCAGATACTGTGTCAGTCTATGTACCGTGTAAGGCTCTGCGAATCCCTTATATTAATAGAGGATGATAATAATAATACACATAAGCACTCAGATACTATGTCAGTCTATGTACCGTGTAAGGCTCCGCGGATCCCTTGTGAGGCTATGTATATAGAGGATGATAATAATAATACACATAAACACTCACATACTGTGTCAGTCTATGTACTTTGTATGGCTCTGCGGATCCCTTGTGGGGCCATATTAATACAGGATGATAATAATAATACACATAAACACTCAGATACTATGTCAGTCTATGTACCTTGTATGGCTTCGCGGATCCCTTATGGGGCCATATAAACAGAGGATTATAATAATAATACGCATAAACACTTAAATACTGTGTCAGTCTATGTACCTTGTATGGCTCCGCGGATCCCTTGTGAGGCCATATAAAGAGAGGATGATAATAATAATACACATAAACAGTCAGATACTGTGGTGTCAGTCTATGTACCTTGTATGGCTCCGCGGATCCCTTATGGGGCCATATAAATAGAGGATGATAATAATAATACACATAAACACTCAGATACTGTTTCAGTCTATGTACCTTGAAAGGCTCCGCAAATCCCTTTTGGGGCCATATCAAAAGAGGATGATAATAATAATACACATAAACACTCAGATACTATGTCAGTCTATGTACCTTGTATGGCTCCGCGGATCCCTTTTGGGGCCATATAAAAAGAGGATGATAATAATAATAATACCCATAAACACTCAGATACTATGTCAGTCTATGTACCTTGTATGGCTCCGCGGATCCCTTGTGTGACCATATAAATAGAGGATGATAACAATATTACACATAAACACTCAGATACTATGACAGTCTATGTACCTTGTATGACTCCGTGGATCCCTTGTGGAGCCATATAAATAGAGGATGATAATAATAATAATACACATAAACACTCATATACTGTGTCAGTCTATGTACTTTGTATGGCTCCGCGGATCCCTTGTGAGGCCATATAAATACATGATGATAATAATAATACACATAAACACTCAGATACTGTGTCAGACTATGTACTTTGTATGGCTCCGCGGATCCCTTGTGGGACCTTATTAATAGAGGATGATAATAATACACATAAACACTCAGATACTATGTCAGTCTATGTACCTTGTATGGCTCCGCGGATCCCTTGTCAGTACATATAAATAGAGGATGATAATAACAATACACATAAACACTCAGATACTGTGTCAGTCTATGTACTTTGTATGGCTCCGCGGATACCTTGTGGGACCATATTAATATAGGATAATAATAATACACATAAACACTCAGATACTATGTCAGTCAATGTACTTTGTATGGCTCCGCGGATCCCTTGTGGGACCATATTAATAGATGATGATAATAATAATACACATAAACACTCAGATACTATGTTAGTCTATGTACCTTGTATGGCTCCGCGGATCCCTTGTGAAGCCATATAAATAGAGGATGATAATAATAATACACATAAACACTCAGATACTGTGTCAGCCTGTGTACTTTGTATGGCTCCGCGGATCCCTTGTGGGACAATATTAATAGAGGATGATAATAATAATACACATAAACTCTCAGATACTATGTCAGTCTATGTACCTTGTATGGCTCCACGGATCCCTTATGGGGCCATATAAATAGAGGATGATAATAATAATACACATAAACACTCAGATACTATGTCAGTCTATGTACCTTGTATGGCTCCGCGGATCCCTTATGGGGCCATATAAATAGAGGATGATAATAATAATACACATAAACACTCAGATACTGTTTCAGTCTATGTACCTTGAAAGGCTCCGCAGATCCCTTTTGGGGCCATATAAAAAGAGGATGATAATAATAATACACATAAACACTCAGATACTATGTCAGTCTATGTACCTTGTATTGCTCCGCGGATCCCTTTTGGGGCCATATAAAAAGAGGATGATAATAATAATAATACCCATAAACACTCAGATACTATGTCAGTCTATGTACCTTGTATGGCTCCGCGGATCCCTTGTGTGGCCATATAAATAGAGGATGATAATAATATTACACATAAACACTCAGATACTATGACAGTCTATGTACCTTGTATGACTCCGTGGATCCCTTGTGGGGCCATATAAATAGAGGATGATATTAATAATAATATAATAATAATACACATAAACACTCATATACTGTGTCAGTCTATGTACTTTGTATGGCTCCGCGGATCCCTTGTGAGGCCATATAAATACAGGATGATAATAATAATACACATAAACACTCAGATACTGTGTCAGACTATGTTCTTTGTATGGCTCCGCGGATCCCTTGTGGGACCTTATTAATAGAGGATGATAATAATACACATAAACACTCAGATACTATGTCAGTCTATGTACCTTTTATGGCTCCGCTGATCCCTTGTGGGACCATATTAATATAGGATAATAATAATACACATAAACACTCAGATACTATGTCAGTCAATGTACTTTGTATGGCTCCGCGGATCCCTTGTGGGACCATATTAATAGAGGATGATAATAATAATACACATAAACACTCAGATACTAAGTTAGTCTATGTACCTTGTATGGCTCCGCGGATCACTTGTGAGGCCATATCAATAGAGGATGATAATAATAATACACATAAACACTCAGATACTGTGTCAGTCTATGTACTTTGTATGGCTCCGCAGATCCCTTGTGGGACAATATTAATAGAGGATGATAATAATACACATAAAGACTCAGATACTAAGTCAGTCTATGGACTTTGTATGGCTCCGCGGATCCCTTGTGGGGCCATATAAATAGAGGATGATAATAAT
Organism: Taudactylus pleione; assembly: GCA_031769625.1. Classification (NCBI taxonomy): domain Eukaryota; kingdom Metazoa; phylum Chordata; class Amphibia; order Anura; family Myobatrachidae; genus Taudactylus; species Taudactylus pleione. Next base: position 651,726 of record JAUIMM010001371.1, read on the forward strand.
AATACACATAAACACTCAGATACTATGTCAGTCTATGTACCTTCTATGGCTCCGCGGAAGCCCTTATGGGGCCATATAAATAGAGGATGATAATAATAATACACATAAACACTCAGATACTGTGTCAGTCTATGTACCTTGAAAGGCTCCGCAGATCCCTTTTGGGGCCATATAAAAAGAGGATGAAAATAATAATACACATAAACACTCAGATACTATGTCAGTCTATGTACCTTGTATGTCTCCGCGGATCCCTTTTGTGGCCATATAAAAAGAGGATGATAATAATAATAATACCCATAAACACTCAGATACTATGTCAGTCTATGTACCTTGTATGGCTCCGCGGATCTCTTGTGGGACCATTTTAATAGAGGATGATAATAATAATAATACACATAAACACTCAGATACTATGTCAGTCTATGTACCTTGTTTGGCTCCTCGGATCCCTTGTGAGGCCATATTAATAGAGGATGATAATAATAATACACATAAACACTCAGATACTATGTCAGTCTATGTACCTTGTTTGGCTCCTCGGATCCCTTGTGAGGCCATATAAATAGAGGATGATAATAATAATACACATAAACACTCAGATACTGTGTCAGTCTATGTACTTTGTATGGCTCTGCGGATCCCTTGTGGGACCATATTAATAGAGGATGATAATAATAATACACATAAACACTCAGATACTATGTCAGTCTATGTACCTTGTATGGCTCCGCGGATCCCTTGTTTGGCCATATAAATAGAGGATGATAATAATAATACACATAAACACTCAGATACTGTGTCAGACTATGTACCTTGTATGGCTCCGCGGATCCCTTGTGAGGCCATATAAAGAGAGGATGATAATAATAATACACATAAACACTCAGATACTGTGGTGTCAGTCTATGTACCTTGTATGGCTCCGCGGATCCCTTATGGGGCCATTTAAATAGAGGATGATAATAATAATACACATAAACACTCAGATACTGTGTCAGTCTATTTACCTTGAAAGGCTCCGCAGATCCCTTTTGGGGCCATATCAAAAGAGGATAATAATAATAATACACATAAACACTCAGATACTATATCAGTCTATGTACCTTGTATGTCTCCGCGGATCCCTTTTGGGGCCATATAAAAAGAGGATGATAATAATAATAATACCCATAAACACTCAGATACTATGTCAGTCTATGTACATTGTATGGCTCCGCGGATCTCCTGTGGGACCATATTAATAGAGGATGATAGCAATAATACACATAAACACTCAGATACTATGTCAGTCTATGTACCTTGTATGGCTCTGCGGATCCCTTGTGAGGCCATATAAATAGAGGATGATAATAATAATACACATAAACACTCAGATACTGTGTCAGTCTATGTACTTTGTATGGCTCCGCGGATCCCTTGTGGGACCATATTAATATTGGATGATAATAATAATACACATAAACACTCAGATACTATGTCAGTCTATGTACTTTGTATGGCTCCGCGGATCCCTTGTGGGACCATATTAATAGAGGATGATAATAATAATACACATAAACACTCAGATACTATGTCAGTCTATGTAACTTGTATGGCTCCGCGGATCCCTTGTGAGGCCATATAAATAGAGGATGATAATAATAATACACATAAACACTCAGATACTGTGTCAGTCTATGTACTTTGTATGGCTCCGCGGATCCCTTGTGGGACCATATTAATAGAGGATGATAATAATAATACACATTAACACTCAGATACTATGTCAGTCTATGTACTTTGTATGGCTCCGCGGATCCCTTGTGGGACCATATTAATATTGGATGATAATAATAATAATACACATAAACACTCAGATACTATGTCAGTCTATGTACTTTTTATGGCTCTGCGGATCCCTTGTGAGGCCATATAAATACAGGATGATAATAATAATACACATAAACACTCAGATACTCTGTTAGTCTATGTAGTTTTTATGGCTCTGCGGATCCCTTGTGGGACCATATTAATATAGGATGATAATAATAATACACATAAACACTCAGAAACTATGTCAGTCAATGTACTTTGTATGGCTCCGCGGATCCATTGTGGGACCATATTAATAGAGGATGATAATAATAATACACATAAACACTCAGATACTGTGTCAGTCTATGTACTTTGTATGGCTCCGCGGATCCCTTGTGGGACCATATTAATAGAGGATGATAATAATAATACGCATAAACACTCAGATACTATGTCAGTCTATGTACCTTGTATGGCTCCTCGGATCCCTTGTGAGGTCATATAAATAGAGGATGATAAAAATAATACACATAAACACTAAGATAGTGTGTCAGACTGTGTACTTTGTATGGCTCCGCGGATCCCTTGTTGGACCATATTAATAGAGGATGATAATAATAATACACATAAACACTCAGATACTATGTCAGTCTATGTACCTTTTATGGCTCCGCGGACCCTTGTGGGGCCATATAAATAGAGAATGATAATAATAATACACATAGACACTCAGATACTATGTCAATGTACCTTGTATGGCTCCGCGGATCCCTTGAGGGGTCATATAAATAGAGGATGATAATAATAATACACATAAACACTCAGATACTGTGGTGTCAGTCTATGTACCTTGTATGGCTCCGCGGATCCCTTATGGGGCCATATAAATAGAGGATGATAATAATAATACACATAAACACTCAGATACTATGTCAGTCTATGTACCTTGTATGGCTCCACGGATCCCTTATGGGGCCATATAAATAGAGGGTGATAATAATAATGCACATAAACACTCAGATACTATGTCAGTCTATGTACTTTGTATGGCTCCGCGGATCCCTTCTGGGGCCATATGAATAGAGAATGATAATAATAATACACATAAACACTCAGATACTGTTTCAGTCTATGTACCTTGTAAGGCTCCGCGGATCCCTTTTGGGGCCATATGAAAAGAGGATGATAATAATAATACACATAAACACTCAGATACTATGTCAGTCTATGTACATTGTATGGCTCCGCGGATCCTTTGTGGGGCCATATAAATAGAGGATGATAATAATAATAATACACATAAACACTCAGATACTATTTCAATCTATGTACCTTCTATGGCTCCGCGGATCCCAGGTGGGGCCATATAAATAGAGGATTATAATATTAATACACATAAACACTTAAATACTGTGTCAGTCTATGTACCATGAAAGGCTCCGCGGATCCCTTTTGTGGCCATATCAATAGAGGATGATAATAATAATACACATAAACACTCAGATACTATGTCAGTCTATGTACCTTGTATGGCTCCGTGGATCCCATGTGGGGCCATATAAATAGAGGATGATAATAATAATAATACACATAAACTCTCAGATACTATGTCAGTCTATGTACCTTGTATGGCTCCGTGGATCCCATGTGGGGCCATATAAATAGAGGATGATCATAATAATAATACACATAAACACTCAGATACTTTGTCAGTCTTTATATCTTGTATGGCTCCGCGGATCCCTTATTGGGCCATATAAATAGAGGATGATAATAATAATACACATCAACACTTAAATACTGTGTCAGTCCATGTACCTTGAAAGGCTCCGCGGATCCCTTTTGGGGCCATATAAATAGAGGATGATAATAATAATACACATAAACACTCAGATACTTTGTCAGTATATATACCTTGTATAGCTCCGCGGATCCCTTATGGGGCCATATGAAAAGAGGATTATAATAATAATACACATAAACACTCAGATACTGTTTCAGTCTATGTACCTTGTATGGCTCAGAGGTTCCCTTATGGGGCCATATAAATAGAGGATGATAATAATAATACACATAAACACTTAAATACTGTGTCAGTCTATGTACCTTGAAAGGCTCCGCAGATCCCTTTTGGGGCCATATAAAAAGAGGATGATAATAATAATGCACATAAACACTCAGATACTATGTTAGTCTATGTACCTTGTATAGCTCCGCGGATCCCTTGTGGGCCATATAAATAGAGGATGATAATAATAATACACATAAACACTCAGATACTGTGTCAGTCTTTGTACCTTGTATGGCTCCGCGAATCCCTTGTGGGGCCATATTAATAGAGGATGATAATAATAATACACATAAACACTCAGATACTATGTCAGTCTATGTACCTTGTATGGCTCCACGAATACCTTATATTAATAGAGGATGATAATATCAAAACACATAAACACTCAGATACTGTGTCAGTCTATGTACCGTGTAAGGCTCTGCGAATCCCTTATATTAATAGAGGATGATAATAATAATACACATAAACACTCACATACTGTGTCAGTCTATGTACTTTGTATGGCTCTGCGGATCCCTTATGGGGACATATAAATAGAGGATTATAATAATAATTCGCATAAACACTTAAATACTGCGTCAGTCTATGTATCTTGTATGGCTCCGCGGATCCCTTGCGAGGACATATAAATAGAGGATGATAATAATAATACACATAAACACTCAGATACTGTGGTGTCAGTCTATGTACCTTGTATGGCTCCGCGGATCCCAGGTGGGGCCATATAAATAGAGGATGATAATAATAATACACATAAACACTCAGATACTGTGTCAGTCTATGTACCTTGTATGGCTCCGCAGATCCCTTTTGGGGCCATTTAAAAAGAGGATGATAATAATAATACACATAAACACTCAGATACTATGTCAGTCTATGTACCTTGAAAGGCTCCGCAGATCCCTTTTGGGGCCATTTAAAAAGAGGATGATAATAATAATACACATAAACACTCAGATACTATGTCAGTCTATGTACCTGTATGGCTCCGCGGATCCCTTTTGGGGCCATATAAATAGAGGATGAGAATAATAATACACATAAACACTCAGATACTATGTCAGTCTATGTACCTTGTATGGCTCCGCGGATCCCTTGTGGGGCCATGTAAATAGAGGATGATAATAATAATAATACACATAAACACTCAGATACTATTTCAATCTATGTACCTTGTATGGCTCCGCGGATCCCAGGTGGGGCCATTTAAAAAGAGGATGATAATAATAATACACATAAACACTCAGATACTATGTCAGTCTATGTACCTGTATGGCTCCGCGGATCCCTTTTGGGGCCATATAAATAGAGGATGAGAATAATAATACACATAAACACTAAGATAGTGTGTCAGACTGTGTACTTTGTATGGCTCCGCGGATCCCTTGTTGGACCATATTAATAGAGGATGATAATAATAATACACATAAACACTCAGATACTATGTCAGTCTATGTACCTTTTATGGCTCCGCGGACCCTTGTGGGGCCATATAAATAGAGGATGAGAATAATAATACACATAGACACTCAGATACTATGTCAATGTACCTTGTATGGCTCCGCGGATCCCTTGAGGGGTCATATAAATAGAGGATGATAATAATAATACACATAAACACTCAGATACTGTGGTGTCAGTCTATGTACCTTGTATGGCTCCGCGGATCCCTTATGGGGCCATATAAATAGAGGATGATAATAATAATACACATAAACACTCAGATACTATGTCAGTCTATGTACCTTGTATGGCTCCACGGATCCCTTATGGGGCCATATAAATAGAGGGTGATAATAATAATGCACATAAACACTCAGACACTATGTCAGTCTATGTACTTTGTATGGCTCCGCGGATCCCTTCTGGGGCCATATGAATAGAGAATGATAATAATAATACACATAAACACTCAGATACTGTTTCAGTCTATGTACCTTGTAAGGCTCCGCGGATCCCTTTTGGGGCCATATGAAAAGAGGATGATAATAATAATACACATAAACACTCAGATACTATGTCAGTCTATGTACATTGTATGGCTCCGCGGATCCTTTGTGGGGCCATATAAATAGAGGATGATAATAATAATAATACACATAAACACTCAGATACTATTTCAATCTATGTACCTTCTATGGCTCCGCGGATCCCAGGTGGGGCCATATAAATAGAGGATTATAATATTAATACACATAAACACTTAAATACTGTGTCAGTCTATGTACCATGAAAGGCTCCGCGGATCCCTTTTGTGGCCATATCAATAGAGGATGATAATAATAATACACATAAACACTCAGATACTATGTCAGTCTATGTACCTTGTATGGCTCCTTGGATCCCATGTGGGGCCATATAAATAGAGGATGATAATAATAATAATACACATAAACTCTCAGATACTATGTCAGTCTATGTACCTTGTATGGCTCCGTGGATCCCATGTGGGGCCATATAAATAGAGGATGATCATAATAATAATACACATAAACACTCAGATACTTTGTCAGTCTTTATATCTTGTATGGCTCCGCGGATCCCTTATTGGGCCATATAAATAGAGGATGATAATAATAATACACATCAACACTTAAGTACTGTGTCAGTCCATGTACCTTGAAAGGCTCCGCGGATCCCTTTTGGGGCCATATAAATAGAGGATGATAATAATAATACACATAAACACTCAGATACTATGTCAGTCTATGTACCTTCTATGGCTCCGCGGAAGCCCTTATGGGGCCATATAAATAGAGGATGATAATAATAATACACATAAACACTCAGATACTGTGTCAGTCTATGTACCTTGAAAGGCTCCGCAGATCCCTTTTGGGGCCATATAAAAAGAGGATGAAAATAATAATACACATAAACACTCAGATACTATGTCAGTCTATGTACCTTGTATGTCTCCGCGGATCCCTTTTGTGGCCATATAAAAAGAGGATGATAATAATAATAATACCCATAAACACTCAGATACTATGTCAGTCTATGTACCTTGTATGGCTCCGCGGATCTCTTGTGGGACCATTTTAATAGAGGATGATAATAATAATAATACACATAAACACTCAGATACTATGTCAGTCTATGTACCTTGTTTGGCTCCTCGGATCCCTTGTGAGGCCATATTAATAGAGGATGATAATAATAATACACATAAACACTCAGATACTATGTCAGTCTATGTACCTTGTTTGGCTCCTCGGATCCCTTGTGAGGCCATATAAATAGAGGATGATAATAATAATACACATAAACACTCAGATACTGTGTCAGTCTATGTACTTTGTATGGCTCTGCGGATCCCTTGTGGGACCATATTAATAGAGGATGATAATAATAATACACATAAACACTCAGATACTATGTCAGTCTATGTACCTTGTATGGCTCCGCGGATCCCTTGTTTGGCCATATAAATAGAGGATGATAATAATAATACACATAAACACTCAGATACTGTGTCAGACTATGTACCTTGTATGGCTCCGCGGATCCCTTGTGAGGCCATATAAAGAGAGGATGATAATAATAATACACATAAACACTCAGATACTGTGGTGTCAGTCTATGTACCTTGTATGGCTCCGCGGATCCCTTATGGGGCCATTTAAATAGAGGATGATAATAATAATACACATAAACACTCAGATACTGTGTCAGTCTATTTACCTTGAAAGGCTCCGCAGATCCCTTTTGGGGCCATATCAAAAGAGGATAATAATAATAATACACATAAACACTCAGATACTATATCAGTCTATGTACCTTGTATGTCTCCGCGGATCCCTTTTGGGGCCATATAAAAAGAGGATGATAATAATAATAATACCCATAAACACTCAGATACTATGTCAGTCTATGTACCTTGTATGGCTCCGCGGATCTCCTGTGGGACCATATTAATAGAGGATGATAGCAATAATACACATAAACACTCAGATACTATGTCAGTCTATGTACCTTGTATGGCTCTGCGGATCCCTTGTGAGGCCATATAAATAGAGGATGATAATAATAATACACATAAACACTCAGATACTGTGTCAGTCTATGTACTTTGTATGGCTCCGCGGATCCCTTGTGGGACCATATTAATATTGGATGATAATAATAATACACATAAACACTCAGATACTATGTCAGTCTATGTACTTTGTATGGCTCCGCGGATCCCTTGTGGGACCATATTAATAGAGGATGATAATAATAATACACATAAACACTCAGATACTATGTCAGTCTATGTAACTTGTATGGCTCCGCGGATCCCTTGTGAGGCCATATAAATAGAGGATGATAATAATAATACACATAAACACTCAGATACTGTGTCAGTCTATGTACTTTGTATGGCTCCGCGGATCCCTTGTGGGACCATATTAATAGAGGATGATAATAATAATACACATTAACACTCAGATACTATGTCAGTCTATGTACTTTGTATGGCTCCGCGGATCCCTTGTGGGACCATATTAATATTGGATGATAATAATAATAATACACATAAACACTCAGATACTATGTCAGTCTATGTACTTTTTATGGCTCTGCGGATCCCTTGTGAGGCCATATAAATACAGGATGATAATAATAATACACATAAACACTCAGATACTCTGTTAGTCTATGTAGTTTTTATGGCTCTGCGGATCCCTTGTGGGACCATATTAATATAGGATGATAATAATAATACACATAAACACTCAGAAACTATGTCAGTCAATGTACTTTGTATGGCTCCGCGGATCCATTGTGGGACCATATTAATAGAGGATGATAATAATAATACACATAAACACTCAGATACTGTGTCAGTCTATGTACTTTGTATGGCTCCGCGGATCCCTTGTGGGACCATATTAATAGAGGATGATAATAATAATACGCATAAACACTCAGATACTATGTCAGTCTATGTACCTTGTATGGCTCCTCGGATCCCTTGTGAGGTCATATAAATAGAGGATGATAAAAATAATACACATAAACACTAAGATAGTGTGTCAGACTGTGTACTTTGTATGGCTCCGCGGATCCCTTGTTGGACCATATTAATAGAGGATGATAATAATAATACACATAAACACTCAGATACTATGTCAGTCTATGTACCTTTTATGGCTCCGCGGACCCTTGTGGGGCCATATAAATAGAGAATGATAATAATAATACACATAGACACTCAGATACTATGTCAATGTACCTTGTATGGCTCCGCGGATCCCTTGAGGGGTCATATAAATAGAGGATGATAATAATAATACACATAAACACTCAGATACTGTGGTGTCAGTCTATGTACCTTGTATGGCTCCGCGGATCCCTTATGGGGCCATATAAATAGAGGATGATAATAATAATACACATAAACACTCAGATACTATGTCAGTCTATGTACCTTGTATGGCTCCACGGATCCCTTATGGGGCCATATAAATAGAGGGTGATAATAATAATGCACATAAACACTCAGATACTATGTCAGTCTATGTACTTTGTATGGCTCCGCGGATCCCTTCTGGGGCCATATGAATAGAGAATGATAATAATAATACACATAAACACTCAGATACTGTTTCAGTCTATGTACCTTGTAAGGCTCCGCGGATCCCTTTTGGGGCCATATGAAAAGAGGATGATAATAATAATACACATAAACACTCAGATACTATGTCAGTCTATGTACATTGTATGGCTCCGCGGATCCTTTGTGGGGCCATATAAATAGAGGATGATAATAATAATAATACTACACATAAACACTCAGATACTATTTCAATCTATGTACCTTCTATGGCTCCGCGGATCCCAGGTGGGGCCATATAAATAGAGGATTATAATATTAATACACATAAACACTTAAATACTGTGTCAGTCTATGTACCATGAAAGGCTCCGCGGATCCCTTTTGTGGCCATATCAATAGAGGATGATAATAATAATACACATAAACACTCAGATACTATGTCAGTCTATGTACCTTGTATGGCTCCGTGGATCCCATGTGGGGCCATATAAATAGAGGATGATAATAATAATAATACACATAAACTCTCAGATACTATGTCAGTCTATGTACCTTGTATGGCTCCGTGGATCCCATGTGGGGCCATATAAATAGAGGATGATCATAATAATAATACACATAAACACTCAGATACTTTGTCAGTCTTTATATCTTGTATGGCTCCGCGGATCCCTTATTGGGCCATATAAATAGAGGATGATAATAATAATACACATCAACACTTAAATACTGTGTCAGTCCATGTACCTTGAAAGGCTCCGCGGATCCCTTTTGGGGCCATATAAATAGAGGATGATAATAATAATACACATAAACACTCAGATACTTTGTCAGTATATATACCTTGTATAGCTCCGCGGATCCCTTATGGGGCCATATGAAAAGAGGATTATAATAATAATACACATAAACACTCAGATACTGTTTCAGTCTATGTACCTTGTATGGCTCAGAGGTTCCCTTATGGGGCCATATAAATAGAGGATGATAATAATAATACACATAAACACTTAAATACTGTGTCAGTCTATGTACCTTGAAAGGCTCCGCAGATCCCTTTTGGGGCCATATAAAAAGAGGATGATAATAATAATGCACATAAACACTCAGATACTATGTTAGTCTATGTACCTTGTATAGCTCCGCGGATCCCTTGTGGGCCATATAAATAGAGGATGATAATAATAATACACATAAACACTCAGATACTGTGTCAGTCTTTGTACCTTGTATGGCTCCGCGAATCCCTTGTGGGGCCATATTAATAGAGGATGATAATAATAATACACATAAACACTCAGATACTATGTCAGTCTATGTACCTTGTATGGCTCCACGAATACCTTATATTAATAGAGGATGATAATATCAAAACACATAAACACTCAGATACTGTGTCAGTCTATGTACCGTGTAAGGCTCTGCGAATCCCTTATATTAATAGAGGATGATAATAATAATACACATAAACACTCACATACTGTGTCAGTCTATGTACTTTGTATGGCTCTGCGGATCCCTTATGGGGACATATAAATAGAGGATTATAATAATAATTCGCATAAACACTTAAATACTGCGTCAGTCTATGTATCTTGTATGGCTCCGCGGATCCCTTGCGAGGACATATAAATAGAGGATGATAATAATAATACACATAAACACTCAGATACTGTGGTGTCAGTCTATGTACCTTGTATGGCTCCGCGGATCCCAGGTGGGGCCATATAAATAGAGGATGATAATAATAATACACATAAACACTCAGATACTGTGTCAGTCTATGTACCTTGTATGGCTCCGCAGATCCCTTTTGGGGCCATTTAAAAAGAGGATGATAATAATAATACACATAAACACTCAGATACTATGTCAGTCTATGTACCTTGAAAGGCTCCGCAGATCCCTTTTGGGGCCATTTAAAAAGAGGATGATAATAATAATACACATAAACACTCAGATACTATGTCAGTCTATGTACCTGTATGGCTCCGCGGATCCCTTTTGGGGCCATATAAATAGAGGATGAGAATAATAATACACATAAACACTCAGATACTATGTCAGTCTATGTACCTTGTATGGCTCCGCGGATCCCTTGTGGGGCCATGTAAATAGAGGATGATAATAATAATAATACACATAAACACTCAGATACTATTTCAATCTATGTACCTTGTATGGCTCCGCGGATCCCAGGTGGGGCCATTTAAAAAGAGGATGATAATAATAATACACATAAACACTCAGATACTATGTCAGTCTATGTACCTGTATGGCTCCGCGGATCCCTTTTGGGGCCATATAAATAGAGGATGAGAATAATAATACACATAAACACTAAGATAGTGTGTCAGACTGTGTACTTTGTATGGCTCCGCGGATCCCTTGTTGGACCATATTAATAGAGGATGATAATAATAATACACATAAACACTCAGATACTATGTCAGTCTATGTACCTTTTATGGCTCCGCGGACCCTTGTGGGGCCATATAAATAGAGGATGATAATAATAATACACATAGACACTCAGATACTATGTCAATGTACCTTGTATGGCTCCGCGGATCCCTTGAGGGGTCATATAAATAGAGGATGATAATAATAATACACATAAACACTCAGATACTGTGGTGTCAGTCTATGTACCTTGTATGGCTCCGCGGATCCCTTATGGGGCCATATAAATAGAGGATGATAATAATAATACACATAAACACTCAGATACTATGTCAGTCTATGTACCTTGTATGGCTCCACGGATCCCTTATGGGGCCATATAAATAGAGGGTGATAATAATAATGCACATAAACACTCAGACACTATGTCAGTCTATGTACTTTGTATGGCTCCGCGGATCCCTTCTGGGGCCATATGAATAGAGAATGATAATAATAATACACATAAACACTCAGATACTGTTTCAGTCTATGTACCTTGTAAGGCTCCGCGGATCCCTTTTGGGGCCATATGAAAAGAGGATGATAATAATAATACACATAAACACTCAGATACTATGTCAGTCTATGTACATTGTATGGCTCCGCGGATCCTTTGTGGGGCCATATAAATAGAGGATGATAATAATAATAATACACATAAACACTCAGATACTATTTCAATCTATGTACCTTCTATGGCTCCGCGGATCCCAGGTGGGGCCATATAAATAGAGGATTATAATATTAATACACATAAACACTTAAATACTGTGTCAGTCTATGTACCATGAAAGGCTCCGCGGATCCCTTTTGTGGCCATATCAATAGAGGATGATAATAATAATACACATAAACACTCAGATACTATGTCAGTCTATGTACCTTGTATGGCTCCTTGGATCCCATGTGGGGCCATATAAATAGAGGATGATAATAATAATAATACACATAAACTCTCAGATACTATGTCAGTCTATGTACCTTGTATGGCTCCGTGGATCCCATGTGGGGCCATATAAATAGAGGATGATCATAATAATAATACACATAAACACTCAGATACTTTGTCAGTCTTTATATCTTGTATGGCTCCGCGGATCCCTTATTGGGCCATATAAATAGAGGATGATAATAATAATACACATCAACACTTAAATACTGTGTCAGTCCATGTACCTTGAAAGGCTCCGCGGATCCCTTTTGGGGCCATATAAATAGAGGATGATAATAATAATACACATAAACACTCAGATACTTTGTCAGTATATATACCTTGTATAGCTCCGCGGATCCCTTATGGGGCCATATGAAAAGAGGATTATAATAATAATACACATAAACACTCAGATACTGTTTCAGTCTATGTACCTTGTATGGCTCAGAGGTTCCCTTATGGGGCCATATAAATAGAGGATGATAATAATAATACACATAAACACTTAAATACTGTGTCAGTCTATGTACCTTGAAAGGCTCCGCAGATCCCTTTTGGGGCCATATAAAAAGAGGATGATAATAATAATGCACATAAACACTCAGATACTATGTTAGTCTATGTACCTTGTATAGCTCCGCGGATCCCTTGTGGGCCATATAAATAGAGGATGATAATAATAATACACATAAACACTCAGATACTGTGTCAGTCTTTGTACCTTGTATGGCTCCGCGAATCCCTTGTGGGGCCATATTAATAGAGGATGATAATAATAATACACATAAACACTCAGATACTATGTCAGTCTATGTACCTTGTATGGCTCCACGAATACCTTATATTAATAGAGGATGATAATATCAAAACACATAAACACTCAGATACTGTGTCAGTCTATGTACCGTGTAAGGCTCTGCGAATCCCTTATATTAATAGAGGATGATAATAATAATACACATAAACACTCACATACTGTGTCAGTCTATGTACTTTGTATGGCTCTGCGGATCCCTTATGGGGACATATAAATAGAGGATTATAATAATAATTCGCATAAACACTTAAATACTGCGTCAGTCTATGTATCTTGTATGGCTCCGCGGATCCCTTGCGAGGACATATAAATAGAGGATGATAATAATAATACACATAAACACTCAGATACTGTGGTGTCAGTCTATGTACCTTGTATGGCTCCGCGGATCCCAGGTGGGGCCATATAAATAGAGGATGATAATAATAATACACATAAACACTCAGATACTGTGTCAGTCTATGTACCTTGTATGGCTCCGCAGATCCCTTTTGGGGCCATTTAAAAAGAGGATGATAATAATAATACACATAAACACTCAGATACTATGTCAGTCTATGTACCTTGAAAGGCTCCGCAGATCCCTTTTGGGGCCATTTAAAAAGAGGATGATAATAATAATACACATAAACACTCAGATACTATGTCAGTCTATGTACCTGTATGGCTCCGCGGATCCCTTTTGGGGCCATATAAATAGAGGATGAGAATAATAATACACATAAACACTCAGATACTATGTCAGTCTATGTACCTTGTATGGCTCCGCGGATCCCTTGTGGGGCCATGTAAATAGAGGATGATAATAATAATAATACACATAAACACTCAGATACTATTTCAATCTATGTACCTTGTATGGCTCCGCGGATCCCAGGTGGGGCCATATAAATAGAGGATTATAATAATAATACACATAAACACTTAAATACTGTGTCAGTCTATGTACCTTGAAAGGCTCCGCGGATCCCTTTTGGGGCCATATAAATAGAGGATGATAATAATAATACACATAAACACTCAGATACTGTGTCAGTCTATGTACTTTGTATGGCTCCGCGGATCCCTTGTGGGACCATATTAATAGAGGATGATAATAATAATACACATAAACACTCAGATACTATGTCAGTCTATGTACCTTGCGTGGCTCCCCGGATCCCTTGTTTGGCCATATAAATAGAGGATGATAATAATAATACACATAAACACTCAGATACTGTGTCAGACTATGTACTTTGTATGGCTCCGTGGATCCCTTGTTGGACAATATTAATAGAGGATGATAATAATAATACAGATAAACACTCAGATACTATGTCAGTCTATATACCTTGTTTGGCTCCGCAGATCCCTTTTGGGGCCTTATAAATAGAGGATGATAATAATAATACACATAAACACTCAGATACTATGTCAGTCTCTGTACCTTGTATGGCTCCGCGGATCCTTTGTGGGGCCATATAAATAGAGGATGATAATAATAATAATACACATAAACACTCAGATACTATTTCAGTCTATGTACCTTGTATGGCTCCGCGGATCCCTTTTGGGGCCATATAAAAAGAGGATGATTATAATAATAATACCCATAAACACTCAGATACTATGTCAGTCTATGTACCTTGTATGGCTCCGCGGATCCCTTGTGAGGCCATATGAATAGAGGATGATAATAATAATACACATAAACAGTCAGATACTGTGTCAGTCTATGTACTTTGTATGGCTCCGCGGATCCCTTGTGGGACCATATTAATATTGGATGATAATAATAATACACATAAACACTCAGATACTATGTCAGTCTATGTACTTTGTATGGCTCCGCGGATCCCTTGTGGGACCATATTAATAGAGGATGATAATAATAATACACATTAACACTCAGATACTATGTCAGTCTATGTACCTTGTATGGCTCCGATGATCCCTTGTGAGGCCATATAAATAGAGGATGATAATAATAATACACATAAACACTCAGATACTGTGTCAGTCTATGTACTTTGTATGGCTCCGCGGATCCCTTGTGGGACCATATTAATAGAGGATGATAATAATAATACACATAAACACTCAGATACTATGTCAGTCTATGTACCTTGTATGGCTCCGCGGATCCCTTGTTTGGCCATATAAATAGAGGATGATAGTAATAATACACATAAACACTCAGATACTGTGTCAGACAATGTACTTTGTATGGCTCCGCGGATCCCTTGTGGGACCATATTAATAGAGGATGATGATAATAATACACATAAACACTCAGATACTATGTCAGTCTATGTACCTTGTATGGCTCCGCGGATCCCTTGTTTGGCCATATAAATAGAGGATGATAATAATAATACACATAAAGACTCAGATACTGTGTCAGACAATGTACTTTGTATGGCTCCGCGGATCCCTTGTTGGACAATATTAATAGAGGATGATAATAATACTACACATAAACACTCAGATACTATGTCAGTCTATGTACCTTGTATGGCTCCGCAGATCCCTTGTGGGGCCATATAAATAGAGGATGATAATAATAATACACATAAACACTCAGATACTATGTCAGTCTTAGTACCTTGTATGGGTCCGCGGATCCTTTGTGGGGCCATATAAATAGAGGATGATAATAATAATAATACACATAAACACTCAGATACTATGTCAGTCTATGTACCTTGTATGGCTCCGCGGATCCCTTTTGGGGCCATATAAAAAGAGGATGATTATAATAATAAGACCCATAAACACTCAGATACTGTGTCAGTCTATGTACCTTGTATGGCTCCGCGGATCCCTTGTGTGGCCATATAAATAGAGGATGATAATAATATTACACATAAACACTCAGATACTATGTCAGTCTATCTACCTTGTATGACTCCGTGGATCCCTTGAGGGGCCATATAAATAGAGGATGATAATAATAATAATACATATAAACACTCATATACTGTGTCAGTCTATGTACTTTTTATGGCTCCGCGGATCCCTTGTGAGGCCATATAAATACAGGATGATAATAATAATACACATAAACACTCAGATACTCTGTTAGTCTATTTAGTTTTTATGGCTCTGCGGATCCCTTGTGGGACCATATTAATATAGGATGATAATAATAATACACATAAACACTCAGAAACTATGTCAGTCAATGTACTTTGTATGGCTCCGCGGATCCATTGTGGGACCATATTAATAGAGGATGATAATAATAATACACATAAACACTCAGATACTGTGTCAGTCTATGTACTTTGTATGGCTCAGCGGATCCCTTGTGGGACCATATTAATAGAGGATGATAATAATAATACGCATAAACACTCAGATACTATGTCAGTCTATGTACCTTGTATGGCTCCTCGGATCCCTTGTGAGGTCATATAAATAGAGGATGATAAAAATAATACACATAAGCACTAAGATAGTGTGTCAGACTGTGTACTTTGTATGGCTCTGCGGATCCCTTGTTGGACCATATTAATAGAGGATGATAATAATAATACACATAAACACTCAGATACTATGTCAGTCTATGTACCTTTTATGGCTCCGCGGATCCCTTGTGGGGCCATATAAATAGAGGATGATAATAATAATACACATAGACACTCAGATACTATGTCAATGTACCTTGTATGGCTCCGCGGATCCCTTGAGGGGTCATATAAATAGAGGATGATGATAATAATAATACACATAAACACTCAGATACTGTGGTGTCAGTCTATGTACCTTGTATGGCTCCGCGGATCCCTTATGGGGCCATATAAATAGAGGATGATAATAATAATACACATAAACACTCAGTTACTATGTCAGTCTATGTACCTTGTATGGCTCCACGGATCCCTTATGGGGCCATATAAATAGAGGGTGATAATAATATTACACATAAACACTCAGATACTATTTCAATCTATGTACCTTCTATGGCTCCGCGGATCCCTTCTGGGGCCATATAAATAGAGGATTATAATAATAATACACATAAACACTTAAATACTGTGTCAGTCTATGTACCATGAAAGGCTCCGCGGATCCCTTTTGTGGCCATATCAATAGAGGATGATAATAATAATACACATAAACACTCAGATACTATGTCAGTCTATGTACCTTGTATGGCTCCGTGGATCCCATGTGGGGCCATATAAATAGAGGATGATAATAATAATAATACACATAAACTCTCAGATACTATGTCAGTCTATGTACCTTGTATGGCTCCGTGGATCCCATGTGGGGCCATATAAATAGAGGATGATCATAATAATACACATAAACACTCAGATACTTTGTCAGTCTTTATACCTTGTATGGCTCCGCGGATCCCTTATGGGGCCATATAAATAGAGGATGATAATAATAATACACATAAACACTCAGATACTATGTCAGTCTTAGTACCTTGTATGGGTCCGCGGATCCTTTGTGGGGCCATATAAATAGAGGATGATAATAATAATAATACACATAAACACTCAGATACTATGTCAGTCTATGTACCTTGTATGGCTCCGCGGATCCCTTTCGGGGCCATATAAAAAGAGGATGATTATAATAATAAGACCCATAAACACTCAGATACTGTGTCAGTCTATGTACCTTGTATGGCTCCGCGGATCCCTTGTGTGGCCATATAAATAGAGGATGATAATAATATTACACATAAACACTCAGATACTATGTCAGTCTATGTACCTTGTATGACTCCGTGGATCCATTGTGGGACTATATTAATAGAGGATGATAATAATAATACACATAAACACTCAGATACTGTGTCAGTCTATGTACTTTGTATGGCTCCGCGGATCCCTTGTGGGACCATATTAATAGAGGATGATAATAATAATACGCATAAACACTCAGATACTATGTCAGTCTATGTACCTTGTATGGCTCCTCGGATCCCTTGTGAGGTCATATAAATAGAGGATGATAAAAATAATACACATAAACACTAAGACAGTGTGTCAGACTGTGTACTTTGTATGGCTCCGCGGATCCCTTGTTGGACCATATTAATAGAGGATGATAATAATAATACACATAAACATTCAGATACTATGTCAGTCTATGTACCTTTTATGGCTCCGCAGATCCCTTGTGGGGCCATATAAATAGAGGATGATAATAATAATACACATAAACACTCAGATACTGTGTCAGACTATGTACCTTGTATGGCTCCGCGGATCCCTTGTGAGGCCATATAAAGAGAGGATGATAATAATAATACACATAAACACTCAGATACTGTGGTGTCAGTCTATGTACCTTGTATGGCTCCGCGGATCCCTTATGGGGCCATATAAATAGAGGATGATAATAATAATACACATAAACACTCAGATACTGTGTCAGTCTATGTACCTTGAAAGGCTCCGCAGATCCCTTTTGGGGCCATATCAAAAGAGGATAATAATAATAATAATACACATAAACACTCAGATACTATTTCAGTCTATGTACCTTGTATGGCTCCGCGGATCCCTTTTGGGGCCATATAAAAAGAGGATGATTATAATAATAATACCCATAAACACTCAGATACTATGTCAGTCTATGTACCTTGTATGGCTCCGCGGATCCCTTTTGGGACTATATTAATAGAGGATGATAATAATAATACACATAAACACTCAGATACTGTGTCAGTCTATGTACTTTGTATGGCTCCGCGGATCCCTTGTGGGACCATATTAATAGAGGATGATAATAATAATACGCATAAACACTCAGATACTATGTCAGTCTATGTACCTTGTATGGCTCCTCGGATCCCTTGTGAGGTCATATAAATAGAGGATGATAAAAATAATACACATAAACACTAAGACAGTGTGTCAGACTGTGTACTTTGTATGGCTCCGCGGATCCCTTGTTGGACCATATTAATAGAGGATGATAATAATAATACACATAAACATTCAGATACTATGTCAGTCTATGTACCTTTTATGGCTCCGCAGATCCCTTGTGGGGCCATATAAATAGAGGATGATAATAATAATACACATAGACACTCAGATACTATGTCAATGTACCTTGTATCGCTCCGCGGATTCCTTGAGGGGTCATATAAATAGAGGATGATAATAATAATACACATAAACACTCAGATACTGTGGTGTCAGTCTATGTACCTTGTATGGCTCCGCGGATCCCTTATGGGGCCATATAAATAGAGGATGATAATAATAATACACATAAACACTCAGATACTATGTCAGTCTATGTACCTTGTATGGCTCCACGGATCCCTTATGGGGCCATATAAATAGAGGGTGATAATAATAATACACATAAACACTCAGATACTATGTCAGTCTATGTACTTTGTATGGCTCTGCGTATCCCTTCTGGGGCCATATGAATAGAGAATGATAATAATAATACACATAAACACTCAGATACTGTTTCAGTCTATGTACCTTGTAAGGCTCCGCGGATCCCTTTTGGGGCCATATGAAAAGAGGATGATAATAATAATACACATAAACACTCAGATACTATGTCAGTCTATGTACATTGTATGGCTCCGCGGATCCTTTGTGGGGCCATATAAATAGAGGATGATAATAATAATAATACACATAAACACTCAGATACTATTTCAATCTATGTACCTTCTATGGCTCCGCGGATCCCAGGTGGGGCCATATAAATAGAGGATTATAATAATAATACACATAAACACTTAAATACTGTGTCAGTCTATGTACCATGAAAGGCTCCGCGGATCCCTTTTGTGGCCATATCAATAGAGGATGATAATAATAATACACATAAACACTCAGATACTATGTCAGTCTATGTACCTTGTATGGCTCCGTGGATCCCATGTGGGGCCATATAAATAGAGGATGATCATAATAATACACATAAACACTCAGATACTTTGTCAGTCTTTATACCTTGTATGGCTCCGCGGATCCCTTATGGGGCCATATAAATAGAGGATGATAATAATAATACACATAAACACTTAAATACTGTGTCAGTCCATGTACCTTGAAAGGCTCCGCGGATCCCTTTTGGGGCCATATAAATAGAGGATGATAATAATAATACACATAAACACTCAGATACTTTGTCAGTATATATACCTTGTATGGCTCCGCGGATCCCTTATGGGGCCATATGAAAAGAGGATTATAATAATAATACACATAAACACTCAGATACTGTTTCAGTCTATATACCTTGTATGGCTCCGCGGTTCCCTCATGGGGCCATATAAATAGAGGATGATAATAATAATACACATAAACACTTAAATACTGTGTCAGTCTATGTACCTTGAAAGGCTCCGCAGATCCCTTTTGGGGCCATATAAAAAGAGGATGATAATAATAATACACATAAACACTCAGATACTATGTTAGTCTATGTACCTTGTATAGCTCCGCGGATCCCTTGTGGGCCATATAAATAGAGGATGATAATAATAATACACATAAATACTCAGATACTGTGTCAGTCTTTGTACCTTGTATGGCTCCGCGGATCCCTTGTGGGGCCATATTAATAGAGTATGATAATAATAATACACATAAACACTCAGATACTATGTCAGTCTATGTACCTTGTATGGCTCCACGAATACCTTATATTAATAGAGGATGATAATATCAAAACACATAAACACTCAGATACTGTGTCAGTCTATGTACCGTGTAAGGCTCCGCGGATCCCTTATATTAATAGAGGATGATAATAATAATACACATAAACACTCAGATACTATGTCATTCTATGTACCGTGTAAGGCTCCGCGGATCCCTTGTGAGGCCATGTATATAGAGGATGATAATAATAATACACATAAACACTCACATACTGTGTCAGTCTATGTACTTTGTATGGCTCTGCGGATCCCTTGTGGGGCCATATTAATACAGGATGATGATAATAGTACACATAAACACTCAGATACTGTGTCAGTCTATGTACCTTGTATGGCTTCGCGGATCCCTTATGGGGACATATAAATAGAGGATTATAATAATAATTCGCATAAACACTTAAATACTGTGTCAGTCTATGTATCTTGTATGGCTCCGGGGATCCCTTTTGGGGCCATTTAAAAAGAGGATGATAATAATAATACACATAAACACTCAGATACTATGTCAGTCTATGTACCTTGTATGTCTCCGCGGATCCCTTGTGTGGCCATATCAATTGAGGATGATAATAATATTACACATAAACACTCAGATACTATGTCAGTCTACGTACCTTGTATGGCTCCGCGGATCCCTTGTGGGGCCATGTAAATAGAGGATGATAATAATAATAATACACATAAACACTCAAATACTATTTCAATCTATGTACCTTGTATGGCTCCGCGGATCCCAGGTGGGGCCATATAAATAGAGGATGATAATAATAATAATACACATAAACACTCAGATACTATGTCAGTCTATGTATCTTGTATGGCTCCGTGGATCCCATGTGGGGCCACATAAATAGAGGATGATAATAATAATAATACACATAAACTCTCAGATACTATGTCAGTCTATGTACCTTGTATGGCTCCGTGGATCCCATGTGGGGCCATATAAATATAGGATGATCATAATAATACACATAAACACTCAGATACTATGTCAGTCTTTATACCTTGTATGGCTCCGCGGATCCCTTATGGGGCCATATAAATAGAGGATGATAATAATAATACACATAAACACTTAAATACTGTGTCAGTCCATGTACCTTGAAAGGCTCCGCGGATCCCTTTTGGGGCCATATAAATAGAGGATGATAATAATAATACACATAAACACTCAGATACTTTGTCAGTATATATACCTTGTATGGCTCCGCGGATCCCTTATGGGGCCATATGAAAAGAGGATTATAATAATAATACACATAAACACTCAGATACTGTGTCAGTCTATATACCTTGTGTGGCTCCGCGGTTCCCTTATGGGGCCATATAAATAGAGGATGATAATAATAATACACATAAACACTTAAATACTGTGTCAGTCTATGTACCTTGAAAGGCTCCGCAGATCCCTTTTGGGGCCATATAAAAAGAGGATGATAATAATAATACACATAAACACTCATATGCTATGTCAGTCTATGTACCTTGTATAGCTCCGCGGATCACTTGTGGGCCATATAAATAGAGGATGATAATAATAATACACATAAACACTCAGATACTATGTCAGTCTATGTACCTTGTATGGCTCCGCGAATACCTTATATTAATAGAGGATGATAATATCAAAACACATAAACACTCAGATACTGTGTCAGTCTATGTACCGTGTAAGGCTCTGCGAATCCCTTATATTAATAGAGGACGATAATAATAATACACATAAACACTCAGATACTGTGTCAGTCTATGTACTTTGTATGGCTCCGCGGATCCCTTGTGGGACCATATTAATAGAGGATGATAATAATAATACACATAAACACTCAGATACTATGTCAGTCTATGTACCTTGTTTGGATCCGCGGATCCCTTGTGAGGCCATATAAATAGAGGATGATAATAATAATACACATAAACACTCAGATACTGTGTCAGTCTATGTACTTTGTATGGCTCCGCGGATCCCTTGTGGGACCATATTAATAGAGGATGATAATAATAATACACATAAACACTCAGATACTATGTCAGTCTATGTACCTTGTATGGCTCCGCGGATCCCTTGTTTGGCCATATAAATAGAGGATGATAATAATAATACACATAAACACTCAGATACTGTGTCAGACTATGTACCTTGTATTGCTCCGCGGATCCCTTGTGAGGCCATATAAAGAGAGGATGATAATAATAATACACATAAACACTCAGATACTGTGGTGTCAGTCTATGTACCTTGTATGGCTCCGCAGATCCCTTATGGGGCCTTATAAATAGAGGATGATAATAATAATACACATAAACACTCAGATACTGTGTCAGTCTATCTACCTTGAAAGGCTCCGCAGATCCCTTTTGGGGCCATATCAAAAGAGGATAATAATAATAATACACATAAACACTCAGATACTATGTCAGTCTATGTACCTTGTATGTCTCCGCGGATCCCTTTTGGGGCCATATAAAAAGAGGATGATAATAATAATAATACCCATAAACACTCAGATACTATGTCAGTCTATGTACCTTGTATGGCTCTGCGGATCCCTTGTGAGGCCATATAAATAGAGGATGATAATAATAATACACATAAACACTCAGATACTGTGTCAGTCTATGTACTTTGTATGGCTCCGCGGATCCCTTGTGGGACCATATTAAAATTGGATGATAATAATAATACACATAAACACTCAGATACTATGTCAGTCTATGTACTTTGTATGGCTCCGCGGATCCCTTGTGGGACCATATTAAAAGAGGATGATAATAATAATACACATAAACACTCAGATACTATGTCAGTCTATGTACCTTGTATGGCTCCGCGGATCCCTTGTGAGGCCATATAAATAGAGGATGATAATAATAATACACATAAACACTCAGATACTGTGTCAGTCTATGTACTTTGTATGGCTCCGCGGATCCCTTGTGGGACCATATAATAGAGGATGATAATAATAATACACATAAACACTCAGATACTATGTCAGTCTATGTACTTTGTATGGCTCCGCGGATCCCTTGTGGGACCATATTAATATTGGATGATAATAATAATACACATAAACACTCAGATACTATGTCAGTCTATGTACTTTTTATGGCTCTGCGAATCCCTTGTGAGGCCTATATAAATACAGGATGATAATAATAATACACATAAACACTCAGATACTCTGTTAGTCTATGTAGTTTTTATGGCTCTGCGGATCCCTTGTGGGACAATATTAATATAGGATGATAATAATAATACACATAAACACTCAGAAACTATGTCAGTCAATGTACTTTGTATGGCTCCGCGGATCCATTGTGGGACCATATTAATAGAGGATGATAATAATAATACGCATAAACACTCAGATACTGTGTCAGTCTATGTACTTTGTATGGCTCCGCGGATCCCTTGTGGGACCATATTAATAGAGGATGATAATAATAATACGCATAAACACTCAGATACTATGTCAGTCTATGTACCTTGTATGGCTCCTCGGATCCCTTGTGAGGTCATATAAATAGAGGATGATAAAAATAATACACATAAACACTAAGATAGTGTGTCCAGACTGTGTACTTTGTATGGCTCCGCGGATCCCTTGTTGGACCATATTAATAGAGGATGATAATAAATACACATAAACACTCAGATACTATGTCAGTCTATGTAACTTTTATGGCTCCGCGGATCCCTTGTGGGGCCATATAAATAGAGGATGATAATAATAATACACATAGACACTCAGATACTATGTCAATGTACCTTGTATGGCTCCGCGGATCCCTTGAGGGGTCATATAAATAGAGGATGATAATAATAATACACATAAACACTCAGATACTGTGGTGTCAGTCTATGTACCTTGTATGGCTCCGCGGATCCCTTATGGGGCATATAAATAGAGGATGATAATAATAATACACATAAACACTCAGATACTATGTCAGTCTATGTACCTTGTATGGCTCCACGGATCCCTTATGGGGCCATGTATATAGAGGGTGATAATAATAATGCACATAAACACTCAGATACTATGTCAGTCTATGTACTTTGTATGGCTCCGCGGATCCCTTCTGGGGCCATATGAATAGAGAATGATAATAATAATACACATAAACACTCAGATACTGTTTCAGTCTATGTACCTTGTAAGGCTCCGCGGATCCCTTTTGGGGCCATATGAAAAGAGGATGATAATAATAATACACATAAACACTCAGATACTATGTCAGTCTATGTACCTTCTATGGCTCCGCGGATCCCAGGTGGGGCCATATAAATAGAGGATTTTAATAATAATACACATAAACACTTAAATACTGTGTCAGTCTATGTACCATGAAAGGCTCCGCGATCCCTTTTGTGGCCATATCAATAGAGGATGATAATAATAATACACATAAACACTCAGATACTATGTCAGTCTATGTACCTTGTAAGGCTCCGCGAATCCCTTATATTAATAGAGGATGATAATAATAATAATACACATAAAC